>CM033802.1:6912524-7512524 GCA_019656835.1 Rhododendron ovatum | reverse complement strand
CAACAAGCTTTCTAACAGGTCAAATCACACACGAATCCGAGTTCGGGAGTACTCGGGGCAAGCCCGCAAAATTTGGCTTGTGGTGAAATTTCAAGGATGTGACAGGGAGCATTGAGTTGCGCCTCGGGCGCAGGAAATTGCGCCAGAGGCGCCGCACTAAAAAGATGCATGATAAATCAAATTTTGCGGGCTCGCCACAAACACTCCCAAACTCTGATTTGTGCACAATTTAAACCGTTAAAAGCTTGTTGAGCCTACTTTATAACCCAAATGGTTTGCATCAAAAAATGTTTATAGGTCAGAAGAAATGATAATTTCACCCTCAACAGGTCCAAAAACAAATTATTTTTGGAAAATTCTTGCATATATTACCCTCAATTTTAAATCAGATCAAAGCCTATTTTATAAGTATCAATAAAGAGGCTATTGAACGTAGTAAACTAATAGGATGCAGGCTTGAGTTGGTATTGGTATGCAGGTTTGGATAAAGGTCCAGCTACTAACAACAAATGGCCGGCGATTCAGATTTAAAATATGTGTATGCAATGGAGGTTTGAGATTGGGGTGCAAGTTTAGTTTGGGGAGCTATGGTTAACGTTTGTACAGTTGGATGCTTGATGGTAATGCTGTTTGATGCTGGTATAGAAGAAGTGTCACTCATATTTTCTGCTTCTATGACTTGATGCTGGATTATGATGTTGATGCACTCTAATATTCGGTCATATGTTGCAGACGGATCCAGTTTGGTCTTTGGAAACTTCTGGACAATTTCTGCTGCAGGTGTGTGTGCGCGAGTGTGTTAGTGTGTTTTCATGGTATGGGTTTGTCATTTGTGAGCGCGTGTGGAGTGCTGAGTGAGCGCTTGTGAGTGGATGCTATGCAAAAATTGCTGATGGTATTGATGTTGCCGGCGCCACTAAGGGAGGAAACAAGTGCTCAAGTGCTATGGAGCACTAGTTCAGGGGTTCTCAGGTTGTGTTGAGTGATACTGCTACAGATAATATCTTTGCTTCTTCAGTACATCAGTGGCCATTCGTCGGTGTTGCTGTTGGGTGATGGTTACTGCAGACAAGGTTCAAGTTGCTGGTGATGGATTTATAGGGTACTTAATCAGTCAGTGTTTGCAGTGATAAAGTAGCACCTTAATTTTTTTACGGTTTCTTAATATGTGGAAGAAACCTTTTGCTACTCCTCTAGAACGATAAAATATGGTGCGATGCCCATTGCTCAAACAATGACGAAAAGAGTACACCAACAATGGTGCTTTCACCTGTTAAAGAAGAAAAACATGGCGTGAACTAGCTACCAAAGAGAAAAATAGGTTTTTGTTCATCCACCTCACAAGTTCATTTTAAATTGAGATTCACCATCTTAAGTAACCCATATTCAAATTTCAACTTCAAAGAGGGTATTCTGATTCCTGGAGAATGAGAGGCAACGGGATTGTTCGAGATAGACCTCTTCTTGTTATAACAAGATGGATCCAAGAATGTTTGGTCATGTTTGGTAAAGTGAATACTTTCCTTTTTCGCGAATAATCAAAATATATGGAGTGTGCATGTTCAATTTAAACATGAAAATGGATGTGAATAGACCAATGCGGCTTGGTCCGGTTGAATGTTAACCCTCAAAGTTCCCAGTCAGTTATGCAATGGGAAAATTATGATTTTCTGAGTAGAGCAGTCACCATTGGCTGGTTCATTTGGAAGGAAACAAAAGATACAGTCTTCAACCATGAGCCTGGGGATCCCATCCGGGTCATCCAGCAAGCTTCTTCAACTAGATTGGACTTCTTATCGACTCCAGATGCAGGCAAGCTCGCTAAGTATGGCTTGTGGTGAAATTTCATGGATGCGCCCGGGGCGAGTTGAATTGCGCCCGAGGCGCATAAACAAGCTGCACAATAAGTCAAAATTCGCTAGTTCACCACAAATACTCCTGAACTCCGATTTATGCATAGTTCAAACCGTTGAAAAACTTGTCAAGCCTACTTTATAACCCAAGTGGTTTGCATCAAAAATTGTTTATAGATTGGAAGACATGACAATTTTACCCTCAATAGGTCGAAAAACAAATCATTTTTGAAAACTCCTCGCATCACCCTCACTTTAAATCAGATCAAAAGAGGTAAGGCTGAGGTTAGGTGGCAAAGGTGGTGGTAGAGAGAAATTGTGGTGGTAATGGTGGTCAAGTGAGCAGTCTAGGTGGTGAAGTGATGGTGGTGGTGTGGTGGTTGCAATGGTGGTGGTGGAGGGGTGGTAGTGCTTCCACAATCTTTGTAATGGACTGTTTTCTACATAACCCCAGTTGTTTGCATCAAAAATTGTTTATATAGATTAGAGGACACGACAATTTTACCCTCAACCGGTCAAAAAACATCATTTTTGGAACAATCCAACTAGATTGGACTTCTTATCGACTCTAGATGCTGGCCATCAATCCAATTCTTCTTCTTTGAAGCAGCTTGGAAGTTCATCTAGTTGGACCACTCCTAAGAAGGGGTGGTTTTAAGATCAACTGTGATGCATCTTTTAGAGTGATTTTTCGCATGATTTGAGCTTTGCGAAGAAACCAATGTCTCTTCAATTTTGCAGGCTGAAGCCATGGCTAATCTTCATGCTTTCGTTCTTGCGAAGGCAATGAACTTACCAAGAATTGAGGTTCAAGGAGACAACAAACAAGTTATTAAGTTACTCTGCATCACAGAAGCTGAACCTAGGTCCCTGGGAATGTGCTTCCATTGTTTTCTGATATTCGTGGTACGGATATGGAGATATCTCTTTCATTTTGCTGGTGTTCTTATGTTCTAGGAAGACAAACGAGGCAGCCAACTGGGTTGTAAAATCCTCTACCAGAACAAATCACCTCAGTCAAGTGTTTCTAGCCCTCTTTTGGATCTTTTTAGTTTTGTTTATGTTGCTGTCCCTTCTTGGGGGTTTGTAGCCTCTTGGCATTGCATGGCTAAAATAACTACTTTGTTACTGAGAACAAAAGCTTGGCCTGATGAATGAATAGGCTTTCGTTTATTGGTGTCCCCTGGGATAATGTTATAGATCGCTATTGAGAATTTTGCAGAATTGAAGAACAAATGCAAGTTGATATTGGCTTTCCGAACCGCTCCTTCCAATGTAATACAGCTCGTAAGACTTGAATATGTGTTGATGTGTCTGTGTATGCTGTGATGGGAAGTAACACCTGATTTTATAGGTACTAAATCTACTTGTGAAACCTTTTTCTACTTGTCTGGAGCAAGAAAACTTGGTGTGGTGCCCAGTTGCCCACTAACAATGAAGAGAAGGGTAATTTAAAACGAGGAGCTTCTTCAGTTTCGCCTGTTAAAAAACCAAAACATGGCATGAACTAGTTACTAGAAAAAAATGATCAAGAGTCCCATTTTGTTCATCCACCTCTCGGATTCGCTACCTTTAACTTAGATCCTTAATGAGCAAATTTCAACTTGGAAAAGGATATTTTTTGAAGAGGACCTTAATTTTCATTTTTGTTTTGCTAATGTGATTGAATCCGTACGTGTTTGGAAACGAGAATAATCTTCTCATTTCAAAGTTATCAAAAAGAAAAAAATGAAAAGAAAAGAAAAGAAAAAGGGCTGTGTTCAACTGAAATAGAAAATGGTGAGTGAATTGGTTATTCTCTTTGGGATAGAATGGAAGACGTGAGAAGATCCTTTGAATGAGAAAATTGATGCGTTTGCAATAATCAATTTTTGTTGTGTATAGTTCTAAAGTAGATGAACAAATTTGTTTCATGAAAGTGTCCGAAATGATTAATCTTGTGTTGTTGGCCAACGAAAAAGTCGTACCTATAAAAAATTTCCAGGTGACAGTAGCTGGTTAAGAGTAATTATTCTCCGTGCCAAAATTCGTCATGTGCCTCTCTGCCGAGGGATTTTCAAGCCGTTGTATTTAAAACATAAAAACAACCACGTACTCCAATGGCCGAAATACCTCTCGGAACAAAGGCGCAAGAATTTTCGAAACAGAGTAGATTGGAGCCCGCTGGTAAAGGGGATAGGTGCATATTGTTCCACACTACTCAAATATAGTATAGTATGTCAGTATTGGTAGTCTGTCAGTGAAGTTAATTGTCTCATACTTAAAGCAAACAACAAATAGAACTAGGAATCTAATTATGGGATTCCTCAAATATGTACATGTTTTATTGGCGCACTAGTGGAATCTACAGTGGTTAATTGCTCCAAGAATAGCATATGCTCTATACATTATTCCATGTCCATTTCTTTAATACGGAGGGTCTTTAATTTTCTTCAATAATAATGCAAGGTATTCTGGGTTTGTTAGTGCGCATTCCGAAGTAATCCTTATGAATCATTCCACAATCATTTAGTTAGCGCGCATTCCGGAGTAATCCTTATGAATTATTCCACAGTCATTTCTCACGCTCACTAGTGATGATGACATGGCGTAAAAAACTGTTGGTAAGAAAAATGAAATTTCCAATTATAGGAGAAAGCAAATCTGTAGAATTCCGACTAGAACCACCAGGCAAATCCATTAGAGTACTTTACCTTTGTTCTTACTAATGAAACGGGGATATTTTATTTTTCTTTTATATTCTTTTAATAATACAGGACACTCATTTCCACATTCTAGCTAATGACACGGGAATATTTCATTGTTCTTGATCGGGTAACAGTAATCACAATTTTTATGCGCATACAACAGTAACAAATCTACGGCTTTTTAAACATTTTGGACGAATAATGAACTCAGGATTGCCGAACAAGACGGTTCAAATCTCATCAAACCATGTTGTATTTGAGCGGTTCCTAATCGAGATAAAATATAAACTATTAAATTGTCGAACGGACGGTTCGAACAGTGCATAATACCATCCCGTTCCTATGCTTTATTTATCGAAAAACTGAAACTAAAACAAAGTAAAAAAGGAAAACAGATAAAGAGACTCTGTAAAAAGCTTTCCCAAACGAAAATTATCTATATATAGAGAAATTGTAATCCGATTAGAAGATTAGTGGATAACGATTAGAAGATAAGGTATTCTAAAGGAATCAAAATTCTCTCCCATTCTCAAACTGTAAACAAAACCCAGCTCTCCATCTGGAAATAAACAATATAAACATATACACCCAGATTTCATTCATTTAGCTCTGCCTATATGCTTCAGCGTCAAAAGATAGGTGTTTCTCTGTCTAGAAGCAAGCATTAAACAAAAGGCTGGGAGCTTGGAAGAGAGATAGGGAGACACACGGGTCTCCCACATTCCAAGCGATCAGTCAAAATACATACAGAAAAACGCATATTTTTGATGGGGAAAGAAGAACAGGGAAACCCAGAGCTGTCCGTTTCCAAGGAAACAGCAGACATGGAGAGGGTTTCCAGCGCATTGTCCGCTCCAAACCCTTCTTGGTTCACCCCTAAAAGGTACCTCATTGATTGTTGTTTGGTTGCTGAGATATAGAAAAAAGCCAAAATTGTTGAAAATTTGCGGTTTTTATGTTCTGAAAATTGATTTGGGTGAGATTGTTTTTTCACGCATTGATGGGTCTGTGGCTAGGAAAAAATTAATCTTGAGTTTGATTTTTAGTTCATGCATTGATGGGTCTGTGGCTGACGCATTATAAAAGGTACCCAATCGGTTGTTGTTTGGTTGCCGAGAAAGAAAAATTTGTAATTTATGTGTTCTGAAGACATTAAATGAATTGATATGGGTGAGATTGTTAATTCATGCATTGATGGATCTGTTGCTAGGAAAAAAATAATCTTGAGTTTGATTGTGAGTTCATGCATGGATGGGTCTGTGGCTAACACATTACAGAAGGTACCCAATCGGTTGCTGTTTGGTTGCTGAGAAAGAAAAAAAAATTGGTATTGAGGTGTTGTGAAGTCATTAAATGAATTGATATGGGTGAGATGGTAAATTCACGCATTGATGGATCTGTGGCTAGGAAAAATTAATCTTGAGGTTGATTGTTAGTTGATGCATTGATGGGTCTGTGGCTAACACATTACAGATGGTACCCAATTGGTTGCTGAGAAACAAAAAGTAACATTGTTAAAATTCGGAATTTATGTGTTCTGAAGACTTTAAAAGCATTGATTTGGGAGATATTGTTTTGACATTCAGAGACAATGTGGCTTGGAAACAATAATCTTGTGTTTGATTGTTAATTTGTGAATTATGGGTCTGTGGCTAACGCATTATCTGCTCCCAATAATTCGTGGTTAAAAGGTAAGTCATTGGCTGTTGTTTGGTTGCTGAGAAAATTGAAAAGGAACATTATTGAAGTATGCAATTTGTATGTTAGGACTCAGGAAGTTATTGAATAAATTTATCTGGGAGAGATTGTTTGAAATTGGATGCCAATGTGGCTAGGAAACAATTATCGCGAGTTTGATTGTTATTCTATGGATTGATGGGTTTGTAGCTAATGCATTATCTGCTCCTGTTAGAACTGTGTGGCTTTCCTGTTAGAACTGTGTGGCTTATAGAGTTCTAGAAAGAAGGCCAGATGCTGGAGCGGAGCAGAGCTGAGCGACGGCATCTGGCCCATCGCCGATGATCCAGTGAAAGTAGAGTGGGCCGAAGGCCCAATCGTTCCGTAATTGGGGGGTGCAGGGGGCAACGCCTCCGCGGTACGGTACGGAATCGTACAAGGGTATTTTTGGGATACAGGCCAAATTCCCGTTAGGGTTAGAATAGAGTAGTTATAAATACTCTATGTTGTAAACCCTAATTCATATTGTGATAATAAAGAATAGTAGCCGCTCTCGCTCCCGTGGACATACCCGGTTTTGGGGAACCATGTATATCTCTGTGTTGATTCTTTACTGTTTATACTCGTAAATTGTGTGCGTGTGTAACGATCCTAACAGCTCCAAATCATTTGAGGTTAAGGGGTACCTCATTGGTTGCTTTTTGGTTGCTGAGAAAAATCGAAAAGAAACATTGTTGGAGTTTGCAATCTTTATTTCTTGAAGATATTAAATTAATTTATTAGGGACAGATGAGATGGTTTGAAATTGGGTGCCAATGTGGCTGTCTTGAGTTAGATTGTCGATTTATGCATTGATGGGTCTGTGGCTTAAAGGGGAAATTCGTCATATATATAGTGGAAGTTTTCAGTTTGTTGATTATTTACATTTGGTTTGTGAAAAATCTCGAGTTTCCTATAATTTTCTCTTCCTTTTGTTTCTTTAGTTTGCTGTTGAGTTTTACTGGATAGTCTTGATCTAAGTTAGACATTGAAAATCAGAATCATTTCTGCATTATAGGGTGAACACACTCGCATGGGTGATTGTTCTAAAAGACGGATCCTATTGGAGTTTCTAAAAATAAGCTTTTTAAGTTGTTTTTGGTTCATTTCAGCTAGTAAAAAGAAGCTGTATGAGTGTTGCAGCCACCAAGAACACCACATACGATGTTCTAATTTAGCAGGAGACATTTTCGCATAGTGGACACTTTAAAAGTTGGGGCACCCCAGAGAAGTGCATATCATGTGCGAGTTTTCAGGCACTTTAGGTCATACCTACCATCAATTTGGGTCATGACTGATACGATTTTGGTTCATAATCAAAGTACTACAAAACCTGATAACTAAGCCCACTTGGGTTTGTGACAAAACACCAGCCTTGTAACCAGGATGGGGTTCACCTTAATGTTCACCAACACCTCTTTGAGTTATAAGCACCTAGTAACTAGGGTATATTGTCCTGTGGAATTTGCCTAAAGTTTGTAGAAATTGATCTTAACTGACATAAACTTAGTATGAGCTCCATTTGATTTAATTTCGTTTTGTTCTTGATCCAAGGTAAGCAGTTTGGCAAAAACTAAGCAGAGTAGACTCCTCTTGTTTGTTTTGGAAGAAGATAGATTTGTTATTGCTATTTCTGTAGGTTACCGAGAATCACTATCTTGTTTGAATAGGTTCTTTAATTTTTGTATTTGCAGGTTACTTGCTATCTTTTGCATCATAAACTTGTTAAATTATGTTGATCGAGGAGCAATGGGGAGCAATGGTGTAAATGGGAGTCCAAGATCTTGCACAAAAAGTGGGCAGTGCACATCTGGTAGTGGAATTCAGTAAGTCTTTCCTAAAAACAATTTGCTTTCATCCCAAAATTACTATTGCTTCTAAGTCATTTTATACTGTTTCTTTTCGAGATTTCCTATCATCCAGAATTCTGTCTCTTCTTTGGCTGATTTTATCGCGATTACCTGAAGTACGAACACTAAACTTATAATCTATAGAGAATAGGAACTTGGAAATTTAACTTCGAGTTTCATTTTCTTAAACTGTGTCCTACTTATAGCAAAAAGGACTTCATGCTATATTGAAGGTAGATTCTTGAGCATTTGATTTAGTTGGGATATGAGTCTAAAATTTGTGTCAATAACTGGAACAGGTTTCGTTTCATGGAGTTCGATGTATAGCCTTGCCGAGTTATGCATACATTACCTATTCACGCCCTGTCCACAGAAGAATAAACCATTGATTCAGTTATCACTAATCTGGCTTCTTGTGGGGGGAGAGAGAACTATGTCCTGTTAATCTTTAAGTCTCAACTACGACAAAACAGTTTGTCGTACGGAAGTTTGGTTTGGAATCGTGACCCTATTTGGAGTGATGGGAGCTTAAGTGAAATTAGCGACAAACAATTAAAAGAAAAGGTTCTAAGTGATTGTAGTTGTGCACTTGTACGGGGTAATCAGAAATTACATACCTTAAGTAGAGTTCACTACAAAGACTAGCATGGACGTACGCTGACTATGGAATCTACTTGAAGGGAAGAAATAAATCTTTTTGCTTACTCTCAATAGTGTGTCCATCAACTTTGTTAAAGCATCCAACTCAAACCAATTGGAAACTAGTGGAGAGGTCGCTTAGGCTCATCTACTAGTTTTGGATGTGATAATTAAACCAAAGTGGGACAATCTCTAACATTCTCTGTCCTTAATTTGTGCAACTTCAAGCCCATAATTCTACTGACATGAGCCAAATTTTGTTTTATTCGTCCTATTCTGATTTTCTAGCTACATGTGCTGAACCAAACATTGACTGTCGCTGTCATTTTCTTTCAAGTATTTTATGATTTTTTACGTACTCTCAATATCTTGTGGTATACAGGGGAGTTTTTAACTTGAGCAATTTTGAAGATGGTGTTCTTTCTTCTGCTTTCATGGTTGGACTTCTTGTGGCATCTCCAGTATTTGCATCTTTGGTGAAAATGTAAGAAATTTATTGTGGAGCATTAGTTGCCACTGCACCATGGCTCTCATGTTCTGAAAGCTGAGCTAAACCTTACTTAAGGATCCCATGTTATGAACGATTATATAAATGTCAAAATAAGAGCTAAGTAACCAACATTGTTTTTCAAACAGTTACATAGGGTATTGGTTTGTAGCACCTATTGAGGATAATACGGACAAGTTTCTGTTCCAGATTTATTCTTTGGGGATTCTAAACTCATTATTCTGGTTTGTGAAAAATATAATGAATCAAGGAAACTATGTTATTAAAGGTATGTCCTTGGTGTCTTGGCCTGGGAAATAACTTCCAGGGTATCTCAACAATTTTGGCCTTTTGTTGATCGAAAGTCCATTTTTAATCTTTGACGTTTCAACTTTAATCCTGGCGGTCTTTATATTCTATGGAGGAGTCATTTGTCAATGTAAATCTAGTTCTCTGATCAAAAAAAAAAATGTAAATCTAGTTCTTTGGGGTTAGAATTTGGCCTAAATATTTGATAGAATTCGATTATCGGAGCGCATCTTAGGCATTTACTGTTGGTGTGGTAATGGTACTATGCACTTCATATATAATTAATAGACAAAGTCCACAAACAATGCTCCATAAAAACTAACTAGGCATGAGTGAGGATTGTTCGAGTTAGACTGAAAAATTCTGCTTGCGTTTTTATTTCAGCTTCTTTTGGGGTTTCCTTGAGTCCTCTACTTCGGAGTTATGTTTCTTTTTTGAGTAATTTCTTCGGAGTTATGTTAATCTAGATGGAGCTTAAGTTCTAGACAATATTCATCATCAGGCCTTGTTATAACCCTTAACTGAAGCTACTATTTTCGTTTTTTTCCGGCCTTTACGATGAAATTTACTTTCTTTAATTACGTGAAATTTTGCAGTGTTAATCCATTCAGGCTTATTGGAGTTGGATTGACAGTTTGGACTTTCGCCACCGCTGGTTGTGGTTTTTCATTTGATTTCTGGTCCATCGCCATCTGCCGCATGTAGGTGTATTACAGTGATGGTATTATAGCCCTGTCTCATGACAGGAAATTTTGCTTACTTCCATCATCTTATGTTCTTATATGTCATCATGGTCTTTTTAGGCTAGTTGGTGTTGGTGAAGCTTCTTTTATAAGTCTTGCTGCTCCATACATTGATGACAACGCTCCAGTTGCTCAGGTTACTTTACTTTCTAATTTGTACTGTGCTTTGATTCTGATGACACCATGATCCAACATAGATGACTTCGAATGTTTTATATATCAGATTGTCTTGTATGTTGCCTTGCATGTTTCTATTTGGCTTTGAAGCGACAGCAGTTTACTAATTAGGATTTATATGTCCTTTCCTTCGTTCCAGAAAACGGCATGGCTTGCCATATTTTACACGTGTATACCAGCTGGAGTTGCTGTTGGCTATGTTTATGGTGGATTGGTAAGTTCAATTTTATTGACTGCTACAATGTAAGGAAATTTATCTTTGTAATGGGTCTTTTCTTAGTGGGTCATTGAATCAATGGCCCAGCAGCTGTGCAAGTTCTACTCTATAGTTCAGATCTTGTTTATTTCTACCACTTTTTTAGATTCCCTGTAACCTGCATCAAGATATTTAGTTTATCCATTTTAACAATGTTTTTTCCCCCCTTTTCTTTGTTACATTTGTATTTATAGGTTGGAGATCACTTTGGTTGGCGTTTCGCGTTCTTTGGAGAGGCCATTTTGATGACACCATTTGCTGTTCTAGGTTTTGTCATGAAACCTTTGCAGATGAAAGGTGCATGTGGTGCTAGGTTTATTCTTTGTGCGATCAGATAGCCTTCTGTAGCCATGCTTAAGTATTTGTGGATGCAGGTTTTTCTCCAGTTGAATCGAAAAAAGCATTGACTGGCGTAGAGACAGCTGTCTCAGAAGCTAAAGGTGTGTTTTTCTACCATCATGTTGATGGGTTATTTTTAGTCATATTTTGCACTCTTTTGACTCTTTCTTGTAATCGGCCAATCCATCATATCTTATGGAAAAAAATGTTCAATGACTGATTGTCCCCAAAACTTAAGCTGGTAGTACATAGGCCCAATATTGTATCATGCTATCCAAAATATGGTTCTACTGTATCATATTGTGTGAGTTATCGTAATTACTTTGAAAATATTTCCTTTATCAATTGTATATGTAATTGTTTGTTAGCTTGGAAAAGCAGGAGGTTTGTGCACTAGTCATAACCTTTCTATCAACTCACAAATAAAAAATTTTAAAAGTAGGTTACCTATTTTACCTTTGTAAACTTGCTCTATGGCTTGTGCCTTCTTTAGCTCCTTAGGAGAGTTCTGATGTCATCCAAACATATTCGATCTGGCCACCCTAAATTTGAGATTGTTCTCTTAATTAGTAAGGCAATCAATCAGATATGGATCATTACCATGTCAATGCTATATATTCCTTTTTACCTAATCTGGTTAACTAGATCGGATTGGAATTTGAGGCAAATCGATTTACAAGCTTAACTTTTCTTCAATCTTCTGCATTTTCTCTTCAGCTACTGTATCAGTATTTGATTTGAAAGATAAGTTACTGATAGTTGGATTGCAGCTTTAAAATTCCTTTTTTGTACATGATTCGTGATATGATTTTCTTCCTTTCCACAAACAATTTGGCGGATACTTCTTGTATGTTGTAAATGCAGATGACTCAATTGGTAAAGATGGTGGCATGCTATCCGTGAAGGAAGAGCCCATAGATCAAAGCTCAAAAGCACCATCCAAGTGAGGAATCTCCTCCTGATGCTCGTGATGTGTTATTTGTAGTTTGGCATGAGCTTATGCTGCCTTACAAACAATGCCATTTATGTTGTAGGGTTTTTTGTATTATGGACAGGAATATCAATTTGTTGGGTCTTTTTTTTTTTTTTTTTTTTTTTGTGCAGTTCAAAATGTAGATGTATCAATTTGGATCAGTTATCAAGAGTTTTGAAGGATTTGAAAGTGCTGTTGCTTGACAGGGTTTATGTCGTAACTATTCTAGGTAATTTTTTTCACCACACTTTACAAGGCTTAACTTGCACTTTCGGGCTAATATTTTGTGCAGATAGTTTATCATAGATGAGTACCGATTTGCTAACTGTATGTGCTAGTAGACATGATCACTAATGTTTTTGCTACTTATATTCCATGTATTAACTTCCTACTGACCGCTTGCAGGTTACATAGCATACAATTTTGTCCTGGGTGCATATTCATATTGGGGGCCCAAAGCTGGTTATAGCATATATCACATGGTAAATGGAAACAATGTCTCCTTCATCTTTTGTTTTTGTTTCTCTCATATATCAGAATAGCTGTTGAAAGCAGTAACTTACTTCACTATTTTGTTATTGTTTGGGACTTTTGACAGAAAAATGCAGATATGATGTTTGGTGGGGTTACCTTGCTTTGTGGGATTTTAGGAACATTAGCAGGAGGTTTTGTCCTCGACAAAATTTCGTCCACAATCTCCAATGCATTTAAGGTAAAAATCTCTAGATAAGAGGTTTAGGTATTTACTATCCTTATACCGAATTTCCTATTTAAGTGAGTATTTTTATGGTTTGTAGCATTCAAGTTCTTCATTTTTGCAGCTTCTATCCATTGCAACATTTCTGGGAGCTGCATTTTGCTTTTCCGCCTTCTGTTTTAAGAGCCTGTATGCTTTCCTTGCTCTTTTCACAATTGGTGAACTATTTATCTTTGCAACTCAGGTAATGTACTTATTAAACAGAAATGTATGTCAGCATTGTTTATTTTCTACTGGAATTATTGATTCCATGCTTCTTGGTTGAGTATTGGGGTACTTTAACGGTTAGTTTGACGAGCTCTATTGAAAAATCATATTGCGGCTTGCAACCAACTGTTATATCATGCTAATTGATTTCCAGAATTCTGCACACTCGATGTTAATAGCATTGATTTGTCCAATATTGCAGGGTCCTGTTAATTATATATGTCTCCATTGCGTCCAACCGAGTATGAGACCACTTTCTATGGCCATGTCTGTTGTCGCCATTCACATCTTTGGCGATGTGCCTTCCTCTCCACTTGTTGGGGTTCTCCAGGTTTTCATTCACAGCCTCCATTGCTTGCTTAGATAAACTTATAGTTCTTTATCATGGTTATAGCTAAACCATTGTTACATACTGCTTGATCTTAACTCATTCTCACCTTAGTTTTAACTTTTAAGCACCTCTGTAATGTGATCATATGTTGAAAATAAGATTATAGGGCATCTTTTAGACAGCACCACTTATCGAGTTACACTTTTATGTTCTTAACTGTAGCCAAAACTGTGTTTTGGGCATTAATAAGCATTAAGGCATGTGGAGGGATTTTTTCGTTGTTATTATTTTAGAGAATGAATTTAAATGGTAAAGACAATGACTGCGGATGATGGATGAAAAAGGAATATGTACTTACTCAACGGTAGTTAAATTATGGCTCTAGTTGTTACTTTCGACAATTTGTCTGATATTCCATTTGTTGTTCCAACGTGTTATATAACCTTTCTAGTTAAGGTAGTAGCAGTTGATTTCTTCTGCAACCCCTGAGTGTTGGTTTCTTCTCTAGTCATGCCTAGATTTGTTGGTTGTTGACCTGTTTTTAAACCATTCTTCAGGATAACATTAACGACTGGAGGAAGACTGCTTTGATCCTTACCTCCATTCTGTTTCTGGCTGCCATAATATGGTTTATAGGTAATGTTTTTGTCAACTCCAACTTCCTTGAATTAGAATCCACTTAAAATCAACACTTCTAAAGCTTAATCAACCTGTGTTAGTTGTTTCTTGCATGCTGCACCCAAAAGAGTAGCAGCTTACTAGGCTGCATATTTGCTTCCTCCCAGTTAATGATTCCATCTATTTCCATAGGTTCTATTTCAATAACCCTTAGGATGTGTCGGGACCATGGTTTTTTGTGAGAAGGATTACCTTCCAGGGATTGAAACTAATATGCAAAACAAAAACTAAGTTTGGGTTTTCCATTTCTTAAAAAAAACATTTTTTTGTTTCTTTTGTACATTTACTTCACAATTACATGATCCAAAACCCCATCCTTGTGGTATCAGCTTTGCCAGGTAAAAAGTTCATCGTTAATAACCACCGTCTTACAAGCTAGCAAGTTTTCAGCATGAAACTCCCACAAATTTTCGTAAAGCCGGCCCAAGTTTTGATGTATATACAAGAACTTCGCCCCCTCGAATTTGAAATCTTTCATTTTAACCCCTTCCAGTTTCATACTCGTTTACCTTAGCCCCTCCGCCACCTAAAGGATTCTACATGGACTCCGGTTTTTTTCATCAACATCCTTGCTTCCGCCACTATTTGCCGATAATAATTTGCAACTTTTGTTTTTTTTTGGCAGGGATATTTCTTCATGGTGTGGACAGATTTAATGAAGACTGTGAGAATCCAGTAACGATAGTCGATAAGTCAAATATAACACCGTTGCTTGATGAGAAAACTGATGAAGGGACAAACTCTTCTGCCAGAACATAACTCCTAAACACAACAAGAAGTGGGAATTCTGATTGGGCTGACTGGTTTTTTATGTGTACACATGCTGACAGTCGATGTTTTACTCAAGTGTAAATATTGTTTTCACTGGGTCTATTTTGTTTTCACACTTGTTAACAGTTTCTCAACACGTTACGAGGTTTCGGTACTGATGGTGTTGGATCAACGGAAGGAATTTTTGGCGACATGGGTTTCGACTTGGTGGTTTATTTAACGCAGTGACGCGCAATCTCCCCCGTCTGCTAAAACCAATTTGTTGTAAATAGTCAAAACAATAGTAGTTTGTGAAAGGATGATGTACACGTTGGTGTTATGGTCAGCTTGGTGAATGATGAAATAAATGTCCCTTTCTAGTAGTTTTCTGTTGGAAGGCTATGTCTCATCTTCAGTCCCTTGTTAAACTTCACCGTACTCCTTGTCAAATAGTAAGTTCTGATCTCCTGAGAAATTTTTCGGTGCCAGTTGAGTATATCCCACGTGGTACCTGCTCGGCACATCCGGGCCGTCCAATAAACTTTTGGACGGTTCGGATTGAAATACTCTCTCTTCTCTCACCCTAACACTCTCTCTTCTTTTTCCCTCTTCAAATCCAAGCCGTCTAAAAACGCAATGGACGGTTCGGATATTCTAAGCGGACATCACGTGATATCCACTTGGCACTGAAATTTTTTTCCTTCTAAGGACAAGGATTGGCCTGGGAATAGGCTTTACTTTATCAGTTGTTCGATCGGAGTTCAATTCTTATATAGCATTTTTTTTAAAAACAAAATAGGAGGTATCCCAATGCAAAGACAGGATGTGACTAATCCAGCTAGCTCTGGTCGCAGAATCAATATCCACATAAAACAGTAAGAAGGAGCTTGAAGGAGAATACTAGATACACTCATAAAGCTACCCATGTGGATTTTTACCTCCCAACTGGTTGACCTATCCCCAAGATCTACATAAAGTAGTTGGGTCTTGTAGCAGCTTCAAAATCAAATTCATAGGCGAGCTTTTTTCCCTAGTTTATGAGACCACGGATCAGCAATTTCAATCACCTTGAATGAGTTGAGTAATAGTTTGTTCGAACTATAGTCTGAAAGTTTAACAAGCTCTAAACATTCAAGCTGGTTTGTTTTGATCTTAAAAACAAGCTTTTCAACGACCGAATGCAAGCTCAGGCTCCATTCTTTTTAAACACTTTTTACACGTCTATTTCGTTTTGTGTGTTTCGTTCATCTTTTCTGAATTTTTTATTTTTCGAATCCTATTTTTAAATTAATTATCCATCTCGACGAGAATAATCTAAAAAGTATAATATTATGATAAAAACAAAAAAAAATTCACTAAAGAGGGAAAAAATATCTAAGGGCTGTCTTTTAGCCTTTAAATGTCTTATATGAACTTTTTTTCAATATTGGTCCATTTTTTTATATTTTTCTAATTCCTCTTGTTGAGACAATGAAATAAAATCACGACTAAAAACTCAATAAAAAATTACGAAAAATTAAAAATAATTCAGAAAAAGATTTTAGACAGAAAATTTAGAGAATTAAACTCCTAGGTTTTTCAACAGAAATGTCAGAAATCAAGGTGTACTTTTTGTTTTCGTTGTCTGGAAAATTCAAGATGGATTTGGTGTGCATTTGGAAAGCTCCCTGTAGAGAGAGAAACATCGCGCGTTCCTTTCGTCGGTGACAAATAGGGACGAAAACCAGTTGACCTTCTAAACCAACTGGTATCGAATCCTACAAAACTCATGAGATTTAAACCCTAAACCCAATCCAATCACGACCAATCCACCACCCGATTTCCTTCCATTCGAAACCCTAGTTCTTCCTACTTCCTGCGCCGGGTCAAAAAATGGCTTCGTCCGAAATCGAAATCGTATCGGACTCCAACGAGCAGAAGAACTCGGTACAAGTCCCTTTCGGGGTCCCTGTGGACGTCACCGACGTTTTCGGCGCGTCTGCCTACGGAGATTTTGAGAAGCTTCGGAAGTTCGTCGAAGAAGACGGCGCTTCTCTCTCCCAACCCGACGGCAACGGCTACCACGCCCTTCAGTGGGCTTCGCTCAACAATTTCGCTGCCATTGTGCAGTATATCATAGAGGTAGGCGAATTTTTTTTTGGATTGAGATTGACTTTTTCATTGTTTTTAGGATTTGCTGAAATGTTACTGATTTTGCTCACCATTTTATGCTTCCTTTTGCTTCTTGTTAGAATTAGAAACAAACTATTCATGAGATGTTAGGAGTTGGATAAGTTGAGAGAAAGTTAGGGTAGTTTGGACACATTTACGGTAGACGTGCAGACAGTAAAGAAGAGTGACATGATAGTAGTGGATAGTAGGGCTAGGGGAGAGGAAGACCTAAGCTGACTTTGGATGCTGTGATACGGAAGGATTTGGGCTTGTTAAATCTAAGTGAACAGGTAGCCATAGACAAAGCATAGGATGCATGCAGCCAACCCCAACTGATTGGGACCCAAGGCTCGGTTTGGTTCTTTGTTTAGACTAGGTTTTTGTTCATGTTAATTAGTTAGTCCAGGTTTCTTGTTAGGCATGTTAGGTTTTTTTTTAGTTTTCTTGGTCACAAAGTTTTGTAGCCTTTATAAAGGCATCCTAGGGCGAGGTTTTGAGATATGAATGAAAGCTAGGTTCTTGACCGTTCACTTTTCTTACAAGTTGCATGCTTGTAATTGGTCTTATGTTTGAAAAGATATGTGAATAGTAAATCTAAGTGGATCATGTATTGCCACAAATACGGTCAAACAAATTGTTGCTGTTTTCTCGGTAAGATACTGACTTTGTTTTTTCGTGAAGCATGGTGGCGATGTACATGCGACAGATAATGTGAAGCAGATGGCATTGCATTGGGCAGCGGTGCGGGGTTCGATTGCGGCTGCAGATGTGTTGTTGCAGAGTGGGGCTCGGGTTGAGGCTGCTGATGTAAATGGGTATCGGGTAATTGCTCAGAATCTAGCTGAATTATGGAAGCGTTCACGTTTTTTGTTTGTCGATAATGAAAATGAAAAATGTGAAATGGGTGGTAATTAGTGGTGGGAGGAAATTGAGGTAACTCTTCGGCTGTCTATTGATTAACGAGACCATCTCCAATGCTTACTCTCTTTTTTTGTGCTGGAGTTCCACAATATTCTTTGGTTAAAAGCTTCTTTTGATATGGAACGCTCAACCTCATGCTTACAATTTAGTTGAACTCCAGATTTGACATTCTGCCTCCCTGTGCAAATAGAACCACAAAAATTAATTTGAGCACATACACAATACATGAGCTTGTCCATTGCTGCATAATTCTGGCACTCCTGTTGATGTTGACATTGAGGAATAGAAGCTATTTTATTTTGTGATCTGTGAGTGTTTGAGACTTGATTAAAGAGTTGCTGTAGCTGGATTTGGTGTATTGTTTTTTTCTCTCCCTTATATATCCTCTAATGCAGTAACCAAAATGCTTTTATCACAGGCAGTACATGTTGCAGCTCAATATGGACAAACAGCATTCTTAAATCACATTATTGCAAAACATTGTGCTGATTTTAATGCACCAGATAATGATGGTAGAAGCCCTATTCATTGGTATGTTAAAGGCTATGCACTCCTATGTTACTTGAGCTTCTAGAATATTCTGCTTTTGTGATATTTTTTCTGGATAGCATCCAACTTGCTTGTGATCTCCATAGCGATGTGGTGGATTGTAAGCGCTACATAGGCGCAACATTTCTTTTGCTAGAAGATCACAAGGGACAAATACTTGTAGTACGAAGAAGTATCAGTACCTGATACTCTTCGGATACTTGCGGATACATATTAGGCTTTTACCGGTGATGCAATTTTATGTTGTGGCACTAGTATGCTTCGTATCTTCTTCTTAGACTTTTGTTTGTTTGGGTCAATTTGGATCCTTTTTTGCGGGTCATTTGTTCATTAGCTTCTAGTTGTTCTATTCTGCATTATTATGGTGAAGGTGAATATTGTCACTTCCATTTTGTTTGCTTCAAATGGTTCCATTTTTGGCCCACTGATATGAAAAGATATATGAGAGAGTTTGAATTGATTATAAGTGGCTGGAAACATGGGATTTGGGAGTGTTTGATTTTGTTAATAAGCTTTGAATTGGATAACTTATAGTTTAGTGCTTTTAATCAGGGCTGCATACAAAGGATTTGCAGATACAATTCGATTACTTCTATTTAGAGATGCCAGCCAAGACAGACAAGATAAAGAAGGTATTTCTACAAGGAATCTGACATTTTTTGCTCAATATTTTGTTGCAAGTTGCAACTATTATTTCCAGGGAACTAGAAGAACATTAGGGAAAAAGTTCTTGATTTCTTTGATTTTCTGAAGGAAAACTGAAGGAAATAAGCAGTGGCAGAGGGAGCATGGGACGAGTGGGGCACGTGCCCCTACTCAATTTTTTTTTTTTAAATTTAAGATTTTAAAATGTATATTTTGTATTTTGTTGCATTTCATAAATTTACTTAATCTTTCTAAGGCATGTCGAATATCATTTCATTCTCAATTTTTTGTTTCACATATTTGAACATTGTCATTACACTAGTGAAAAATAGCAGTCACTTACTAATTGGAACTCTCAAATGCATAGTGTCCAAAATTCAGAGTTGCCTAAACCATGGGCTATATGTTTTATACTTTAGCAATTATTAACAATGGGAGCAATATTGTCATATATTGTGTAGTGAATTGCTCTTAGACTTGCAAGTGGAGTGGAGAGCAATTGGTGCCTCCCTTATACTCCCATGCACATGGGCAGGATTTGATTCCTGTTAGCACCCATCCCCCTTCCTCAGTCCCCTAGGATAGAGTAGATTAGGATTAACGAAAGCAAAAAAGAAAAAAAAAATTACTCTTAGATGATACGCAGAGACAATTCAAGCAATTTGATTGTTTTTATATTCTATATAATTTACTATATTAATAAATATGTTAGGTTTTTTAATTCTTAGCACAAACGTTTTAACGTTGCTTAGTACGAAATTTTTTTGGTTGAAATGTGTTTAAAAGGTGCTCCCACTTACATAACTTACATAGATTTCTGGCTACATCACTGGAAATAAGACAAATATAAAGAGTTGCCAGATAATGTTAGGCATAGTTGAATAAAGTTACGGTAGATATTATTTGAGGTTTAATTTCTTTTCTTGTCATAAATTATAGTTTTCAAATTGACATAACGTCGCACTTCTAGTTGAATTACATAATTGATGTGTCAGGGCTGCAGCCATGATATTTTGGCAACCATAAATCTGATTTATTTGGTAATTAATGCCATATTGCCGATTATTCTTTATGTTAGGTTGTACGCCTTTGCACTGGGCTGTACTAAGAGGAAATGTGGAAGCATGCACTGTACTTGTACATGCAGGCACAAAACAGGAATTAATGGTGAAAGATAATGCCGGATTTACTCCTCTACAGCTGGCATATGATAAAGGTCATCGGCATATAGCTTTATTCCTCGTACGTATCGTTTTTTTTCCTATCTCACATTTTGCATTTTCTAGTCCCAACTTTCAGACTAGCATGGAACATTAAAACCTTGTGGGACTATTTAGTGCCTGAATCTGCTTTGGCACAAGCTTCTTTGACATAATAACACGAAATTCTAACCTCGTGTCTGGTTATTCTAGTCTTGCTATAAGAAAATAATGTATCTCCTATAACAATCTTCTGTTTCATTCTCTTTGCCTTCAAGGACGAAAGGTTTATCATTGCAGATTCTCCTACAATAATATCATGTCTGTTATTCTGTCTTTTCATTCCCTTCTGATGACGATCTGTGTCTATTTTTGCTGCCTCTGCCTGAGACATTGCCAGTGATTTGGTGATCTCTCAGAAAGTATTTAGCACCCTATTTTGCTCTTGATCGAAAAAACATTTAAGAGAAGTTTCCAAATAGGTCAACCTTTCTGCTGATTCCATTTCATTTGAGATCCTGCCACGTTCTTGAAATTGTTTTGCTCTTGTTTTCTTAAATAATTATTGGCTGGTGCAAAAGCCTTGGTTATGAGGTTCATGGACTGACATTGAAGTCCCATTTCCTATGAGGTAGGCTGCTCTTGAAAATTTTTGTGAAACTGACATTGAGAATGGGAGTCATGACTCAACCTAAAAATGGCTGCAGTTTCGTGGGAAATTGTCTTCTGGTAAACTAAGGCTTGCTGTTCGTTCAGTCAGCTATTATTGGCAGCTGGGCCTTTATGCACTATACAATTGAACAAGTCAAATGTTGGTAAAATACAGATATACAAACCGAGCAAGAGCTAAGATTTCGTTTGGAGAAGATAATATCTGATACTGGACGGGGACAAGTATCTTGTTAGAATGAATGTCAAATTTCAGTCCATTATGGTTTTGATGGTTGAGTATGCAACTAATTCTGAGAATACTGGTTTCCATAGTCAATACAGGATTACCTTGTAGTAAAAGTATGAAGTGGTCAACTTACATTTGGACTGTAAATTATACATTCAATTGATTTAAATGTGGCTCATGAACAGTTTACTTATGGTTTTGGTGGTGTTGGAGGCACCAGTGGAAGTGTTTGGTGTCATAGGTGCACTATCCTTTTCATATGTGTTACTTCAGCTGTGCCAGTCATACCCACCCACCCACACACGCATGCCCTAAAAAAAAATCCAACATTCTTATAGAACTTGTCAAAATCATCCTTGAAAGAACTCCTTGTCATGAGATCTAAACTCTTGAATGAACTCATTGGCAATTAATGGCATTTCTTAAGGCTCTGTTTGGAACTTATAGGAAATGGGAGAAAGGAAAGGAAAATAAGAATTTTTCCCTCTTGGTTGTTTGATTCTTGATTTGGGGAGAGAAGGAAAAGATTATAAAGGAATCCTAAAAAGAAAATTCTGGAAAGGGAGAAAGTGAGAAAAATCTGTGAAGCAATACTCTTTTTTTCCTCAATTGGTATCCATTTTCCTTTTGGAACCAAACAAGGGAAAATCTTTTTCTCCTTATTTTCTCTCATTTTCTTTCGAGAATCAAACAAAGGAAAGAAGAAGCCCACTTTCTTTACAGTTTTTCTTTTAGTTATTTGCTCTCCTCTTCCCTTTCCTTCCACAAGTTCCAAACAAAGCCTAAATGTTTTGACCCTAAATTCTCCATGGCAAATAGAGATAGCATCACTCAAAATTGCCTTTAGGCCCTTTACACCATTAGTTTATCAATCATTGTATATGGTGTTTAAAATAAGCAATTCTAGAGATTTTTGTCCCGTTTGTTCTGTGTACACTGTATTGAGAATGTCTTATTTGGGTTTACGCTGTTCACATCATTTGTCTCCAAGTTCTTACTAATCCATCAAAATTGTAGACATCTTCACCTTCATGGTGCCTTGCAAAATGATTTTATTGTTTTTTATTCAGTCTAGTGCACAGCGTACCCGAACGAAGCGCTGGGAAGGCATAGTTTGCATTGGCCGATTAGAGGATGGAGGTTATGCCCCTATTCTGTTCTGTATAGTTACTATCAATATCATCCTTTTCATCAACTCGGTTATTTGGGGTGAGTGAAGCTAGAATTTATAACATCTTCATTCAGTCGTAGAGAGGGTATGTTACCATGATCATGACTAACTTCTGCTGCCCATGCTAGCTCCCGATCTTCCAAAGGTTACTGCCATAGTTGGACTTTGGGGATGGACAGCTGTTTCGCTGGCAGTTGCTGCATTGATGATGTTATACCAATGCAGTAGGTAACTATTTGCTTACTGTAATTTGTCTCGTTCTCTTCTTGGAAATTTTCTCTGTAAACTAAAAATGTGCACCCCTTGTGCAGAATGAAATTTACACCGAAACTTCAGTCTTCATAATTATATGAAGTGTCAAATACAAAAAATGTTTACAATATAACTCATGAAATTGATTTTGTTTTCAAGCATTTGCTTGTCAACATGTGTTTTCTTGTTGTTCCATGTCGACAATCTATGTACAGTTCGTAATCAATTGATTGTTGATTTCTTTTCTCCTCTCATTTTCATTCATTCATTTTAGCAAGTTCTATTTAGGAAAGATCTATGACTTTGTTTCCTATTTGAAAATAATATCAGAAATGGTGCTTTTATGTTTGGAAAGTTTAGAATTTCCATTTGTTGTTACGCATACATTTTCTTTTAATAAGCTTGAGTGGTAGCATTATGCTGTTACATCTACTGTGCCTTTATATTCTCTCAATGTTGTGGTGATGACCTCTATTTGATTCCAGTAAGGATCCAGGTTATTTGAAAACATCAGGAGGATTGGGTGGCCGTTCAGATGGGCAGGTATGCAATTTCTACTGATGTACGTTAACTGCATGCTTGCATTTTCTTAGGTATTTAAGAAGTCTCCATAGGCATTTCCAACTTAGATTCTTCTATAATTTCCTGGCTTCCCACCCCTCGAACTTCAAGCAACTAATATAGTAATATCCCATTAAATGTGTCTGTACTTGATGTGCTATTCTGAAGTGTGCTTGAATATACCCGTTTATGGTGCATATGATTTGAAAATTGCAATGTTAAATTTGTTAGTTCATATATTTGAGTGCACCTCCGCTACTTAATGAAGTTGACTTAAGTCTTAATCATATCTTTCCCTTGTCCTAAAAGGATTTTAGTATGCTTCTTCTCAGCCCTTTTCTGTAACTTAAGATACTTGACGTACATATGCGCTTCATATTTTGAAACTTGGTCATTTAATTATTCAAAATGGAATTCGCATGATATGTATCTAACCTACTTACTTGAGTTTAACTCAAGTTCTACTTGTTTAGCTCCACAAGTTGGTTTTGTGACATCAACTGGAGTTTTTTAAATTTTATGGTGGTCTTGTGAGATGAGTTCACGTCTCCAGTTTTGTATCAAAGAATGTTTTTTTATGAAGCTTCCATTCGTGGGACTTCTTACTTTGTAATTTGTATAATGTTCCATTACCTGCATGATGTTTTTATAAATGGCTATATTCCTTTTCGCAGTGCTCCATTTGTTGCTGGATGTTTTGGTAAATGGCTATGTTTTGATAATGTTTTGATATGAGAAGATTTCTATATTTAACAGGATCCTTTACTGAATATTGATCTAAACAATTCCTCTATCTGGACGGGAAATTGGTCTCAACTTTGCCCTACCTGCAAGGTATCTCCATAAACTCCTGTCTTACAATACTGCAGTTGATAAAACTACGTAAACATCTGTCTACGTACTTTCTCCATGCATTTAGCACTAAAGATGCAGATTTACTGTCTGATTTTCAGATAATTAGACCAGTTCGCTCGAAGCACTGTCCTGTGTGCAAGCGATGTGTGGAACAGTTTGACCATCACTGCCCCTGGATCTCTAACTGTGTTGGAAAGGTACTAAATAGTAAAATTAATTGTGAATTACTAAGCAAGGAGGTAAAAGGATGTTTTCACAGAGAACGAATGAGATATATTTACTACGAAATGATTATCTTGACCATTGTCAAAGGAAGTCATGGTATACTTTTCAGTTTTCACTTACTTTTCAGTTTTCACTTACTTTTCAGTTTTCACTTATTTATATATTTGTCAGTGAAATGTTGGAAAGTTATGCCAAGGCTAATGTTTCTAAGCTTTACGGAGTAAATTATTATGCCAAACAAGGCTGCAAGGTGGTCTGTGCCACTTTCATGCCTCTATGCTATTGTTTCTTTATGATGCTATAGCGCTTAGTCATCTTTTACTCAGGGCAAAGGGATCTTAGTTGTCAGTGTGCGGATGTTGGATTTGGCAACATGTGTTTATTGATTGTGTTTTGCCCCAAACCACCATGATTCTCGTATGACTTCAAGCCCTAGTCTAAAACACTTTCCAAATGAAAGCTTCAAAAATCGGGTCACAGACTCTTTAAGTTTTGTGGATGCCATGACCTGGACACCAATTACATAGAAAAAATAGGCTAGAAGTGGCTCTCTTTCAGCTACCATGGGCAGCATTCCATAAGATACACAATAAGTTGTCAGAGTTTTGATCAATTTATAGTTTGTCTCCCTCGTCATTGATTCCAAGATCTCCTTTCTATTTTTACACATCCTTGGCTGGTTTTAATGTTTGTTGCTGGGTCTCAAAAGAATTTGGTTGTAATTTTGATCCACAATAGATTGATGTTGATAAATTGACCATCATGGTAATTTGTCATTATAATTTTATGAATCTTGGTGAGATTCCTCTGAGTACGGCTCTAAACTAAAAGGCTGGGTTGGGTTGGGTTGGGTTCAGTTCATTTACTGTGTTGACGAGATCAGTGATCAGTTCCCAGCCCAGTCCAGTTGTGCATCAGGTGCCGGTGACTAGCTATTTTTAGATTTTTTTAGTTCTGTTATAGAGAACTGATAATTACCACTGCCTTGTATTTCAATCATTTTTGTCATCTTCTCTGTAACAATGGAAGTTTGAGAGGCTTGAAGGGCAGTGTGGATATCATCTCTCCGTCTTTTTGTTTAATCCCCTGCTATTTTTTTTTCTCTTCCCTAATACGATGTGGCTATTCATGTTTTGCATGGGACCTATTTAAAGATTTTAAACTCTATTCTTTTGTTTTTCTTCTTTGCTGTAATTGTCATCAGCTTAACAACTGTTATCCTACTGAGTTTTGCAGAGGAATAAATGGGACTTCTTTGTTTTCCTCTGCTTTGCAAATCTGTGCTCGTTTGTAGGTGCTGTTGTTGCTGTTCAAAGTACGTGGGTTTAGTAACCTTTAACACTGGTAGTATACTCAAATTTTCAACTTAGATTTCAACATGATCTTGTATGACAGGGTTTTGGACAGCAAAATTGGTGGTTCCAGCTGCAAAATCATGGATTCATTACGTAGCCGTTCAACATCCTGGTGCCGTAGCTTTTATTGTTATGGATGTAATCATTTTCATCGGTGTCTTTTCTTTGCTGACAGTGCAAGTATCCCAGGTAAGTTATCTGAATAATTTTTTCTTTGTTTATTGATGCTTCTTACACTTTGTCAACAAATTTGTGTTTGTGTGTGTGTGAAGATTGACTAGAGAGGAGTGGTGGCAAATGGAAAAATCTGTTGACCATTTTGTGCCTCCTTGACTCTCTCTGGTCTCTGTGGATGTGTTTTAATTTGTCGGCAGAGCTGTTGGTTGGGTGAGGAACATGCATAGTAATATGTAGTCATCTTGTTCCATTAAGTCATAATAGCCTAGAAAGCAACATTATTGGTGGTCAGAAAGCAGTGTAACATCTTCTATTAGAAACTAAAGAGCCCATCTGAGTATATGTCTTTGGGCAACCATTAACCTTTCTGATTTGCCTGGTAAAAACATGTCAGTACTGTGACAAATGGGGAAAAAAAGCAGGGTTCTAAAAGTCGGCCACCTAGGCTGACTACTCCCCGCCTAAGCACTAGGCGGAGGTCCAACACCTAGATTAGGCAGCCAACTAGTCAGAGCCTAGGCGCTTAGGCAGCCGACACTAGTCAGCCGCCTAAGCGCTAGGCAGCCCCTTTCCTCCCAACTAGCACTTAACGACTTTTAGAACATTGAATAAAGGTGTTCTTTGATGTCTAAAATCCAGAAAAGTCACGAAAATATATGATCAGCTGCCAATGAATGCATGTGCAACCTGTAAAGTTAACTCTCCTGCCTCTACATTGTTTTTTTGAACACATTAACCCAGAATCGGCATAATCAGTTCTTTCCCAAGAACAGACATTGATGATGTATCTGCTTGTTGGGTGTATCCGCCTGTTGGGTCTTTTCGGCTTGTCTCCAACAGAGGTTTATATTTGATAATGCAGATTGCTCGGAATATCACGACAAATGAAGCGATGAACGCAGTACGTTACGCGTATCTTCGTAGTCCAGATGGGCGGTTCCGTAACCCCTATAATCATGGATGTAGAAAGAACTGTGCAGATTTTCTCATTGTTGGATATACAGATGACGATGAGACTCCCTGGCCTTCTTTGCAGCAGGTTGCCCAGTAGAAAGCTCGTCTCCTTAGTTGCCTCTTCAACTCATCCGGTGTCATACTTTCCTGGGTTTTCAGGTGTTAGACGATACTGAGGCCCTCCTGCGAATTTAAAATCACGGGTATATTACGCTGTTGGTCCGTAACTGCTGTACTATATGTCACTTGCTCATTTTTACGAAAAAAATAGAAGTCCAGCTCTATAGCAACATCAACTATGGAGTAGAAGTTTTTTTGTGAGATGATTTATGTGTTCTGTGAATACGCTTCCATTTTTTATGTTGTATTTACCGCCATAATGATTAAGTTACAAGGGGCATAGCTGTTTTATTTTACCGCCATAATGGTTAAATTACAAGGGTCCGTGCCGTTAGCGAGCGACACTTTTCGATCAAATATAATACTTCCAAGCAAAAACAACATTGACCCTTTAGTTTGGATGAATTTAGAACAAAAGGGCCATGGAATTGAAATTCCAAGCATAAAAATGACACTGAAAGGGTTGAATGGCCCCTGGCCAAAGCGGCCTCAACTTTGTGGGATTCCGCTAGGCCATGTCTGATTCTTCACCGGTTTCAAGATCTCTTCAATCTCCGACAAACTTTTCTCGTCCTTCCCGAATATTCCGAGTTCTTTAGCAGCAGCCACATTCTCTTCAACCTAAATGAAGTAAGCAAATTTCTAATGAATAAATAAATGAAAATAGAATATTGAATTCATTTCACTTCTATCTAAAGGGAAATAAGAGAATTTATCTTTCAGTGGACACACGTAAAGATATTGATAAGACGCATAAAATTAATGATATTTCATAATTAATTGATTGAGCAATAAATTGGGGTTTACCAGAACCAATGCTATGAGCTTCCAAAATACAATGGGATCTCCATAAAGTTGAATGTCACAATTTGAGATTATCAGAGATACCAATTGCCTATAAATTGGGGTTTATGGCAAAATGGCCGTTTCACTGTTACTACGTGTAAACAGAAATAACTTAACCAACTCCCCACAAGGTACCGCAGATTCTTCTCAACAGAGTATGGAAGTAGTTTTCCAGAAAGAATACCATGGATTTACAGTGAACAAAATCCCAGGGTAACTACCATGGTTCGTACTGCTCTTTAAGCATGTTTGTTAGCTAGCTTACAGCAGGAGGCTTTTTTCAAACTATGTAGACAAGAAATTTTAGTCGATATTGCACGTAGAAGATAAAGATGCCATACCAAACTTAAACCCTAATGAGGATACGGGGTAATATAGTTCTTGTAACCAAACCATCCGTCCCGAGTAACACGCTGACAATGAAACGGGCCATAAAGTGGGCATAATTAGTTTAATCTGCACCGATTCACTCACTCTTCAGTTGCAGATCAGTTGGATAACTTAACAATGTGAATCTATCATCGTAAAGGATACCTAATTCATAATAAGTTGCAAGTTGAAAAATGTGACGTGGCTTCCTGTAAACCAACCTAATTGCTGATAAATCACACCATGTAAGGAAAATTAAATAAGAAAATCCAGAAAAAAGAACTAAACAAAATCCAACAAGGTTGAATAGATTGTAATTGAAGCATTTGTTGAAGGAGAGAGAACTAGGGGAAAGAGAAGAATTTAACACTTCTTGGACAAAAAGGAGTTAGTAGAAATTTTCTTTCATAAATTTCTCTGTTTCTCTCCAACATAAGCAGAAAAAAAGGAAATCACGGCTTATGCTTCACATTCCAAGTTCATAAAAGGTAACAGAGTGGAATTGGGCGTTCATTATAAGGATTTTCTAAAAGAGATAAGCAAGACGGTTTAGGCATAATATTAAGATAAAGAAATTCTCTAAAAACGGAAAGGTTTGGTTCATATACGAAATGAACTATACACAAAAGAAGTTGCAGCAGTAAGAACAATGATACGTCATTACCTGCCTAACAGAATTCATTCCAACAAGTATAGAAGAAATATCTTTATTCGACAAGCTGTACTGCATGGCTAACTTCGATATATTTTTCCCCTTCTCTATACAAAAGGCAGCAGCAGCTTGGCATGCAGCCTGCTCAAGCAATAAAACAAGTGCAAGTAATAAGTAAACTCAATTTTTCAGATCGTACAGGGAAAAGACATATAAGCAACAGAAGAGCATTACAAAAGCCCAAAAAACAGATATTTATTGGACTCATAAAATTTTAGTTTGTCAGGCGTATCTTCGTTATTTATCTTGGTATGCTATAGCTCATTCAAGTGATCTATCTAGTAACCAAAGCCATTGCATGCAAACTCGATTACAGGAGCCATCCCTAGGTCTTGGCACCTCAAAATGTACCGTTCCTTTTATTAGGAAACCAATGTGATAGTTCAAGATGCAAGGAAACAATTCTCCTCAGGAGACACTTAACTACTCAAGTATATTGTGCCATAAGTACTGAGACGGGCAAATAGAAAGAGAAACAAAACCATCTTTTGATATCCTTTCATGGTTCCACCAACTGGATTAATCAGAATTTTAATGCTAACGATGTAGCACTAACAATATTCAAATATGCTCCGCCTACTGGATTAATCAGAATTCTAATGCTAATGATGCAACACTAACAGTATTCAAATATATTCAGCTTTACGTCGAGAGAAAATGTTGAAAAAGCATCACAGAAAAAGGGTGATTATTGTATACTGAAAAGGAAGACCTTCAATTCAGGTGAAGCTGGGTGCCACTCTGGAGGTCCGCTCTCCGTAAGAAGCCCCATTGCAAGTGGAGAAGCACTGATCACTCCCACACCCTTGCTCTTTAAGTAAGGCAATAGATCCTCCAGAGTTGAATCATTAATACCATAGTGGCAATATGACAGAATCACATCAACTGTGCCTGGTGGCACCCGATCAAGAACATAAGTGAAAACTCCCAGAGGAAGTCCTGTAATACCAATGAAGCGGATCTTTCCCGCTTCCTTGAGTTTTTGAAGAGCAGGAATAGTCTCATTGACAATCTGTACAAGGAATCAAAACAAACCAACTAAATCTTCACAACCACTTTTATAAGCAATAAATGTTGAGTATCACGAAAACGGGTGAACTACATACAGATATCAGCTCAAGAACCTTTTGTCTCATTCATGGAGGGTCGGCTAAAGGATCCATCAGTTATTCGTAGTCATCTCAGTTAAGTTTAAGGAGGTCATTCCCTTTCTTATCATCTAAACCCCGAGTTATCTCAGGCTTCCTCTATTCCTTTTAGCACCCCCCCAGTGGATAAATCACTCCTCCCAAAAGTCAAAACACGCGTTAACTGGTCAGTCTTGGAACATGAGAATACCATATTACCCTATCAAACAACTTTCCCCATTGTCTGAAAGGAAATCTTGGATCACTGAAACCAAGTTATGACAATTCTTACGATAGTAGCAGGACATACAAATAAGCAACTATCAAGAGACCCCAAGCCCACCCGTTAGTATCAGGATGACTTTGCCAAAGACATTTTTTTTGGCTTGCTACAGTGTCAAAAAGGCAAATAATAGCAATGGTGTACAATTTTGGTGCCATTTTTAGGCACCGAAGATGATTGCCACTTTTTGGCAGCAATTTTTGCTCACTGATCGACATGAATGTTGCCAAATAATTTGCACATTTCTGACTTAGACGCGACCAGTGGACTTGCTATAAGAACCCCATATCCTACGACAGGCATATAACCATAAAACCAATAATATCTGGTACAAAATTTGATCAAGCAACTCAAAACCAAAAGAAACCATAATGTCCAAACTCAAATTCATATCTGAGAACCTATTTCAAACTGAAACAAGATTAAGACTGAAGTTTGGATTGTGTAGTTCCCAGCTAATCACCTGATCAAGGGACCCAAATTCGATATCATGGCATTGCAAAATATCAACATAGTCAAGCTGCAACCTCTCCAAGCTCTCATCAATGCTTCTAGTCACTCTCTCCGCACTGAAATCAAAGCCATCAACATACCTCCCGCACTTGGTCGACACAATGTACTCGTTTCTCGGCACCCCCAAAGCTTTCAAAGCTTTTCCCAACACTTTCTCCGACAATGTCCCTCCATAATACCTTGAAATACATCAACCCAAGACTCAAATTCAACAAACCAGTTTGCGAACTCATCAAAAAACACTACATTGAAACAATCTGTGTGCACTTTGCTTTGTTTGCTGTGTCTAAAAATTCAAACTTTCTTCCCAAAATCTTTTTGTGTCAACTTGTTTTCCGCTTTTTGGGTTTGACTTGAAAAGATGAACCAGAAAAGCATTACAAAAATGAACAAGAAAAAGGGAATGCAACCACATCTTTCGAATTGTTAGAAGTCATGGGAAAAGAAAAGAGAAGATAATTCCATTACTTGTTGCATTTGGATATCTAAAAGACGTAAAAGAGTTGAAAAGGAAGGAAGAATGTAAAAAAGACTTCAATTTTAAGTGATCATTTTTGCTTCTCAACAAACCACCAAATCCAAATCTTTTTTCCCCCTTTTCTTTCACACAATGTACGCAAAAAAGCTAGAATCTGATTACTCTGCATTTATTTCAATCCTATTTCCGAATCTATGTTTCCAAGTCTAGAATTGTATACAAGAAATTGTTCCGGGGGGTAAAGATAGATATGCCAATTGCCAAACACAGCCTAAGGGAAAATTAAAGAAGTACGAGTAAAAAGAATTGAGTGGGGGGTACGGGGAGGTGTCGAAGAAGTTGATGCCGAGGAGAAAGGCGCGGCGGACTGAGCCCACGGCGTCCTCGTCGGAAACTGCGCCGAAGACGTTGCCGAGGGGGGAGGCGCCGAATCCAACGGAGCTGAGCTTCAGACCCGTGTTGCCCAGTGGTCGGAGCTCTAGGGTGTTTGCCATTTTCAGTTCCCTAGGGTTTTGGAGAGAGAGAGGGAGAGAGAGAGAGAATTTTCCCGGGAAAGAAACAGATTTAACGGAAAAGGATTTGAGGAATTGTGCGTGGAGTGGTATGAGAGTGATCTGGTTGAGTAAAGTGATGGACATGCAGAGAGACACGAGCGAAATTTCCCAGTGTACTGCGAGTCCCCACAGCTAGAGGACTTAACTTTCCTTTCTTTCTTTCTTTTTTTTTTTTCCGGACGGGTCGGTTTACATACACTTTAACTAATTTTCTTACTGGTTTGGTCAAAGACAGATCATCTTTCATTGGGACTAAAAAATTCTTCGAATTATTACTATCACGATTCGACTAGTTTATCACGATTGTACAAATGTTAAGTTAATCGAACATTACTAACCGTCAAAATCAAGATAAATTTGTCTTACAATTTCATTTAAATTGTTATCGATTGATGAGATGAACGGTGGGATGGGATGCTGGACATGGCTGCCAAGCATCTCGCTTGGCAGCATCTCCCATTCTCATACTTAACTACCTATATTTTAAAGACAAATCATGTACAATCATATAACTACAGTTGTTCGATCAATTTGAATTTGTTGCACAAATAAAGTGCTTAATGAACTCTATTAAAGAATGGTTGAGATTATACCTGGAAAGATCCCATTGTTTCACTGACTAAGATAATAACTTGTTTTTTTGAATTAGACGTGATGTATTATAAAAAAAAAATGGTATGTCTTGTAAAATGAAAAATAAGTATTTAAAAAATAAAAAATCTTAGTAAATTAGGGCCTAAGGTGCTTTATAATCCCATTCTTACTAACCATTCATTTTTCAAAAACAAACATTGTCAAATCGTCTCTCTTTCGATATCGGATAATTCTGATTCCAAATCACGCTAATGAGATCTCGAAGAGTCCTAGTTAAATGCAATACCCATGGTACATTATTGCATTGAAATTGTTAGAAAATACGAAAACAAAACATGAAAGTGTCCATAAAATAAAAATGAAGGGCTCAGATTCACACCACTATGAATCTGAGCCCGCACTGTGAATCTGAACCCTTTATTTTTATTTCATAGACAATTTCATGTTCTGTTTTTCATAGACTGTATCAAGCCTCTTATGGCACTACAAGTCCCATGTCCCAAGTGAGCGGAGCCTAGAGGATCTGGCATCTTCATTAGTATTATACTCATGTCACTTGATTTATGTAGGCCCTTTTTAGCCCTTTACTCATTTTTTTTTTCCAGTGGAAATTCTATTCGGTATCATTCATTCCAACAGTTAAAACTTATATTTTGTTTCAAACAATATTATAAACACTTTTATATTTAATTTTGTTCTCCCATTTTTTCACTAGCTCCCAAATCCTCCTCATTTCCCACCATGACCACCACGAGAGAAAATTCATTAGAGGTTTCCTGCGCCACCACAAACAACAAATAGCACCACCAAAAATTGCCTACCATTTTGGCACCAAAGTTATAACAAATTTTGGGAGTTGTGAAGAGAAATCAGACCTTTGTGATGTTCAATCGACTCGCTGAGAACCTCAATCATGGTCTATGAACTTGACAACTGTGGAGAAATCCCAATCTTAGTACCTATTTTCAACCGGGACTCTTGAAGAAGTGCGAAGAGAAACTACTACAACCAAAATCTTCTTCGGGTTTCCAAAATTTCCATCACTATTTTTCGTTTACTCAATTCCATTCCGACCACCAACAATGTTGAGCATCACCACACCACGTATAAAGCACCAAAAATTAATCGTTGCAAATATGGTAAAGGAATTAAGTGTCTTTAATTTGGGTAAAGAAAAGCGTGAAACTCACATAATATGAATTTGAATCAAGGATCGGAGCACCATAAGATCCGTAAACTTGTAAAGCGGTTTTGCGGTCTACATCAAAACGTTTCAAAATTGCATAGTATCTGTCTTTGCAAGGCACCCTCAACAATCAAGTACATAACATAGTATTTTTTTTAATTATCTACTGGAATGAAAATAAATTGCACATTAGAAAATGCCTGGATCCTGATTGATACCACGTAATTAAGTAGTTCAATCGTCAACTTTTTAAAATACTACAACTGGGTTTTGTTTAGTGGATTCTCCTGTAACTTCCAAATCCTTGGGTCACATTATCAAAAAATTGTAATTAGAAGAAAGGCAATAATTAATCTCACTTAATTTCTCAATAATTGAAAACATAGTTTATGTCATTATTATGTGCCAACTTCTCTCCATTTTTGGCGGCTTCCTGTTAATAATTCTCCCAGCATTCCTTGTCACCGGATACATCATATTTGAGTGTGACTTATTACACAGTATTCACGAGGAAAGGTACCCATCAGTGTGAGGTTAGGTTCAGCTAAATTTTTTTATTTTTTTATTTTTTTATTTTTTGACTTTTTCTTGTTTTGTTCTTTTCAATTTTTTTTGTTGCTATTGTTAGTTTTGCGTCTAACTTTTGTTGATTATTGATTCGTCTCGTCACGACGAACCGAAAAGCTGGTTTTTTGGGCTTTATCTTGCCAAAAATATTTGGGTAAAAGTCATAATATTTTTTTTCCGGTTTGTCTTGACGAGATGAATTAATAATTCACAAAAATTAGGTACAAAACTAACAAACGCGAAAAAAATTCCAAAAAGCCCTTAGCCTGAGTATTTACAAATTTTATTGATTTCCTTGTGTGTACAGAATCTATACATGCATTCACACCATACCATCCTTATTTTCTCCAAATGAAGTGTGAACATATGACAATGGAGTGGGAACTAGGTGGTAGACATCCGCCCTATACTCCTTGCATTAGGTGAGAGGATTACTTGTGTTCAAGTTGGATCTCCTCTTGTGAATCTTTCATGAATAATCTTCTTGTCAAGCTCTTGTTTGGCTCTTGTGGGGTTGTGTTCAAGTTGGATCTCCTCTCGTGAATCTTTTGGTATAGATCTGGATCTTTCCAACTAATTCAACTCTGCAAAACAAGGAACCACGTTATAGCATACCCAGCCGGAGTGGACTGACAGATACTCTAATGGCTAAGTAATTCCTATTGGAAGGAAGGGCATTACAAAGTTAGAGTAAGGACAGCGTACCTCTCGAGAGGTTGTTACATACCTTATTATAGAGAGTTACTTACATTGGCCTCCTAGATTGCTCGTGCCCCCAGGGTTGTCATGAAGGCTTCTTGGACTAACTTCATGCATGACGATTGTCGTGTGCAGTGCCACGCTGTCAGGCAACATGTGACCGAGCCACGCGGCCGAAGTAGTGCCAAGTGGCCGAACCGAATAGCTCTGCACTGATGTGTCACCAACCCAACTACACGCGATCTTCCAGGTCCAACCCGACAACTCGACCCGTCCGTGAAGCTCCTAATCGGGCGACCCACTTGGTCGCCTATGGACGCTAGCGGTCGGGTTTGACTGGGCTCCTCTTAGATTGGGCCGACCCGCATTCCGGCCCACTACGGTTCTCATAGGACGTGGCAAAACAAGGTTGTTTCTTTTGAGGGGTAGCATGATTTACCAGTTACTGTAAACTTTTGATATTCTACAAATTAAAATGGAACAGGAGTGGGCAAGTAGGCAAGTCCAGTTAGTTTGTAAGAAGCTGAGCTAATTATGTGGTGCCCAACTCATGACCTCAGTATAAATTAGTGTAACACACGTGCATAAAACTGTGCCAAAACATGATCAGCCAGTGAGATGTTGCCTGTCATACTGGCGCAATATATGGGCTGATATCTTTTTGTGAAAGCGAACCTGGATTTTCAACGGTTAATTTAGGAAACACACACGTTTAGTCCCTATAAAACAAAAAAGAAAAAGAAAATGGATTTTAAGACACAGAAGAATATTGGCTAATTGTTACATTTCGTCCACTCAAAGCTACCCACATGCTATTTATTCTTTTAAAAAGATGAAATTGTTCTCTTGATTAGAGAGAGAGAGAGAGAGAGAGAGAGAGAGAGAGAGAGAGATAATAGTATAAGTTGAAGCATAGTCTCCAAGACTTGACGGATTGGACAAGGAAAAGCTCAAGCCAAAACTAAAGGGTAAGCCTTCTCTCTCTCTCTCTCTCTCAATTGTGTATGTTTACAGATTCTGACTTTGAGAAACAATTTTTGTAAAATCTAAACTTTTGCATAGGCTACACCCTAAACAATGTAGACTATAGGCTTGGCATAGTACCACAGTTGTTTTGCATGAAGAATCCCTGAAATCTCCCTGTTTGTGATTCTTTCTTGTGGTAAATTTCGCAGGGAATGGAGGATGTTGGCTTCATGCGTCAGTGGCCAACTAACAGTCTTGACGAGATTGTAAATCACCATTTCTCCCATCAAATCTTCGACGTAAAACCGAATGTTAAGGACTATTCATCTCATGACACTGGCATCATCGATCCGCCCGGGAAAATCCTCAGAACAAACGCTTGGAATTCCTCTTCCAATTCTTCCTCTCCCCACCAGATTTCTTTTTCCAATTCAAATTGTGAAACTCAGTTCGGCACGATAAAGCCTAAAGAGGAGGCTGTGCTATCGCCTAGTAGCAACATTACTACTTTGCCCTCTGGTGTTTTGGATTTTCATCAAGAGTCTTTTGGAAATCAAATTTATGGGTTCAAGGCTCGTCAAGGCTCTAAAAAGAACAGCGCAAACGGTGCAAGATTTTCTAGCAGTCAAGAGCATATTATGGCTGAGAGAAAAAGGAGAGAGAAGCTGAGTCAGAGGCTCATAGCTTTATCTGCCATGGTCCCTGGCCTAAAGAAGGTAATTCCCATCACTTTTGCATTTGCTTTATTGATTAATAAGCTAAGATCGTGGCATTTTTATTGCATGGTATCAGAGCAAAAATATTTGGTTAGATAAGTGGACACTTTCATAATACTTCAGTTACCTGTTATGGGAGAAGAAAGTAGCATAGATAATTTGCTTTGCACTTATTGAAGTTGTGCATAAAAAATGTTTCTAAAATCTTCCAACACATTGTTTTTTCCAACGCGCGCGCACCTTGGCATACCCCTATCTAGCTTGTAAATATTTCTGTATTGGCATATCCATATCAGTATCTGTAATTCTGTACCATTTCCCCATATATAGCTGCCAACATGTCCGTGCTTCATAGCTGTTTTCTTTTGCAACCACAAATCCATCCAACATTAATTGTGATCGAAGAGAATGAAATCGGTATCTCACCTCACAAGATTTCTCTGTCCCTCTTAACTATCAGCACAATTTCTTCTCAAGTTTTTCTGTTTTCCTGTGCTGTTAACAGATGGACAAGGCTTCTGTTCTCGGGGATGCGATCAAGTACGTGAAACAACTCCAAGAACAAGTGAAGACACTTGAGGAACAAACCACCAGAACAAAATCAATGGAAACCGTGGTCTATGTGAGAAAATGTGAGCTCAATTCTGATCATAATTTGGACAATTTCTCCTCAGAGAATAATTTCTCAGGCGGTGGCGGTGGCGGCAGCAGGTCCCAATATGATGAGACACTCCCTGAGGTTGAAGCAAGGTTTTGTGACAAATATGTGCTCGTAAGGATACACTGTGAGAAAAGGAAAGGAGTTGTTGAGAAAACAGTAGCTGAAGTTGAGAAGCTCCATTTGTCTGTTGTTAATAGCAGTGCCATAACTTTTGGAACTTCTGTTCTAGACATAACTATTAATGCTCAGGTTAGTTTATATATGTCTTGGTTTTAGAGGAGGAAACTATAAGGAAAAGTAAGGTGCAAACGAGTCGAGCCGAGCTTTGTAGTATTTGAGCTCGGTCGTTTACTAAAACAAGCCTAATTAAACTTGACCTCGAGCTTGGCTTGTTTAAATGAGCCTACGAGCTGAGCCAAACTTTTGAGTGTTGAGCTCAGCTCGTTTAGTAAAAGAGCTCAAAACTTGAGTTCGAGCTCAGCTTGATTACTAAACGAGTCGAGCCCAGCCCAGCCCAGCCTTAATTAGCCGAGCCACGAGCTGCTCGCGCAGCTCAGTTCGTTTGCACCCGTAAGGAAAAGTAAGTATTTTGGAAGAAAATTAAGTGAAAAATTTTCATTTCAAGTTCTTAATATGATTTCTAACAATTTGATCATCCAATCTCGAAACTTTTGCAGATGGATGAGGACTTCTCTTTGACAATGAAAGATCTCGTGAAGAATCTACATGCAGCTCTAAAGCTCTTCATGTGAAAGAAAGTACCTTTTAAGACGGAGTTTGGGTCATTGATTTTCAAAGGAATTTGTGCGAGGAAAAGAAAAATAAATAAAATGAAGCTGAATTTATTTCTTCGCTTTGCTATCATTTTATGTTCCCGTGGTAAATCTCTTCACGAATTTATGTTTCAAATGTAGCCTATGTGTCTTATCTTTTTTGTTCCATATATGTTTGGAGCTCTATAGCTACCGGTGCGAGAACAATCTTTGTTTATATGTACAGTTGTGTCTGAATCTGTATTTTGTTTCTCAAATTTCACTAACCAAGGGCCCTACTCTATTCCACCATTTTAAACCATCTTCCTCTTCTTTTCTTTTCTGTTTTTTCTGTAACTTTTTTCTCATAGTTGATATATTAGCCATGGTGTAATGGAATAAGCTTATGGCTTGGTTGAACTGTGTTTTAATTTGGTCACCCTCTCTCTTTTCTTTTTCAAGTACTGCCACTTTTTTCTTCTTCGTTTTTGTTGCTTTTTTGGGTGGAAGGACAAACAGCCGTTTGTGTAAGTGAAGTGTTTGGTCATTGTTTTAGAGGCCTCTTGGTACTTTTCTTAGGGCTTCTTTGTCTTTGTAATGTCATCTGCTTTGTAACAGTTCTGTTGAAATTGGCTGCCTGCGGATCGGTTCCGTGCGGATCAATCCGGTTCTCAATCCGATCTGCTCGCGACGGATTGTCGTTTTCTCCATCCGCCAACCGTCCGTGAGTGTGTTTAGATGAATCGTTTTGGTTGCGGATTGGTAGGTTTGGGCGGATTGAGCGGATTATATACCTGTAAACTACGCTTTGGGTAGTTCGGTCCCGTTTGAAACCAATCTGAACGATGTCGTTTTGTTCATTTGCAAACCGTCCATGAATGTGTTCGGTTAGATTGGTTCGATTGTAGATTGGTCGATTTGGGTGGTTTGAGCGGATTGAACCATCCGCTGGGCAGCCCTAAATATAATAGAGACTACATTGTACAAATGAATTTTTTGCTTTTCACCATGTAAGGGGTCAAGAGAAAAGAACATGACTCCACATGTTACATAGGCATTTGCTTGGAGCCAAGAAGCATTCATCACTACCTCCACAAGTCATAATGCCTCCATTGTAACATTTCATGGGATTTTTTTTCTTTTTTTTGGCTCTGTTCTCATTTATAAATTTAGGTTTTCTGGCCGTTTCTAGATTTATTTGCTGCCCTTTTTTAGCTTAATTCATTTTCTTACAGGTTGTGTTATTCGTTTTAGTGGGGTGTGTTGAAGTCCCATTCATTATACAAGAGGTGTGATGCTGTTGTATGTAATTAATCTTAGGTAAAATTGCACAAACACCCTCTCATCTATTCGGTTTAGACATGGACACCCCCTAACCTTTAAAAACGCCCATACACACCCCCTCATCTTCTACTGTTACCCAAGGAGCACCCTTCCATTTGAGTACCGTTTGTTGCAAGGCAAATGTCAATACTTTTGCCAAATTTTAGACAAAAATGCCCTTTAACGGCAACATAGACTCAGTTGTCTTTCATACCTCATTCCTCATTCTCACTTTATATCAGAGATTCCCTCTCTCACTCTATATGAGATATTCCCTCTCTCACACACTCTCTCTCTCTCTCTCTCAGTTAGAGCTACAACTCCAACCAAACCCAAAACTGGGTTGATTCCTACTACCGTTATGGAGAAAAAGCCCCTTCGAGGACTTCAAATACAAAATGGATGACAAGCAAATGCAAAACAACAAAAGCTTCAATTTTTAAAGGTTATCGACACCATTGTACAACACCTTTCAAAAAACCCTACTATTCCCAAACAAAAACCCTAATGTATTCATATATCATATAATATGAACATATACATCTACATTTGCGCCATTTAATAAGAAAATCTAGGATTTTTTTACATATAAAACAAACCTTCCAAAATAGGGTTTGCCACGATCTAGGGTTGGCCACATTCTACAGCTTTTCTACAGTGTACATGATCCGATGTTCTTCGAAACTTAGGTTTCTTCACGATCTAGGGTTAGCCATGATCTACAATGCAAGTTGAAGAGGGAGAGGAAGAGAGACAGAGGCGCCATGATCGAGTAGGGTGGAGAGAAATTTCTGATCGAGTGAAGTGTGGCGTATGCTTGTTGCTCCATTTAATAACAAAGGGTATATTTGACATTTCGTTCATTTTGTTAACGGCGTTGACGTTTTTTTCCTTTTCAGTAGATGAGGGGGCGTGTATGGACGTTTTTAAAGATTATGGGATGTCTGTGTCCAAACCAGATAGATGAGGGGATGTTCGTGTAATTTCTCCAAGGGTATATTTGACATTTCGTTCATTCCGTTAACTGCGTTGAGGTTTTTTTTCCTTTTCAGTAGATGAGGGGGTGTGTCTGGACGTTTTTAAAGGTTAGGGGGTATCCGTGTCCAAACCAGATAGATGAGGGGGTGTCCGTGTATGATCCCATTATAGCTTGTGGAAATTGTTCATATTGATTAACCTACTTTATTTCCTTGTACATGTACAATATGTTTTTCTAGAATTATGCAACCCTTGCAAAGCTTCTTATGTTTATATGCCCATGAAATTTGATTGACACACTTGCTACATCTCCTTCTTGTAAGTCGAACAACTTAACTTACGGTGTAAAAAATAAAAATAACATGGTACGTACGAGTTCATGACCACGTCGATGGCCGATTCGTCCATTGAGAAAAACAACCCTTCGATTAGAACAAGATCAAAAACAAATGTCAGAGTTGATTAGATTGTTGCGTGATCATAAAATTCCTTCACGCGCACAAGTCTTCAGCATAACGTTGTTTCAACCAATTTCTTTTTTTTTTTAAATGTTGTTTCAACTAATCTAATTAAGAGTAAATCAAAACAAGAGAGGATAAAAAGGTTAAATTAGACAAAAGATTCCTCACTTTAAATGCCTAACTTGTTTCGGTTGATGTATGCGGTGTTTTGTGAGAAAAAGCTCTATCCGGATGAGAGGGAGAACCTCCAGTGTGCGGATCACCAATGGGGTAAAGCCATGTCACCCACTAATAATTGTTGCAGCTTTGACCGGGAAAACAAAATCTTCCCTCATTATTTGTACTTCTTCCGTCCCAATTTACTTGTCCTAATTCTATTTTAACTGAATTAAAAAATTAATTATATCTTTAAAGTGGTAATGAATTTATATCCAATATGGATCTTATTTGATAAATCTCGATTTGTTCTATAATTCAATGTTTTTGAAATCACCTAAAATATTATAAATTACAATATATAATTAACTGAAACTAACACGAACTCCCAAAAATAACAAGTAAATTGAGACGGAGAGAGTAAGAGATTTGGTGGGTCCCCACAATTAAATATTGTTCCTCCACCTAGCAAACCCAACTACGCCTTTTGAGGTTTTTTTTTGGAGTTTCAGTAAAAGCTTGTTTCGCTAAGCAAAAAGTGCAAAAAGCAAATTTTGTTTTTATTTAAATTTTTTTCGCGTTTGTTAGTTTTACGTCAAATTTTTATGGATTATTGATTTTGTTTCTACGAGAAAAATTGAAAAACCCAAATAATTTTATTTTTATCCAAAATATTTAAAAAATATCCACTTTTAAGCTAGTCGACAGCTCACAATTGCCTTTGATTGCCTTAGAAAAACACGTGCCTTTTGGTTGCCTTAGAAAAAGACGTGCACAGCTATTGCTATTGTGGGTAAAAGCAAAAAAGGATCACATAACCATGGTTGGTTTGGTAGGTTTTGATTAAAAAATTAGGACTGACTTTTTTTTTAATTCAATTTTTTTTAAATTTTGCATCAAATTTTTGTAACTTATTAATTCATCTCAATGAGAGAAATCGAAAAGGTAAAAAATTATTGATCGAAATTCTTTTTTTTTAAAAGATAAAAATAAGTAAAAAAAGATAGCTTTTTGACTTATATTTTTGTATTTTTTAAAAAATTATGAGTTTTGATCAAATTTTTGTGACTTATTGATTTGTTTCGACTAAAAAAAATTAAATGAAGACCAAAAAAAATTCGTCCTTACATTTTAATAATTCCACCATCCCAGAGGTATATTGTTCTGACAAAATTGATATGGGTACACCTCCTTGTGTGAGATCCACTTTGAGGGCTCACACAAATATTGTGAGCCTTGCAATTTGCTTAGAACATTTTTTGAAGAATCCCTATAAAAAATCAATTCAATCAGATATCGGTAGGTGCTTGATCCATACGATATTTTTTTGGTCTATATGAGTAGAGACCAAAAAAAAAATGTAAGGATCAAATACTTACTGATATCCGGCTGAAATGATTTTTTATGGGAACCCTCCAAAAAGATTTTTGAACAAATTAAACAGTTTAGATCATTTGTATGGGATTTTGAAATAATCTCATACAAAGGTGGTGTACAAGTGTTGTCCGCTAAAATATTGTACCCATAGTAAGGCTGTTATTCTGAAAGAACCCAGCTACACACAGATAATCTGTGCACAAATTTCGTTATGAGACCCACCACGGGTCCTACACAAATAATTCGAGCTGTTCATTAAATGTGAAACATTTTTTCGAGGGTCTCTACCAAAAATCAACTCAATCCGATACATATAGATACTCAATCAAATCATCTAACTTTTCATTATCTTGAAATCTGAATGAATAATTAAATGATTAGATCGAGTATCTATAGATATCGGATTGAGTTTATTTTTCGTGTGGACCCTTAAAAAATATTTTACATTTAATGAACAACTCGAATCAATTGTATAAGACCCATGGTGGACTCATAACGAAATCTGTGCACTGATAGTCTGTATGAACAGACTTTCTGTATTCTAAAGCATTGAAAAATAGTTCTTACTTAAAGTAACCACAAAATTTTTTTTTTTTTGACAAAAGAAGAGAAGTGTTATTAATCTAAAAGGGATAAAAGCCTATACATCGGACAATTGGGAATCCTATGGAGGCAAAATGAAAGTCCACAGACCGGACCAACCATTCAAAAGAGCCTTTTGAGATCAACAATGTGCAGCCGGATTACAATCATGTTTAACAAAACCAAACTCACAGGAAGAAAATGATTCTTTCAGAGCTAAACAATCAAAAATAATAGCCGCTATATCAATAGGTGGATCTAGAGAGGTAGAACATTTCCTCACTATCGCCTCCACATCCGTTTCAATAACCACTTTAGAGAGATTTAGATCCATCCCCAGCTTCAAACCATCTCGAATAGCCATAGCCTCAACAATTCTTGACGAAGTAATACCAGTGTGACTACTCAAGAAGATACTAAGGTCCTTGCCATCAAAACCTCGAGCTATTGCTCCTGTACCAATAGAATTTGAACTCCTAGAGACAGCAGCATCCACATTAATTAATCTTAGTTACATTCATTCCAAGGTGCTGCCACACTAAGGTCCCATTACGAGTGGATCTCGACAAAGGTGATGGAACCTTAAAGTTAGCATCCTGAAACTCGTAGAAATCTCCCTGCGCTTTACCACTAACCGCTTCCGTAGCCCAACATTTACCATTAAAAATAAAATCATTTCTAGCTCGCCAAATCCATCAACAATAAAGAAGAGCCATACCTAACGAGAAATGAGGCACATGACTTTGACAGATACGTTCTTGAATACAATCCCACCAATTTGTCATGTTTCTGCAATCGAGAAGCTCTTCAGGTCTTAAACTAAATGGAGAATGAATCCAAACTTTGATTGCAACCTCACATCGAAACAATACATGCGAGATTGATTCCTTTGCCTTGCCACAATGACAGCATACTGGATCGATCGAATCTGACTTTGTGCGCAACTAAAACCACATTTGTTGCCATTGCATTAGTTTTCTTTTTTCTCTGTTAACCACAGTAGTAATAGCTGTGCACGTGTCTTTCCAAGGCAACTAAAGGCAATTGCTGAGCTATCACCTATTGATTGGTGGGGCGGAAAGGAGGAGTTTTCCATGTGAGCCAGACATAATTTATTCTCATCTATAATATATCTGGGATGATTTTATATGTAAAATAAAAATGCCATTCAAAATTTGTTTACTTTGTCACTCAATATTTAGTTGTACATATTTTGTCTTTCATTGTTAGATTTAAATCTATCAAGTCCAATCAATCACGTGTTTTCTAATTCTGAAGAAAAATATTCAACGTGTTGTGCTCTATCAAATTTGATTAAAATAATCAAATTCAATATTTCTTCATCCAACTCAATACAAAAGTCTCTAGTATGTCTTCTACGGTGACACTTTTTTATAATACGGAGGATTTTGTAGGCTCCCAATAATCTATGATCCTCAAATTTAGATAGTTATTGAAGTCTTGTGCTCATCATGTGGAACCATGTTGGACCATAACTTGGATACAAATAAACGGATTTGGAAATCATTTGGTGCAGCCCGCATTATAGGAGTTGTAGGGCAGTCAATCCAAAAATGGACGGCTCGCATCAAAATGAATGACCAGATCGACCGCCCTACAACCCTTATAAATGCAGCCCATCCTATAGGATTCCCTTGTCACCCAGTAGGGTCAAAACTAACGTTTCAGGGATGGAATAAAAAAGAATTGAAATTTGAGAGAAGGTAAACAAAGCTGAATAATCCCAGGGAGTAAAATGCAATTAATCCAAAATTAGAGGTGGAAACTTTTGTTGCTTCGATTGGATCAAAGTCGCTTCGGGGAGTGTCTCGATACCAGGATGCTTCCTCTTTCTCCGTCGCCTCTCCTCCCTTCCCCCCCCCCCCCCCCCCCCCTCTCGCTCTCTCTCTCTCTCTCTCTCTCTCTCTAATCTCCCATGGATTTCCTCCAAAATTCTTCATCTGATCCACCAAATCTCTCTTATTCGCTTTTTTTACTCGCCGTCGATCTCTGACCGTTGGATTGCCCCCGTCGATCAAGGCTTTGGGCATTTGACTACTAATTTTCTTCGCTTATTCTATTTTTTAATTTATTTCTTACATAAAGTATTTTTTGTTAGGGTTTGAATTGGTAGATAGGATTCGTCTTTTTGCGTTGATTTCGATTTTGACTCCTCCTTTTATGAAGAAGTTGCTATTAAGCTCGTGAGTGATCCTAATTCACTCTCGAACCGATACATTTCTCTTTTCTTCACACGTTGAATGATTTTCTCCATTGCCATCGACTGTGTTTGTTGTCAATTTCCTTTTTGGGTAGCTGGAATTATGTGGTTATGGCATGTTTTGTCTCGTCTATGCCCGCACAAACATAGAATAATCACGGAAAAGGCCAACATCCGCCCTAAAGCCGGTGCATAATAGGTAAAACTAAAACATGCATTGATATCCGAGAAAAGTGGATTGACATCTGTGAAAGGTAGTTTTTTTTGCTAGTCAATCAGTTTTGGGTAGCTTTAATTACTTTGGGGGAGTACTTTGATGTTCTCTTCTGACTCCTCAATGTATTTAAGACACTAGTTGCTATTGCTAATGATCTCGTAGTAAAGAAAAATGTAGGTGTTCTAAACTTCCCCCAATCTACGTGTAGGCTGTCGTGTTTTAGAAATAGGAGTATCCCTTCGAAGTTCCAGCCTTTTCATATTTATCTACGGTGAAGTCAATGCTGGCTATGACATAAGGTAGCCATGGTTTTTTTTAGGTGCACATTTTTAGCAGTTGAAGTTTGTGGAAGACTGGAAGCCATTTTAGCAGTTGAAGTTTGTTGAAGCCAAAATGCCTACAACCATGCATGATACATGGGTCAATTTTCAATAACTGAGATGTGATTAGAACTCGAAACAGTGGTCCTTAGCACCACAGTAGACAAGTCGCATGCGCTTCCTTAATAGGTGGGTCATGTCTTGGAGGATTCTTTCTTAGTATGCTGCCTTTTAACTTGTTCTGCACCGAATACTCTTTGAACTTTGTCCGATGGGTTACTATAGTTGAGGAAGAATTCATGTTTTACTCCATTTTCCGCAGGATGATCCTCGAAACGGATGGCAATGTTATTGCTGGAAAAGTGGCAACCCACAGTGCGGATGACGGTGCACCCTTGTCTGAGCAGGTAACCTGAGCTTTCCTCCTTTATCTTTATTATGTAAATCATCAACAAAATGTAGGGCGGTCAAATTTACCTTAAATTGTTATGCCTTTTGCTTTTCTTTTCTTTTTTTCACCTAATTAGATTGAGATTCCAAATCCGCAAAGATGGCATTTAGTAGAATAACTGCATTTCTGTTGGATAGTAAATTGCACGATCATCTATTCAATATTTGGAGATGTGGTATTAATAATCTGATCACTCGGTAGAATCGTGTGGTATGACCGTATGCTCCCTGTTAGAATAATCGTAACCCTAACTTGTGTATTCGTCATCTGCAGACTATAAGTCAAGCTTTGGCTAGATGAAGCATCTTTGAGGGTAACTAGAGAAAACAAATTGGCCTTCATTCTTTTAGTAAATTCACAAATAAGACAGCAGCTTGGAAGTTGTTTCATTGATACTCTGATGGAGAAACATCACGGCAGTCAGCTGCTTATTGTTAGCATCTTTACATTTCCAAGTCGATAAGTAATTCGGCAAGTCGGATAAATTGCTTTCTGAGTGAACGAATAATCTCACCTTCATGCTCTTACAAGGTGCACTTATATTTTGTGGTTGATTTCCCAGTTGAGCTATATAAACCTCTCTTTTTTACAGCAACATTTCGTAATGTTTTTGTCTCGTTCACGCGACCTTGAATTTTGAGAAATTATTCATTGGATTTGGGTCACCGCCACGTATTGTCTTAACACGTTTATAACCACACATTCACATGAAGCCTAAGTACTTAGCTCTGGACTCTGGTCGGACACCAATGCCCAAGAGGACTTACTAATTTTGCCTGAATTACCCCCGCCAATTATGGAATCTTTGTCCCTGCCAATGAATAAACTTGGTCAATGTTGTTGAGGTGTCGACTTCGGTTATCAATATCAGCTTTGGCTGTTAGATTTCATTGCAATCACATTGGCATTAGATTTTGTTAGCGTGCATCAATCTTATTTGTTGAAGGTGGCTGTGGAGGAGGGCTTGTTGTGGCTTGGGGGACAGGGCAAGCTGCTTCGTGTCGAGTTCAAACAAGTAATTCACATCGTTCATTTCATAGACCTCACTTCGTAGAGCATTCTTGCAAAAGATCAAGGTGATTGGACATGGATAATCTAATTTTAAGAGCAATCATCCTGATGGGCCACGGGTACAACACAAGCCCCTGTTTTCCGCTAGCTCTTAGAGCTCGATACGACATTAACTCTAAAATGTAGTAGGAGTATTAGATAAGGGCAAATGCTAATCGATGCTCTTGGGCACAAGTTTGAGTTAATGTAACTACCATGGTAGGAATCATTTAAATACCAACTACACCTCGCTTAAAGGACCCCCTTACTGAAATTGAATGCTCCCCATTTTCATTTCAAATAAAATGCCAACATCACATATTGCAGTAACAATAAACCTAGACCTTTTTAAAAAAAATAAACCTAACCCTTCGCTTAAGCTGGGAGGAAAAAAGAAGAGAAGAGATTGGACTGGTCTTGACGTGTAACTCATATACCACCCCTATTCCATACATATTATTCAATTTGCTGCCCGTTTCAAAGGGATCCTTGTTAAAACTAAAAAACCCTTGTTTAATTTTTTAAGCCCAATTGTGTAACACATTCATGCAAAGAATTGTCGAATGTCGGTAGAAATTTGAACAAATTATATAGGTGTACGGTCAAAATTCTTATTGTTCAACTTTTTTTCAGAAATTTACTTCGACCAAATAGTTATCAGCATTCAATTAAACCTAATTTTCTCTTTGCATGAATGATTAACACATTGAAGTCTACAAAATTAACGATTCGAATTATCAACATGGGATCCATGGTGGGCCTTGTTTAGTCGTTTTGCATTAGAGAGAGGGAAATTCTCGTTCAAAGTCACACTATATTGGATTTAGAAGCAAAGTTTTATGATAACATAATATCATGCATGTATGTCAATCGGATGAAAAGGATGAATATATATATATATATATATATATATATATATATATGTGTGTGTGTGTGTGTGTGTGTGTGTGTGTGTGTGTGTGGATAAGAGAGATGATTTAGGATATTTCCATTCCGAATTACCTGGTGCAAATTTGACACACTTTTAATTCTAAATGAAAGCACATCAACCGGCGGCAGCAGAGACAACACTACTGTCACCCTCTTTGTTCTTTGCAATTGTAGTAACAGGTTTGGTTGCATCCATATGGGTTGATAATACGAAGGCATTTGTAAAAACATTTCAAACTACATTTCATTTCATGTGACAGTGCACGTACCTCCCCCACAACTAGACATAGTATCATCAATCCAATCCAAATTCCAACAACAGATATTTTACCATTTTTTGACATCTCTCTTTGCATGAAGATTATTGGTGTTTGAGATAATTTTTTTACATGGATTGATATCCTTATTTATAGGCTCTATGCCCTTCTCTAAGCAAATGAGCATTAATTATTGACAATTTTTGGAACATTACATGAATGGATTAATTGAGTTACGAATAATTAATACTATTAGTAACGAGGAGCTCTCAATTACTGCTATTAATTGTATTAGTACCAAATATTCATTGTGTCAAATCTGCCCTTGTTCTTTATTAGTTTTTGTTTGGTTTTAAAAATTTTGAAGTCAAGGGCGCTTGTGTCTGCTTTACACGAGATATAATGAATAATTTATTATGTCACATTCCTAAAGCTTTGTACTTTTGTTTTGGTTTTTTTTGTTTACATTGTTTGGATTTTTATTACATTCATGTTATATTTTCTGAATTAACATTCGTCTTAATAAGTAAAAAAATTATTATAAAAGCAAAAAAATTGCAATAAAGACTACCAAATAGGTGGTTTTTTTAGCTATACTATTATCTTACATCAACTTTTATCCACATTTCTATATGTTATTTATTTTTCTCACCAAGACAAATAAATTCCATAAATTACACTGAAAAGATATATAAACAATTTTAAAAAATAAAAAAAATACCAATTAAAAATTTGGGGGAGAATGACTAAGAACAAGCACTATTGGAAAATATCAAATAGCCTTTCTGAGAACATATAGTTTATTTGTGTAGAGGGATACTATTGAAAAATATCAAATCATAAATCACTAAATCATTGATGCATTTAATGTTGTTTACCTCCTTGAAACTAATGGTTTTTGTTGGTTACAAAATAATTAATGGGGGCTATAGTAAATATAAATTTACCGCATTTATTAATTATGGTTAAATGAATGCCCCAAGGCAAGTAGCATGACAGTTAAATAAGTTCTTGTCTTCTTTTTATTTGATCCAATGATTCATATGTTTAATTCGAGAGCATTGCTTCTTGACTATTGAAATATTTGATCCAACGATTCATATGGAGTAAGTCAAGAACATTGCTTCTTGACTATTGAGAATATTTCTCAAAATATACGAAGAAAACGTTATTAAGCACAACAAGCACCCCATTGCCGGTCTAAAATCACCACATACCTCATGCGATTAATCTTGAATCACTTCTTGCCTCCTTTCTCTCCCCTCTCTCAACTGGAACCGATCCTTGGTGTGCGCGTGCTCGGAGGGGCCTTTGCCTTCATTTCTTGAAGAGTACGAGGTCACCTCTTCATCAATAAAAAAAAATGCCATAAAAAATGTTGTAGTGATGAGAGGTCGGCTTTCTTGTGGTAGTAAATTACGAACTCATTTCATTTTTGGAGGATTCATTACTTGTTCTTGTGACTGAGAAGCCTCTAAGCATGCGATGAACTGAACATATGATTCTCGATCGCGGACATTATAACAGACTAGGTGGTTCATGGTAGGCTTCGTGCTCCGCACAAAAGTCATGCCCGGTGGTTTCGCAATTAGTGACATACATGCTTTAATAATTTCCCAAGTTAATTTAGCTGCATGATATGCACACGCATTCCTAGGTACTTTTTTTGTGGTCAAAGCCTAGGTACATTAAGATGGTTAAAACATAAATAACGGAACACTAAGGTCATATTTGGTAGCCATTTTATTTTCTGTTTTCTGTTTTTATTTTAGAATTTTCAAAAATTAACTTTGAAAGTTTGTTTGGTGCCTACTTCCACTTTCAAATTCTAGAAATCACTTTCACTATTTTCAAATTTTGAGAAAGTAACAAAACACAACTTTCACTATTTTCAAAGCAAAAAGTAGGCTGCCAAAAAGGCTCCGCTACAATTCCTTGGAGGTCCTTTTTTACTTCTTCTTCTTTCTTCTTCTTCTTCTTCTTCTCTCTCTCTCTCTCTCTCTCCACCCACCGGGATACAATAGAACCATCATTTTCCCTTCTGTTACATAATTTGGATTTATGGTTGAATCTGATGTTTTCATATATGAACCTTGGGCCAAGACTTGCTGAGAGTAAAGCTCTGCTCAGTTGTACTCCTATATCTCGTAATAGTAATCTTTTACATTGTTAAAATGACTGGAATGTTTTCAAATACTTAAGTTTGATTACCATGACAATCCAGAATAGCGTTGAGAATAGTTGATTGTAGCACAAGAAGATGTCACTCAAAGCAAGGCAATTGAAACTTCTTATTATTTAAAATTACAAAACTGTATTTTTTGGAGCTCTCTTCGGGCTAAAAAATTAGGGGCCGGAAGCGACAGCTTCTTTGGCTTCCCCTCTAAGCCGGCTCTGCCTGGTCTATCTACCTGGCCCTTTCTTTCAGAATATCAGGTATGGAATTTGTTTCTAACGTGATTGCAAAGGCTATGATGATTCTCTCTCTCCTGTATCGTTTGGGAACTAGTGGATAAATTTGCAAGAGAGACCATTTTTGAAAAAGTAAAAACTGGTTTCAGAAAATGAATTTTTTTTCGAAAACAGATTGACACAAACATGTTTTCCACTTTCACTTTTTTTAGGAAAAGTAAAAACTGATTTTAGCATATCGAAAACAGGAAACAAAAAAGTGACAGTATTACTAAACATAGCGTAAGCATTTATATATTTCAAAGCAAAATGAAACGAATTAAGTCTCAAGTGTGAAGCACCCCAAGTTACCAACTACCTGAATGGCAAAACTGAACTAGAGGGGCACCTCAAGGTCATTTTCCAAGCAAAATCTGCAACACAATTGAAAAGGAAGAGATATACTCTAGCACAGTAGCAACCAAACTATGTTTACTAAAGAGGATTTTAGGCATGTCCATGTCACCTAACTAAATTCATCAATTGGAATAGTATATTATTGTCAAAAACTGTGTAACAAAAAACCAAGTACATCAGAATTCAACCATCCAATTGTTACAGTTACTCCTCCCAAGCATATTTAGATGTATCAAGCAGTAACGGAGCACATGTTGAACCTTGAATCTTAAATTGGCACGAGCAAACAATCAACATAATCAAAATCCAGCCTCCTTAATTCCTGACCAACTCAGTCCAAGAAAACTGGAATGGACTAAAGTCATGAAACAAAAGATATCCATCAGGGCTATACTTGATGTGGATGAAGTACTTGAACAGCAAAACAGTTAGCTTTACCAGAATCTGGTAGACCCAAGTGTAGAAGACTCCCCCCCAAATCCATGAATCTGTCAAATAGAATGTTTGATTAATGAGAAATGTATCCAAAGTAAAAGAATGGCTAGAAATCTCTCACTGAATATCTTTCTCACATTCCAACCCAGGAACTTTTCTTATGCAAACGGAGATGGTAAAATTGGAATCTACATATATATATATATATATAGAGTTAGGTTCCGGTGAGGGATTCCTCATTTTATTAAAATGCGGGACTCCCCTTCCCGATTGAATTTTGATGATCCGAGCCGCTCAAAGTGATCAGAACGTGATTTTAAGGGTCCCAGTGAGAAATCAGCAAAAAAAATGACCGGGAAGGGCTTCATCCGAGCAGTTTTCATTGAACGGTTCAAAAAAAACTGCTTGGATGACGCCCTTCCCCGTCATTTTTTTTGCTGATTTCTCGCGAGGACCCTTACAAGTATGTTCTGGACACATTGAACGATTCGGATTTTCAAAATTTGATTGGAAAATGAAACGAAGTAAATGAGATCATTCAACTCCACAAATGGCTTATTACGGTTCCTCTGTGAATAAGCCAATCTTGTGACTATACCCCAAATGAGAAAGACAAACCGTGTAATCGTACATGTGTGTTTTAAGTGTCAACATGGTAACAGGGCTTCACAAAAAATTGGAATCACATTTTCTCACTATAATCCGAATAGTTGATTTCATAAACTTGAAACGAAGTAAATAAATTTAAATGTGATTGATTATCGACAACCACATGGACAAATCAATATCGCAAGTGCTAATTCATATGCGGTACACTGATTTTCTGTAAATATTTTTCCCCAAGTTATACGAAATAAATGATTTAAAGTATGTTTTTTTTTTTGTTTTGCTTTTTTTTTTTTTGGGAAAAGTGATGCTACGAATACCAAAGTATGTATCGAAAAGTTTAACTTTCATATTCACAATAAATACAAGTTCCACACGAACATGATGAGGATTGTGTCTACTATCTAGTATAATTTTTTCAGTATACTTTTTGAACACCTGTAATATGTTGATTTTTTGAAATGAATCCATCTAATGAAAGCTAGGAGGAATAAAACTATTCGGTGCTTTTAAAGTACCGGCATGGGATGCTACGAGCTCCACCACCATCGTACATTAATGTGAAATCTGAAATCACCTCATTTTAATCTAGCAAATTGACTTCGCACCCCCTAGTTACTAATCAAGAAGTGCGCTTAGTACTTTGAGAAGTAAGAAAATATGAAAAATGGACACTCCCCAAATAATCTCTCTTATAAAGTGTTCAGTAATGGAGTAGGGAGGGAGTTTGTCCCCACAAAAATAGTCCACCCAACCATCCAGGATGGATAGTACTAGTTAGTAATCATGAAGTGGAGTGAGTCAGTTTAAAAAAAAAATATCGAACGTAGATTTCATTAACAGCTCTCAGGTTTGTTTTAATGACGGATATTTCACTTTCGCCTGAGAATTAATAATAAATTTCATGTGCATTTCACCAAATCCTCAAATCCCAACCAACAACAATACGTCCAAACATGTGATGAAATAAACTAAAAGTGAATTGTATTGACAAATTCACCCCTTACTAATAAAAAAGGACAATAAAAAACCTCTCATTTAATATTTTGAACAAAGATGACTTTTTATCCATTGGAGGAGCTATTTTGATCAAATTAAAACAGTAAAACTTGTGAATAACTATTGTTTTTAACCACTCAAAAAAAAAATATTTTGTCATAAATTACAAATTTTTTACTTTTGGATAAAAAATATGAAGAATTTAGAGCTTTTTATTGTTTATTCTACTATTAAAAGGGGTGAATTTGTCAAAATAAGACACTTTTGGCTTATCTATATTACAATACACAACGGTTTTGCAAAATGTCTCTCTCACAACTGTCCTACGTGACATATTGAAGGGCTCTGATTAAATAAATGGTTTGAGGGCTAAAATTCAATCCATCCAAGGGTTATCATTTGTCTGGGTTCGAAATTTGAAAACCCATTATTTTCCCACCTTAATTTCCAATTCTTTCCTTTTTCTTTGGCAAAAAAATATGAAAATTTGTTTTCTATTACTTCCTCTATTTGACATTTCTTTTCTCTCCCCCTCTCCTCTCCTTTTTTTCTCCTTTATTCTCTCTCAATGATTTCTCAGCAACAACAGAGGTTGCTATAATATTGGTATCATTCTTCTTTTTTGTCATAGACTTTATTTATTTATTTTTATTATCACAGCCTCTTTAGTTCAACTTAATTTGTTTTCTATTTTTCAATTGCTCAGGCTCAGTCTCATAAGATTCACCAGCTTTTCTCACTCTTCTTGATCATGACGATCTGCCATAGACAAAATAAGTTTCCTTCTTTTTTTTGTGTTCAACAAAGTCTACTTTTTAAAATCCACAATATCCAAAACCCAAACATTTCTAATGAGACTATTATATTCAATTTTTATTATATTTTTTTACATTATTGCTTATGTATTTTTATTAGATGAGAATTGAAGCGTCATTCATTTTTTTATAGGTTGCATTGGCTAACCAGTGAGTCAGATACCGAGTTGGTTGGAGTTTGAAGCTTACATTTTTAGATATTGATATTGTCTATGTATTTTTACATTCTGAAGCTTGGTTTATTTTTTTGCCCATAAAGTGTTTTTTTGTGATAACAGTAGTTTTTTGCCATTGTGATCAGTAATTGGTAGAGTGATCAACATACTGTGAATTCAAATGGCTGGCTATAAGTACCCCACAATCACGGACGCTACAACTGTTAGTTTGTTAGTTTGTTTTGTGCTGATTCAAGTTAACCGGTGGATATACTTGAGCTATTATTTTTTTGTAGTTGGAATTTTGCGAATGGGGCGTTGGCCTTCAAGAGGTTAGAGAGACAAAACTGGTGAGCCATACCTTCAGGCACGGGCATGCATTAGTTCTATTACGTATTTGATCAAACAATGGTTGTTGGTTGTCGGTGGAATGAACATTGAATTCAAAGAGATTTTGGTAGTGTTTGGTTGAGAATTTAGTTTAGTTTAGTTTTGGTAGTGGGTAGAGAGAGAAATAGAGTAATGATTGAAAATAGGGGTAATGATTGGAGAGAGATAGAGAGAGATGAGAAAGTAATAATTAGAGAAATAGAATAATGATTGAAAAAAGAAGTATGATAATGATTGAGAAGAAAACTAAAACTAAGTTCGCAACCGAACAAAGCCTTTATAGTTATTCCTCATACAGTACACAAGGAAAGTGTATGTCATTAAAGCAAATCTCAAGGCGTACCAGTGAAATTTACCAAAAACACAAAAGAGAAAGAAATGATGTTCGGTTGAGTTTTTAGATTTTGGACTCTAAATTATTACCGTACTCTAAAATTCACTTATTACTTCTATATCCAATTATTACTTTCATTTTTATCTCTATCTCTCTTTAATTATTACCTCAATCATTATCCCTATCTCCCTACCCTAATTATTACAAATTCAAATCCAAAATCCAAAATTCAAATCCAAAATTTCCAAAAGGAACAAACCCGAAGTGGGTCCACCATTTCAACAACAAAAATCATCCTATTTGTCCATTTTTCTAGCATGCCCACGTAGATAATGGGGACCCACACTATCACACCAGTGTGATGAAATTAATTTTCTTTTTCTTTTTGAAGATGACCAGGTGATGAAATTAGTAATTACTAAAAAATAAGGAAAATGATTTTGGCATTCTACTTACTTTTTTAGAGTGTAATTTTGTTCACCTTTTTTAAAAAAGGGTGAACATTACCCTCTTCCTATTGGTTGAAATGGTGTGGACCCCACCACAAAGTAATGTCATGCTTATCATGCAATACACTTTTTGGTAAGCATGACATTATTTTGTGGTGGAGTACACACAATTTCAACCAATAAGAAGGAGGGTAATGTTCACCCTTTTGAGTGGAGGGTGAACAAAACTGAACTCACTTTTATGATGGCACTTCAAATTTGTCTTTTATTGTTCCATGCCATGTCTAATTTTTACATTAAAAGATAAATTTTGAAGTGCTATCATAAAAAAATGAAATATAATGCCAAAATCATTTGCCAAAAATAAAACTAGACTACTGGTTCTCCGGTCAGGCTCAACTGGCTATTTTTAGTAACTATTTTTCCTTCCATTTTTTTTTAAAAAGACAAAAAAGCAAGAGATTCATAGATTCACCAAAGAGAAATAAATAGAGAGAGAGAGAGAGAGAGAGAGAGAGAGAGAAAGGGCCCCCGTAAATTCCTATCATTGGTTTGGACGGAGAGAGAGGATTTTCTTCTTTGTCCTAGACCCATCTCTCTCTCTTCTCCCTCATTGCGATTTTTGCAACTTCTCTCTCCGATCCCATTATTTACTTGACGGGTTTGTCTTGTTTTTTTCCATTTAGAAATGGATTTATGAGGCTCGTGTTTTCAGGTAACCACCTTTTCTTTCTCCTCATTTTTGTTTATTGTGGTCAATTGTATACTGAGACCAGATTCGATTTTTTCTTTTTCTTTTTGGTATTATTAATTATTTTGGGTAATTTGATGTTAGCTTCAGGTGGAGCTCATTGCTAGAAGTTCTTTTTATAATGGGTTTAGCTGGGAATGTTGTGGTGGTGTTTTCTTTCTTTTATTTATATTTGTTTCTCTTATATTTTCTATATGATTTTGGGTAATTTGATTATAGCTTTTGGTGCACATGCTTTAAATTGTCAGCAATTCTTTACCGTGGTTCAACTAGGAAAGGTCTGGTGATCTTTTTCTGTTCTTTTTTTGATGACATTGTTTTTCTATAATTTGTTTTTCTGTTGTTTTGGACAGCTTATTAATCGGAATAGGGTCATTGTTTCTTGGTTGCCGTTTTGTCTTTGTTAATCTTGTTCCCAGAATCTAGGAATCAAGAATAGGGTTGAAATCTTGAATTCGAATTTACGAATGGTGATTGCTAGGTTTTCCTTCATTACCCATATTGTTGATCATCTTCTAGTGTTCTTGTTGGCAATCTATAAATGCAGATGTGGTTATTTTATTAAGTCTTATTGACATATGAATGTCTGAATGTTATGTACTGGCAGAAAATTTTATTTGTATCTACTTATGGGTTTGATGTTCTATCAGATTAGGCATTCTTGGAAAATTGTGAATTATCTTGTGACCAAATATTCCTCTCGGCTTGTTGAATTCTTGGAGGAGGATACATTGCACAAGAGGCTCCTTTTGCTACAAAGATACATAAATGCAAGAGTTTTGGGGCTTTTATTATTATTTCCTGAGAAGTGGTTATGTGGTAAGACAGTTATAACGAACTGAGCCCATAAAACAAATGACACGGGGAAGGATAAGGGCGAGGCTTCGCCGGAGCAATCTCTACACATTTGCATGCATTCGTCAACAAGACAGTGAAAGAGAGGAACCACATCAATTCCAAGGCCCCGGATTCTCACGAATTGTATTCTGCAACGAACCATGTCGCCATGTACAGAAACCTCGTAAATATTGCTCTAACTACATTTCAACCACAAAGTACAATGTCATCACGTTCCTACCTAAGGCCCTATTTGAGCAATTCCGTCGTGTTGCCAACTTGTATTTCCTACTAGCTGCATGTCTGTCGATCTCAAAGGTTGCTCCATTCTCAGCTGTGAGTATGATTGCTCCTCTAGCCTTTGTGGTTGGTCTTAGTATGGCAAAGGAGGCTATGGAAGATTGGCGAAGGTTTATTCAGGATATGAAAGTTAATATGCGAAAAGCTAGGGTGCATAAAGGGGATGGAGTATTTGGTCCTAAACCATGGATGAAACTTCACGTTGGAGATGTGGTGAAAGTGGAGAAGGACAAATTTTTCCCCGCGGATTTACTACTTGTGTCGTCTAGTTATGAGGATGGAATTTGTTACGTGGAAACTATGAACTTAGATGGAGAGACAAACTTGAAAGTCAAGAGAGCTTTGGAGGTAACCTTGCCAATGGAGGACGACATGACTTTCAAGGATTTTACGGGAAAGATTTCATGCGAAGACCCAAATCCCAACCTTTACACTTTTGTGGGTAATCTCGAGTATGATCGTCAGGTTTATCCATTAGATCCTAGTCAAATTCTCCTCAGAGATTCAAAGCTTAGGAATACGGCTTATGTTTATGGAGTGGTGATATTCACTGGTCATGATAGCAAAGTCATGCAAAATGGAACAAAATCTCCTTCGAAAAGGAGCAGGGTTGAAAAACAGATGGACAAAATCATTTACATTCTTTTTAGCCTCCTTGTATTGATCTCCTTGATCAGCTCAATTGGATTTGGTATGAAGACAAGGTTTCAAATGCCACAATGGTGGTATATGCGACCAGATAATTCAGAAGATCTCTATGATCCTAGTAGACCTTTCTGGTCAGCCTTTTTGCATTGGATTACTGCTCTTATTCTGTATGGGTATTTGATACCCATCTCTCTCTATGTTTCTATCGAAGTGGTAAAGGTCCTCCAAGCAATGTTCATTAATAAGGACATCTATATGTATGACGAAGAAAGTGGAACTCCTGCTCAAGCAAGGACATCGAATTTAAATGAGGAGTTGGGTCAGGTTGACACAATCCTTTCTGATAAAACTGGCACTTTGACATGCAACCAGATGGATTTCCTCAAGTGTTCCATTGCTGGTATGGCTTATGGGACTCGTTCTAGTGAAGTTGAACTTGCTGTTGCAAGGCAGATGGCTTTAAATGTTGACGATCAAGTCTCCGAATCAACCCCTAAAAGTGGTGTGCATGTATCAGAAATTGAGCTGGAGACTTTTGTTACTTGTAAAGATGAAAAGTATCAGAAACCTCCAATAAAGGGGTTTAGCTTTGAGGACAGCCGCCTCATGCATGGAAATTGGTCAAAAGAACCAAATGCAAATGTCATCTTATTGTTTTTCCGTATACTTGCAATTTGTCACACTGCAATTCCTGAAGCAAATGAAGAGACTGGTGGATTTACTTATGAAGCAGAATCCCCAGATGAAGGTGCTTTTCTTGTTGCAGCAAGAGAATTTGGGTTTGAGTTCTGTAAAAGAACTCAATCCAGCGTATTTGTTTATGAAAGATATCCTTCTTCTAAAGAGCCAATTGAAAGGTTAGATGATCAAATGAATAATTTGCTTTCATGGATCAAAGATTCTTAATTAGTCGGCCTTTTTTCTTTTCGCATCTAATGTGTCATCTAGAGAATTTTCAGGGAGTACAAAATTCTCAATTTGTTGGACTTTACTAGCAAAAGGAAGAGAATGTCTGTTATTGCTAAGGACGAGGATGGCCAGCTTTTTCTCTTTTGTAAAGGTGCAGACAGGTTTGGCTCATGAAATCCTTTCATTAACTTTAAATTTTTACCAACATCCGTTATTGGAGGAAGTTAGAGCTGTATAATGATGTCATTTGGATAAACTTTGAGCTTTTCTAATCGCCTTTGTCGTTTCAAGGTCATCCTATTGCTTAATCGACTTTAAGCTATGTTGACATGATAATTTGATGCATTGTTCCCCTGTGCTTGGGTTATGCAGCATCATTTTTGATCGGTTATCAAAGAATGGAAGAATGTACGAAGAAGCTACTACAAAACACCTAAAGGACTATGGGGAAGGTGGTTTGCGCACATTAGCTCTTGCATACCGAAAACTTGAAGAGATAGAATATTCTACTTGGAACAATGAGTTTATCAAAGCGAAGACTTCCATTGGTGGTGATCGGGAGGCAATGCTTGAAAGGGTATCTGATCTGATGGAAAGGGATTTAATCCTTGTCGGTGCAACAGCTGTTGAAGACAAACTGCAGAAAGGGGTACTTCTATGTCATTGCTAAAGTGGAATAATATTTTTTGAATTCTTGTGTTCCTCCCCAAACTTAACACCGCATTTTCAATAGGTGCCTCAATGTATTGATAAACTGGCTCAAGCAGGTCTCAAAATCTGGATTTTGACAGGAGATAAGTTGGAAACAGCAATCAACATTGGGTTAGTATTCTATTAATCAAATTCATAACCAAACTATTAAGAGACAGAGCTCTGCATAATCCATCGTAACTTGCAACCGAATCTACTGTTTGTGTTATGCAGATTTTCTTGTAGTCTACTTCGACAGGGCATGAAGCAGATTTGCATAACAAGCATGAATACAGACACGTCAGCACAAGATTCCAAAAAGGTATATTTGAATAAGGGATGTGGATAATATTCAGAATTTCATACACTTTCATTTTAGAATTTGTTGTTCCTTGTAACGCATCAGGCCATGAAAGATAACATTGCGATGCAAATTACAAATGCCTCTCAAATGATCAAGCTTGAAAAGGATCCTCACGCCGCATTTGCATTAATTATCGATGGGAAGACTCTTTCATATGCTTTAGAGGATGATCTGAAGCATCTATTCTTGAACTTAGCAGTTGATTGTGCATCTGTCATATGTTGTCGTGTCTCTCCTAAGCAGAAAGCCTTGGTACTATTTTTTCCCCCTCTTATCAACAAATTTGCTTGCCCACTGGACTTTCTATTTTCCTGATAGTTGACTTCCATCTCTTCGTTATATGTTCTTAGTGCTTTCGTTGTTTTAATTTGTTTGGTCACATTACTAGGTGACAAGATTGGTAAAACAAGGAACCGGCAAAATCACCTTAGCAATTGGGGATGGTGCAAATGATGTTGGAATGATTCAAGAAGCAGATATTGGGGTTGGCATCAGTGGCGTGGAAGGAATGCAGGTCTGTCATATCTCTTAGACTCTTCTTGCATAATGCATCCGTGAAATGGTTGGTAAAATGAGTCCTGTAGAGTTTTAATGTTGTTGGTGCTTTTGAAACGGCTTTGTTTTATGAAGGCAAGAGATGGTATATCCTTTTGTCCTGCTTGACAGAGATTTTATCTATGACTAGTCCTTTGGCTTGGTCTGAGGGGTGGGCATCAACAAGTTTTTTTGTTTATTGCTTTGGATAGAAACTTTTTATGTCATCTATTTTAAATAAGAAAATGGTGTGAAAAAAAAAAGGTCAGCGACATACTAGCTTTGTAGTTGGTTCATGTCTAAAGATTATATACTCAACCTTATATACTCAACCTGAACTTTTTTGGAGGTCTTTTCAATGGGGTTCCCCTAAATCGCGCTCATGGGGAAATAGCTCCATGTACAATTATCAGAACATTTGTTTTATTCAATTAAGAAGTTCTTTTTTTCATCATTCAACTTCTTTGTTAATGGTCTGGCATTGTCATCTATTATGTACTACGTAGCAAAATTAGTAGTTGTTTAGTCCTGAATACGGTAAACCCCAGATGTTGTCATGTGCTTATATCAACGGTTATATATCTTGACCATATTTTAAACCATTCTGCGCACATGAAATTGTTTACGGATATTACCACATATTTATAAACGGGCCCCTTTAGTCTTTCATTAGCTTTCTACGATAGCAAATTTCTTTGTTTTCTCGGGCAGTGTGAATAATGAAATGGACCATTAACAACATTTGGGTGATTATTTTTTGCACATTGTTTTCCTCTTTATAGTCAGCCTTACAAAATTCTCAGCTCCTTTGCAGGCTGTGATGGCTAGTGACTTTGCTATTGCTCAATTTCGATTTCTGGAGAGACTTCTGGTTGTCCATGGACACTGGTGTTACAAGAGAATTGCTCAGATGGTAATAATTCAAAAGAATGATATTGGTGTGACATGTAAAGGATGATTCTTTTTCTTCCCAATTCAATTCTAACATTGGATTGGAAAAAAGAAAAACGAATCGACTTTATAATGGGATCATATTACACCTTGATTAATTTTCATAAGCATTAAAATTCATAGAGAACCAAAACCAGTACAATAGATTTTTGTTTATTGAACGGAGAAATTACATTGGTAAATGTTTGGGGACTATGGTCTTCGTTTTTTCTTCAATGGCTCAGTAGGGAAAAACATAATGTTATTCTGTTACGTTTCCTAAGAAGTTTTACAACATAATCACTCTAATAAAAGTTCCATGTTTCTGCCCTTGCATGTTCATGCATTGCATAGTTAGGTGCCTTGATGCTACTATTTTTTTCCGCATCTAATACAAACTTTAATTCTTTGCATTCAGATCTGTTATTTCTTCTACAAGAACATAGCCTTCGGCCTCACACTCTTCTACTTCGAGGCATTCGCCAGCTTTTCTGGGCAATTAATTTATGACGATTGGTACATGTTGCTATTTAATGTTGTTCTCACCTCACTACCTGTCATTTCACTTGGAGTATTCGAACAAGATGTTTCATCTGATATCTGCTTACAGGTAGTTTAGCATGAACACCCTCATTTTAAACATCCGTTGTCTTGTTTTCAAATATTATCCCATGAACACATTCCCCCTGCATTTTTGTAGTTCCCAGCCCTTTATCAACAAGGCCCAAAAAACTTGTTCTTCGACTGGTACCGAATATTTGGGTGGATGGGGAATGGACTCTATTCTTCCGTCATGATATTATTCCTCAACTTAATCATCTTCTATGACCAACCCTTCCGATCTGAAGGCCAAACTGCTGACATGTCAGCCATAGGGACCACCATGTTTACATGCATCGTTTGGGCAGTCAACTGCCAGATTGCACTCACTATGAGTCACTTCACTTGGATCCAACACCTTTTAATATGGGGCAGCATCGCCACATGGTACCTATTCCTCTTAGGCTACGGAATGATGCCAGCGGTCTATTCTGGGAATGCATTCCAACTCCTCGTTGAATCCCTCGCTCCTGCTCCTATGTACTGGTGCGCCACTCTGTTAGTAACCATCGCTTGCAACCTCCCATATCTGGTTCATATATCATTCCAAAGGTGTTTCCATCCAATGGATCATCACATCATCCAGGAAATAAAGTACCTCAAGAAAGATGTCAAGGATCAACATATGTGGACTAGAGAGCGGTCCAAAGCAAGACATGAGACGAAGATTGGGTTTACTGCGAGGGTAGATGCAAAGATCAGGCAATTGAAAGGGAGGCTAACAAAGAAGCATTCATCACTACCTCCACAAGTCATAATGCCTCCATCGTAACATTTCCTGGGATTTTTTTTTTTTTGGCCCCGTTCTCATTTATAAATTTAGGTTTCCTGGCCGTTTCTTGATTTATTTGCTGCCCTTTTTTGAGCTTAATTTTTTTTCTTACGGATTGTGTTATTCGTTTTAGTGGGGGTGTGTTGAGGTCCCATTCATTATACAAGAGGTGTGATGTTGTTGTATGTAATTAATCCTATATACCAAAAAAAAAAAATATTTACTCCTATATAGCATGATCTCATTACATCTTGTGGAAATTGTTCATATTGATTAACCTACTTTCTTTTCTTGTACAGTATGTTTTCTGGAATTCCGAACCCCTGCAAAGCTTCTTATGTTTATATGTCCATGAAATTTGATTGACGCACTTGCTACATGCTTCTTGTATGAGTTGAACAGCTTAACTTTACAGTGTTAAAAATAAAAATAAAAATAATATGGTACGTACACATTCATGACTACATTGATGGCCGATTCGTCCATTGAGAAAAACAAACCTTCGATTGGAACAAGGTCAGAAACAAATGTCGAGTTGATTAGATTGATCCATGAGCATAAAATTTCTTCACACGCACAAGTATTCAGCAATATATGACTCTATATATGTTGGGCATGGAATAAGACTCATGTACTAAAAAAAATACAAGATTCTGTATTTTATTTTCAATTACCGCATGAAATTTTAGATCATTTTTTGACTTGAAGGCTAATTAAGTAACAAAAAATTCTCTCATACAGTACTGATCAATATCGCAACGAAAAAAATGGTAATTAGATTTGATGTGAAATATGTGGAATTGCCTCGCCAAGCTCGGAATGTGTAAAATAAAATATAAGATGAAGATGGATTATAAATTGCTGAATCGCTAGCGCCGTTACGAAGATGTGATAGAGTTCTTCTCACTAACGTAATTTGACGCAAAAACATTATTAAAAGGAGCCACTGCCATCTTATTCCCCACAATGAGAGATTGTGATCTGTTTTGATTATTTTAAATTATCTTCTCATATATAAAAATTAATGAATATAAACATGTTGTCTTTGATGTCAACTTTAATCATTGACTAACCAATAAGTAAAGATAACGCCAATGGTGGAACCAATCAGTAGGATTCTAAGATTTCTGAATTAAAAATCACTGCTTAACACCTCCATCTCAAGCAAAATCAATGATTAGTTGGAAAATAGAGCTCAAAGCATGAACAATGAGGCAGACAACACAGTACAGGAGGAGTAAGCAGGGTTGGAGGAACCAAATTAAAAAGCCTTGATATTCAGGTGTGAACTTCCATAGATTGTACAAGAATGGAGGCCATCTAGAAGCCTGACCATAGTGATTCTTTGGTAATGTTAAAATGTCCAATTGAATTCTCGTGATGATCTTAATTACTAGGCAACTCACTCATTGATCATCGGTGGGTTTACTTAACTAGTCAAACTTGATAAAATAACATTGTAAGGATTAGAGGTGGACTTTGTTTGCCACTATTTTTTGGGCACACAGGATGAGCGTACTTCCATAGATTGCACAAGAATGGAGGCCATCTAGAAGCCTGACCATAGTAATCCTTTGGTAATGTTCAAATGTCCAATTGAATTCTCGTGATGATCTTACTGGGCAACTCAATCATTGATCATCAACGGGGTTCACTTGACTAGTCAAACTTGATAAAATAACACTATAAGGATTAGAGACGAACTTTGTTTGCCATTATTTTTTTGGACACATAGGATGAGTGAATAGACACCCGATTTCACCAAACGAAATTTTTGGAGGAACGACTTGAGTAAAATATTAATTAAATAAATATATTTAATTGTGTAACGTTTACAACAACTTCCGCTGTAGCACAAAACGCTTTGGAATGATTTCAAACCCGGGTTCGAATCCCGGCAGCGGAAAGTTTTCCTTTTTTTCACTTTTAAGAGGACGTATATTTATGGTATACAGTCCAGTTTAAGTCTACACGCTTTCCCGTCCGCACCTCCCCTTTTTCGATCAAATTTCAATGATTCAAGCAGTTCAATGTATTCAGAATGTGATTTTAAGGGTACCCGTGAGAAATCGGCAAAAAAAAAAAACACCGGGAAGGCTTGATTTGAGCAGTTTTTTATTGAACCGTTCGATAAAATATAAACAAAAACTATTCGGATGAAGCTTTTCCAGATTATTTTTTTTTGTCGATTTTCCATGAGTACCCTTAAAATCACGTTCTAATCACATTAAATGGCCCGGATTATCGAAATTCGATCGGGAAAGGAGTGGTGCAAACTGGAAAGGGTGTGGACTTGAACCTATATATATTTAAATTAGACAGCATTAGGCATAACTGGTTTCGTGGTGTAGTTGGTTATCACGTCAGTCTAACACACTGAAGGTCTCCGGTTCGAACCCGGGCGAAGCCAATTGAACTGCTGTTCCTCTTCCTTTTTTGGTACCCCCCATTCCTAGAATGATGAGCTCTGAAACAAACGACGCAATTGTAACACTCAATATTCGATGTCTGCATCACTTTTTTCATTCCGATTGATCCATACCATCTACGGCATCAAGCCCGCGAACCTCTCTCCCTCATCTCAACTTCTCCCCCAAATTTTTATTTATGCATTCTATACAAATTTTCCGGCTTTATTGTGGGAAGGTTGAAAAAAATGATACTCCGTTTTTTTTGTTTTTTTGATTGGGGTTTCCCGTATTAATGATGAGAATGGAGAAAACAAATATGAGGCCTGCAAAATGGTAAACGAAATTGCGCATACCGTTGGGTTAGTGTTACTATGTCTGGTTAGAATAGAGTAAAGGAAAAATATACTTCTTCCCATACTTAAAGACTAGATGTAGCATACATCTACTGGAAACAAACCCGTCCATATGGTCCGACGAAATGGATACCAATGAGGTACCAACGGGCACGTGGGGCAAGAGGGTTTGGAGCGGAGAGGAAGGTGGAGAAAAGTGAAGGAAGGGGATGGATCCGACCACAAGAGTTGTCCCAAGTGAACTAGTACGTCAATTTTAGTCGCTAATGATATACGACCAACGCTAGTCAATCGCCTTTAGATCGGTAGACGTTATGTAAATAGTATACTCCAATCTAGAAAATTAATTAGCGTGTTCAAAATTTGCCTTAAAATCTGCATTAAAACTAACTTTCTTCCGTATTATTCATCGACCATTAGGCAATGATTAACAAGACCAATCATGCATATTTCAGTGGGTGAGAGGTGTCAGATATTGTAAAAATAGTGACATGAAGATACTCAAGGCTTTGTGTATATGGGGCCCGATCTCCTCTGTTCCAAAAACCTCTGTGCCGAGAGATTTTCCGGCCGTTAGAATTGTGTTTTTTTAATTTATATTTTAAATTCAACGGTCGAAAAACCCCTCAGTTCGACACAGAGGATGTTGCCTCATTGTGTATTGACCTACATGCTGCGACCTTTAGTCACCCATAGAGAAGAAAGAGATATGGTAATTTCTTAAACAATGAGCATTTTACCATTTTAGATTAAACCGAATGTGGCATACACTATGTATTTATTTAATTTCCAAGGAATACCCTCTCATTACACAATTTCTCACCAATCCAAAACAGTAAGTGCAAGAACGATTTGTGTTGTAATAAGAGGAAGACTTTTATCCATCAGTATTTTGGGGTAAAAGTGGAAATTACTATTTATCGTTTAGGTGACATTGCTCAGAAAAGTGAAAATAATGACCACAGCAAGCCATAAGTATTAACTATTATGTATAGAATCTCCTCATCTCTTGTTTCACTTCCTAATGAAGGAAACTCCCTTCTGGATGCTGCCTTCTAATTCTTTCTTTGCTTTCTCCAATCCAACCCTGTATGTATTTTCCAGTGGATTTGATTAGTAAAAAATATATGTTTCCTATTTAACACATTTGGGAAGAAGGAAATATTTTCATGGCTAATGCGTGTATACCTCTCATACTCATTTAGGGGTCCGAGTTGGTAGATTTCTTCAGCTCCAGTACGACCAAGTCGTACTTTCGATGCAAAGAAAGGGAGTTCCGTCACCTACAATAAACAATGTACAAACTTTGTTAAAAGAGTGAAAAAAAGAAAAACAGAAAACCGAAAACTTTGTGCGAAATGGACAAATTATCAAACAAAAAACCTGAGAAGCTACAAAAGAACATTCCACAATTCCGGCATCCCCTCTCAAGCCCCTCAGGCAGGCATCTGCGAATTTGGCAGCTGCATATGCCTATACAAGAAATGTGTTGCGTTTTATTTTCATTAGTTTTGGATTCTTCTTGTTAGAAAGTTAGCCAAAACTGAAGAGCGAATAGAGGTGCATTTACAAACCATGGAAAGTGTTGCAGAGCCAGCCCCAGCTTTTGCCTGCAAGTAATTTGACGAACAATTGCTTAAAAATGATCCAATAGAGTAATTGCTGGATTTACTACATTAGAAAGACAGAAAGCAGAAGTGTCTTGTGTTTTTATTGTTTCAGGCAAAGTGCAAAGCAGATTTGAACCGAAATTGATAAACTCCAGTTGCAAACACTTGAATCATCCCACTAATGTTCAACATATTGAAAGAGATCATGAAAGAGGATCATAAGCCAGATAGTGAAACATGCATTTCATGGCCGACGCAGGTTATATAGTCAACAGCTAGATGAATCACTAGATTGCAATTGATGCCAATTTATTTGAAGTGTGAACTAGGATAGACACATTCAACGAGATAACAAGATCAACGTGATATTCAATAAAATTGATTTCCGACGTTAAACTAGTACTGTGTTTGGTTTGGTTTTTGAATTTTTTTTTGAAAAATAGTAGGAATAATAAATGAAGAGATATAAAGAGAGAAATATTGGAAGTAAGGGGAATTTTTTGAAAAATTCTTTTTGAAAAGTAAAGAGAACAAGGCATTATACTTTTGGAGATGCTACTAAGGGTGTGTTCCACATTCTCTTCTTAAAAAATAAGTACTTATTCCTGCTTCCCAAGACAGGTCACGCTCTCACAATACATCACCTTTAATTAAAAAAATAAGCTACTTTTCAAAAAATAAGTACTTATTTCTAAAACTGGAATGGGGCCTAAATTACACTACCTCAACAACTTCTGTTCCACCATTTTGAATCCGGTTGGTGAGATACTTGGTTTCTTCGGTGGTGAATGAGCAGGGAGGCTTAACCTGAATTGAAGAACAATTTGATCATTTCTGAGAAATCCATTACTTCACATCACAAATCTTTGTTATTTTCGGTGTTATGGATTAACAATCACCAAGTGTAAAATAAATTGGGATATGCATTCGCTCAGACCTGTGACAGAAGAGGCAATATTGTTACTCCTGCATGACCTCCAACAACTGGAACATCAACTTCCCTCGGATCAAGTCCCAAAACCTCTGCCTTCAATAGGAACAAGACAACATTTTACCAACCATTACTTACCAAATCAAACAGAAATGTTAGAAAGGGCAAAGCGAGAAACCACAAAGTTATTTGAAGATGGTAACCATTTGTAAACATACCACAAAAGTATTGGCTCTCACAACATCGAGCATTGTGACTCCTAAAAGTCGCTTTGGGTCATAAGTGCCGGCTTTCTTGAAAACCTCTGCTGCAATTGGAACTGTAGAGTTCACCGGATTACTGATCAAGTTCACAATTGCATTAGGGCAGCACTTGGAGATTCCTTCACAAAGGGTCCTGACAATTCCAGCATTTATTTTGAAAAGGTCATCTCTTGTCATTCCAGGCTTCCTTGGAACACCAGCAGGTATAACCACAAGGTCCATTCCAGTAAGAGCACTCTCAAGTTGTGGTTGCCCTAGAAACCCACGTACCTTGAAACACCGAAACAATAACGTTTGGTATTGTTTTAATGTCTGGACTAAACGATTGATTGTTTGTCTCTTTTTGGAAAAAGCTTTTCCCCCAAAAATGTACTTTTCAGGGAACACCAGTTGCCCAAATAGGTCGGAGTTTCAGAGTTTTTGCATTATAGTACCCAAAAATTGTATCTGAAAAGCTCGGGGCACTTTGGATAAGGCTCGGGCTTACCCAAAAATCCAGGTTTCATTCCATAAGGCTTGGGCTTCTAAAAACACTACATATTTTCAAAACTTACGGCTTAGTATAAGTGCTGTCAAAGAATATGAAATCATATGTTTTCTCCAACCAGAATTCTGATTCTTTTCTTAACAACACTAGAAACAAGTTTCGTAGATCATAAACAACTGCAACCAAGCACGCCGTGCACATTTCATGTATTTTTTATGCAAACTGTTTCAGAAGAACAACCAAATACTCAGGAAACCATAATGTAAAGAACGACTGTTTTCAAAGTTTTCATTGTTTTGCTTCCGAAAACAAGGAATATAAAGAACATAGAAGACGAAAAGATTACCAACGAGGTTTTGTTATCAATTGTGTTATTGGTAATATTTATCTCGAATAAAAAGAGAGATAAAATCAGTGCTTCAATGGAAGAAACTTACCACGGCACCGGTGTCCATGTGACTAACATCAGCTGTGACACCAGGGGCATTGACCACATCATACAGATGGAGAACAGAAACAAGGGGATTCATCTTCATTAGCAATGCAAGGGGTTGTCCAATGCCTCCAGCTGCACCCAGTATAGCAACTTTGAACCCAGGAGCACCCCCTTTTGCTCTACAATTCGCTCTCCTCAAATTCGAACCTTCCTCCATCTTTAAGTAGTAATAAAACGGTTAAAACCAATCAAATCAAAATCAGTTATAAAACAAATAATGATTTCCTAGAAGTTTAAGACCACAAATTCACAATTGGGGTCAGGGCTCATAAGTCATAACTAAATTGCACAATCAGTTGACATGTTAATGCCCAACGCCCATGTCAAAACCAAAGAGGAGAGTGAACTGCCAGAGAGATAATAGAGTAAGGCTCAAAGAGATTATTACAAGATACCCAAGTCTCCAATTTTACTTGCAAATAAGGATGATTGACAATAGAATTACTCAACTTGTCGACAAGTTCGTGCCCTATCCCCAGGTCACAACCAAGTAATACAGAATGAATAGATTATAGCTCAAAATGAAATCAGTAAAGAATACCCAATAATGCAAAAGCAAACTAAGAGGCAAGAGATACCGGAGAAGGGCAGGCCTGGAAATTGGATGGGTGGAGATGAGCTGAGATTCTTGCAATCCGCTGATTAGCTTCTGCACTTGGCTGCATCTTTTCTTGTTCTGCTAGCTAGAGAGAGAGAGAGAGAGAGAGAGAGAGGTGCTTCTGGGACAAAAATTAGAAGCACTGAACGATTGGATTTAAAAAAAAAAAAAAACAGTAAAAAGAAAATCCACAAATTGTATGGATGGGGATAATATGGGCGACAAATGAATCGACAGGTTGGCCTGAATAAATGAATGAATATATCAGAAAACTTTCCCCAAAAAAGAATACATGTCAGAAAACAATTTTAGTTTTGTGTGGAACCAAAATTTCAGAATCCTTATCCATTTTTATCTCGAGGATGTGGCTCTTGGAAGACAATTTCTATAAGGGTGTGTGTTTGTCTTCCTTGTTTTATCCAGACAGAAAAGTGTTGTTTCTACAATAATATGTCTTTTGTGTAATGACGGCCAATGGGCAAATGAGAAGTCTAGTTTTTTAGTCCTAATCAAATTACACGTATTTTGTCTAATTTATGAGTTGCAATCTCACTATCTACTAGCGGATATGAATGGACCAACAAGAGATGATTTATACAGGAGATTTATGCTATGTTTGGATGAATTTTTGAGAATTTTTGAGTTTGATTTTTAGGATAATGAGTGAAAAAAAAATTAGGATAATAATTAGATATAAGAGTAATGAGATAGAGGTAATGAGTTGAGAGAGAAATGAGAATAATAATTGAAAATAGGTATAATGAGTGTTTTTTGAATTGGAATTTTTTTTCCCAAACTTGATCGAAACAAGACATTAGAATCTGCAACATAAAAGGAAGCAAGCTCGATACAATGAGATTTCATGAATTAATATTGCTGCGGGGTGGTGATTCATTTGATATTGTACGGGTTGGATCCGATTGAAGGAGCCCTCGTCTTTCCCAAGCAAGTCTGCAAAACAAAGAATCGGTTGGAGTTAGCCAAAGGGCGCTTCTATGCCTAAGTCAGACGCTGGCTGAGGAGAAGGCTACGTATAAATCTCATATTTAGACTAGGAACAATGTACTTCCATAAGGTTTATCGCTTTGGCCTTTATAGAAAGAGTGTACTTGCTCTCCACATAAGTCAGTGCTATGCATAAGTTTGTGATGTCACCTGTAACCAATTATCTTTGAATGACGCTCAGTGTCCACGTGACCGAGCAAATGCTTGGAATGTGACCCCAGGACACCACAAGGAATATAGCTTGTTGCTAGGTCACTTAGGATCTGTTTCGGTTTCTTAAAAACGAAACTTTGAGAAAAGGAAGGCAATTTTAATTTCAAAACTTTGAGAGTAACTTTTAACTCTCGGCACAGTTTTTAATAAATCTTTCTCTCTATCTCTCTCCACTCATTACCACTCAACTCTCAAAAATAACTTTCTAAGACTTAAACCAAACAAAGATATTTATGCAAATAATTTTCCTACCAATATGGATCTTGTTTGATAGATTTCATTGAGATCTTTTAAACGATGTAAAAAAAATTGAAAAATTATTTTTAATTTTCATTATATTTGAGCTTGAAATTATATTCTTTTTGAAAAGGAATGTTTAAAAAGAAAGCGGAACGAGACTTCTTTTTTTTTTTCAGCGAACGACACCTTCATGCCTTCAATTTGGGAAAATGACGGCCCATGACGTGTTTTGATAATTAATACCTGCCAAGGACAAGTTAAGAACATTTGTTAATGCTGAAAATGTCATTGGCTTGTCCTTGACGGGTATTAATTATCAAAACATGTCATTTGCTATCATTTTCCCCTTCAATTTCCACTGACTGGACTCGGGCATAATGGACTTCAAGAACAGGTGGCCCGTCCAACCCGCCCATGTACATTTGGCCCAAGCGAGCCCAGTGAAGTGGGCTGCCCGTATTGTCAGGCCCAAATTTTGGTCGATTCAGCCCCGTACACTAGTGAAAGATGCCTACAGGAGCAATGGTACTTGCACATACTTATGTCAACAAATTCAAATACGGATATATCGAGAGATGTTTGATACGCGTGAGTTTCACACACATAATAAAGTGTCACGTGCATTATACGGAATCAAATACATTTGTGTTTGCACCTATGACCTATACACACACTAATGTACACGGACTCTTCCTAGCTCAATGGAGTTTAGAAGTGCTATATGTATCATGTTATTGGACCTACGTAATGAAACATTTTCCAAGCTGGTTGTGGTACACCAGCATGCAACCAAGTGAAATGATCACTAGAGGTTGCAAGTCAGTCTTCTTGGATCACTCTTGTAGGTTTGAGGACGTTGTGTGTTCGAAGCGCAGTATCGATGCAAATGCTGCAACCTGACTAGCACGTCTTCTAGTCATCTCTCTCTCTCTCTCTCTCTCTCTCTCTCTCTCAAATCTCTTTTCAAAGCACTATTATCTATTACAATGCTGTAAGAAGTTATTTAACCGATAAGCGAAAAAAGTTGCCTAATGTAATGGTCACCACAAACTCAGCAAACTCTTGCTCTCAAACCGTGAAAGATACACCAGCGGGGAGGAGAGGAAGAAGAGGAGGGGGAAGGGAGAGGAGGGGAGAGGGAGGGGGGAGGAGGAGGCGGTGGCCCCCCTCCCTCAGATCTGGAAACGATAAAGGGGCTGTTTAGAGAGAGAAAGTCGGGATAAGGTTTAGAGGGAGAAAGTTGGGATGAAAAATTGTTAACTCGGCTTCACATTGACTCGGAGAAAGGAATTACCACCTTAGATGTGGAAATTGATGCTCTTCATGTGCTATTCATTCGATCAAAGAGCATGATAATTCCTTTCACCTTCTTTTTAAGTTGTTATTCTGGGGAGATTCCAATCTAGCTCAATCAAACACATTTTCAAAAAAGCCAAAGGTTGTGCGGATGTGCTCGCGAAAGAAGGCCTCAAAGCCAATCATGGTTTAGTTATGTTTAGTTCTTGTCCTTCATTTCTAGCTGTCAAATTCCATGAAGATGTTGTAGGGATGTTATATCCCAGTTTTCCACCCAAAAAGAAGAAGAAAAGAATTATCTTCATTGATAGGAAATTAGATGTATCCCAAACCCAGTGCCAGCCCGACATTTGGGTTGTCCAAGCCCGACCTTCCGCTTGGTTGCCCACTCGGAAATTCTAATAGCAAAGAAGATTTGTGGGGAACCACGCAAGAAAAAATGCGTTTAGGCTCATTTCGGATTTCAAAAAAATCTAGAAAAATATCCAAAATTTTTTAAATATTATTTTATGGGACCCTGTAAAATATCAGCTCCAACGGATATCGGTAAGTATTACTTTTGGATTCGTTGAGGCGAAATTGCTCAATTCGCCCATATGAATCCAAAAATAATACTTACTGATATCCGTTCGAACTGATTTTTTTACAGGGCTCTATAAAATTATATTAAAAAATTTATGAATATTTTTCTAAATTTTTGTGGGACCTGAAATGAGCCCAAACGCATTTTTCTTTACGTGGTTCACTGCAAATCTTTATTGCGAATAACAGGGCTCGTTGCCCACTAGTGTTAAGTATAAAAAATAAAAATAAAAGACATACACGCAACAGCAAAAAAAAAAAAGAACAAAAACAAGATTATATTGTCCATTTAGCTTGAATTACATTACCCGTCCCTTCTCGTTTTGGCTATAGCGTCCCTTTTTTTTTCTTTTTCTTATCTGATAGCCCTCCTAATTTTCTCTCTTAAAAATTTGCCCTCCTAATTTTTTTTATTTGTTATTTACCCTAGGTATAGAAAACCTCTCTTTGCCCTCCAAATTTTCTTAAGTATCATAATTTTTTAAAGTAGGTGGAAACCATACATATTTACTTTTTAAAAAAAATTGTATAAATTTTTTTGGATAATACCCCTAAATATATTTTTTGCTGGGTTTATAATTTTTTTTGTATACATACAAATTTTTTTTTTTTGGTTGCCCCTTGTCGGGGGTTGCCCGAGCCTGCCGGCTTGCGGGGCTTACCCCGTGGCCGGCCCTGCCCAAACCTTGACGCATATGTACTCAGCACACCTACTTGAATCCATGTAACTAACATAGAGGAAGAGGAGGAATATTGTCTAGACAACCGCATGAATAAGTTGATCATTAATCCGTGCGTCACGAGAATTGATCACTTTATGTAGATCTACACACACAATTTTTATTTTAGCTATTCCGGAGATCGATGTTATTTTTCCTAGCGAAAGTGACTTTGTTGGATTTGGTAACCAACATTATACCGAAGAGTGCAATGTTACGTATATTTCTACCGATCATTCTCCGAGATCACTCATCTCTTAAATATATGTTGGCTCCACACATTTAATTGTGAGATTAACCTCACACATATGTAAAAAAGGATTGGTCGAAGAGTGAATGATAGGAGTTCATTGATACCGACGGTCCCTTTTACAGTGAGATTCATGGCATCATGTGGGTAAGCCAGTATTTTTGGAAGTTAGTGAAGTATATAGTGTTTGCTCTTTCCTTGCATCTTCCATCCATGTACACCAATGACGAATTCCATAACGGAATGAAGAATGACATTATTAACCAACCCAATCAAATAAGGGATTCGGCCAAATGGGTATGAGAAAACAAGTTAAATTACTCGCTCTTTTAAAGGTCGCAAGTTTGAATCCTACGAAAGTCAAACATTTCAAATCGTGGGACCAATAAAGGTTTGTCCGATCGTTAATTTTAGGCCACCAAAATTAGTCGAGGTGCGTTTAAACTGATCCGAACATTTGGTTATAAAAAAGAAAAAGAAAAAAAGAGCCCAATGCCACAATATTGTAATAGTATTTGCAAAAAAGCTTTAAAATTAAAGGTAATACAAGAGAAAAGTTGCGTGCTGATGTGTGGACTTTGCAGGGTACCTTCGTGGTATTGGAGAACTTGATGGCAACTTTCTAACTTGATTTTACTTCCTGACTGACTGACTGAGATAGTGAAAATACTTGGTACCTAACCGCGCTGCCAATGTTGACAAAAGATTCTTTTTGGTTGTTACCAGCTAGAAAGAGTGTTCCATATGCAAGAGAGAAGCGATTCCACAACTAGGAGAAAAGCAAAATCAAAAAAGTTAATTATGCTTTGTACTACTTTTCTTCTCCTTAAGTCGACTATCTGGCCCACTAATTTTTTCCATGTGCTAATTAACTAACATCCCTTTCAATACGATTATATTCCTCTATGTGGGATTAGGGTCCTCTGCTCGAGTCTATACTTGAGTGTTTTTTGGGTCGTTTAGGATCCAACAACTTGTACCACATTATGCACAATATATAAATGTGACATTATTTCACTGGAAAAATTGAAAGTATCAATCTACTGGGTTTCCGATGGAAGGATATTGCACTGGCATGTTGTACAAGTAGTTGCGTTTTTGGACTAATTCCCAATTGCATAATTAGTCATTTTATTTAGGGTTTGATCGATATAGTTGGCACAACTTAGATGGCAAAAAATCAAGAAGCAACGGATTGAGCTAGGCCATGGAGTAAAAAGTTGGGACTATCAAGAGTTTGTTGGCTTAGGAGACCTCAAGTTCAACTCTTGCTAGCAACTATTGAAGTCTTCTTGCCTCAGGTGTAAGCATGTGAAAGAGTTAAGGAAAGATTGTGGAGTTTATTAACTCAGGACACCCTATATTTACCAAACCAAATACTCTTTGTTCACTAATATCATTGGGGTAATTAAGTTGGTCAGAACTTCAGACTTCTCTAAGGCCTAGTTCCACTTAACTTCTAGGCAAAAAAGTTAGTTTTGTTCTTGTTTGAATTTTTTTTTTCATTTGTTAGTTTTGTGTCAATTCTTTGCGGATTGTTGATTCATTTCGACGAGACGAATCGGAAAAGCCAAGTTTTTTTTTTTACCCAAATATTTTAGAAAATAACAACTTTAAAACAAAAAAGTCCAACTTTTTTTTTTCTTACTTTTTGTACTTGAACGTGGTTACTTTTCAAAGTATTTGGATTCCGATTTGTCTCGACAAGACGAATTAACAATCCACACAAATTTGGCGCAAAACTAACCATTCAAATAAGGATAAAACGTCAACAAAAAGTTAAATGGAACTAGGCGTCTTGGCCTAAGAAGGGCTTCAACCATCTCATTTGGCTTTAAAAGTTGAACAGTAACTTTTTTTTGTCTTTATTAAAAAAAATTGCATTTGTTAGTTTTTCGTCAAACTTTTGCGACTTATTGACTTGTTTTTGTTTTTATTCAAAAAATTATGAGTTTCGATCAATTTTTTTTACTTTTCCAATTTCTCAAAAGTTTGACACAAAACAAACAAATGCAAATTTTTTTTTGAATAAAGACAAAAAAAATAAGTCACTCAACTTTTTAATCCAAACTCACCCTAATTATGCGGAGCAGTTGCTTTACATAACTTTTTTGGAAAAAAAAGTTAAAGAATTAAAAAGAGACCAAAGTAGTAATTTTCTGAAATAAAACCTTGTTTGTTGAGATGCCAAACAGGGCCTAAAGTGTTTAGTATTACGTAACTGTTGTACGATTAACCGTCCATGTCCGTCCAAGGAAACAAACTCGAAAAGTCGGTTGAGGACACCGACTAACTCGTCCCTCGACAGATCAGTGTCGTGTTGAATGAACATTTCTAATCAGTTGAAAAATGGAGAAAAGTTTTTCGATGATATTTAGTCCATCCCTCCCACTCTTTGCATCAACAAACATGTCCATGTGGCAATAATTAAACGATGGAAGAACCTTCCTACAACGTGTTATATCTGTCAATCTAGGCGGCCGCGAGTGTCCTTCCCCTGTTTACTTTCCTCTCTCTGCCACATGACATGTGCTTAAATTCCTCACTTCTACTAGTCTAGTCTATCTAGTACTACAAAAAAAGATATGGGAAAAAGCTATAGTAGTAAAAGAGAAGGGGATAAAAAAGAATGAAAAATCATGAACTTTTGTCTATTGATGATTTATAAGGGAACTGGGACTTTCTTTTTTGGAAAAACGAAAAAATATAGGACGAGGAGTGCTACATACACAACAACGAGTGGGATTGTCGAGCAAACGTGGAGTTGTACACAATGCACTTGAGACACGCATGCATCGAATGATTCCGAACAAGTTTATAGACCTGTGTGCAAACATGTCCGAAAACATTTTTCTTCCCGGAATATAAACGTAAAATGCCTGAGAAAATTGTGTATGTCCAATGAAAATGTGTGTGCCTCCTCACACACAGTCACACACATTCTTTTTCTACGTTAAAATTCGCCTCAGACTTTTGTTTCCTAATGACAATGGTCTGCCAACTTTTTTTTCTCAGATTTTGTAGTGATGAGTCAACATCTGACGATTCTTCAACCGATTGCTCGCACCGAGCGTCAAAACGGAGGCCTGGGTCGCTCTGCCCAGACGCTCACGAACAGCTTGCCAAGGCTAAGAAAGAGGAGACTGTTGTTCCAGCCCGAGATCAAGCCAAATCCGATAGCGTAAGCAATCCATCCCTACGGTTGAGGAAATGATGATGAACTCCAATCAAGGGTTCCTCGTGCTTTAACAAAATTACTTTCCATCTATGAAGTGTCACGTGAACAAGACTGAGTCAAAAACTACAACCGCAGCCCCAATCCTATTCATCTAATTTTTTTTATTATAATTATGTGTTCGGCCATTTTACGCACATCTCAGTTAATTTTGAAGACCATAAATATACCGTCCCCTCGCGGGGCTCTACTTGAAGCCAACTGGGAGATAGTGCAGTGTAGGGGTGCAGAGCACCGTGCTGTGTGCATTCAAACCGTTGACCAATGGTCCAAATTGCCGAAGAGTTGGACGGTTAAGATTATGCACAACATCAAACAATCTGGAACATTGATTGTCGAAATCAACAGCCCATATATGCACAGCAGGAGTATAAACTAGTCTCAAAGAAGTTGATAATAACTGTGGGACAACTTGTTCCCAATCCTATTCAATGATCAGTCTCCGAGTCTGTATCCACACTTGTTTACTGTTGGGATTAGGCCCGGTAATCCCACCCACAACATAAGTGTAACAAACAAAAAACGAAATCACACACAAGAGAATAACACAATCCAAAATACGTGGTTCCCCATATTAGGGTACATTCACGGGAAAGAGAGAAATCTTCCATTATATAAAAAATGGAGATTACAATGTGAGATGTAAAACCCTTCTCGAGCTCCTAACACATAGCTTTATACAATATTTTACACTCACCCCCACAACTCTATTTTTCCCTCACATCTTTTCTCGATCCTCTCACCTCCTGGCCGGTGTATCCGGCAACCCCCAAAGGGGCTGCCCTCTCCTTTTTCTCACACTCGACACACCCAACACACATGCACCACTTCACTTAAATAGGACTAGGAGAAAGATCTACACAGTTGGCTCTTCAAATTTCAAGCATCACAAATGCTCTTGGAATTGCCGGCACCCACTCAAGAGGATTTCCAATAACAATATTTACATGGGCTAATTAAATATTCAACAACTCATTATTCACTTTTTCTTTTTCTTTTCAAACTGCATTTAACGTGGGAAAAACCCAACATTTACAAACACCAAAACTAACTCCCACAAAAATTCCTCCTCCTTCCTCCACCGGTCGCCATGTCGGCCAAACTCAACTTCCGGCGACATCCCATCCACAAAACCATCTCTCTCCTCTGCTTCCTCTCCCTCATCTCTCTCTCCAAACCCACCACCGAGCTCCAAAGCCTCCTCAACTTCAAAACCTCACTCTCAAAATCACCCACAGACGCCTTTGACACATGGGTTCCAGACCAAAACCCATTATGCAACTTCACCGGAATCACTTGCAACCCCAACAAAATGGTCACAGAAATCAATCTCTCTCAACAGAACTTATCCGGCACCCTGCCTTTCGATTCAATCTGCTCTCTTCAATCGCTCGAAAAAATCTCCCTGGGTTCTAACACCCTGTTTGGCAGCATCACAGAGGAAGTTTCAAATTGCACCAATTTGAAGTTCTTGGATTTGGGTTGGAATTCGTTTGTAGGAAAAGTCCCAGACTTGTCCTCTTTAACCCAACTCAAGTACTTGAACTTGAACCGCAGCAGATTTTCCGGCCAATTCCCATGGAAATCTCTGGAAAATCTCACCAATCTTGAATTCTTGAGCCTCGGTGACAACTCATTTGATAAAAACCCATTTCCTTTGGAGGTACTAAATCTTGGAAAATTGTACTGGTTGTATCTCACGAACTGCAGTATTGAAGGGAAAATCCCAGAGGGAATTGGAAATCTCACTCTGCTCCAAAACCTCGAGATTTCATATAACTTTCTGGTTGGTGAAATTCCAGAAGGAATCACGAAGCTGAAAAACCTCCGGCAGCTTGAGCTCTATAGCAATAACCTTGTTGGAAAATTTCCAATTGGGTTTAGAAACCTCACGAACCTGATCAATTTCGATGCTTCAACCAACAGTCTTGAAGGAGATTTATCAGAGATCAAGTACTTGGTAAACCTCGTGTCGTTGCAGTTATTCGAAAACCAATTCTCCGGGGAAATCCCGGTCGAATTCGGGGAGTTCAAGTCCCTCCAAAACCTCTCTCTTTACACCAACAAGCTCAGTGGATCACTTCCACATAAAATCGGATCGCATTCGGGATTGGAATTCATCGATGTTTCGGAGAATTCCCTGACGGGTCCAATCCCACCTGAAATGTGCAAGAATGGGAAAATGACCGAACTACTTATGCTTCAGAACAAATTCACCGGTGGAATACCTGAAAACTATGTGAGTTGCTCGTCGTTGCGTCGTTTTCGGGTGAACAATAATTCACTATCCGGTATAGTCCCTGCAGGAATTTGGAGCTTGCCAAATTTATCTATAGTTGATCTCACTTGGAACCAATTTGAAGGTCCATTGGGGTCCACTATTGGGGAGGCTAAGGGCTTAGCACAGCTCTTTTTAGCTCACAACCGATTTTCTGGCGAATTACCGGCCACAATTGGGGAAGCTACGTCTTTAGTTGACATTGAGTTGAGTTCAAATCAGTTTTCCGGTGAAGTTCCGGCGACAATTGGGAATTTAAAGAGGTTGAGCAATCTTCATTTGGAAAACAACTTGTTTTCTGGTACTATTCCGGAGTCTTTAGGCTCATGTATTTCTCTAAATGATATAGGCCTTGCCGGAAATTCATTTTCCGGTGAGATACCGGATAGTATCGGTTCCTTACGGAGCCTGAACTCTTTAAATCTATCTGACAACAAACTCTCCGGAGAAATTCCGATGAGTTTGTCGTCACTTAGACTTAGCCTTCTTGACTTATCGAACAATCAATTGGTGGGTCCAATACCGGAATCTTTATCTATTGAAGCATTTAAAAGTAGTTTTGCTGGAAATCCGGGCTTGTGTAGTGAAAATCTTGGGAATTTCCGGTCATGTTCGTCGGATTCCAGCAAGTCCGGCGATTTTCGAATGGTTATTTCTTGCTTTGTAGCAGGGGCAAGTGTCTTGTTCCTGTCACTTTTATGTTTCATGTATGTTAAGTGTAAGCCGAAAGGTTTTGACCATTCGATCAATCGACGTAGTTCTTGGGCTATGAAACAATTCCATGTGTTGAGCTTCAGTGAAGAGGAAGTTGTAAATGCAATCAGAAAGGAAAACTTAATTGGCAAAGGTGGCTCAGGAAATGTGTATGGGGTCAGGCTAAGGAGTGGAAAACAATTGGCTGTGAAGCACATTTGGAAGTCGGATTCCGGCGACCGGAGAAGTTACCGTAGCAGCTCATCCATGCTAGCAAAGGGGAGTATCCGGTCGCCTGAATATGATGCGGAGGTGGTCACTTTGAGCTCCATCAGGCACGTGAATGTGGTTAAACTCTACTGTAGCATCACAAGTGAGGACTCGAATATGCTGGTTTACGAGTATCTACCAAACGGGAGCTTGTGGGACCGGTTGCACACATGTCAAAAGATCGAGATGGATTGGGAGGTGCGATATGAGATCGCAGTCGGGGCCGCCAGGGGGTTGGAGTATCTCCATCACGGGTGTGATAGACCTGTGGTACACCGGGATGTCAAAACTAGCAACATTTTATTGGATGAGCAAATGAAGCCTAAGATTGCAGATTTCGGCCTAGCAAAAATTTTGCATGCAAATGGAAGCAAGGACTCTACCAACATCATTGCAGGAACATATGGTTACATTGCTCCAGGTTAGCATTTCCCATCTTGCTCGTACCCCTTTGTATCCTACGTCTAAATTTTCAATATATTTTGTTGCCGTGAAATTGATTGTAATTTCTTGTTTGTTTTGGTTTTGAAGAATATGCCTACACATACAAAGTAAACGAGAAGAGCGACGTCTATAGCTTTGGAGTGGTTCTAATGGAACTTGTAACCGGAAAGAAGCCCATTGAACCAGAGTTTGGGGAGAACAATGACATCGTCCAGTGGGTGATCAATGACATGAGAAGCAGAGGCAGCGTGCTTCATTTGGTGGACTCGACGATTTCCGAGGCCCAGAAAGAAGACGCAGCAAGGGCGCTGACAATCGCGATGCACTGCACGATGAAGATTCCGGCCCTTCGACCTTCAATGAGGATGGTGGTGCAGATGCTGGAAGAGGCCGAGCCTTGCGAATTGACAGGGATAATTGTGAATAAAGGCGGTGAAAACGGTAAGAATTGAAGAGCTTGCATAAGCGATAGTGACTTCGATAGGAGAATGGGAATTATGGGGAATTTACCGTATTGGGGCCTGCAATATCGTAAAGAGTCCTACCACCACACTCATTCACACATTCAATCACAGATTCACACTCATAATAAGGGTAGAGCTCACACATACTACACTTCCCTTATTATGAGTGAGGGTGTATAAATGAGTGTGGTGTTAAAACTATTGTATCTTAAAATAGTCACTCATCCTAGTGATGGGTAGGCCAATAATTTGAAGAAGTCCAAAGCTTAGGTGAGTAGTGTCTTTTGGTGAGAATGTTCAAATGCCAAGATTGCTATAGTAGCCTCTAAAGAGAGTGAGCAACAAAAAGTTAGAGACCCATAAGTACAATATTGTAATTGGATTCTGATTTTAGCGCTTTACTTTTAACGTAAAGTTAGTGGAGCACGAAAATCTGTTGTAATTTATGATAGTGGAATGAATTGGTGAAAATTGAATATACATGGAATAAGTTGAGTTGATCATTTCTTTTGTACTTATTCATAACGGATCATCTTTTGAACTTACATTTTGCCTGAATAAAGATATTGGCTAAACGAAAAATGAGGCTAAGATTCCAATCTAGATAATCCTCAAGGATTTATTTTTTGTCTTTCTTCAATTTTTTCCCGCATTTGTTAGTTTTCCATCAATGTTTTATGTTTTGTAGATTATTGGTTTCGTCTCGACGAAAGTAATCTAAAACATAAAATGTTGTGTTCAAGACTAAAACTTTTTTAAGCAAAGACAAAAATAATCCAATAATCCATCTTGAATATAATTTTTTTACTTTTTCGATTCGTCTGATCGACATGAACAAATAATCCACAAAAATTAAATACAAAACTAATAAATGCAATTTTTTTAATCAAGATGAAAAAATAATTCTGCTGAATTATTTAGCCAAAACAAGCTTAATTACCCTAAAATTACTAGACAAAACCATGAACGGGTTAAAACTCACAAAAATAGGAATTTCGAGACAAGTCATTCTCTTTACATACATCAACTAAAAGTTCATTTAGCGAAAATAATTTGTCTAAAGTCCTTAAGTTATAGACAAACTTTTTAAGGAAAACTCACCCTCCATGTGGCAATGAAAAGAGGAAAAACAAAATTTCTTTTTCACAGACTTATATTTCTCTCTTACACAACAATACAGAGAAAACCACGAAGGCATTAAAAAAAAAAACCAAAAAAAAAAGACAAAAAAAAAGAAAAAAACCTATGGAAAAGTCCATAAGGGGGGACTCTCTCTCTCTCTCTCTCTATATATATATATATATATATATATATATATATACAGAGTCCGTCTCCCGTAAGGACCACCTCATTTTAATAAAATACGGACCTTCCTTTCCCGATTGAATTTCGATGATCCGAGCTGCTCAATGTGTTCAGAACGTGATTTTAAGGGTACCCGCGAAAAATCAGCAAAAAAAATGACAGGCAAGAGCTTCATCCGAGCAGTTTTTGTTTGTTTTTTATCGAACGGTTCAAACAAAATCTGCTCGGATGTAGCCCTTCCCGGTTATTTTTTTTGCCGATTTCTCGTGGGTACCCTTAAAATCACGTTCTGAACACATTGAGCGGCTCGGATCATCGAAATTCGATTGAAAAATGGGAGAAATGAGGAGATCCGCATTTTAACTAAAATAAGGACTCTCTCATTTGAGACTGACTATATATATATATATCGTAATTACTATGGAGATTTGGACGAAATTAAGAAAACTTTAGGATACTAAATTCGAAAACCTTAGTCATATTGTCCTTTAAAATGGCTCTCGTCATGTGCTTGTCTTCTCAATCGTTGCACTTACGAATTTTAGTTGCTTGAGAGATTTTTGAAAGACCCTTTAACGAGCGTGCTCCCACACTCAAACCCAACCGCGCATTACTTGACGTGACTACTTTCACACTTCCCTCATCACTACGCGTCAACCAGCCGGCTCTCCTTCTCTTTCCCGCCCATCCGATTCAATTACTATAAGCTCCAAGAAACCAATTAACCGTCATAACGAACTCAACTACTCCTATACACCCCAGCAGGCAACAACAACAACATTACATTCTCTCTCTCTCTCTCTCTCTCTCTCTCTCTCTCTCTCATACAATGGATCAAGAAAGATGCCATTTAGAGCTCCGAATACTTCCAGGCAGAGTAGCACTGAAGAAGGCTCTGTCGCCGCTTCTGAAAGTATCACAGGCCTCCTGCACCGCGATCTGCAAACCGGGCGGCATCTCTCTCCAAGCTTTTCCTGTGGAACAGAATGATGTGTTTCCCCTCCTCTCTGCCGTGCTTCGAATTCATCCCGCCTCCGTGGACCACTTCTGCTGCACTCAGTCCATCACCGCTGATTTCGATCTCGATTTCTTGGACTTCATTCTCTCCTTTGCACGTAAGTATATGCTCTCCCTCCCTCTCTCTCTCTCTCTCTCTCTCTCTCTCTACATACTGATGCCTATAAGATTCTGTACTACGTACAGCTGATGAAGGCAATATCAATATTGTGGCGGCGGATTATGTCGACGAGGAAGTCAATTTCGCTTCGGGTGCTTCTGGGGGTATTGCTCTGCTCTGGTTTTACTGATTTGATTTTGTATTCAACATAATTAGGTAGTGGTAATTCGTCATTAGTAATTGATAAGTTTCTTGTTTTTTTCCCCACAAATTTTGAATATGGGTATGAAATCTATTTCTTGTTTTGTTCATCTCCACAAAACTCTTAATTCTTTAAATTGTTGAGTTCAAATAAAAGAAGTTCAAGCACTTCATTGATTGAGATTCGGAGTTGATTGCATTTTTCAGGGGATTTTTTTCGGACCCGTTACCTTTCCAATGTTCTTAATGAGTATTTCTTGGAGATTGATGATTCGGTGTTCGAGTACGCCGTGGTTGTTGGGATAGCCTCGGAAGATTTCCGGCGGGTCATTTGGCACTTCAGGGACTTATCCCCTTTCGGTAACTATCGAATTCGTGTCCAGTGACATGTTAAATTGCATAATTAGATCCTCTTAACCACTAGAATATCTGGGAATAATGGAAAAAAGCTGTTGCTGTCTCAGAAAAATTATTCCTCAATCACTAGAGGATAGTGGAATTGGAACCAGAATGATTTTATTTTTTCTTGTTTCCAAACAGATCACATAAACTTTCAGAAGATGTCACGAAGTGGCTGTTTTTGTTTGCTTTACTTATTCCCTCCTTCTTATGCTTCCATTGAATTTTTTTCGCGGCATATCTAAGCCTAATAATCGCACCCGGTTGTCTGGCATTTGCAGTTGAAGCATTTGTGACTGATGAAGACGTGACTTTTACATTTGGTCCCGAGGAAATTGTGCTCAAAACTGAGGTATAATGAAATAGAATTCATACGCCTCCAATTTAGGATTTACATGTATTTATATGTTATATGAACTAAATTTCAAGCAAAGATAACAATTAATTGGGGGTCCTGCTCTTTAAAATGTATATTTTCCTGAACTTTGTGATGCAGTAATTATGATAAAGCAGGTTCCATGTGTTAATTTGATTCCTTTGTGATGTAGGATGGAAATTGCGTTATCGGGGGCATAAACGGATACAGCAGGGTCACGATCCGACTCAGTCTGCTCAACCCAGACTCGCTACTTGAAGCCTCGGAGCTCTCTGCCTCGGTTTGGATGCTCAAGTCCCGCGACTGGCCTGATATGCTTAGTTGCCCGGTTCGACAACTCGGTAATGTCGTGTTCTACTTCAATAATGAACACATGCTATAAACTCGACCCGTTCAGTTTTTTGTGGAATTCCAATCAAATCGAGACATACATACGATTCTTCTGTATAATTCCATTCGAAAGTTCAACAGTGTAAGCAAAGGAAGCTTGAGGGTATTTTAGCAGTATGTTTAGCAAAGCATGACATTGGATAAGCCATATTACTGTTTCACAAGGTTTTTCTGACGACATTTTTTCAAATATGATGAGGTGGTTCGTTTTCTGATTTTTTGTCTTGTGATGTTATTTGCCAAAACCAAGTTTATGGTCATCAGATACTTCTTTGGCAATGCTCATACTGCATCATGCATGAGCCCGAAGGGTTAGTCCGGTTGGTTGGTGAGTTTGTTCCCCACAATTCATTAGGGTTTTGATTTTTGGGATCAGGCCATAAGAAAGTAATTTCTAGTGAATTTTCTAATCCCGGTGCATATGGCTTGCCGAGGAGGGAATTAGTTGTGGTGCGTGAAATCTGACCCGAACATCCTAACTGTTGAACCAACCGTGATTTTTCTGTTTCAATACGGCTATTGGTGCTGGAACTTGTAAGCTAAAGGGCTTCCAAATTGATTATCTTACAACAATAAAATCCTTCCAAGTGGGCTCATTTTCTATCCACAAGTGAGATTGTAAAACCTTATGAGCATGGGTATCAAGTAAGTTGGGGAGTTACCAACGTGTATTGCTACAAGATGAATCAAACTCTTGAAATTGCCCTTGTTAAGCCTTTAAAGAGTTTATGTCCAATCGACTTCCCAAATAAACAATAAGCAAATGGAGTTTCAACACATTTTGGACCTGTTAAATCCTTTTGGAAATTCGAATACTATTACCTCGGTCAAATCATGTATTCCTTCACTATTAGTTATGTTAAATAAATAGAACTTGTAAATTATACATGGAATAAATTGAGTTGATCATAGGATGGAAATTGCGTTATCGGGGGCATAAATGGATACCACCAAGTCCAGATCCGACTCAGTCTGCACAACCCAGACTCGCTCCTTGAAGCCTTGGAGCTCTCTGCCTCGGTTTGGATGCTCAAGTCGCGTGACTGGCCTGATTTGCTGAGCTGCCTGGTTCAACGTCTCGGTAACGTCATGTTCTACTTCAAGAATGAACACATAATATGAACTGCCCTGCTCAGTGCTTGTGGAATTCCAATCAAATAGCTAGATACATATGATCCTTTCTTCAGTCCAGTTTCAGAGGTCAAAAACAGTGAAAACAAAGGAAGCTTGAGGGTGTTTAGCAGTATGTTTAGCAAAGCACGACATTGGATAAGCCATATTACTTCACAATGTTTTTCTGACGACAGTTTTTCAAGTGGTTCGTTTTCTGATTTTATGTTTTGTGATGTTATTTGCCAAAAGCCAGTTTATGGTCATCAGATACTTCTTTGGCATTAATGCTCATACTGCATGATGCATGAGCCCGAAGGGTTAGTCCGGTTGATTGGTGAGTTTACTCCTCACAATTCATCAGGGTTTCGATTCTTAGGATTAGGCCGCAAGAAAGTAATTTCTTGTGAATTTTTTAGTCCGAGAGGACTAATTGAGATTTGCACGAAAGCTGACCCGGACACCCTAAAGGGCTTATTGGTACTGTTTCAATACGGCTATTGGTACTGGAATACGGCTATTGGTACTGGAACTCGTGAGCTGAAGGGCTTCCAAATTGATTAGCTTTCAACAATAAAATCCTGCCAAGTGGGCTTATTTTCTATCCACATGTGATATTGTAAAACCTTATGAGCATGGGTATCAAGTAATTAGTTAGGGAGTTAACAATGAGCATTGCTACAAGATGAATCAAACTCTTAAAATTGCCCTTGTTGAGCTTGTAAAGAGATTATGTAAAATCGAGTTTCCCAAATAACCAAATGGAGTTTCAATACATTTTGGACCTATTAATTTCTTTTCGAAATTTGATATACTATTAACTTGGTGAAATCATGCATTCCTTCACTATTAGTCCTGTCAAATAAATTGATATACTATTAACCAAATGGAGTTTCAATACATTTTGGACCTATTAATTTATTTTCGAAATTTGAATGTATATTAACCCATATGCATCTAAGGGTTCCGAACGCAGTTGTGTTCGTAGCATTGCTCGTAACTCTATTTTTTTGGTAAACGCATTGCGGAAAACTTTTAGAATACAAAAATTTGGGACTAATTTCAGACTTCCCCCCTCATTATACGTGTCAACCAGCTGTCTCATCTTCAATTTGCCGCCACAAGTGATTCAATTGTAAGCTCCAAAGAAACCAATTAACCGTCATAACGAACTCACTTGTAAAACAAGATACATCTCTCTCTCTCTCTCTCTCTCTCTCTCCTGCTCGATGGATCCAGAAGGATGCCAGATAGAGCTCCGACTACTTCCAGGCAGACTAGTACTGCAGAAGGATCTGTCGCCGCTTCTCATAGTATAACCGGCCGTCGGCACCGCCATTTGCCAACCTAACGGCATATCTCTCCAAGTTTATCCGGAAGAACAGAATGATGTGTTTCCGATCCTCGCCGCCATACTTTGAAACGATCCCGCCTCCGTCGACCACTTCCACTGCTCTGAGCCAATCACGGCCGGGTTCAAACTCGATTTCTTGAATCTTATTCTCTCCTTAGCAGGTAAAGCTAACACATTCAAGTCATCTCTCTCTACACCATATAGTATATGTATATGTATATTGTTAGAAAAATGGGTCGGTTCAGACCGGACCCAATCCACATAGGTCGTCCACATGAGTTATGTGATTGAGTTGGTTAGAAGGATGAGATATACTCCTAATCTCTATCTGTTAGGAGAGTTCAAAGATAATAGATCACCTACATCTATTAAGAGACTTTGAACTCTAGGACTTTTATCTATAAATATAGTCCTGCAGATATTTGGAGATATACAAGACACAGAGTTAGAGTTCTATCTCTCCTTCTCCTCCAGAAAATACTCTCCTGCGAAATATCTCTCTCTCTCTAGGGTTTTCATCTAAGAACCCTAGGATTTGCGGTGTGGATATTAAGAGCAGACTCTAGTAGTCTCCTCAACCCAACGTGAAAAGAAGACGGTGTTCGTGAACGTAATCGGTGCTTGTAGAGCGGGCCTCAGATCGTGAAAAGCTTGAAGCAATTGAATTTCGCTGCGTTTCAATCGTATGTGTAAATCTTATGTGATTTACGAGTCTTCGATCCCACAAAGTTAACATATATATATATATATATATATATCGGGATGGTTCAAGGGACAGTCAAAAAAACACCTAAAAAAACATCCCAAATCTTAATCTCATAGTTCCCGATCAAATTTTGATGATCCGAACCGTTCAATGTGTGCAGAATGTGATTTTAAAAGTGCTCGCGAGAAATTAGCAAAAAAAAATGACTGGAAAATGCTTAATTTGAGCAATTTTTATTTGAACCGTTCAATAAAAAAAACTGTTCAAAACTGTTCCCTGAACCGCCCTATATATATATATATATCTCTCCTTGTTTCGGTATAGTTTTTTTTTTTTTTTAAATTACTCTAATTTTCAGATCACCTTACGCGCATCTTACAGCGGATGAAGGCATCTCTGTGACAGCGGATTATCAGAGAATGGAAGTTGCATTTGCTTTGGACCGTATTGTGGGTATGCTCTGCTCTGCTCAATTTCTTTGTATCTGTATCTATGTATGGAATTGTTAAATATCTTAATTTGGTTTGATTTTGATAAATTCTTGAAAATCGGTAACTATGTGTTATATTCTTGCAAATGAACCAGTTGATTCTTGGAAATTATCAGTTTCAGTATCTTATTAGTTCTTGAAAATCAAATTCGCCTCTGGATAAATTGACTTGACAGAGAAGAGATTAGATGGATCTAGAAGTTCCTCTTAGAACCGAATCTCCGAGGCGGCCTTTCCGCTTGGAGCTCTTAGTTCTTGTTGGGATATTTTGTATGTGGGACATGAAAGATAACCTTGAATTTGAAAATCGATGATCCAGATTCACTTGAAGTCAATCTCGATCATCGATTTCCAATTTCGGGGTACCTAGCACTTTCTAGCTTAAGAAAGAGTCGTGGAAGCCAAGGTGAGCTACTGGAAGGGCGGAGCAAGCCCTTTTTAAGGGAGGAAGAGCGTATGGGTTAGTTCGGGCCAATATGAAATTATTACCACACACTCATTCTATATTTTCTCCTTAGCTTTGTAGTTTTCTGTACTAAGGTGGGCACTGTTTTTTTTTTTATTATACGTGAGGCACTGCTGTTTCTTGATGCATAATGGCAATATATTTTTACTTTGAATTGATTAATTCTTGTAAAATCAGCTAATTAGTATTTGAGTAATTCTTGAGGATCAGCTGTATATATGTATTGATTTGAAATTTTGTCACGACTTAGGCCTACGGCCCGTTCTTTTTTTTAAGTATTTATTTTTTTGCTTTACGAGACGGGTCATTCTTTCACAATACATCATCTTTAATTCAAAAAATAAATACTTATTTGAGTACTTATGGAGAACGGGACCGGAGTTTCTTGAGATGTGGTGCTAATTAGCAATTGATAGCGTAAATTCCTTGTCTTACCCCCCAAATTTTTATATGGTCTTGAAATCTATTGCTTGTTTTTGTTCATCTCCACAAAACTCATGAATTCTTGAAATTGTCAAGATTAAGATACAAAATGAATTGATTTCAGCGAAGACTAGGTCCCTCGGCACTGATATTCCTAACAATACTATGGAGATTGATGATTCAGAATTCGTATACGCTGTGGTCGTTGGGATAGCCTCGGAAGATTTCCGGCGGATCATTCGGCACTTCAGGCACTTATCCCCTTTCAGTAACTTTCAAATTTTGCATCTAGTTGTCTGGCGCAGTTCCCTCCTTTTACCATGCTAAATTGCCTAATTCGAACCTCTTAACAACTATAATATTCTAGTAGTCCAATGAGGAAATCATATCGATTGGGCCGGCCTCGCTGCTACGTGCATTTGGGTTTTTGTGTTGCATATTTAAGCCTAACAATCGCACCCGGTCGCGTGACATTTGCAGTTGAAGCATTTGTGACTGATGAAGAAGTGACTTTTATATTTGGTCCTGCGGAAATTGTGCTCAAAACAGAGGTATAATGAAATTACATTCATAGGAAAATTGATTTCTAGGTCCAGGTTTTTTAACCCATTTGCATTTTTGTGATAATCTAGAATGGGAACTGCATTATTGGGGGCATAAATGGATACCACCGGGTCAAGATCCGACTCAGTCTGCTCAACCCAGACTCGCTACTTGAAGCCTCGGAGCTCTCTGCCTCGGTTTGGGTGTTCAAGTCCCCTGACTCGCCCGATTTGCTGAGTTTCCCGGTTCGAGAACTCGGTAACGCCGTGTTCTACTTCAGGAATGAACACAGGCTATGAACTTGTGGAATTCGAATCACACGATTCTTCTGTGTAAACAAAGGAGGAGCTTAATTGCAGATTAAAAAAAAAAAAAAACCAGAAGAAGAAGGGGAAGCTTAACCTTTGATTGATTTCATTTTGTATTTTTTGTGATGAAACTGGTTCTATAAATTTTGAGCTAATGGGATATATGCTAGTATGTTCAGCAATGTGTACATGTTACATAATACATATGCTTCATTTTGTGTACTGCTTTCTCAAAACAAATTTCGAAACAAAAAGTCTAGGAATACAATTTCTGGACATAATTGTGTTCGGAGCCGTCCGATGTACAGCTCACGTGCAAACAGCTTCTGATGCAAGTTGTATTCAGAATTGTGTTTTAAAATTATATTTTATTAGCATTGGATGTGATATGTGTTATTAGCAGTTTGATCACGTTCACAATTTTTGTTTTGATCACGTTCATTATTGCTACTTTAAAATTCAGCTGGCCAGATGATTAGAACCTTGGTTTACATATTTACGGAAGCGCTGCCTTTTTGAACCGTAGGTTTTGAAGCACATGTTTCGTTGGATCACAGCTGGAAATAATAAAGATACAGAGGGTCCTTCAATGACTGCATTGTAGTATAATTTTGAGGGAACTCTGGTCACTCTTGTTCTAAGAAAGTGGTCTGAGTTGTCTTAATCCTTGGAATTAAGCCGAGGAACCATTTGTATTTGTCTATGCGAGTTTTTCTATGTTGTACATGTATGACATTGTTTATCGCTGCCTGATAGATTTTTATGTAATTCTAAAGTGATTTTAACTGGGTTTTACAGTTGCGCGCTTTGCCTGGTTGGAATTATCAGGAATAGGTTTTTCAATCGTTTGTCATTAGTCTGCAATTCAAATGAACATGTTGAGAATATCACAGCTTGCTTTCTCTCTTTAGAGTGAAAAAAGTCCATGGGACCAGCCTGTAGTGAAGTAGAAGTTGGGCTTGAGCTCATGCTGTTGGTTCTCTGGATTTGGTTTCATTGCATTCCATAGGGAATATAGCTTTACTTGTAGTAGCAGGAAAGTACTTGCGAGGGGCGCTTTCTATAAGTAGAGAATCTGCCATCATTCTAATACAAACTCCACCATGAAAAACTCTGGTCTTCGCAAACAGGAGGAAGAAACTGCAACTAACGATCTAGTGAAATCAATCAATCATCTCATGTCCAAACTGGGCGGCAACCAATCTTTTGAACGCATCAATCTGGGAGGAAAGAATGTTGGCGCGGCAATGACCATGCGAGGCGGCTCTTGTGGTAAGTCAGCCAATAGTTGTAACATAAACATTTACATCAATAACAATGTTCAGGGTGTGAACAACTCACTGTTGCTGGGTAGTGAGGTGAGGATGGGAGATCTCGGAGTCTGCTTATCTTTGAGAAGCGTCGAGAAGGGTAAGGGATTTGTGGAAGTGAACAAGAAAAGAAAGGGTTTCAGGCTAGGGTTTATTGGGATGTTTTCGCTTGTGGTCATTTCTATTTTGCTGTTGCTGTCTTCGTTAGAAGTCTCGTCTTTTAGGCTACGAAACGAAAAATTTGCCCCCCCAGAGTTTCCTGATACCTTCTTAGCGTCAGTTTTGAGATTATTCCATGGCTTCAAATAAATCAGTTTTGGTGGATTCCCATCTCTCTCTCTCTCTCTCTCTCTCTCTCTCTCGGACACACACACACATAATGCTCAAAACCCCAAACCATGATGTTGCCACGACAGTGACTTATGTCTCGCTCTATTATGTTTTGGGTGGACCAAAAATGCAAAAATTCACCAATTTTAGACTCATAAATTGAGTCGTACAATAGCTGCCATTTCCAGTGAAACAATAGCATCTCTCAATGAGAGAGAGAGAGAGTTTTCAATACCGTCAAGATTTTAGGGTGCCAGTGACGGTGCCACAAATGTCGGGTGGTGAAGGAGGAGGTCAGTGCCTAGCCACTCACTCAATCTACGATTTATGAGGTGGTAACCCCAACCCCTAGACACGATTCACTCAACACCTCCCTCTACCCGACCACCACCTTTAAAGGCATGTTTGGCTGGTTTTTGTTTTGAATTTTTGTGATTTTACTATTTCCAAAAGCAAGCTTTCATTCCAATCAAATTCTTGTAAGGCAATTTCTTGCACCGTGCGATGCATGCATGCATGCAGCCAAGTTTTTTTTCCTCTTCGACATTGATTTATTTTGCAACAATAAAAATCTTTCAATGGGGACTCATTTTGCACAAGTCCGGGAGTTGTCAAAGCAAAGAGTACAATGGAAACTGAACGAATCTTTTGCAGCTGGACTTGTGTCGAGCGTGCAAAGTTTTTATCAAATTGACTCGCCATATAACACAAACTGTGTTGCTCGACTCGACAAGTTTGTACTGTGTGACAAGAAACAAGGTCTAAGTTACCATTTATCCTATTTGAATTTGATTCACTTGTAGTTTTGTTAGGTTCAATAATGGCAATCAAGTTGGACTGAAGGAAAAAACACTGATCGAATTTGTGATTCCTTCGACGCCGGAGAATCGAAGGAATGAATGAGTCTCACGTTGGGATAGTGTTGGCCCAAATAGCAACCTAAGAGGGGTGTGAATTGGGTATCTCAAATATAATGCGGAATTTTAAAAACTAATTGACTAATCTATTCAACCACAATTCCAATTTCAATGATATACTATTCTACTCATGCAATATTGATATGCAAAACTGAAAATAAAGAGAGTAGGAAAGAGAGAATCGAATACAAGGATTTATAGTGGTTCGGTCCGCAACTTCACGGCCTAGTCCACTCTCCAAGTGTCCAATTCGGAATTTGTTGCACTATCTCCAATGGTTACAATCTTCTAGCTTCGCGGGTGCTAGACAACTTTTACAACGAGCAATCTATTCCCAATTGTTCCAACTTTTTTTTACTCCGGTGTTAGTCACACCTAACCCAATTAGTTTTAACTCCGGTGCTAGTAACACCTAACTCTCAAGTGATTTTCTCTCCAAAACCACTCACAAAAAGATTAACTCTCACAGGAGTATGAATAAGGGTGTACAATCCATTTTACAATAAAGATCAAAATAAGAACTCTCACACACAAGTGTATAGATATCAAGATGAAGTGTAGTTGTATGTTTGATAGATTTTCAAGTGATGCTCACAGCAATTTTCTTCGAAAGTTGTCTATGAATTGCTTCCTCTTGCTTCTCTTTTTATTCTTCAAAGAATATGACTGTTGGAGAATTTTTTCCGTTAGACGCAAAAGGCTCCTCCCTTACCATTCTTGATTTCTTCATTCTTCCTCCATAATTGGCTTCAAATCAGAGATATATATATTCCATATTCCATTTAGCAATTTGAACCATAAAGAAAAGATTTGTCCTTAATCTTTTCTTTTTCTTCTTTTAACTCTTGACTATTGGAGATAGGTTCCCTTGTTACCTTATCTTCAAGAGCTTGAATCCACGGCTAGGATGCTAGAGAAATAGCCGTACATGTCTAGGTTAGGATGAGAAGAAAATAATCCTGTGAAACAAGTACATAGCTTGGCCATAAGATATTTCACCAAAGCAACTTTGAATTTTAGAGGACCTATTAAGTAAACACTCCAGGATAAATATAGAGATAAGAACTAGGCCAATAATTAAAGAGTTTTGTCAATTAATCAAAATAAAGTTAATTGAACATGTGTTTGTTATCATCAAAATCAACAAGGTATTCTATAGAAATCTTTGGGTTAACAGATATGGATAAAATAGAAGTAAGGATTTAACACATTTTTAGGTACAATTCTATTTAGGGTGTTTATTCTGAGTTAATGAATATTACCCTGGAGAATTTTCTTTGGGGATTGGAGACTGTTCAACTCCCACCTAAATGTTTTGTGGCGTCACTAGAATTTTGCCTCATCGTTAATTTAAAGTCTATATTTTTTTTTTGTCAATCGATAGAACAGATGATCATTTACATCATATATAAAATATAAAATACAAATTCGGAACACTACATTAACTTGTGAGAGTCTCGTAACCAAGTCGAATAACTCAACTAATAAGCTCATTATAGGGTAGAAACAAAAGAAAAAAAATGAAAAATACTCAAGGGAGAGCACCCACACACAAGTGGGGAGATTCAAACTATTGACCTCCTAATGAGATATAAGAGTCTTGATCAACTGAGTTAGTTTCAGTTGGTTTATAATAGTTGCGAAGTGTGTATAGTTGAAAAGTGCGTAAACTGTTGTTTATTTCATGATTTTGAAATTAGTTAAAATGCTCAGAAGCTAACTTGAGTCTCGATTAGAGTGGGAAAAGGAAATCTTTGTGGACTGCTGGAGAAATTTTGGGGTGCCAATAGGGTTACACATGTGGTACCTCGTCGGCAATTCGAATCGTTCAAACGTATTTTGAACGGTTCGAATTTTAGAGAGAGAAAAGAGGAGAGTGAGTGGTGGGGTGAGGGAAGTGAGAAAATAATTTTTGACCATCCAAAACACGCTTAGACGATCCGGATCGCTGACGGATACCCGCTCGGCACCCAAAAACTTCTTAGACAGCTGACAATAACATGGTATACAAGAAAACAACATATGAATTTACATATAGTCAATGCACAGAGACAAAAAGAGGAATTTACATAAGAAAACTGAAATTAAAAAAAAAAACAAAACATGAATGCAAAATACATTAAATGGCTTTGTTTGGTTGAGAGTTTAGTTTAGTTTAATTTTATAAAATATAAGGGTGTGGGGACAAGTTATTGAAACGGTTTAGTTTCATTTGATCCAAAGGCTATATTGTATCTTCCCACTTCCTAGTTATGTGCCCATGATTTTCACCTAAATTATACAATTGCCATCCCTTCCAATTGGGATGCATAGAGAGTGTTCCACTTTTTGGGTTTTTGAAAAGGAAGGTAAATTTTAAGCACAAAAATTATGTGTTTACGTAAATAATTTTTCTACCAATATGGATCTTATTTGATAGATTTCATTGAGATCTTTTATACGGTGCAAAAAAAATCAAAAAATTATTTTTTATTTTCATTATATTTGAGTTTGAAAATTGAAGAAAAAGAACTTTTATAAAAAGAAGGGTTAGTGGAACACCCTCATAGTACCGTAGGCACGGGCTAGCACTAGTGGGATAATAATTGAAGAGATGGTTAATGATGGAAGAGAGGTAGAAAGTTGAGAAAGTAATAATTAAAAAAATAAAATAATAATTAAAAAAAAAAAAGATAATAATTAAAAATTTAACTAAAATTAAACTAAAATGGGCAGCAAACAAGTGTAAACATTTTTTTATTACTGAGTGTCTGGCGGTTTTGGCTTAATTTATGCCCGTTCGTTCTTGGTAGTGGAGTTTGACCAGACCATCTCGTCTGCACCCAATCATCAGCAGCAGCTCTACCCATGATTTTGGGATCAGGGCTTATTAGATTTAAACCCTCAAAGAATCTTCCTCAATCACCGCTTTATCCACTGATTCCTCATATACACATCCAAACCCTTCTGTCTCTCTCTCATCCCTCGGTCCTCGCAGGTCTCTCTTCCTCTCTCTCTCAAAAGTTTATTGATTTCTTAGTTTGTTGAACTTCACCAAATTCAGTCGTAGTATGTTGAATCATTTGTTTCCCCAGAATATCTAATGGGCCGGTGATTGATATTTGCCAAGAATTATCTTGGCAAATTAGGGTTGAAGCCGGCATTTTTGGTTTCTGGGTTCGGTTGTTTTGTGCTTGGTCGTGACAGATTTATGGTTCTTAATGTTTTGGATATTTATTTGTTCTGTTCTGATGGGTATACGCTGAAAGTCCTTTTTGTTTTATTTGCAGAAAGAAAGAATTTAGTGTTGCGTGCTCAAAATCTTGATCAGCTTAAGAGTGAGCAACAGCTGAGTGCATCATCTATGGAGTCAAAGAATGAATTCCCAGAGCTAAATAGGAACCTTTATCCGGATATAGAGCCTTACAGTACGGGCTCTTTGAAGGTTTCGGATCTTCACACAATCTATTGGGAGCAGTCCGGAAACCCGAATGGGCATGTGAGAAATCATTACGCTAACCTTATATAATCTTTGTTTTTTCCATCCCTTGGATTTCATAAGAAAAGAAAAGAAAGGGTTATGTTTTTTAGCCAAATCACTCATTTAGATTAAGTATTTTAGTGAAAAAATGGAGAGAAAAGTACAGAAATGAAAATTTGTAGTTGGCTTCTCCCCTTTCTTATCTCACCCTTTCTCACCATCCGCGAAGAGGCTTAATCTGTTTAGCCCTTTTACTCTGTTTATAAGGAATGGGAAGAACATAGTTTGTCTAAATCGATCGTCGTTATTTGTTTGTTGCAATTCTAATTCGTTAGACACCGTATATTTGCTTTGTTGGTTGGTTGTGATTAGTGTGATCTTTGAATCTCTTGTATTTTTGAGATGCATCATTTTATTGTTCTGGAAATCAATGCAATACCGAGGGTATGAATACTATATGCTGTCACTTGAACGGAGACATGAGATATGACCTCATGATGTTCAGAGAGAAAATTTAATCTCCTATAGATCTCAAAAAGTGGAGTGTGAAATATATCATTTGCTGTAAACCATGGAGGGTCTTATAGCAACTTGAAAGCAGTTTTTGTTGATGCATTTGTTTATTGCCCAGTAAGTTTATGAATACTTGTCGGAACTCCTATAGTGAAACTATCTTTGTTTCTGCAGCCAGTTGTTTTTCTCCATGGGGGTCCAGGAGGTGGAACATCACCTAGTAACAGAAAGTTCTTTGATCCTGAGTTTTACCGGATCATTTTATTTGATCAGGTTTAGTAACATTTTCTGTTTTGCTGAGAGCCAAAATAGTTCACTAAGAACCTCTACTTTTCCTGAGAGACATTGTCTTCTTCCAGCGAGGTGCAGGTAAGAGCACTCCACATGCTTGCTTGGTGGATAACACAACATGGGATCTTGTTGAAGACATTGAAAAGCTGAGAGAACACCTTGATATTCCAGAGTGGCAGGTTGGAAATTTGTCTGGTTGAGTTTGCCTTGTGGATGTGCCTTTCAATGGTTTTTTAAATCGCCTGCTTCTCCACAGGTGTTTGGCGGGTCATGGGGAAGCACGCTTGCCCTTGCATACAGCCAATCACACCCAGAAAAGGTATCCAAAAACTGTTATACTTCTTTCATCAAGCCTTTTACCAAAAGTGAAATTTATTTTGAAAAATCGTTGTTATTAGAGAAATAGATTAACTGCTGACGATGTTTTGACGGTTTTATTTTAAGGTTACTGGAATTGTTCTAAGAGGTATCTTTCTATTGCGGAAGAAAGAGATTGATTGGTTTTATGAGGGTGGAGCGGCGGCTATATTCCCTGATGGTGTGCTCCTTAGATTCGCTTCTTTTCAGTGTTACTTTCTTTCTTTGGGAAGTTGCTTTAGACAGTAGACTTCATACACTACATTTGTTGTGGAGATATCGTATTGTTTGATGTGTTATACACTGATCGCTCTGGAGGATGTTTTTCCCGGTAGTAAAGTGCTGAGTGTGTGTGCATTTATTGTTTATCCAGTGTGTTGTTTTTTACACTGATTGCATTAGTGGATAATTTGGCTTCCCTGAGGTGGCTTAAGGTTTGTGCATTTTCCTCTTAATTAATGCACAGCTTGGGAGCCGTTTAGAGATCTTATACCAGAAAATGAAAGGGGAAGTTTTATCGATGCCTACTGGAAGCGATTGAACTCTGATGACTTGGAGACTCAAGTAAGATTTTCTTTTTGCTGTTGAAGCTGAACCCCTTACTTCTTTATTATTATTATTTTTTTTTGGCTCTGTAAAATTCATTCGCATCTGACCAATGCTTTTGCATGAAGACTCTTGTATCTGTAAAGAGAGTCAAATTTTGGTACAGATGATTTCTTGGTATGCAAGCTTAATAGGCAATCTCCGATTGCAACATGTTTTATAAAATTTTCTTACGCTTTAGTATGCAGCTGCTAGAGCATGGACCAAGTGGGAAATGATGACTGCTCATCTTATTCCTAATGAAGAGCACATCAAGAAAGGGGATGATGATAAATTTTCATTGGTGAGACTTTATAGTAGGGTAGTAGTTTTTAGTATTCTAAAGATGTGGATTATTGTGTTCTTTGTAGCGGCTTCCTACTCATGGGCCTTCTCTTTTGCTTCTGGTTATATGAATATAGATTTCTTGTACCAGTTTCTCTATCGCTTTTCTATTGTTAATGTTTTGCCATCTATTTTGTCCCGCTCAATACTGCTCGTATGAAGATGAGTCAAGTAGTTTATCAGATATGAGGGAGCAATAACCTCTTGTTACCAATTTGAAAAATATCTTGGTTTTAGATCGGCGAAGATACCGATTGTACTTTGTTAGTGTCCATCTTTGCAGCCGCACAAATCTATTTTTCTTGCTTGTTGGGGTTGCTTATAATAATGGTAGAGAGGAATTATACCTCTTGTTTTAGCTTCACGGTGCACAAAATTATCCCCAAATTATCTGCTTGCCGGCAATATCGAAGAAGATAGGGCTTAATGGCATCTAACGTTGTCTTTTTGATGGTGCTCTTTATGATTTCTCCTACTGTAATTGCTTTTTGTTAGTTACCCAACAGGTCCCTTAAAGTGGTCCAGAGTAGAGGACCTCTCAAATTATGATTACTTGATGTCTTTGAATTTTTTGTTGTATTTGTGATTTTTACAAATCTTTTGGTTTGTCCAGGCATTTGCAAGAATTGAAAACCATTACTTCGTGAACAGGGGTTTCTTAGCTTCAGATTCGTTCTTGTTGGATAACATTGAAAAGATAAGGCATATCAACACCATAATTGTACAGGTATGTGTTTGTCAATATTTAACCAACATCTTTGTAATTACTCCTGCAAAAGTTAATGTATCTAGACCTAATCCTGTTCACATTGTTGCATTGGCATAGAGAGATTTGATTTGCTAGGAAATGTTTACCTCAAAACCCTCTACTTCATCCTTTGCAGGAAAAAAAGGTCCACCTTTTCATTAATTTGTCTAACATGTAGATTTTATTTCCAGCAATTTGGGTACACTTTGGAATAAACTTTCTTCTCGCATCTTGTCCATACTGAGTGCGTAATGTAGCAAGTTTTTGTTCCCGCAATAGGATATTGTGTCCGGTATTCATATCTTATAGAAATTTTGGTAATTGCATATCATCTTTTTTATCATCACTATGGAGTGCATCTTTTGTCTGATTGCTGTTTTTTGAAGAAAATTATTGAACTTAATTTCAGGGAAGATATGATGTCTGCTGTCCCATGATGTCAGCATGGGATCTTCATAAAGCTTGGCCGGAGGCTGATTTTAAGGTAAGATAGTTCTTTCAGTCACTTTATCGCGCTGAATGTCAACATCCGGCACTTCTTTTTGTTAGAGCGTGCATGTCCATGCTCCATGCACTTGATTTAGCTGTGACTCTTTCCATGCACTTTGTTGTTGCATCCGTCAATCTAAACCTCATGTTTTTTTTTTTTACCTCAAATATCTTCGTGGGAGGTTTCCCATGCTGTATATTTACTATTCATTTTACCAGACGTTGCGCATTGCATCCTCCTCTGCAGCAGTTATATCATCTGATGCAGTTTTGTAACAGGCTAATATGCTTTTCACTCTTTATTTGTTCCTCCTTTTACATGGTTAAATAACGAAATCAGCTCAACATATCTACCCGTAAAGTAACTTCCACTGACTTGCACATGCAACAAGAAAATCTCCACTACCTTGTGTTTGTAGCCAATATGGAAAAATCTTTGGTTCATATTTTTGCGTTCATAGTGAAGTCACTAGAACATGCAAAAAGAAAATCTTGTGTTTGTAGCCAATACCGAAAAACCTTTGATTCATATTTTTGCATTCATAGTGAAGTCACTAGAATTTGTTGGTGTGCAACAGGTGGTTCCAGATGCAGGACATTCTGCTAATGAACCAGGAATTACAGCAGAGCTTGTGGCTGGGAACGAGAAGCTAAAAGACATTATCCGGAGAAACGGGCCCTGAATTGACTAGATGTGAGCACACTTTCAGTGAAAGCTGCAGCAGTTCCTTCTCGTGTGGCCCAAGTTTCGAGAATGCCAATCGAAAATAACTTGAAACTTGTTGGAAAGAACCCAATGGGGAGGGGATGAATATTGAACCTTGGCATTTGCTCTTAGTACTCTTGGATGTTTGAGGGAAACTACTTTTCAATGTTTGGTTTGGGTAAAATCAACATGACACTCATTTGGCCAATAATACTGTTGGAAGGATAATTGTTAGTTCCAATGCTTCAATTTGACCATTTCCGTGGACGAATTGGGAATTGTGTCTTTATTTTGCAGATTTGGTAGCGTTGTAGGAGTCGAATTGTTAATCGCACTATACATTCTTCTTGGCTGTTATCATATTGGAAGATCCATTTATAGGCTGTTATAGTATTAAGGAAAATTGTTAGTTCCAATGCTTCAATTTGACCATTTCCGAGGATGAATTGGGAATTGTGTCTTTATTTTGCAGATTTGGTAGCGTTGTATGAGTCCAATTGTTAATCGCACTATACATTCTTCTTGGCTGTTATCATATTGGAAGATCCATTTACAGGCTGTTATCGTATTTGTCTATCCTCGGTGGTTAATCAGACTATACATAGGTTATGATGTGTTTCTTGCATTATAGTAAAAGCTAATTTTGCTATAAGTGAAATCCAAAAGCACAATAGTGGAGCAGACATGAGGCAACAACCACAAAAACAATTGAGCAGACGGACAAGAGTACATTATAAGTGTAATGAAACGATTACATTGCTCGTCTCTAGATGAAGGAACACACACAAATCCCTCTTATGTCCCCAACTATTACAAATTTTATGAGAAGTTTGTCAAAATCGGAAGTGACTAAATTTGAGCCAGCAAATGTAATTCAATAAACAATTGAACGATAGCACAACCACAACAACAACAATGACGATAACATCAATAATAACAACTACTACTACTATAAGAAATGTCTAAGCAACTTTTCTTGTACAGCTCTTAGGTACATGGACGCTGTGAAAGTTTGGCTCCTTTGGAATGGTTTTAGGTCTTTTTCCTCGCGAAGTGTCACGGCAGTGGCTTGGTTCTGCTGCTTCCTCAGATCTTGAGGGTGCTGAAGATGTCTCCTTTATGACTGTGAGTTGTTCACCCCCACATACCAATTCAGAAGTCATTGCCTTCCTCGTCGAAGAAACCCTGAAAGATGAGTAGCTAAATCAGTCTCAAAGATGTTTCTTATTTCTCTGTAAGTAAAGGATGAGAAAACAGAAAACTAAGTGTACTCACCCTTTAGGCCTAACGCACTGAGTTATGACTTCTCTGCCCTGTTCAAATCGCAAAGTTACTGGTTTGGAATTCCGCTGAGTCGAATTGGTGCTTCTTTGTGGGGTTGTAATAGCAGTTTTTAGTCGCACTTGTCCTTCTGGAGTCCTTGGGCCAACTGCTCTATGCTGTTTCAGAAAATTATAAGATTATGAACTACTTTTTACTGGAAGTCTCAAATTTTGAATCTAATGAAGAAAATATGATAATATCTTACAGGTTCGTTCTTTTGTACACTCGTCTCTAGTTCTTTGCCACTGCTTTCATGTGTATCATGGTTGCAGTTGCTTTCCTCAAGGCATTTACCGTTTCTCTGGGGTGAAAAACAAATATCAGACTTCAGGTGTAGTACTTGCCTCATTACCAAGCTAACACAACTCAACTGTCGCAAGTCAAAATGAAAATATTCACCTGGATTTCACTCCCATGCCTTTTCTGCAAAATTCCGGCTGGGAGCGTTGAGACTTTGGCAGTTTCATTTTCAGGAACTATTGATTGCATTCTTCTCTCCAAGTTAGCTTCTTTAAGAATTCTTCTCTCCTAAACAACAAGTTCTATCAGAAATGACAAAGAAACACAGTCCTTGTTAAAAGCATATAATGTGGAGAAGATGGCTTACATCTGTCCTAAGCCTGAAAGGTTTTGGATTTGTTGGTTTTGGTTTCTTATACTTAATCCCTTGAGCACTAGTGGCAGCTACAGTGATCCCTTCTTTCAAATTCTTGTACTGTGTTCGAGCAACCTTCATTTGTTCCACAGTTACAGATTAGAAGACAAAATGGCATGTTGCAACTATAGAAATGAAACACATAATACAAACATGAAGATTTTAGTGGTTGTGGTTAGTCTGAAACACTAAAATAAAGGGAAATGCAACCTTTTTAGTGACTTCATCTGTCTTCTGCTTGCCAAGTACTGTTCTTCCAGAGTGATTGTTATTATCCTTGAAATCTCTGCAACCAATTTCATACAAAATCACTGTCGTTTCAGTGAATGAAGAGGTAAAATTAGGTACATTCAAAGGATATTAATGATGAACTAAGCCTCGTACCTGTTATCATTAGACGCTGAAGCATTTTCTTTGTCATCACTTTCCATGGCTTCGCCTTCATGTCCTACCTCCTCTCCTAAAGTTTGAGATTCATTCCCTTGCTCTTCTAAATTTGCTTGAAATTTGGACAAGTCATTTTCTTCCAAATTACCATCTTTCGAGTTTGATGAGGAGTTCATCTTGCCTCTTGAGGCTTCTGATGACACAATATCCGAAGGCTTTATTGATCGCGCTACCTCTGAGCAAGGAATAGCTTCTTCTTGACTAGAATCCATGGAATCTGGATTTCCGGATGTTTTCTCGTTTTGCGATAGTCCCTCATGTGCTTTTCCTTGAGTAATCCCTGAATTCTCCAATACTGTACCCTCCCTTGGTCTATTATTTTCAGCCAATTTGTTGGGCCTAGAGTTGCAGCATTTGTTTGAGTTCCCTTCGCTCTTTCTCTTGATACATCTTAAAGACTTCGTTTCCTTCTTCTCGTTTTTCTGAGTCCTAAACAAGTCCTTGGCCTTACTTTTGTTCTTGCAAGAACTTAGATTCCTCATTGAAGGATCCACTGGCACTGATTTGTTAGGACCACATCTTATTTCCTTCGATGACTTGTTAGAATACCCCAATATACGCTTCCTTTGACCAGTTATCTCTAGCCTCTTCAACCCTTCACAAATCTTTGTCAAAGGGGTACGCAATTCTGACGAAGTTTTCACAACAATGCCTTTCTTTGGAGAGTGGAAAACCAAAGTCTTTGCTATCGTTCTACTCTTAGGCACTGCAATGCTTGTTGGCTTGGGATTTTGAGCACTTCGAAAGGAGTTTGGATTCGGAACGCAGTTTTTGTTCCTAGGAGTGGTCAAATACTTAGCTGCAACTTGCTTTCCCTTGGCTTTTGGGGTCGAAGCAATCTTAGAAAGAGGTTTAGCTTTCCCTTTTCCATCAATCAACTTTTGGGAAAATGAAGAGATCACTGCTAATCTTGATACTCTAGACTTTGAAGGTTTTGGTGGAGCTGAAAGTGGGCATTTCTCTTTCGCACTTGCAAATCAAATAAAATGCGTTAGTGATCACCAAAAACCAAATTATATTTGGGATTAATTCATTTAAAGATTTTAGTTGGTACCTAGAGGCCTTTCTGTTCAGTATTTGTCTAAGTCGGATGTAGGGACTCCTGGCTGCCATGACCTATATGAGTAAATGGTGTTAAACTCCAAACTTCAAATAAATTACCCTGTATTGTTTAACAGAAAAAGATACTCGTAATATAGAACCGACCCGAAGAACAAAATCTTTGGAAATTGCTTCATGGTCTATCTCTTCTTCATGCTTTTGGTCACAGCCTGAGACAGGATTGAAAAAACACCATATGTTAGAAATTGTGTACTTGGGAAATGCCAGATGCATTTCCAAGCCACTCAAAACCAAAATTGGGCATACATTCTGGTGAAAATATTAAAATTTTGTCCGTGTAAAAGCTTATTTACACATTTTGGCTTGAGGAATAACTAATTTCAGATGATGGTTTAAACGTACAATCAAGGAAGACCAAACTATTTACTACTGAAAGTAGGACAATTTTCACTACCGATTGGGAAAAAAAAAAAGTAGGACAATTTAAGTTTGAGGTGCAGAGTTCAATTCTGGTGTATAATTTTAGTATATCTAGTGGAGAGACTCTATGAGAGTACATAAAATTGAAAAAAGTCACAAGTTATGCTCATGGAGGCCAAACATTCCAAACATTGGGGTATGCCCGGTCATTACCTTCAGGGCCCTAGAATTAATCGAGGTACGAGGTCACAGGTTTCATTCCTTTGCAGGCCAAACATTCCAAATCTCGGGGCTACTGAGGGTTATGTCCGGTCGATACCTTCGGGGCCCTGGAATTAGTCAAGGTGCTCAAGCTAGCCCAGACATCCGGTTCTAAAAAAAATTGAAAAGTCAATTTCATTATGTGCATCTTCATGTATAAGCTTTGTATAACTAGATCTTTCATTTTGTTTTCTTCTCTTGTTTTCTCAGCAATAGAAAATGAAGTAACTAGAAGGATAATGAGCTCCTATTTCGAATAAAAGATTCTTAAGGACAAGTAAAAATCAAAGAAACCACAGCTCACATTTCGAATTACATCTATTCGGATGAGGAATGCTACTACGTACACAACTTTAAACTTTAAAGCACAACTCCGGACACAGCAGATCTGGAACAGGTGGATGCATATGCATTCACATGCATTGAACGGGGTCTGGACTCATTTGTGTGCGGAGTTGTGGTTTAAAGTCGTGTATCTCGGTGGTATGCTTTATGTATTCGGATCGAGTTGGAGCTAACTAAATTAACTGGCTAATTAACTACAACCTAAATTGAATCTAACAGATCGAGCCTTGCAATACTCGGGAAACAGAGCTGCAAATTAGCAAACACAGAAACTAAAATCGAAACCTCAAAATGTGAAAAAAGAAGAAGCAGAAATCCATTTTGGGACTGAAATTGGACGTACCCACTCGAAGGCAGAACCAGTAGCGGTCGTCGGGTCGGTAGGGATCTGGAGCGGTGAAGTCAACGAACTTGGGGGCTTCGATCTTCTCGTAGAACTCTTCCTCGTCGAGTCCTCCTCTTTCTTCTTCGTTGTTGGTGGCCAACTTGGTTGAAGTTTCAGGTTTCTGATCCATTTTGGGCGATGAGAGAGAGAGAGAGAGTGGTGATGAGGGAGGGGAGATAGATGGTAGGTTTTGGTTAATTGGTTAAACTAGAGGCTCTGATTTGCATTTTTCTAGACAATTGAGGCGAGAGAGAGAGAGAAATTTGAACACCTGACTCTGCAAGTAGCCGTTACAATCTCTCTCTCTATCTCTCTCCGGACAGAAAGTATGAAGCGGAATCTAGGGGCATATTTGTAATTTCATTTCTAGTAGAGTACAATTTATCCATTTTTTCCTTTATTTATCGAAAATATTACTAGAATACATGAAAATGTCTAATGAACACTTGTTTTATTACGGGTTAAACATGTTTTGTGGGCGAAAAAATTCTTGGAAGAAAGATGAGTTTAAACTTAAATACATTGTGTACTAGAGTCGTCCCTGACATTTTAGGGGTTGAAGGCGAACTTTTTAATTGTGCTCCTCATGCACTTTTGTGAGGAAAAGGAGAGGAGTAAATCAACTTAAAAATAACATATTACTATAAAGTAGATTAATTTCCGAAGTAGTGATAATTATAAGAACTTACAAGCATGACATATTGACTAAAAATATCACTCTTCTTGCACTTTTAACGACAAAAGTACTAGTAATTACGTTAGCATAATTCATTTTTGTCGCCAAATCCTGATCAATGGATGTCATAGCTAACCCACCTTTTCAAACCGTTCTTGTGACATAATCCAACAAACATAAGTTAAAAGCTCGTTTCTTCGGGAACAATTGTATCGTCAGTACTCCAATTGTTCTCAAATAATTGAGAATTTTAATTTATTTATTTTCCTCTTGGTTAATAGTCTTTCAAGACTTCCAACTTTGAAGATCTTCGAGTGTAATTTTGTTCATCCTCTTTAAAAGAAAGATAACTCTTCCTCTTATTGGTTAAATGGGTGAGGACCCTACCACAAAGCGATGTCATACTTACCATGCAATACATTTTTTGGTAAGCATGACATTACTTTGTGGTGAGATCCATGTCATTTCAACCAATAAAAAGGAAGGTAAGAAAACTCAACTCAAGATCTTCCCAATCACTTTGTGATGGCATCAATATCGGAAGCCCGCCTAGTGTTTTAAAGTTGGCACATTCAAGCGTTCATCACTTGGAGTAGAATGTAACTTTTCACATCAAACAAAAACCTGAGTTTCCTCATATTTCTGAAATTTTCCAAACGCAGTCTTAACCGAAGAAAGTGCTTGATCAATTAAAAATAAGAAGCTGATGCACGTGAGAGATTTTGAACATGAGATCTTAGGATAAAACAAATCACTCAATCCCAAATTTTGACCACTAGGCCAATCCCTTAGTATTGCAAATTCAATATAGTTGGCAATTTGTAGTACTAATTCATGCTTCTAATACAAAAAGTCTCTGTTTGCACAGACATTGAAGCATAAATCTTGCACACATCTTTTCTTTACGGGGCCCACCTCAGATCTAGTAAAGATGATCTTTGTAATAAATAATGTTTTGTAAGTGTCGTTGAGCCTATATCAATACAACTTCTCTCTTTTGTAAAAAATAAAAAATTGCCACTCGGTCAGTAAATCACTAAATCGGAGAGCACCACCACAAATATGGAGAGAAAACAATGAAAATATGGGGTGAAAAACTCAATGAAGGAAAAATCCCACAATCCACGCTACACAAAGTTGTAAGAACAATACCCGAATACAAAGCAGAGAACATGCTACAGCTGGAGATTGAAGTACAAACCACAAACTGAATATCATGAGTATAATCCTCAATTGTCACAATTAGAGCAAACTAGAATTCTACGATTCGAAAACAAACTATCGTCGGTACCAGGGCCGGCCCTTGGGCAAGGCCCAAGCAGCTCGGGCCTTGGGCCTCCAAAAAAAGTCGAAAAATGGGGGTCACTTTTAGGATTAAGTTTGTATATATAAATATAGTTAGTAAGATTTGTACAACACAATCTGAATGGCCTAGTGACAATTCTTTTATTATTAAGTGTTTGAGGTCCATGGTTCAAACCTCCGTACGTGCATTTTAAAATTTCGCTCAAACCTTTTTTTCTTGTGAATGTGAATTAGTTTCTCTCGCGTGATATTAATTTTTTTTTATTTCAAACCTTAATTATTTTTCCTTCTAACTCTACAAAAGTTTCCCTTAGTCCTACTGTTAACTTGAATTACATCAAGAAAATTAATTTTTTGAGCTTTCAAAAAATTCTTTTCGTTGCCAAGAACAATTATATTTTTTTTGGAGCTTTCAAACAATACTTTTTGTCGGTAAGTATGTTATTTATTTGAGAGTACAATAGATATTTGATAAGTTTGATTACCCATTTAATCAGTAATTTTTAGTTAAATAACAGAGATGACAACATTTTTGTCAGATATATTTCATGTGATGGGTTTACATTTTTCCACCATGATAAATTAAATCAAAAAACACAACAAATCATTGTTTAAAATTGTCCCCTTTCATAAATAGAAAAAAAGATTGTACAATTATTTTCAAAATTTCTGTACGTAATACCTCTAAAGAAAATTATAACAAAATTATAAAGGGCCCCAAAATCTGAGCCGGCCTAGGGCCCCGAAAAGTATAGGGCCGGCCCTGGTCCATACAGAATAATTCAAAATAACTTGTAGTACTCTTAAACCTGCAGCAACCCATGAATAACCTGTGCAGCACCATCCATTGGATCTGTAATTAAGAAAGAAGCAAAACAAACAATTCAATAAGCAACTATAGAGTACCAGAACTTGTTTGGCCATGTTGCAACTATAGAGTACCAGAACTTGTTTGGCCATGTTAAAGAACAAGTAGTTGGGATCAATTCGAGGATTCAATATTCACTAGATCGAGAACAAATTAAATAATTCTATACATACAAATCAAAACTCCATTATTGGACGTGCGTATCTAATTAAATTTTATCAAACCGCATGAGCCCATATATCATTGGGCCAAAACCACAGTTTAGTTATTAAGGGCAAAAGAAATAATTTCATGTGTCCATCCTGATAATTACGATCTAAATCATATTACATCTATTTTGATCAAAAGATGCATGAATCCACCGGCTTACAAGACAATTTGACAGAAACTAATAAGATGATCACAATTCACAAATAATTATGCCAATCTCAATGTTAATGGGATTCTTCTGTTCCATCCTCACAAATTAGTAAGACACCTCATTCTAATAACACATAATTGGAGAATTCACACCTCAAATATTCAAAATATTTTCCAAAGAGAATACGACTGATGTGGTAAAGGTACTTACCTCATTTGTCGAGATGAATCGAATCTGAAGACAAAGATTAAAGGACATCACTAGATTTGTCGGGCAATTTGTTGAGATCAATCAAATCGTTATCAGTCCGAATAATCGTCGTCAAAGTCCTCAAAATCTAGAAAAAGAATCCATCAAGAGTACAAAAATAACAAATCCAAGGCATAATTTAAGACTAGCTACTATTTCATTCACCAATATCAAGAAATGATACGTAACAAGGTTTAAAAAAAATGGGACTTGTATAAACAAGTAAAGATCATGCTCTATTCAATATCTTTCAGTGACTACACCAAGCTTTGGAAATTACATTCTATGGACATACGTTCACGTTGAGACACTCTCTCGCAACTCAAGCAATCGAATCTATAATATACATGTAACCGAGCACCTGTGTACTAAAAGTTTAGTTTTTTTTCATTACATTTTCAATCAATAATCTTCTTGCGATTTACTAATTTGTAACTGCATATATTAAAAAGAATAAGGAATTTTATGTGCATGTGTTCACATGTTCATTATAAATGCATATATGCATATATGATTTTCTCTAACAACACTACTAATTTTTACATAAAACCATGTGAAATTACCTTATGAAAAAAGAGTCTCATGTCTTGCACGAATCAACTACTTGTATTTTCTTAAGGGAAGTTGCAAGTGGCATGCCAGGCCCAATTTTTGGTCAACCGAAAACGTGCATAAAAAAATATTTATTTACAAACTAAATATACTGAACTACGGTGTACAATGGTTTTGATGTCAAAACAAAAGCAAAAATACTCTATTCTGAGAAATTATTGATTGCTCCAGGCTGGCAGCCTCCAGGGGTCATTGACTAGATCACTCTTACAAAGCCCAATCATGTTGGGTTAAACACAACACAAAGAGCTGGGGGCCACTACACCAATAATGCAGGTATTAGGGCCACACTACTTGGAAATGGCTTCGGAGCCCCAACTTTGGAATCGAAAATTTTGCAACTACCCATATTTCAAATCAGACACGACATAGTGATGATATATACCTGACATAAAATAAGGCTGAAGAATTGTTTTGGCGAGGGGATCATCCCATTCGAGAGACTCCCACCATTCTTCTTTTCCCGCAATGAACTTGAGAGCAGGTGGTGCTGTTGCTTGCTCGCCATCCATATGCAGCGAAATAGGCAGTCTGCTTACCAGGTTGCAATCGCGTATCTGAACTTCTTCTATAGATGGACAAACCATCACGCCATTATATATGCTCTTCAGTCTTGGTATGTCACTTAGTTCTAAGATCTTGAGTTTTGGGAGACTGATTGAGTTGCTGTAATCTTGATGATTGCCCCAATCAATCATCTCTGCAATTTCGACTATCATATCCTCCACATTCTTACATAACATCACGGAAAGTCTCTCGAGGTTTGGGAAGTTTTGCAATAACTGGACAGGAAAAATATTCTTCAAAGCATGACATCTACTGAAGTCCAATTCTTTTAGGTTGAAGTAAATGTTGTGTGGTGGGGCAATCCCATCTAAGAGTACCCTACGTTTGGGTAAATTTGACAAACAAAATGACTCGACGGTTCCCAGAGAGATCTGGCCATCTTCTGAAAAGCTTGATGACGAAAAGATGGATTCTAACCTGTTACAACATTTGACTTTACATTTACGTAAATCTTTGGCATCTTTCAACCATGGAATATTTGATAAGCTAACGAGATCGTGAAATCCATCAAGCACAAAGGACTCTATCCCTGCAGGGAGCTCTAACAGATTTGCTCCACTTCCAAAATGTACAGATACGTCACAGATCCAAACCTCTTTTCCTGGATTTGATTTGCACCAACAATATTTTCCCACTATAAGACCATACTTCTGCAACCCTTGCAACTGCTGAGACATAGCATACCTGATAAGCTCCTGTACATTGTGAAACTTGACAGCGACAACTTTTAATTGACTGAAGCACAAGAGATCTTCTGCTGACAATTCTATTCCTGTCCCGTCAATTCTAAGGTATTGGAGTTTTGAGAGCCTGTGTAACTTCCAGCGAACCGTCTTTCGTATTGAAAAATTACTTGAGAAGTTGAGTTTTCTGAGATCTACCAATTTTTCTATACCTTCCGGTAATTCTTCAATTTGGCTACAAGTCAGTACAAACATTTTAGAGCCTTCAGTTTCTTCAGTGATGGCACATACTTTAAGTGGCTACAGTCAATCAATTTTAATGCATGCAAATTCTCCAAGTTGGAGATGGACTCTGGCAGCGACGTTATTTTTGCTCCGGGACAAATCCAATACCTCAAGACAAGGCATATTGGTGAAGAAAGAATCTGGAATCCCTTCTAACCCGTTAGAATATGCGCCGTTCAAAAGTAAGGTGGTAAGCCAAGGGAAGACAGGTGGTGCAATTGGAAGTTTAATTATCAAACTATACATGAAGGAAATCTTCTCAAGATCCTCAGACCAGTGTTCATATGGTACCCTTTTTTTTGTCTCACCCGCATTTACCAAGAATCGAGGACTACTTGCTGTTATTCTGAGAGCCATATCTTTTATCAAATCATGCAGCTTAACGAATTCCATCATTCTGTGTATGTCGGCAACACTTTCCAATAAGCAGCTACTTGTTAGTTTTTCCAATATAGCATGACCCTTGTCAAACTGTGCTTCTACACTGTCCATATGAGCGATTAATTCCTCCGGAATCCAATACTCTATCAGCTCATTTACAGGGATAAAATGGTCTTCAGGATACAAGGAACAATACAAGAAACAATCCTGGAGCACCTTACTTCCTAGGCGATCATAACTAGATTTCAGTATCTCGAAAAACTTAGTTTTACCATTGTTGGCGTCTTTCGTCGATCTAATCAATTCATTTATTGCATCTCTCCACCCACGGATTCTTTCCAAGCCCCTCAAACTTCCAGCTACTGCAACAACTGCAAGTGGAAGACGAGCACATTCTTTGGCAATTTTGGCTGCAATTTCTTCCACTTCTGGAGCAAGCACCGTGTCATGTCCAATGGCCTTGGTAAGAAATAGAGCCAGTGCTTCGTCCTTTGTGAAAAGACCCACTCTTACTGGTGTAAACTTCATCCTTCTACACACTTCTGATGATCGTGTAGTAAGCACAAGTTTACACCCCTTAGATCTCTTCGGTTCCGGAATACCCACGCTGTCCAGATCAAATGGCTCCCATACATCATCTAAGATAAGGATGTACCTTTTTGGTCGGTTGAGCACTGCATGTAATTTTGCAGCTCTTTTTGTCACTTCCTCATCCTCCCTAAGAGGAAGATCTAGAGCCTTAGCTATGTCGCTCTGTAGCTTTGTAATATCGAATGCTTTAGATACAGTGACCCAATACACATTATCAAACTTGTCCTTTTCTTCCAAGAGCTGATTGTGAATGTGCTTCATGATGGTTGTTTTGCCAATGCCCCCCATTCCATAAACACCAATCCTTGTAACGTCATCATTCATCACGCATTCCCAAATGTTCTCTGTGTTCCTTGCCTTTGTGCATTTAACGAAATCTTCCGTTAGTGGTTGCAACAGTCTACCAGTTGTATCTTCATCAATCATCAAACTATTAAAATCACTGCCCTTTTTATGGAGTTCTTGCACCTCTAGAATCTTCTTGGCGATATCCTTTCCCAATCGCATACGTGAGGAGACATTCGTTGTTTCTCCGACTACTTCTTGCTCAAGCCTTTGCACACCATCTTTTAACTGTTGCACATTTTTGAGCCAAACTTCAACTTCTTTCTTTAATTGGTCTTTTCCCTGGCCGGCGCTTCGCATTGCTAATTTGTGAATTTATGTCATTCTCTTGGCCGCTCAAGTACTCTACCTTTCTCTTGAGATTTTGCATGTTTTCGTCAAGATCCTGCAAACAAAAAGCAAAGGATTGTGGTCACGAGGAAATCATGAAGAGTACTTCACTAGTATTGTGATAGTTTAATTCTATTTTGCAAAAGACATCAAAGAGAAAGAAAACATGCGTGGGATTATATTTTCTTGACAAAAAGAAAACTCTCAAACCCAGTGGTTATGATAATTCTTGGTGAAGAAAACCAATCTTGTTGGCCAGCTAATGCAACCATTGGTCCGTTAATCCCTATCATCAAGGACAAGAAGAAAACCTTCAAGTCTCCAACATCCATCATCAACATTGTTTACTTAGCACTCTTCTTTGGCCATAAAAAAAAAAAAAATCTTAAAGTACTTATCCTTCCAAACAAACATTTGGATAAAAACAAGCAATGCATGATATCCAAAGGCAAAGGTGTGTTGGGGCTGGCAAGGGTCCGGTAACCCCCAAATAATCTATATTTTTTGAAACAAATTTTGTCTACTTAAACACTAAGGATATAAGTATGTGATTAGTCTCAAATTAAGTTCAACTTATTAACGTGATTTTTTAATAATTTCTCCTCATTGTTCAATAAGACATATTCCCGCCGTCCCTTTTTAAGTGTCTTACTTCGTAACTCCAACTTATTAAAAAGACATCATCATTATACCTTTCACATCAACTTTTTCCTTCACTTTCCCTACTTACCCATCATTATTACACTTTTACTCACTAACTTTTCAAAATTGAATATACTTTTAGGGACAAAATAGACAATGCACGAACTTTTACCCACTAACTTTACAAAATGGACACTTATTAAGGGACAACCCAAAATGAAATACTGGACTCTAAATAAGGGATGGAGGGAGTAACTAAATGGAGTATTAGATATTTGATTGTTCTAGTTACTAAAAGAAAACACACAACACTTTATGTAGCTAGAGTATTATACACGGATGAAAAGAATGTATATAATTATAGTGTATTTTGCTAATAAGAATCTATATTTGTTAATTCGACCCCTTTGTGATAAAAATCCTGCCTCCGCTATTTGACTCTAGTGCGGTTTGAATTGTATACAACTTTAGCAACTACGCCCTCATATCTATTCCACCCCTTCCACATAGGAAAGAATGCAATCATCGATTGACCTATCTTTTAGCCACAAACAATCATGCTTTGTTTGATAATCCATACTTACCCTCAGGGGATTGTCATCTCGCTTGCTTTTGAGTACACCAATTATTTCCTCAATGAACTTGGCTTCAGACCTAAAATTTCAATTTAATATGCCAAATGAAGCTCAGTATATCATAAAAGATTTGGAAGGATAAACCAAATTTCCATGCACATACCAAAACAGGTACACAAATTATTAGAAGTCCCCACACACAACCACGCATGTCAAGAAGATCTATGAACTCAAGGATTTGGTGAAGAGAAACATTACTTTCCCTCGACTCCCAACTAGAAAGGGATCCAAATTGGGCTATGGCCACCTCCAAGTTGGGAAAACCAATAATTATATTAAAAATATCCATACAACATTTAACATATTGGACCCCATAACTTGTCACATAGAAAAGAACTTTAATAGGAGTTACAGACTTGGACCATGTTTTCACCAATCATTAATTTAGTGTTGTTATCCTTGATTAATCTCGGCAATTTGCTCATAATTAGTTGTTATAATTGGCTGCTGATTTTGCCACTCTCTTTTTTGTTAACGCCACTCCCCTACAAGTGTATTTTTAAGGTGAGTGACGTTAACAAAAAAGGAAGTGGCAAAATCATCTCTTATAATTTCACCTCCAACGGGAGATAACTTGGAAACGAATGATTCAGTTAGTCACATAAGAATTTAAGCGCACACATGATTAGCGTGTGCCTCCCTTGTAGTATATACAACTGGTGGTTGTAATATAGCAGAAATGGTAGAGACACATTAGGTGTGACACCTCAGTCACACTTCTCTCATATACAGGTAGAGCCCACTGAAATATACCTCACCTGTATGTGAGAGGGGTATGACTGAGGTGTGCCACACCTGATGTGCCCCTAGCACCTCTCGTGATATAATATCTAACTTTTATGGGGTGAACGATGTGCCAATCTAGACGAATGTATATAATTAATTTGATATAGGTAAATTACAGTGACTTCCCCTGAGGTCCGGACAAATACATTAACCTCTCCTATTCTTTAGGAAAATGCTATGACATCCCTTACTTTTGAAATTATTACATATCAAGCTGATTCTGCATTAATTCCCATGAAATTAGGCCAAATGGCGTTACTTCGAGTACAAAAAGTCCTAATTGTAACAAGCATGCAAATCTTCCATTACCTCCAAACTCCAAAGTAACTATTACTTGATAAATTCATTAGCATCTCCTGTTTGTATGGTAATGCAGTATCAAGTTTGCCATAAGTTTAGAAATCTCTTTTATTATTCCTATGGGAAATATAAGAGAACCAATCAATGAAAAACAATCAAAAATTTCAAGTTTATTTTGCTTGTTTTAATAATTAGTGCTTTCCATTGAGTTTGGTTTCTCTCTCTTTTTTGGCATTTTTCCAATCCTCTCATCTAACTCGAGAATAAAACCAAACCAAACCAAATCAAGCCTTAAGTCCCAATCACTTGGGGTCGGCTAGTCTAACTCGAGAATGTACAATAAAAAATTTTGTCTAACAAAAAATATTTAAAAAATTAACCTTTGTTTTGAAATGGACTAGAGTGTCCAATTTTGCCCTTTCTGCTCGTTTTGATTAGGTGCACCATTTTGTATCGAAATCATTGAGGGTGCATTCTTTTTAACTTAATTTTCTTCTTCATTTTGTATGTTTTGTTCGGGTTTTTTTTTTTTTTTAATTTTTGTTAGATTCACCTGATATTCACTACAATACGAAAGGGCTATAGTGAGGAAATTTGGCGAAGAAAACGAATTTCGTCATTGAAAGTACATTATCTGCAAGAAAACAGATTTCCTCGCCAAAAGACCGTTTCTAGCGAGGAAAACAGATTTCCTCGCCAAAAGACCGTTTCTAGCGAGGAAAATAGATTTCCTCGCCAAATGTAAGCTTTTGGCGAGGAAATCTGATTTCCTCGCCTTTTTTTACAACTTATTAATTTTTTTTATATATATAAATACTTATTAATTATGTTCATATGTATAATTGTAATATCACAATAGTAAGACATAATCAACTGCATAGATCAATACCATTATCAAATTTATTAAAATAAAAAAGTAATAAATGGGAAAAAATAGTTTCCTTGTCAATCGCATTGAATTGGTGATCAAAAATCTCATATTTGTCACTTTTCTTATTCTAATTAGCAATGAAAGATATCTTGAAGTGTAGGTATTGAGGATTTATTCCATAGTAATGAAAAACTCAACAAAAGACAATAAAGTTAAAAACATCTTGAAATGATGTCATATTGAAAATATCTTGAAGTAATTAGATCATCACAAATCTATTTTCAAAACATCTACATAAAATACACTATTTCACCAAAAAAAAAATACTATTTCATATCTATTGTGCATTCATGCTGTAAAGAATTTTTTGTGTGAACTGTTACTGATTTTTATTTAAACCAACTTAGGTGATTCTAATGGCATTCCTTTATAAACAGATAAATATGTTAAACATTAATTTCAAATGCAATTTTGTAAGTATTATACATATTTTTATATATACATATACATATACATATTGTGTGTGTGATATTGGGTAATTTAAAATTTTAAAAAATTCATTAAAGATGAAAAAAATTTAAAAAGTATTGTCTTTAGTGCTTTTACGATGATCTAATCCGAAAATTTATAAATTTTGTTCATATTATTATAGCAATGATGAAAAAAGCTTTAAAAAATAATTATGAATCTATAATACCCTTTGTATTTGCAAAAAGAAGAAGGTCAAACTAACTCTTAAAATTAAAAAATAACAGTGATGAAACTTGTCATTCATAATTTGATATTAAAATATATCTCGAGCTAGCTTATGACAACAAAAATCTCATTCCATAAAAGCTAAAGATAATTCCATCAAAAAATTAGAATAATGACAAATTATTAGTCCTTCAAAAGTTGTTGTCGGATACAAATATAACATATTTCAACAAAAAAAATTATTGTGCTAGCAAAACATTAAATTTGTTCAAATAAATTTTAGACACTATAAGAGTACAAAAAGTTGAAAGGCCATAATTAATGTTAAACAAACTAATTTGGAAAGGTGAAAGAGATGCAAAAACATAATATATAAAAAAAAGTTCACAATTTCACTCAGAAGTGCAAAGTGCTGCGGTGGATAGGTTTTAGGTGTCCTATACAAGACGTCCAAGGTTCAAGTGCTGGGAGTGGCAAAAAACATGGAGAGATTGTTTACTTTTTGGATTCATTTTAGCGAGGAAAGTTTTTCCTCGCCAATTACTATTGGTAATAGTAAATTCACAATCTTTAGCGACGAAAAATTTCCTTGCAATTGTATCAGAATAGGCGAGGGAATTTTTTTTTTCCTCGCTAAAGCCTTTTGCAACAACGTTCTAGCGAGGAAATTTTTCCTCGCTAATACGTTTTGCGAGGAAGTCAGGTGCTTTGGCGAGGAAACTAAATCCTCGCTATAGCCCTTTCGTGTTGTAGTGATTTTTTGGATTAATCATCTACCTCAACGAGAAGAGTCTAAAAAGGAGTACAAAATTATGACCGAAAGCAACAAAAAAAAAAGTTCACTAAAGACAGAAACAATATCAAACAGTTATCTTATTTATCTAAAGTACTGTCTTATTTGAATTCTTTCAACATCGATCCATACTTTTATATTTTTTCGATTTGTCTCGTCAAGACGGACGTTTAATTTTTGTTAATTAATATTTATTGTGTTCTTTTGTTATTTATAGGTTGTTCGAGCTTGTTGTTTGAGATTTTGGATTAAAGCGGAAGATACAAGAAACTTGGGGTCTAAATGCAAAGTGTTTAAAAATGGATTATTATTTTATTATTTCAATACCTGGAGAGCAGATCTCTTTCTCACGAACAAAGAGAGACGGGGGCTGCCGTGACGTTTCTTTTGTCCGCAAGAGTTTTCGTTCTTTCTTATTTTGATACTTTGTTCAATTACTCGCAATCCGGTAATCAGTTTTAATTTCTTTTTTTTTATGAAAATCGTTTGTTTGTTTTTGTTTGGTTTGAATCTCCTGTTTATTTTCCGTATCGATTATTAGAAGCATGGTATTCTAGAGTTTTATTATTTTTATTTTTAATAATGAATGAGTAGTTTTTCTGAGGTTTGGTCGTTGGGTAAAAGCGCATCGCGACCCAATTAGGATTTGTTTCGCAATTTTTCGATCATTAATTTAATTAAATAATTTAGTTGGTGAAAACTACGTTCGTTGGACGAATCCGAGGCATTGCCAGGGCTCATGTGAGCGGGAACAGAGGACCAAAATCTGTTTGCCGCTGTGTACGGGACTGGCAACTTTAGGATTTGCATCCTTCGGAGTTTCCAATTCTCCCTAAATTTAACCATTTTTTTAGAACCTTGAAAAGCGAGTGGATTCTGATTGGGTAGCGAGCGCCGAATTCCCTACGACCGTGCCTCTCTTTTTAAATCATTTGAGCAAGTTATCTGTTAGTTGTAGTTAATTAATCAAATCAACAAGGGGCAGCTACCTAAGAGCCAGTTTTAATCAGTAACAACCCGAATTTTTAGTCAGCACACATCACCGTCCTTAGTGGATTCGACTCCGGACTTACCGGATATTATGCTGCGTCGATTTCCGCCCTACGCTTGGGGCAACCCATTAATTTAGGATTAGGAATCGGTCAAGCACGTACCTAAGATTGTCACGACCCAAAATCTACCTTGGAAGTCATGACCGGCCAAGCAGGTGTTAAGCCGCCGAAGGCCTGCTCATAATCTAGTTTAGGGATTTCTCACATCATTGTCATTTTAAACCATATAAGCAAAATATGCGGAAGCGTAGAATAAATAACATAATCCCAGAGCTTCTAAGTGTACAAGTATAATAATTACAAACCATTAGGCTATACACGATTCTCCACGGTTATTCTAGCACCCCATTCAGTCCACAACTTGCCGTCTACCTTAACCTGATTGAAAAATTGTAAAAGGTTTTCATAAGCCGAAACTCGGGTGAGAAACGTATACGAAAGTTACAAGTTTGACCATGGAAATACCCCACATTATAAAACAGTTCAAAACAACATTTCAAATATTTTGTTGACCATCCAGTACAAGCATTTTTGTTCGAAAGTTCATTTCTTCGGTCCAAGAGATGGACCCTTTTCATTTCATTTATTTTTCAACTTTTGCACTTTTGAGCGATAATAGCATTCAACGGTATTTTTGCCAGTCAGTTGAGGAGAGACCCCATTGAAGAGTGGTAATATATCATTACCCGGTGATGCCTGGTTGCATCTCCTACCTTATTACTTCATGCCACTAGTATCTTTACCCGTCCCCTAATGCTCGGGACACCGTTCGAATGAATCATATTATCACAAGCATGTACCAGTAACAATTCCAGTTTCCAAAACATATTGCCATGGTCTAGTCTTTAACCGTAACACATCAGATTTATAAACAAGCCATCACGAGTATTTCTATTTAACAACAGTAATTAAACCAAGAAAGAAGCTCAAATCCCACATTTTTTTTTTGCATATTCAAGCAATGGTATTTTATTTCAAAAATTTAGAAAAGACATGTAACTAAGGTATGCGCAACTCACCTTAATGATGCATCTAGCTAACTTGTCGTGAGATTAAACTTTTCTGGAAAGCTTGCACCTAACATAAAAATATGGACAATTACTCACAAATTTACTCTTTGCAAAGAGTGCTTTTTTATTCTTTCATATTTGTACTCATTTGATATCTATGCTTATTGACTCGATTATTGTCACTTCTTGAATCGTGACACAGAAAGTATTTGGCTAAGAGCCATGGAACAGATTGGTACATGTTTAAGCCCACCGGGTCATAGAGTTATGAAAGATGTATGATGGACTGCCCCATGGGGAGTCTAGAATGTTTATGGGGCCCATAAGCCCAATATAGAGTTTGACCTGGGTGGTGCTTAGCATGTTATCGAGATGAACCGGGTATGAGGCTACAAATGAAAAACGTTCAAAATGATCCTACTTGATTTGCTATCCTCGTTTATTGAGCATATTCTTAACGCTAACCATGTTTATTGTCCTCGTATTGCATATACTACCTGGGTGTTTTATATTTTTCGGGTGCAGAGAAAAGTTAGTGGGGACCCGAGTTGGAGTATTTGAAGGATTAAGCTTTATAGAGATTGTTTAGAAAATCTGTATTATTTTGGAGGTTTTTAGGACCCACCATGTATATTTATCTTGAGGACTTGTAATTATTAGAGATGTATTAATTTTGAGGCAATGTAAAAATTCTGGTGGTCACAAAGATTGTTAGGAGTAATAAAATGAATTGAATGAATAAATTACCTGTTGGCTTGATTTCCGGAAACCATCCCACCCATACTCGCAACCTCCTTAAGTGCTGCTGTCCATCCCTTCACTTCCTCATCCGTCACTTTCTTTCCTCTGAAATCCAGCCTTTTTGCTTGCTCCTTAATTTCTGACGGATCCACCTCATAGAACACGGGCAAAATAACATGACCCGACTTCTTCTTACGGTGTTCGAGAATCGTCTGGATTTCAAACAAGCACGATTTCGAAGTGGCATAGGTTTCCGATAACACGATCATCGACATGCTGGAGTTCCAAATTGCTTTCTGCAACTCAGTTTTGATGTCCTCATCCCTCTCAATCCCTTCATTGTCCCTGAATGTTTCAAACCCCTCTCGCTTCAAAGCCTCGTAGAGGTGATCGGTGAATTTTGTACGAGTGTCTAAGCCCCTAAAGCTCAAGAAAATGTCGTAACTACATTTGAAATCAGAATTTGAAGAGGAGGCCATCGAAGAATGCAGAGATTGAGCTACGACATTAGACAAGAATGTTTTTTTTTTTTTCAAACAAACATGTTCTTCTTGACCAACCCTGTGAATTGAATGGTTTTGTATCATTCAGGAATCAGGAAAATTAAGCTCTTAAAATTCTCATAAAAACTTGAACGACATAGACAGAGGAGAGGGGAAAAAGTTTATATACACCTGCATGCCACCAAGACCAAGGGGTTTTATTCATTATATTTTTTTGTATAAAGAGTTTTTACTCCTCTTATTTTTGCAACGGTAAAGAAGGCCAAAAAACATAATCCAATGCCAAATCTATGAATAGAATGCAATTTTTAGGAAGCATGAGGTTCAAATTAAGAAAATGAGACTTTAAACTTTATGTTTTGTACGAATTCTGTTTATATTGAGGTGTTAGACTAAGACAAAAAGAAAGGAAAACAACAGAAAACCAAAGAAAGGAAAGCAACATATCAAGCGACTTTCACGGTTTGTGATACGTGTGCATATGACAAATACCGTTTATTATGATTTTTAGTATGTTATTTTGAATTTTATCTAGAGTCGATGCAATCCATATCATAGTCCATCTTTTTATTGTTTTACACCAAAATTTTCCTTTAGCGTCATTAAAAAACCTCCGGTAATAGTCTCAAAACCTCCGGTAAAAGAACATTACCGCCGGTAAAAATAAATTATCGCCGGTAAAAGTTCCGTCGGCAAAACAATTGTCGGAAATACAAAAAGGGCGGTAAATTACCGCCAGTAAAGGTTTCGAACTATTTACGGCAGATTTGGTACCGCCGCTAATAGTTGATTAATACCCAAGCACTTACCCACTATACTACATAAAATTATGTGTTTTATAAAGAAAATAATAATATTTATGTTATAATGTTTTATTACCGGCAGTTTTTGCTTACCGCCGTTAATAGTTACTTTTATCGGCGGTGTTACATTACCGTCGGTAATAGTTATTTTTACCGGCGGTTTTACTAATGCTGTTAATAAACGGCGTTAATAATTACTTTTTGCGGTGGTTTGTCATTACTGCCGGTAATAGCACCATTTTCCGACGGTTTTATTACCGCCGGTAAAAAAAACTACCGGGAAAGGCAATTTTTGGGCGAAGATTTAATACACATGTTTGCTAACACAAAGGTGAAATTCTAGCTCCGTCCCTGCGTAGAAACTAGAAAGGCAACAGGGCACAGTTTTCTTCCCAAACAGTGGTAGAACTCCACTTCCTAGCTACCAGTCTGCTTTCTTCCGAAACAGTTTTCAGAGCAATAACGTCTCATTTTTTCAGATGAGGGGGCATGCGAGTTGCATGTGGCAGTTTCCATCCAATTTGTAACAAAATACAAACGGAAGTTGCATTTTCATTAGTTTGAGGTGGTTAGGTGATGGAGTACAGATAAAAGAAAGAGAAAGTCAGGATCATTGAACTTGAACTTGTCAACTATATCAAGGATTTCAACGTTACAGTGCAGCAGAACTCAAAAGAGCCAACACATACGTGAGCAAAGCAGAATATAATTTTTTCATAACCGACTTAGTTAGATACATAAGTTAGTTAGTTAGTTAAAAGGAAATCTTTTGCAATGTTGGCGGATGGGAGTTAGTTAGGGAGTAAGGTGAGTATATCGAGCATTCTCAGCGTTGATATAATTTAATTCAATTGAATGAGAGAATGCAATCCAGGGGTTTTATAACACCCCGTCTCAAGAAAATAATTGTTCTCTGTTCTAGACCGAGAGTTTTAAACAAGGCAAAAAGGATCCAGAGAGAGAGGCAAAATGGGACAGTGTCTAAACCACCTTAACGCATATCGATCCTCAGGTATTCAATGGGGCAAGAAGACTGAAAAGGTGTCTAAGGGGAATAAAATCAAGAATGAAAAGGTAATAATATATAAAGGCAAAAAAAGAATAAAACAAAGATTGGGAAGGATATATTTGTGATGTGATGTGTATCTAAGAATTTGATGGTGGGTATTCTATTTTTGGACAGTAGGTTGAGAAGGAACAATCATATATGAACCACAAGACTGCGTGAATAATAAGCATCCCAATCCAGTACAGAACAATAGGTTTACAAAGTACAGAACAAGACAGAAGACTGCATGAATAATATGCATTCCCAATTCAAAATTGTTTTTAATATCTAGGGGGAGATAATGACATTAAAATAAAACCCTCATACCTAAGACCAGAGAGAGCTGATAATAGCCCTGATATGTTCTGCCAAAAAAATAAAACGAACTCATCTAGATTAAACAAGCATGAAATCGTCATAATCGCAATCACGACCCTTATAACATGCATAAGTGGAAGCTGTTCAAAAAAAAAAAAGTGTATAACATACATAACAGAAGAATGTCAGGTGCGTGGTTGGGCAGGCTTTATTATCTTACAAAAGTTGAAGGCAGTGAAAGATAAACTTAAAGTGTGGAATAAAGAAGTTTTTGGTGATATCACCCTAGCATTTCAAAAAATTGAGTGTGATCTCCACCAGTTTGAGCTCCTAGAGGAAGAGAGACATTTGAATGAGGATGAAAATGCGTCAAAATGCAGAACCAAATCTGAATTTTGGAGGCTATCACGCTTATCTGAATCTTTGTGGAGACAAAAATTCTAGAATCAAATGGTTGAAGTTGGGGGATAAAAATACGAGGTTTTTTCAAGTCATGGCTAACAACAGGTTCAGAAGGAAAATGGTGGGATTGATTAAGGCCAATGGAAGAATTCTTGAGAATCCAAACAAGATTAAGGTTGCAGCTGTTGATTATTTTTGTTCCAATTTTAAAGAAGATGGTTCGGTCAGACCAGTATTGGGGGGGGGGGGGGGGGGGGGGGGGGGGTGTTTAGCAGGGTACTCAGTTCTTTGGTATCATCTTCTTTGGAAGACCAATTTGGGGAGGTTGAGATACATGCAGCTCTAAAGCAATGTAGTAATTTCAAAGCTCCTGGCCCAGATGGTTTCAACTTTTCTTTTGTTAAGAGAGGTTGGGTTTTTATAAAGGCTTTGATTCTCCAGTTCTTCTCTGATTTTCATGCCAATGGAAAGCTTACAAAAGGTATCAATTCTACTTTTGTGTCTTTAATCCCTAAGGTTGATTGCCCTTCTTCTTTCAAAGAGTTTAGACCGATTAGCAAGGTGGGGTGGATCTACAAGTTACTTTCCAAGGTCTTGGCTAATAGATTTAAAGTGCTTCTCCCTTCTATAATTGGAGAATCCCAAGCTGCCTTTATAGGTGGAAAACAGATTCCGGATGGTGTTCTTATAGCGAATGAAGTGATTCATAGTTGGAAAAATAGTCATTTTGGGGGTCTCATTCTCAAAATAGACTTCGAGAGAGCTTATGATTGTGTTAATTGGGGTTTCTTACTAGATATGCTTTCAAAATTGGGCTCTGGGCAAAAATGGTGTGGATGGATTAAAGAATGTATCTCGTCTGTAACAATGTCTATTCTCATTAATGGTTCTGCTACTCTGAAATTTCACACTCAGAAAGGTCTTAGGCAAGGGGACCCTCTATCCCCTTTTCTTTTCAATATTGTGGTGGAAGCCCTGAATATTTTATTGATTAGAGCAAGAGAGCTAAATATTATCAAGGGTACAAAGTTAGAGGCAAATGGAGTTATTCTATCTCACTTACAATTTGCAGATGATACGATTCTGTAGAGACCCGTATTTTCCAAAAATGGTTTAATGATTTTATAAATGCTAGAATACCGAATAATGAGAAATTTGTGGGTTTATTTGATTTGGGTCTTAAATGATAGAATTGTAACTTGAGAGAGTGGGTGTGTGATTAAAGGATATGGGAGTATAAATAGGGGTGTGTGTATGTAGGAGATTATTTCATCTCCTTCTTTCTCTCTCCCTCACGTCTCCTCTCTCTCTCTAGCCGGCCATACCTCTCTCTCTCCTCTCCCTCATCTTCTCTCCTCAATTCCACCTCCATTGAGTATGATTCCGGACAAAGTCCAGGAATTAAAGTTGTTCTACGGAGCGTGGGCTTTCCGAATATCCAAGAAAAATTACGATCGGACAACGTGGGCTTCGGTTGACTTGGTCAAAGAGTTGGGTTTTGCTCAAAACCCTTGAGGTAGGGATTTCTTACTCTCTCTATGTGTTTATGAGTTGATTGTGTGCTTAGATCGTGCCATGATTTGTTGTTGTTGTTGGGATTTTGTCTTTCGAAGTCCGAAAAATTCGCTGAAAGTTCCGGGGTATTGATACCCCAAAACAGGGTATTGATACCCCAGCCTTTTCCGGACAGCAGCTGTCCAGGTATTGATACCTCATTTTGGGGTATTGATACCTCCCCTGTTTTCTGGGCAGTTTTGACACGTCTTGCTCTTCTCATGCTCATTTGAACCCCGAATCACTTTTAGCACTCTCTAAACACTTTGAATCGCTTCTAAACTTGATTGTTCGTACCTCGAAAGATTTGTTGACCAATCGACCTCCTTGGGCTCTCGTCATAACTTAGAAAAGTGGAGAATTGAATGATTAGGATACTCGAACATTATTTATGCTCTTTGTCGATTGAAGTAGATTTTGTGGCATTTATTAACGAACGATATAGACTTGTTAAGCGTTATAACATGGTGTGATGATTGGTAAATTGAGAAACATACTATAGAGTCATCATTGAACATCGTAGGCCAAAAGTAAATCTTAGGGCACATGGTTGGTTGATGAGGGCCTATCGCATAGTCTGAGCGACAATAGAGTAATCCGTAACTTCCCTATTCATCGTGTTAGTCTTACAAAGTTCCTTTGGGTGCTCGTTCTATGGGATTTTTAGTGTGGAACCCTATGAGTGGTGCGTTGTAAAGTCATTAGTGGGTTCGATGCATGACGTGGGGTGTTGTGATAGACGTAGAGGAATGACGCGGACTTAAGGTATTTAATGATGTATAAAATGACATGTTTGTGAGTTTATAACGCACTGAATGACGATGAATGAAAGACTATGACCTGGAAAAGTGTTGTCATCTTGTATTCGGTTTATTAATGCTTATATGTTTATGTGAGTTATGAATTTGAATTGAGGGTCCTGCAACGCAAGGTGTGGTAATGCGGAGACTCTAGAGGGCCCGCAACGCAAGGTGTGGTAATGCGGAAACCTAGGTGGAAAGAATTCACTGTAACGCAAGGGGTGGTAATACGGTTGAATGTCTCGCATGATGAAGGAAGTTATGATTGGTAATAGAAGTTTGTGTTGTTGTTTGAGTTGTCTATTGCTTGAGATGGTAACGGTTGAACAAATGAATGAACGATCGATTTTATCAAAGTTTTTGAAAAGAAAGGAATTTGGTTTTGGAAAAAGGACTTTTATGAAAAATCCTCCGGTATTCCTAAGCGAATCAACGGTTCCGGTATTTGGGCACAAATCAACGGATTCCGGTATTCAAGCGAATCAACGGAGCTTGACTCGTGAAGGTCAAGAGTCTTCTCAAAGTTATTTTGGCAATCAAAAGGAAATATTTTCTTTTTATAAAAGAAGCTTGTTGATAAATGGTAAGAGATGGGAAAGTTAATAGTGGCAATCAATGAGGAGTCTTACAATGATTTGAGAAACTGTATTGGGTTGAGTAGATTGGTTTGTGCTTGAAGCTACTCCTAGTTGTCGTACGAATGGCTAGGGATATCCATAAGACGTATTAAATTCCTTAGTCGTTGTTTGTCGGTTCATTAGGGATAATTATAAGGCGTATTGAACTCCATAGTCGTTGTCTGTTGGTTCATAGTGGTACCATTTGTATCTTTGTTCGTTTATTAAAAACCATTCATTCCCTTCGAATGTTTCATCGCATTTACATATAGCTTGAGTATATAAGTTTCTACTGGGCTAGTGTAGCTCAACCTATCATTTTCAGGTGCATCTCAAGGATTTGACGTGGAGTGCATGGCATGCGAATTTGATTTCATGTCTTTGAAAATTGTCATTGGGAAGTGGTTCAATCATCTTTTGCTCGATCTCTTGAAGGAAGGAAATTGTAAATTCATTTGAAGTCTTTTAATTTCAGATATTATGTAACCTCTAAATTTACTCTTTTAACTAGCTATGGAATTTGGGCCGTAGTGCCAATATTGTAAATCTTTAAACTTGGGAATTTGGTTTGTAAATGATCATTTGGAACTCTCTCTTTTGGGTATTATCTATACTATGCGAGGATCATTTAATGAAATGGATTATTTATTTATGTTAAAAATCGAGGACGTGACAGATTCTATTTTGCAACAATGACGGGGCAGAGATGGCCAATATAAAAAGGATTTTGAGATGTTTTCAGCTTATGTCGGGCTTGAAGATTAATTTCTCAAAAAGCTCTCTATGTGGTGTTAAGATTTCTCATCAAGATGTTTCTAATATGGCTCGGGTGATGGGGTGTAAAGTTGAGGTCTTGCCAATTAAATACTTGGGGCTTCCCTTGGGTGCAAATCCAAAAAGAGTTAAGACATGGGATCCTGTCTTGCACAGAATGGGAAAAAAGCTGAGCATTTGGAGAAGTAGATTCAACTCAACGGGAGGTAGGCTTACTCTTCTAAACTCCAACTTCGGTCATCTGCCTATTTACTTTTTGTCCCTTTTTAAAATGCCAGCAGTTGTTGCTCAGTCCATTGAGAAATTGCAGAAACAATTCTTTTGGGGAGATTCTGTTGATAAAAAGAAGCTTCATTTGGTGAATTGGGGTGTGGTTGCTAAGAAAAAACAGTTTGGAGGATTGGGGGCGAAAAATCTGATGATTCAAAACCTAGCTCTTCTTGCTAAATGGTGGTGGAGGTTTAGTAATGACAAGGATTCTCTTTGGGTCAAGGTCATTAGAGGAAAGTACAACCTCGACCAGAGATGTTGGCTTCCTCATCTTCCCAATTCTAGTCAGGTCACGACTATATGGAGGGATATTAGCTCCATAGGGAATGCGTCTTCTGGTGTCGGTGCTATAATTCAAGCGGGTTTCAAAGTTCAAGTGGGGTCCCGCCAAGAAACGCTGTTCTGGGATCATATTTGGTTGGGGGAGGTGGCTCTCAAGGAAGTTTACCCTAGGTTATTCCGAATCTCTACCCAGAAGGAACAAGTGATTAGTGTGGTTAAGGAAGGGGCTGGTGATGGTTGTTGGAATTTAAGTTTCGGAAGACGGTTATACGATTGGGAAGATCTTCAAAAGGTGGAGTTACAACAAAGGTTACAAAGTGTAGCTTTGGACTCTTCTAAAAAGGATGCACTGCAATGGATTTGGTCTACAGACAAGTCTTTCTCGGTGAAGTCTGTCTATGATAATTGGGAGCAACTGGTCCAAGTTAAAAATGAGGTTTTGGGGTCTTTATGGAAGAACCTTAGTCCACCTAAGGTGGAAATCTTTTCTTGGATGGCTATACAAGGGAGAGTGGCTACTAGGTCTTTACTCGTGAGCAAAAATATGCTACAGGAGGGTCCGTTGTCCAAATGCCCATTCTGTCTTACCTTCGAGGAAACCCCGGAACACCTATTCTTGCACTGTAAGTTTTCGTGGAACACTTGGTCTCTTATTGTGGTGTGGTGGCAAATGCTCTGGGTTTGTCCACCTTCTTAGGCAGACTTAGCAAAGTGGTGGTTTGACAACAGATTTAGGAGCTTGGATAGGCATATTTGGGAGGTGACTTTCTTTGCTACCTTATGGTCCCTGTGGCTTGCAAGGAACGACCTTGTCTTCAATAATGTGTCTCGGTCAGCTAGCGAGGTAGGGGACCAGATTAAGACGAGGGTGGCTATGTGGATGAAAGCTAAGTTTGAAATCAAGGTGTACTCAGTGGAGGACTTTAAATGCTTTCTAGGTGGTATTCGTAAGTTGAAGCTTTAGCTTTGTGGAGATGAGCATCCAACCTCCGGCTGGATGTTTGAGTTTCTTTTTGTGTTTTCTTGTTTTCGGTTTGAGTATGTTTGCTCATCCCTATCCCTTCCTCGATGTACCCCTTTCGAGATTTATAAAATTCTAGTTCGTTTGCCGAGCAAAAAAAAAAAAAAAAAAGAATTCAACCTAAATTGCAATGTAGCAAATTGCAAAAAAATAACTAAGCTTAATAAAATTAGAAAGCTACATCTAGAACGACATGTTTTACGACTAAAATGCAAATAGTCTTAGAAATCATGAAATTAATGTCCCAAAAAACTCACCACACAATCGGCAGAAGTCAAGCACATAGACAAATTAAGGGGAGGGGAAAAAACGAAGAAAGGAGGAAGGAAGAGTTGTTCAGTCAAGGAAGCAACAAATGACAAAATGACATGTAAATCAGTTGGAAACGCAAAGGAAGGAGACGAAGTCGAAGAGTAGTGGGGAAAAAAAAATAAAAAAAGGAGACCAAGAGTAGTGGAGTGGAGTGAAAGATGATTAAAAAAAGACGACGCAAAATGGGGTGGAACTCTGCTTTGCAGCTCAGCAGGCGTGACAAATGGGGCATCTTTGGAATAAATAATCTTATTAGGTGAATGATTGTTGTTGCTCAGTGCTCAGCAGGTGGTGAACTCTGCTTTGTGCCCTATCAGCAGGTGCGTGGAACTCGACAATGATTGCTCTCAAGTACAGTAAACCTTAACAAATTCAAGCCACCACCTCTTTCTCTTTCTCTCAATCTCACCTCAAAACGTTCTACCACCTCATCATACCCAGCGAATAGGCACTTTGAGTTTTAAGGAAAGTTTTTTAGAGTAATGTGTAGATAGATAAATAGAGAATTTTATTGAAAATCAGGTAAAAAATTTTGAGACCCTAAAACCAACAAAGTTATAGCTTGGCAACTCCTAAATTTGATGGGCTATCTGAGAAATTGACAATGTAACAGAGTTAAGTAACTTCACCTTGTGAAATACTGATTTTAAGATGTATGTAGACATGCATGCATGTGAAATTATCTGAATATGACAGGTTTAAAAGCCAGAGCGAAGCTCTTTATCCGAGCTGGCCACGAGTTAAAACTTGTGATGCGGCCACTTTAGGCCTCCAAAAAATTTTGAATTGTAAGGGCCCCTCCTAATTTTTTATCCCTTATTATAAGTCCTACGAAAAAGGTCCATTTTTAATTTTTGCTTTAACCCCCGAAAAGTCAGAGCAGACTCTGCTCTCTATGAACGGTCCCAAAGAAATTTATGCATAAGGTTGGGTGTTTTCCTTATATATTTTAACTTCAACTTAATGTGTTAAGCAAACTTGTTTCAACTAAAGTAAAGGATTATTTTTCCCCATCAGCCCATTTTAGTTTAGAGGAATACCATTTGGTCCATTTAGGCTCCGTTTGTTTGGGTGTAAAATATTTTTCGATAAAATATTTTACCTATTTTCTGGTGTTTGGTTATATAAAAATTCTATCAATTGGATGAAAATGATTTACCCTTAAATCTTCCGTAAGTTATTTTTCGAAATGAACCTACTGCATTCTACTGTAATTCTCATTGCTCAGTTTACTCGATCGTTAGTCCTAACCCATGTTCAATTCCAATATTATCAGATTTCTCCACCGTTTAAACCCTCTCTCTCTTTCTACACTATTTTTGTTGATTTCTGAAAATATTTTCAAGTGCTAACCAAACACCTTAAAATAAAAGTTTGAAATTTGTTTTCTGAAAATACATTTTACATGGAAAACATTTTACATTGTAAAATATTTTACATCGAAACAAATGGAGCCTTCGTATAGCATAAACAACTTATCTATATGTTAAGTGAAACAACTTAACAATTGCTTTTGGTTTAATGGAAACACCCGAACCTTAGGAGGGAGCAAACACGAGAACTTAGAAAGAAGCAAATCCTTGAAAATCCCCAGTCTTGATCATCAGGCCAATCGATTGGGTTGCGAAATGCATACAATTGGCAATTTCAAGTCCCATGAGGTTATTGAAATAAACAAGTAGAGATCCTGACTTAAAATGACTGAACCATGCTTTGGAGAGGCATGTGTGAAAACAATTTAGTGATGATAAATAATTTAGTTAGAAATAATTTTGTAGTCCTAGTAATTCATGCTTGCAATTTTGCTTCAAATAGATATTAGGCATTGGATTTACCTTTAACCATTTTCAGAACTTTTCCAAAGAAATCCAGCTGTCCAAACCAAAAAAAATGGAAAAGGGAAACATGGAAAACCGTGAGTCCCGACTCACATCATACCTCATATAACTATGGCTTCAAATCCCCTAAATTTGTTTATGAATGTATACATTAGCAGAACATATAAGTTATACTAATATTTCTATTAAACCTGTCATGCAAGAAGAAAGAACGAAAAAAGAAACGAAACGAAAAAGGAACAACGCAGATCCATGGTCACAAGACTCACAACCACCATTGTTATGCTGCTTCTTTCGAACAGAATCTTCGCTAAACAAGAGATTGATAGTTAGGGTCCTTTCTGCTTCATATGATTCACATAATAGCTCTTTTTATTGCCACTCGTTGAGTAAATCACAGAGCACCACTACAAATATGGGGAGAAACCAATGGAAGAAGCAGAGGAGCAGTCAAAAGTCAGAACATGCTACAACTGGAGATTGACGTCAATCAAACTAGAATTCTGCGATTCACAAACAAACTGTTGTTCTGACAGAATGATCCAAAATAACTTGTACTCTCAACCCTACAAACCGAGAGAACATAATTCGACACATACAATTCAATTAAAACTCCACTATTGGACACTTGGACATGCGTATCTAATTTTCCTCATACCGCATGAACCCATGATTGGGGCCCAAAACCACAATTAATTGTTCAAGACCAAAAGAAACTAATTTTATGTATCAATACTTGATACCTACAATACAATCTACATCATATTACATCTATATTGATCAAAAGATGCATGAATCCACCAGCTTACAAGACAGTTTGACAGAAACTAAACAGATGATCACGGTTCACAAATTTCTTATGCCAATCTCACTGTAACGGAAATTTTTTTGTTTCATCCTCACTAGGTCTAAACACAATAAAGTATTAAGAAATCTAATTTTCATGCCACCGAATTAGAGATTTCACACCAAAAATGTTCAAAACATTTTTCCAAAGAGAATATGGCTGATGTGGTAGATCACTTACCTCATCTGTTGAGATGAATCGAATATATATCAATTGGAAGACATAGATGAAAGGTCAACATCAGATTTTGTCGGGCAATCTGTTGAGATCGATCAAATCGGAAGACGTACACATGCTAAAGCTCGTCATCATAGTCCTCATCTAGGAAAAAAAAAACCAACAAGAGTACATATATAATGAATCCCAGACATTATTGAAAAATAGCTACTATTTCATTCGCCAGTATCAGGAAATTTTATATAACAAGGTAAAAACAAATGGGACTGGCTTTATAAGGTTATTGTATCAACAATTATAGATGATGCTTGATTTATCTCTTAGTGACTGAACCAAGATCTGAAAATTATATGTATATACATGTTCAAATATAGACATACTTACCAACTCAAGCATTCGAATCTATATACATGTAACAGAGCACCTTTTTACTAGTTAAAGTTTAATCTTTTGTCATTACATTTGGAATCAATAATTCTAGTGACTGATTACTAATTTGTAACTGTATAAATAATTCAAAAAAAGAGTAAGGAATTATATCCGCGAATGTGTGTACATGTTCGTCATAAATGCATGTATTTATGTATGATTTTCTTATAACTTTGCACAACTTTGACGTTTGACATAGATCATGTTTTTCTGCATGACTGGAAATTATGGTAAAATAGAAAATTATCTTTCTCGTTTTACAAATGAAAGTGGTACATCAATGTTGAATCAAGTAGGAATGTATAGGATTCACAACGACACCAATAACTACCACTTTCAGTAATTTGTACATATAAACATGTGAAATTACCTTATGAAGGAAAATTACCAAGGATTGCAAAAAACAAAAATACTCGATTATGAGTAAATATTGATTGCTCCAGGGTTATTCATCAGATCAGATCATTTTTTCAGAGCCCAATCAATGTTGGTTTAAACACAGCACAAAGAGCTGGGGAGCCACTACACCAATAAAGTTGATATTGAAACTACACCACTTGGAAATGGCTCCAGAGCCCCAACTTTGGAATTGAAAATTTTGCAACTACTATGATATAGTTAAGCCATATTTCAGATCAGGCACAATGCGAAGATACTTACCTGGATCTCTGAAAAAAAAAGGCCGAAGAATTGTTCTTGCGAGGGGACCATCCGATTCCAGAGACTCCCACCATTCTTCTTCTTCGAGATCTAAATAACAAATCCAAGACATAATTTAAGACTAGCTACTATTTCATTCGCCGATATCAAGAAATGATATATGACAAGGTAAAAACAAATGGGACTTGCATAAACAAGTATAGATCATGCTTGATTCATCTTTCGGTGACTGAACCATGCTTCGGAAATTATATTCTATATTCTTATGTTCAAGTCAAGACACACTCTAGCAACTCAAGCAATCTAATTAATCTATGTACATGTAATCAGGGGTGGTCCGATTCATAAATTTGCATTAGTGGAGGCACACAAATTAGTAAACTTAACACATACGTTTATAATTTCTCAATTAATATATTTTTTGACGGTAAAATAACAAACTGATGAATATATTTATAATTTCATATCATGATTAGAAGAAAGGAATGTGTTTGAACAAAAAGATGGTATGAAAATTTGGCACTCAAAGGAATGGATCATACAAATATCCTCATAATAGAAGTCTAGAGTAATTTTATTGGAACATTGTCACATATTTATTTGATATAATTGAAATATTCTAAAAAATTAATATAATTTTACAAAATTGGGGGCACGTGCCCCTACGAGCCCCCCACCTGTATTCATTCCTTTCACATACAAAGCACCTTTTTACTACTTAAAGTTTAGTTTTTCGTAATAACATTTTCAATCGATAATCTTTTTTGTGATTTACTAATTTGTAACTGCGTAAGTTAAAAAGAATAAGGAATTATATGCGCATGTGTGCACATGTATGTTCAGTATAAATGCATATATACTAATTTATAATAGGGAAAATTTCAAAAAAACCTCTGAACTTTTTGACAACTTGCAAAAAAACATCTGGACTTTCACTATTGACAAAAAAACACCTAAACTTAGCATTCTGTTAATAATTAGGCCCCTGCCGTCCAATTCCGTCCAGTCCTAAAGGATGGAGCTAACGGAAGACGTTAACTTTTTATTATTTTTTTATTTTTTACATTCAAAAATTACTTTTAACTCTTTCTTTTTTTATTGGTAAATAAATATGCAATAAAGTTCTTTTTTTTCTTACTATTTATCAAAAATTACTTTAACTCTATTTTTTACTATTTACAAAAATAACTTTAACCACCATCTTTTCTGTTACTTTCAAATTTTACCTTTTCCCTTCTCTCTCTCTCTCTCCCTCTTTTTTTTTAGAACTTTAGCCCGACTCCACCAATCAACTGCCAAAGCTCTAGCTCTAATTTCATAAATTCAAAATTACTTTTAACCTCTTTTTTTTTAGCATTCTTGTTTTTTATATTTTTTACTTCCAAAATTACTTTTATCTCTTTATTTTTACTAGTAAATAAATATGAAATAAAGTTTTTTTTCATGCTATTTATCAAAAATTACTTTAACTCTAATCTTTACTATTTATAATAATAACTTTAAGACCCATTTTTACTTTCAAATTCTCTCTCTCTCTCTCTCTCCACTGATGAAAATCCTCCCCCCTCTTCTCTCCACCGATCAGTTTGGAGAAACCCAAAATTCCTCTATCAGTTGGGAAGCAGGGGGGTGTTAAAATAATTTTCGTAAATAGTCAAAAAATGGGGGTGAATAATTTTTGAAAAAGAGTAAGGAAAAAAGAACTTTATTGCATATTTATTTATGACTGAAAAAAGAATGAGTTAAAAGTAATTTTTGGAAGTAAAAGTAATAAAAAAAGAAAAGGTTACAAAGAGGAGGTTAAAAGAACTTTTAAATTTCTGAAATTGTGGCTAAGGCTTTGGCGGTTGGTTGTAGGGTTAATTGGTGGTGTGGAGTCGATTCTAATAAGAAAAAGAGAGAGAGAGAGAGAGAGAGAGAGAGAGAGGGCGGGGGGGGGGGGGGGGGGGGGGGGGGGGAAGGTAAAATTTGAAAATAAAACATAGGGTTAAAGTAATTTTCGATAAATAATAAGGAAAAAAAGAACTTTATTACATATTTATTTACCAATAAAAAAAGAAAGAGTTAAAAGTAATTTTTGAATGTAAAAAGTGAAAAAAAATAAAAAGTTAACGCCTTCCGTTAGCTCCATCCGTTACAAATTGACGGAATTGGACGGCAGGGGTCTAATTGTTAACGGAATGCTAAGTTTAGGTATTTTTCTGTTAATAGTGAAAGTTCAGGTGTTTTTTTGCGAGTTGTCAGAAAGTTCAGGGGCTTTTTCGAAATTTTCCCTTTATAATTTGTTCAATTGTGAACAACTTTTTTACAATCGCGATCGTCCAAAAGTATTCTGGACGGTCCATATTTTAATTAAAAATTTAATTGTTTCCCGAAAAAATTTCATTAACATCTAGATCGTCCAAAAAAATCCATTTGCAGCCAATTAGATTTTTACCATCCGGAAGAGGAACCAACTCCAATGTTTGAGTTTTAGCTAGAGCAGTGAGCTCATCATTCATGGCGTCACCCAATTAGGATCAGTACAGGCTTCTTTGTAGGAACGAGGTTCAAAGTAAGTATGGATGCAGGATAAAAAGAACGATAAGAAACAGAAAAGCAAGTATTAGTAAAGCCAAGTTTTACCAGAGGGCGACGATCACAAGAAGGATACCAGGGGCAGGCGGATCAAAGTCTGTGAAAGCACGGGAGGGGGCGAGAGGAACATCAGATACATCAACAGTACGAACATACTCTTAGATTAGGACTTCTACAGGAAAAGGATCAATGTATAGAAGATCCTCTTTGTCAGAAGGAGCAGGTTTGGATGGGAGAGAGAAGAATGAAAGGCGTTCAAGAAATGTAACATGCCTAGACACATACAATTTATGGGTTACAGGATCATAACAATGGTAGCCTTCTTGTTCAATTCCATAGCCCACGAAAACACACAAAGTGCAACGAGCACTGAGCTTAGTGTGATCACACTTAGGGAGAAGGACAAAGCAAGTAGAACCAAACACACGAAGGAGGGAATAATTGGAAACCTTAGCATAAAGCTTTTCATAAGGAGAGGAACTAGAGAGGAGAGGAGTAGGCATCCGATTCAAAAGGTAAGCTGCAGTGAGCATAGCCTCCCCCCAAAAGACAGCGGGCATGCGGGAGGAAAGAAGAAAAGACCAGACAGTGTTGAGAAGATGACGATGTTTGTGTTCAACACGCCCATTTTGAGCAGGAGTATCAGTGCAAGAGGATTGGTGAATGGTCCCAAGAGTGGCTAAGAAATCAGTAAATTCACCTAGAGAATATTCCCCACCCAAATCAGAGCGAAGGATTTTGATGACCATAGAAAATTGAGTTTGAACCATGACATGAAAAGTGCGATAGATCATGAAAAATTCAGATTTTCGTGTCTATAAACAAACCCATGTAAACCTGCTAAAATCATCAACAAAGAAAACATATTACTGAGAACCACCTTTGGTAACAACTGTGGAAGGTCCCCACAAATCTGTATGAACAATTTCAAATGGAAAAGTGGAAACATAAGTACTTTTATTAAAAGGTAAAGCAGACATTTTAGCAAACTTACAACCACTGCACTCTGAAATAGCACTAACTGAAAATATTCCCTAAACAACCAGATTTAAGTAAAAGTTTTAAACGTTCACTAGATAAATGCCCTAATCTAGAATGCCAAAAATAAAAGGGAGAAGACTGATGATCTAAGTGGAAGGACAACAGGGCAGTGGAGGTAGACTCAAAAGGAATATGCAAAGTGTCCACGACATAAAGATCTCCAACTCTGCACCTAATACACTGCAAAAAAATAAGAGTAGTAGCCGAGATACCTCAAGAGATCAAAATAGTCAATTTCAAGTGCAAGGAGAAGATTTCGAGAACAATCGAAGACTGCCCAGATGATTTCGAGTGCAAACAATGCTGACCCAGTGCAATCAGTGCTGAACCAGTGCAATCGGACAACCAACAAGAGTTGCCGGAGGTCGGAGACTAACCGGTGGTGGTCGACGATGGTTGTTGGTAGTCAAGGGGTGGTGGGCTGTAGTCATTGGTGCTATTGTGGTTGTTGCGTTTCTAAGAAGTTGTAGCGTGTTTTGGGAGGGAGCAGTGGAGGTCGATTAAGGGAGAAGAGGGGAGATCTGATACAGTGGGGAGGAGATGCAACTAGCCCATTTCGGGCTCTGATACCATGATAGTTTTGCAAGAGCTTTCAATGTAATATTATTGCTATGTCTAATTACAAGATGTACAAGAGGTTATAAAACCCTAACAAAATCCTAATTAGCAAAAAGACTAAGCTACACGTATAATAATAGAAAACAACAAGAGCATACAAAACCCTAAAATTAATACGGTCACAATCACCACAAATATGGAGAGAAAACAATGAAAACATTGAGGAAAAAAACTCAATCAATAAATTCCCACAATACAAACGACACAGAGTTTTAAGAACAATACCCGAATACAAAGCAGAGGAAGAGTCAAAAGTCAGAACATGCTACAACTGGAGATTGAAGTGCCACAAATTGAATATCATGAGTATCAATTGTCACCATTTAGAGCAAACTAGAATTCTGCGATTCAAAATCAAACTACCGTCCCAACAGAATAATTCAAAATAACTTGTATTCTCAACCCTACAACTCGAGAATAACCTGTTCTGCACCATCCATTTGATCTGTTTAAGAAATAAGCAAAACAACCAATTCAATAAGCAACTATAGACCAGAACTTGTTTGGCCAAGTTAAAGAAAAAATGAGTTGGGATCAATACAAGGATTCAATATTCATTAGCGAACACAATATAAATCAGAACTCCACTATTGGACGTGCGTATCTAAATTTCTTCAAACCGCATGAGCCCATAATTGGGGTCAAAACCACATTTATTTGTCAAGGGCAAAAGAAATAATTTTATTTGTCAATACTTGATAAGTACGATCTAAATCATATTACATCTATCTTGATCAATAGATGCAAGAATCCACCGGCTTACAAGAAAATTTGACAGAAATTAAAAAGATGATCACAATTCACAAATAATTATGCTAATCACAATGTTAATGGGATTATTTTGTTCCATCCTCACAAAGTATAAACACAAGAAAGTAGTAAGACACCTCATTCTCATAACACAGAATTGGAGATTTCACACTTCAAATACTCGCAACATTTTCCAAAGAGAATATGGCTGATGTGGTAAAAGGTCGCTTACCTCATTTGTCGAGATGAATCAAATCCGAAGACATAGATGATAGGACATCACCAGATTCGTTGGGCAATTTGTTGAGATCAATCAATCATCATCTAAGTCCTCGATTAATCGTCATCAGAGTCCTCAGGATAATAACCTAGAAAAGGAATCCACAAGAGTACAAAAATAACAAATCCAAGACATATATAATTTAAGACTAGCTACTATTTCATTCACCAATATCAAGAAATGATACGAAACAAGGTAAAAAAAAGAAAAAGAAGAGGGGGGACTTGCATAAATAAGTAAAGACCATGCTCGATTCAATATCTTTCAGTGACTGAACAAAGCTTTGGAAATTACATTCTATATACATATGTTCGCGTCGAGACTCTCTCTAACAACTCAAGCAATCGAATCTATAATATTCATGTAACCGAGCACCTTTTTACTACTTAAAGTTTAGTTTTTCATCATTACATTTTCAATCAATAATCCTTTTTGTGATTTACTAATTTGTAACTGCAAATATTAAAAAGAAAACGGAATTTTATGTATGTGTGTGTTCAAATGTTCATTATAAATGCATATATGTATATATGATTTTCTATAACACTACCAGCAATTTTACATTAAAACAAGTGAAATTACCAGCAATTTTCTCTAACACTACTTGTATTTTCTTAAGGAAAGGAAAGTTGCAAGTTGCATGCCAGGCCTAATTTTTGGTCAACCGAAAACATGCATAAATTATATTTACAAACTAAACACTGAACTACAAAGGTTTTGATGCCAAAACAAAAGCAAAAATACTCTATTCTGAAAAATTATTGATTGCTCCAGCCTAGCAGCCTGCAGGGGTCATTGATCAGATCACTCTGACAAAGCCCAATCAATGTTGGCTTCAACACAACACAAAGGGGCAGACCACTTGGAAATGGATCCGGACTCTGGAGCCCCAACTTTGGAATTTCATATTTTGCAACTACTTTCAAATCAGACACGACATAATGATATTTACCTACATAAGGCTGAAGAATTGTTTTGGTGATGGGATCATCCCATTCGATCCAGAGACTCCCACCATTTTTTTTGGGCACTAATATTGATGAGGCCGCTTGGTGTTGTTGCTTGCTTGCCATCCATATGCAGCAAAAGAGGCAATCTCCTTACCATCGAGCAAATGTAAACCTCAACTTCTGCTATAGATGGACACACCATCACACCATTATATATGCTCTTCAGTCTTGGCAGGTCAACTAGATTTAAGTACATGAGTTTTGGGACAGTGAATGAGTTGCTATGATCTTGATGATTGCCCCGATCACTCACCTCTGCTATTTCGACTATTATATCCTCCACATTCTCACACCTCTTCACACTAAGACTCTCTAGGTTTGGGAAGTAATGCAATAATTGGACAGGGAAAATATTCTTCATAGCGTCACATTCAGTGAAGGACAATTCCTTTAGGTTGAAGTAAATGTTGTGTGGTTGGGCAATCCCGTCAAAGAGTACCCTAAATCTAGGTAACCCAATCAAATCAAATGACTCGACGGTTCCTAAAGAGATCTGGCCATCTTCTGAAAAGGTTGATGACGAAAAGATGGATTCTAACCCGTTACAATATTTGACTACACATTTACATAAATCTTTGGCATCTTTGAACCATGGAATAGCTGATAAGCTAATGGGATCATGGAATCCATCAAGCCCAAAGGACTCTATGCCTGCGGGGAGCACTGGCTGATCTACTCCAATTCCAAAAGGTACAAATTTGAAACTGATACTAAACTCTTTTCCCAGATCTCTTACGATCGAATGACGTTTTCCCACTGTAAAACCTTACTTTTGCAACCCTTGGAACTGCCGAGATATTGCATACCTGGAAAGCTCCTGTACATTGTGAAAGTTGACACCGACACCTTTTAGTTGACTCAAGCACAGGAGATCTCCTGCTGACACTAATACCCCTGCCCCGTCCATTCCAAGGTATTGAAGTTTTGAGAGCCTGCGTAACTTCCAGCTAGGAAACGTCCTTCGTATTGAAAAATTACGTGAGAGGTCGAGTTTTATGAGATTAAACAATTCTTCTATACATTCCGATAATTCTTCAATTTTGCTATAAGTCAGTACAAACAGTTTTAGAGCCTTCAGTTTCTCCAGTGACGACACTTACTTTAATTGGCTACAGTTATCCAATTGTGGACTCCCCGACCGGAACGCTCGAGAGTCGCCACCCGAATTTTTAAAGATGGATGATCCAAGAAATCGAGAGCTTGATTTGAAATAGAAGGCTTTTGATCTAGCAAAAATGCCAAGACTTTGGGTTCGGGAGCTACGTTACGCGCGAGGCAGATTTTGTTGAAAAAGCACCCCGCTCGCTTGGTGAAAACCGGCCTCTACTAAGCATTTTAAATTGGGGATTTAATATTGCTTGAAAAACTTAGCTTTTGAAAAACAAGTATAGGAAAGGGACATGGGATTTAATATGACACATAAAGGTGCTTGGTGTGCTCACTATACAGTATGAAGCAAATGTACAATGTATAAATAACAAAAAGCTACACAAAGTCAAAAACTGCTACTGTCAAAACAAATGTCGTGCTGTAGAAAAACACACCGCATGGTGTACCAGGAGTACCGTGCAATATATCTTTCTGCATATTCAAGAATGGTTTGAGTTTGCATCATAAAATGAAACCTTGGTCTCTAAAATGGACTTTTTTGTATTCTGAGTTTCTGGAAAACAGATTGTGAAGCCTTTTGATTCATTTTACTATGCAAAACCTTACTAAAAGCCATTTTGAGATGTTTAAGAATGTTAGTAAAATCAAAAGTGACTTTTAGCTTGAAAATCCACTCTGGAATGTTCCTGCATAGCTTTTAGATAACATTAGCTATAATACAAGCGAGGAAAAAAATGAACAGAACAACATAAAAAGGGGTATGTATTGAACCCAAAATACCGCACGGTGTACTACGCTACGCCGTGCGATGTTGTAAAACCCCACACAGTGTAGTGTATCTAGTGCAATTGCTGGTTTCTTGTACTTTTTGAATATAAAGCTCGTTTGAGACCCAAACCCAGTATAGAAAGACTGGGAAGGGCCTCGGTGAGCTTCCCTCAAGGCTAAAACGTGGTTTAGCACAAGAAATTTGTTTATACCTTTTGTTCAAGGCTTGGATGTGCTTGAAAATGGAGGAAGGGAGGTTGATTCGGATTGGAAACACTTAAAATTAGTTGGGTTTCTCAGTTTATGGGAGGTTTGATGAGCTTTTGTAGAGAGAATAAGAAGAAAAATCAGTTTGAGACTGATTTTGTAATAGACTAGCTTGTGGGTTGATAAAGAGAGAGAAAGCGATGTATATGGTGTGGTGAAATGGCTGAAAATGGGTGTATATATAGTGATTTTTATGAGTAGGGGTCACTAATGAGTAGGGGTCATTTATAAGGGGGGATTAGAGGGCATGTATATACTTGGAGTGCACCCAAAGGTATATGCTCGAAGTACACCCAAAGGCAAAAAATGTGCTTTGACTACTCTGATGTGCGTGGCTGACAACTTTCTGCACTTGTCAGAACTTTTCCCCAAAACGTCGTGCAGTGTATTGAAATCTAGAGCGGTGAAGTGATTTTTTGAAATTTTTTGGAATGCCGCGCAACATTTTTGATATGTCGCGCGGCGTTTTTGAGATGCCGCGCGATATTGTGTGACAGCACAGGCACCCCGGACACTCCCAAACTCGGGTTTGAGCGCGGTTCGAAGCATTGGAAAGCTTGCCGAATCCTCTTTCTAACCCGATTGGTTTCCCTCAAAGATGTTTTATACATTGAAATGAGTTCCCATTTTACCCTCAATGTGTCGTGAAAAAGTTGTTTTTGACAAAGCAATCGCATCTTTCTCTTTTGCAATTGAATCGGGGGCCACCCTACATGTTTAAAAAGGGGTTTTCTTGAGGTTAGTGAAGGAGTAGCGATCCAAGTCTTGAAGGTATGTTTTTTCTTATTTCATCATCGGGGAGTTTAAAGATCCTTTGAGGTCTGGATTGAGGTGTCTACACCAGTATTAATGCATGCAAATTCTCCACGTTAGAGATGGACTTTGGCAGCAACGTTATTTTGCTCCAGGACAAATCCAATACCTTAAGACAAGGCATATTGGTGAAGAAAGAATCCGGAATCACTTCTAACATTGACCTATAGCAAGAATTTAGAAGTAAGCTGGTAAGCCGAGGGCAGACAGGTGGTGTAATTGGAAGTTCACTTACCAAACTATCCATGAAGGAAATCCTCTTAAGATCCTGAGACCAATGTTCATATGGTATGCCTTTTATTCTCTCGCCAGCTTTTACCATGAATCGAGGACTACTTGCTGTTATTTTGATAGCTATATCTCTGATTAAATCATGCACTTTAACGTATCCCATCATCCCGTGTTTGTCGGGAACGCTCTCCAATAAGCAACTACTTGTTAGTTTTCCCAATACAGCGTGACCCTTGTCCAACTGTGCTTCTACAATGTCCATATCAACGATTAATTCTCCGCAATCCGATACTCTATCAGCTCATTCACGGGATGAAACGGTCTTCAAGATACAAGGAACAATACAAGAAACAATCCTGGAGCACCTTATTTCCTAAGCGACTATAACTAAATTTTAGTTGCTCAAAAACCTTACTTACAAGATCCCAGGCATCTTTCGTCAAGCTGATCAATTCATTTAGTGCATTTCTCCACTCACGGGTTCCTTTCAATGCCCGAAAACTTCCAGCTAATGTAACAATTGCAAGCGGCAGACACGCACATTCTTTGGCAATAGTTGCAATTTCTTCCACTTCTGGAGTAAGCACCGTGTCATGTCCAACGGCCTTGGTAAGAAATAGAGTCAGTGCTTCCTCCTCTGTGAAAAGATCCACTTTTACAGGTGTGCACTCCATCCTTTAGTACACTTCTAATGATCGCATAGTTAGCACTAGTTTACACACATTAGATCGCATCGGTTTCGGAATACCCACATGTAGACCACCCAATCCGGGCCTCTAAGGTTCTTTAAATTCCCCGATGATGAAATAAAGGAAAAATATATCTTCAAGGCTTGGATTGTTGCTCCTTTGTTACTCCTTCTCTAAACCTCAAGAAAACCCCTTTTCTAAACATATAGGGTGGCCCCTGGTTCAATTGCAAAGAGAAAGATGCGTTTGCTTACTCAAAAATAACTTTTTTCATGACACACCGAGGGTAAAATGAGCATACATTTCAATGTTTAAAACACCTTTGAGTGAAACCAATTGAGTTAGAAAGAAGACTCAATAAGTTTTCCAACACTTTGAACCACGCCCAAATCCGAGTTCGGGAGTGTCTGGGGCGCCCCCGCAAAATTCAGTATGCTGTGCTGTGTCAACAAACCGCGCGACATTTCAAAATGCATCACGGCATTTAGAAACGTTGCGCGGCATACCAAAAAAATTCAAAAAATCACTCCACTGCACAAGATTTCAAAATATAGCATGGCATTTCTCATTAAGTCGCACGGTGTTTCAGGAAAAGTTTTGACAGTTGCAGAAAGTTGTCGGCCACGCCTGCAGGGGCGGCTTGGCTAGAAAATAAGTTTTATTCGGCCTAGAAACCACCTCCCCTCTTTGTAGTGATCATCCTTGGCCCTCTTGCCTATAAATACACTCCCCCTCTAGTTGAGAAGTATCCCTTTTGATCCTGAGAAAAACCATGCTGAAATTCTTTGGGATCCCTCTCTTTCTCTCTCTACATCAACCCACTAGCTAGTCCATTACAAAATCAGTCTCAAACTGATTTTCTTTCTCATTTTCTCTACAAAACTCACTCAAATCTCCCCTAAACTCAGAAACCCAACTGATAGTAGGGATTTTTCAGTCCAAATCAACCTCCCTTCCTCCATTTTTAAGCACATCTAAGCCTACAAGAAGGTATGAATCGATTTCCTTGAGCTAAACCTCGTTTAGTTTTGAGGGGAGGTCTTCCGAGGCCTATCCCAGTCTTTTCTATATTGGGTTTAGACTTCAAATAAACTGTATATTCAACAGTACCAAAAATCAGAACACAGACGGGTTACAAAATACCGTGCGAGATATTTTGAACCTCGCACGGCATTTTGTAATACTGTGCGGTATTTTCATTTTCGTTTCCAGATTAGTCTTTGTTCTACAAGGCTTTCAAGCATGTTCTCATGTGACAAAGTGAGCTGAAAATCTAATAAAATTATTTTCGGTGCTCAAAATGAACACAGGTTTGTTCTTTAAGCTAATAGCTCACTTTATTGCATGAAAATGAAGGCATTCTGAGAAATACGAGAGTGAAACACCACACAGTGTTCTGGTAAAACGGCGCGATATTATTTCTATGCCGAGCAGCATTTTCTATTGTTGCATATACCTGTTTGTTGCTCTGTTCGTTATTTCGTATTCTATTTTCTTGGAAGTTGAGCTTGTCTGGAAATTGTGCGGGTATATCCTAGGAGAGTTTCTCATATTGAAAATTGTTTTTAACATTGATAAGATCCCTAGATGTTCTGAAACGGTTTTTAATATAGTTTGATACGGCAAAAGTGAATGAAAAGGCTCCATGAACTGTTTTCAGAAACTTGGGGCACACAAGATCATTTTTCAAAGGCTAAGATGCATTTTGTGGTGCTAACTAATTCAAAATTATCCTGGGATATACAGAGTAATATACCGCACGGGTTAGTGGTTATACCATGCGGCGTATTATACTACTGCACGGCATTATATTCTCACGTTGCTCACTGGTCATCTTTACATCATTCCCTTCATTTTCTACATCACCATATCATTTTAAAATTGCACATGTTACTTACTTTCGTGTTTTATCAAAGTTCAAATTTTCAAATGATATTAAATCCTCCTTTAAAAATGTTTAGTAGAGACCGGTTTTACCGGGCAAGCGGAATGCTTTTTCAATAAAACATTCCTCGTTCGTAACGTGGCTCCCGAAATCTCAATGTTTTCGCTAGACCAAAAGCCGTATCATTTTTCTCTCAAACAAACTCTCGGTTTCTCGGATTATCCATCTCAAAAATCTGGGTGGCGACTCTCTCGAGCGCGCCGGTCGGAAAGCCCACACTATGTTGTCCAGATCAAATGGCTCCCATACATTATCTAAGATAAGGACGTACCTTTTCGGTCGGTCGAGCAGTGCATGTAATTGTGCAGCTATTTTTGTCACTTCCTCATCCTCCCTAAGAGGAAGATCCAAAACCTTAGCTATGTCACTCTGTTGCTTTGTAATATCGAATGCTTTAGATACAGTGACCCAATACACATAATCAAACTTGTCTTTTTCTTTCAAGAGCTGATTGTGATGTACTTCATGGTGGTTGTTTTGTCAACGCCCCCCATTCCATAAACACCAATCTTTGTAACGTCATCATTCATCACATTCATCACGCATTCCCAAATGTTCTCTGTGTTCCTTGCCTTCGTGCATTTAACAAAATCTTCCGTTAGTGGTTGCAACAGTCTACTAGAATTTTATTAAAAACCGGAAAGGGGAAAAGGGTATCCAACAAAGAATTGGACGACACATCACAAGGACATAGCCCGGAACACCCAAGAGTCTTTACGCCTGCTGCTCTGATACATATGGTAGACAAAGCCCACCCATACAAAGAAAAAAAACAATTTCCCGAGCAAAGACCCCCAATTCACGTGCTGCTCTTCCAACAGTCTGTCAGTTGTGCATTCATCAATCATCAAACTATTAAAATCGCTGCCCTTTTTATGGAGTTCTTGCACCTCTACAATCTTCTTGGCAATAACCTTTCCTAACCTCGTACGCGAGGAGACATTCATTTCTCCAACTACTTCTTGCTCAAGCCTTTGCACATCGTCTTTAAACTGTTGCACAGCTGTGAGCCAAACTTCAACTTCTTTCTTTGGTCTTATCCCTGGCAGGCGCTTCGCATCACTGATTTGTGAATTTATGTCATTCTCTTGACCGCTCAAATACTCTACCTTTCTCTTGAGGTTTTGCATGTTTTCGTCAAGATCCTGCAAATAAAAAAATAGCAAAGGATTGTGGTCACGAGGAAAGTACTTCACTAATATTCTGATGGTTTCATTCTATTTTGCAAAAGAAATCATAAGAAAGAAAACGTAACGATGACCCTGAAGCAATTATGTTGCTTGAAAATTCATCCATATTTTCCTTACAATTGATTGCTTCCCTTCAAGCACTAGCTTTAAAAGAATAAAACCACAGAGCTGCATAATCCCAAAACATGAGTGGAATTTTATTTTCTTGATGGTTATGATAATTCTTGAAAAAAAACCAATCTTGTTGGCTAGCTAATGCAAACATTGGTACCGTTTAATCCCTATCATCAAGGACAAGAGGAAAACCTCCAACATCCATCACCAACATTGTTTACTTTAGCGCTCTTCTTTCCATAAAAAAATAATAATCTTAAAGTAGTTATCCTTCCAAAAAAAAAACTAGTCCATTAGTCGTTTGTCAACGTCTCCAACAATTGGATAAAAACAAGCAGCGCGTGATATACAAGGGGAGAGGTGTGTTAGGGCTGGCAAGGGACCCGGTAACAAATTTTGTATACTTTAACACTAAGGATATAAGTATGTGATTATTCTCAAATTAAGTTTGGTCTTTAATTCAACTTATTACCTTGATCTTTAACAATTTCTCCTAATTGTTCAACAAGACATAATCAAATGGAGTATAAGATGTTTGATTGTTCTAGTTACTAAAAGAAAACACACAACACTTTATATAGCTAGAGTATTATACACGGATGAAAAGAATGTATATAATGAAAGTGTATTATTGTCAATAAGATCTATATTTTTTAATTCGACTCATTTGTGATAAAAATCCTGGCTCCGCTATTTGACTTATTAATATGTTTTGAATTGTATACAACTTTAGCAACTGCCCTCGTATCTATTCCACCACTTCCACATAGGGAAGAATGCAACCACCGATTGACCTATCTTTTAGCCACAAACAATCACACTTTGTTTGATAATATCCATACTTACCCTCAGGTGCTTGTCAGCTTGCTTGACTTTGAGGACACCAATAATTTCCTCAATGAACTTGGCTTCAGACCTAAAATTTCAATTTAATATGCCAAATGAAGCTCAGTATGTCAGAAAAGATTTGAAAGGATAAACCAAATTTCCATGCACATACCAAAACTAGTACACAAATTATATAAGGTCCCCACACACAACCACGCATGTCAAGAAGATCTACTATGAACTCAAGGATTTGGTCAAGAGTAGCATTACTTTCCCTCGACTCCCAACTAGAGACAGATCCAAAGGTGGGCTATGGCCACCTCCAATTTGAGAAAACCAATAATTATATTTAAAAAAATCCATACAACATTTACCATATTGGGCCCCATAACTTGTCACATAGAAAAGAACTTTAATAGGAGTTACAAATTTGGATTACTTTGTCACCAATCATTAATTTAGTGTTGTGTGGGAAGCTAATAGTAGTTTCGTCGTTATCCTTCATTAATCTCAGCAATTTGCTCATAATTAGTGGTTATAATTTCACCTCCTAGGGAGAGGTAAATTGGAAATGAATGATTCAGTTAGTCACATAAGAATTTAAGCGCACACATGATTAGCGTGTGCCTCCCTTGTATTATATACAAGTGGTGGTGTTTTATCTAGACGAACGTGTATAATTTGGTAAAGGTAAATTACAGTGATTTCCCCAGAGGTCCGGACAAATGCATTAACTCCCATGAAATTAGGCCCATGAAATTAGGCCAAATGGCGTTACTTCGAGTACATCTCTTAATTACTTTTGAAATTATTATATATCAAGCTGATTCCATGAAATTAGGTCAAATGGCGTTACTACGAGTACAAAAAGTCCTAAATGTAACAAGCATGCAAATCTTCCATTACCTCCAAAATAACTAATTAATACTGGATAAATTTCTTTAGCATAGAAATCTGTTTTATTACTCCTATAGAAAATATAAGAGAACCAAATCAAACCAAACCTTAAGTCCCAATCACTTGAGGTCGGCTACATGAATCATTTTCCTCCATTGAGCTTTGTCAATGGCCACTTGTTCACACAAACCTACTATACTCATGTCGTTGCGTACTACAGCATCTAATGTCAATTTAGGTCTACCCCTCTCCGTCGCATTGCTACCCAAAACTATCCTATCTGCTCTCTTAACTACTGTATTTTCTGGTCTACGGTAGACATTCCCAAATTACCTTAACCTATTTTCTCTCAACTTCTCTTCTATGGGTGCTACACCTACCATCTCACGAACCGTTTCATTTCTAATCTTGTCTCTTCCAGTCTTGCTGCACATCCTCCTCAATATTTTCATTTCCGCTACACTCATCTTGTTCACCTGTTGTTTCTTAATAGGCCAACAATCTGTCCCGTAAAGTATCACTGGTCTGATGGCAGTTCCATAGAATTTTCCTTTCAATTTTATGAGTACCCTTTTGTCTCACAATATACTAGTAGCGCTCCTCCATTTAAACCACCCCACTTGGATCTTATGGGTCACATCATCAGTAATCTCTCCATCTCTACTAATGATTGAACCTAAGTACCTAAAATTATCACTTTTAGGTATCTCCTGATCTTGGATCATCACTCTTTCTTTGTGCGCACTACTGGTACTACTAAACTTGCACACCATATACTCAGTTTTACTCCTACTTATTCGAAAACCATTTGATTTTAATGCCTCCCTCCAAATTTCTAATTTCGTATTAACACCTTTAGCGGTTTCATCTACAAGGACAATATCATCGGCAAACATCATACACCATGAGATATCTTCCTGAAATTGTCTAGTCAATTCATCCATAACTAAGGCAAAAAGGTACGGGCTCAAGGCTGATACTTGGTGCAATCCTACAGTGATTGGGAATTCACTCGTTTCCCCTACTAGTGATCGAATAGTAGTGACGGCACCATCATACATGTCTCTAATCACCTCGATATATCCTTTCGTCACTCCCTTTCTCTTTAAAACCCACCATATAATGTCTCTAGGCCCCCTATCATAAACCTTTTCTAAGTCTATGAAAACCATATGGAGATCCTTCTTCTTTACTCTGTGTTTTTCTACCATTCTCCTTAATAGGTAGATAGATTCCATGATTGATCTTCCAGGCATGAACCTAAACTGTTTCTCTGACACCGTAGTCACCATCCTCAAGCGATACTCAATAACTCTTTCCCACAACTTCATCGTATGGCTCATCAATTTAATACCTCTATAGTTGTTACAGCTTTGGATATCCCCTTTATTCTTATAGATAGGTACTAGAGTGCTCCTTCTCCATTCATCAGGCATCTTTCTAGTCATAATAATTTTATTAAACAATTTCGTCAACCAAGTCACCCTCAGGTCACCTAGACTTTTCCACACTTCAATAGAGATACCATCTGGTCCTAAGGCCTTACCTGATTTCATCTTTTTCAAAGTTTTGACCACTTCAAACTTTTGTATTCTCCGATAAAATTCATATTCTATGTTCTCGCCAAGTAAATACTCTTCCTTCCCACCAAAGCCTCCTTCATGTTTCTCATTTAATAACTTCTCGAAATACAACTTCCATCTATCCCTGATCGCCTCGTCTTTTACCAACACCACCGAATCACTATCTTTTATACACTTAACTTGAGAAACGTCTTTAGCTCTCCTTTCTCGCAACTTAGCAAGTTTATAAATAATCTTTTTTCCATCTTTACTATCGAGTCTAGCGTAGAAATTCTCATAGGCTTTCAACTTAGCATCCCTAACGGCTTTCTTAGCTTCCTTGCTAGTTTGCTTATTAAAAAGGTGCCCCCAGGAACAGTCGTGCATCCCTCCTTTTATATCTACTGTAGAATAATACACTCCCTCTTGTAGCCGACCTTCTCAAAGCTACCCTAAATTTCTCTCTTTTAATTTCCAGCCCAATAATTGCCTTGTCAAGCCCTTCTTTTCTTTGGTCTCATTTTTGGTCAAACTAGTAAAACCATGGGTTCTGGACCCACCAAGACAGGTGCAAACTGAATGAAATTGTTTTGCCACCTATTAGCCTGTGGGCTAATTAGTTCTGTGCAAAACATATGACCTTCAAACGGACTTGCTTCCGACACCGTATAACATTTTAATTACGCATTTTTTGTACCAAATCCTCCAAATACCTACAACACATAAATCAAGCATTCAAACACCAAGTAATAAAATAAATAGACTTAGCAATAATAAATTAAGGGGGCGCGTATGTGAATATTTACGCGCCTATCACTTGTAACCCTGAAAATTTTCCTCATTTCGATCCTTTTGTCACTTTTTAAAGCACTCCTTTTTGGCCTTTACCTTGGTTTGGACATCGTCATTTCACCACCATGTCTCCTTAGAAATTGGACCTTTTCCCTTCGACTTCCCGAGAACTTCTCTCGATATTCTTCTAATATCGTCAGCTATGGTATTCCACATATTGTCACTATCTCCTTCCACTCCCCACTGTACTTCTTGAGACATTCTTTCCTTAAATACCTCTAGCTTCTCCCCTCTTAGGCCCCACCATTTAGTTCGTGGGCATCTAATTTCCTTTCTCCTTCTAATATTCCCCTTGAGACAAATATCTAACACCAAAAGTCTATGCTATGCCACTAGACACTCTTCGGGAATAACCTTGCAATCCTTACATGTCAAGCGGTCTGTACCTTTAGTAAGAAAGTAGTCAATTTGACTTCTATTGGTTCCGCTCTTAAAGGTAATTAAATACTCTTCTCGCTTCCGATAGAGAGTATTCCCCACTATAAGGTCAAAAGCTACTGTAAAATCTAAAATCCTCTGACTACCTTCGTTAAGGTCACCAAAACCAAAGCCACCATGCACCTTCTCATACCCTTGCTTATGTACTCCCACATGACTATTGAAATCGCCTCCTATAAATAGTTTCTCCCCAAAAGGTATCTCTTGAACCACGTCATCCATCTGCTCCCAGAATTGCTCTTTAGTAAGATCATCCAAACCTACCTAGGGTGCATAAGCACTAATAATATTAACTATGCTCCCTCTGATCACAAGCTTAACTAAAATGATCCTATCTCCTTTCCTCGTGACTGGAACTACCGAATCTTTCAGGTGTTTATCTACTATGATACCTACTCCATTTCTATGTCTATCCTTACCCGTATAGTAGAGCTTATAACCTGTGTTCTCTATCTCCCTAGCTTTCTCTCCTACCCACTTAGTTTTCTGAAGACAAGCTATACTAATCTTCCTCCTAGCATGGAGTCAACTAGCTCCCTAGTCTTACCGGTTGATGTCCCTATATTCCAAGTTGCTAAACGAATCCTATTCTCCTAGGCTAGCTTCTTTACCCGTGCGCGTCCAGGTACGCGCGGAAACCCTTTCTCACTTATCACCACACCCGGGCGCCAGTGTGGCGCCCCTTGCTCATTTTTCAAAGCACCCGAAGGCAAGCACAACGCGTCGCTTAAAGGGAACACCCTAGCATGTCTCGTTATCATATTTGGATTCATGTCAAAGAGATCTGACGAGCTTTTTACATGCTGGCTATCAGCTACCTAACGCACAACTCTCCTCCTTTATCCGGGCTTGGGACCGGCTGAAGAATTAAGATAAGACTCTAAGCACAGACCAGGCGGAGTTAGAAAATATAAGAGAACCAAATCAATTAAAAAAATCAAAATTTTCAAGTTTATTTTGCTTGTTTTAATATTTAGTGCTTTCCATTAAGTTTGGTCTCTCTCTTTTTTGGCTTTTTTCCGATCGTCTCATCCAAGAGAACAATACAAATTTTGTGAAAAAAAAAAAAAAGGTCTCTGAAGACCAAAAAGTTAAAAAAATTAACTTTATTTTGAAGTGGACTAGAGCATCCAACTGTGCCCTTTTTTGGCCGGGCCTTTCTGCTCGTTTTGATTATGTGCACCTCTCATTTTATAGACATTATTGAATATATCGACTACATCATAATTCATGTTAATCAGATATCAATCACTTAGTACAGGAGAAATGCTCTCCCATAAGACAGATACTTAAACGAAATACATGATGGTGCGGTGCCTTGTAGACCGAAAGAGAGCTGCTACACACACAGTAATCTGTGCACAGATTGTGCACAGATTTTCATTGTGGGGCCCACCACGGGTCCCACACAAATCATCTGAGCCGTTCATTAAATGTAAAATAATTTTTTAAAGGTTTCTGTAGAGACTCGTGAATTATTATATTTTCTTAATTGTTTAAATATGTGAAATATTGTATTTTTGAGGTTGTATTGATGTTTGAAAGTATTGGAAGCAAGTGGGGTTTGATTCGGTGTCCGTCAAAAAATTTTATTTTCTGCCCAGTTTGTACCGGTACAGCCTTTTTCCTAATACCGGTACATGGAGTCCAGAAGTTGTGTTTTCGGGCATTTTTGGGGTTTATGAACCGGTACTAGAAATTGCCCAGTACCGGTATATATTGCATTTTTCTGCAACTTTCAGCACGCTTTTTTGGAACACTATAAATACCCCCTTTTATCATTTCTCACTCCCAAACCCACGAAACACACCTAAAAACACCCCCTCTCACCTACCCAACTCTAATCTCACCCAAAACTCTTGATTTCAATCTCAAATCTTCAAGATCCAAGGGTTTTCAACCTCAAAATCACAAGATTCTTGCATTTAGTGAACCAAGGATGAGTTTTGTGTTCTTGTTCTCACTCCTTGAAGCTCTATCACGTTTTTCTCTCTCCTCTCGATTTTTTGTTGATTTTTGCTTGTTATTCATGTTTTTGGATTTTATTTGCTCTAAATCTTGTATTCAAACTTGGGTAAAGCTTGTCTTTGGAGGATTCAAGCTTATTGCTCTTGGTAGACCTAGGGTTTTGCTCAAAACCCATCTAGGTAGGGATTTCTCTCTTCCTCTACATGTTTTGAGGTGATTATGTATGACTTAGGCGTTCATTTGTCATTTATGGTCGAATAAAATATTTTATGGCTTGAGGAGTGCAAATTCTTTGAAAGTAGTATTGTTTATTAGAATGTTGTGATCTATAAGTTATGTGTGGTGTATTTGTTAGTGTTGGGTTGTATGTGGAATGAGCTTATGGTGTAGGTGTTGATTGCGATGTATGGGTGATTGTCGATGTGAAGTGATTGTGGAGTATATTGTGTCGTGAGGGGTGGATACACAATGTCGCTAAGGGTGGAGTATATTGTGTCGCGAGGGGTGGATACACAATGTCGCAAGGGGTGGAGGTTCGTTGGGAGAAGTGTGTGTGTGAGTATATGCATGTGTGTGTGTGTATATGTGTATGTAAATGCTATGTCACTCGTAGAGGGTATGGACATACGTTCCTTTGGATTTGATATCTAAATTAATTTGCTATATTCATGCTCATCATCTCACTACATATAGATTTTGTAGAGAATTTCCTACTGGGCTAGTGTAGCTCAGCAAAATCCATCTTTTCAGGTTCGAATGCAGGGCAATAGGTTGCACGACATGGTGTTTTTGGAAATGAAGACTTTTGGAAGCTAACTTGATTTAGTTACTCTCTCATCTTTGTAATAGGTTGACTTTTGACGAAAGATGGCTTTGTAACTAATTTAACTCCTGAATTATCTTTGACTATAAATTGTAATATTCTAAACATGTTGTATTTGTATCGAACTTAATTTTGGGCGGTAGTGCCAAGGTTGTAATTACTTAAAACTGGAGGACTTTGTTGAAATTAGGCAGGTTGGAAAGACATTTGGGGTATTATCTAGTGTATGCGAGGATCCTTTATCGAAATGAATTATAGATTTATGTTTAAAATCGAGGGCGTGACAGTGCCCGTAAAAAATAAGCTCAATCTGATATCTATAGGTGGTTCATCCAACCATGTAACTTTTTATTTAGATTTCCGGATAATGAAAAGTTATATGGTTGAATTGAACATATATAGGTATCGGATTGAGCTTATTTTTTACGACGACTCTTGAAAAAATATTTTACATTTAATGAACTGCTCGGATGATTTGTGTGGGACCTATGGTGGGCCCCACAACGAAATCTATGCACAATCTGTGCACAGATTGTATGTGTGTGTAGACTTTCTGAGACCGAAAGATGCATGGTAAATTATTAATTAACTGCTCCGATTGAATTCTTGGGAAGATGTGATGCATGCTTTGACTTGGGAGGGTAAGAGAGTCACTGTGACACAATGGACAATAAATTTGCGTGGCATTGGCATTAGCATTAGCATTAGGGGCATCCAATATTTTGAACAGATAGCTTGATAATTGGTGTACATAGTTTGTACAAGAGATCTGATCCCTCATTCAATACAAATGAATCCCACAAAATAAAAGAGATTCACTTGCCTTGAACCAGCGTATCTCGGTATCCGGATGGGCGTATGCAAATATGCGTACCTAAGATTGCTAATGGAGTAATAAAATGAATTGGATGAATAAATTACCTGTTAGATTGATTTCCGTAAATCATCCCACCCATACTCGCAACCTCCTTAAGCGCCGCACTCCATCCCTCCACTTCCTCAACTGTCACTTTCTTTTCTCCGAAATCCAGTTTTTTTGCTTGCTCCTTAATTTCCGACGGCTCCACCTCATAGAACACGGGCAAAATAACATGATCCGAATTCTTCTTACGGTGTTCGAGAATCGTCTGGATTTCAAATAGGCACGATTTCGAAGTGGCATAGGTTTTCGATAGCACGATCACCGATATGCTGGAGTTCCAAATTGCGTTCTGCAACTCAGAGTAGATGTTCTCACCCCTCTCAATCCCTTCATTGTCCCTAAATGTTTCAAACCCCTCTCGCTTCAAAGCCTCGTAGAGGTGATCGGTGAATTTTGTACGGGTGTCTAAGCCCCTAAAGCTCAAGAAAATGTCATAACTACATTTGAATTCGGTGAATTGTGTACGGGTGTCTAAGTCCCTAATGCTCAAGGAAATGTCATAACTACGTTTGAATTCAGAATTCGAAGAGGAGGCCATCGTAGAACTCAGAGATTGAGCTATGACATCCGATCAGGATGTTTTTTTTCAGGCAGACATGTTCTTCTTGACCAACCCTGCGAATTGAACGGTTTTGTATCATTCAAAAATCACATAAATTAAGCTCTTAAAATTCTCATAAAAACTTCAACAACAGAGACAGAGTTTACATACACCTGCCATCAATAGGTTTTATTGATTATATTTTTGTTATATAAAGTGTTTTTAGTCCAATTATTTTTGCTACGATAGAGGAGGCCAAAACACATAATCCAATGCCAAATCTGAGTAGAATGAAATTTTAGGAAGCATGAGGTCCAAATTAAGAAAATGAGACTTTGAACTTTGTGTTTTGTAAGAATTTTGTTTATATTAAGGTGTTAGATTAAGACAAAGGGAAAGAAAATGGGAAGTTGCATTTCCATTAGTTTGAGGTGGTTAGGTGGTGGAGTGACGTAAAAGGAAAGAGATTAAGTTAGGATCTTTGAACTTGAACTTGTCAACTATATGAAGGATATCAACGTTACAGTGCAGCAGAACTCAGAAGAGCCAACACGTATGTGAGCAACGCACGCAGGATATAATTTTAATGAACACAGACAAAGTGAAAAAGAAGAGTTGTCTTACTTGGTCGCCAAATAGCAACAGATGCAGTTACGTTGTACTGAAGATTCCAAATATCGGATGAATCCCCACAATCTTAAGAAGCGAGCGTGTGTCAAAAGTTCGGATTCCTTACCTAGAGTATTTGAAGGATATCATATCAATATTGCAAAATGTAGAGATAATAAATTAACTTTTAATATTGTGGATATATTTGGAAATCGGAAGAGCTCGGCAAAATGTGGGTTTGCAATTGTTAAAAGAACATTTCATTTCTTGCTGCATGAAGTATTAATTTGTGAGGATGAATAGAACAACACAATGAAAGCATATAGTCCGAAACAAAAGGTCTTACTCCATAAAATCATAAGTTCAGCAATAGAGCAGTAACAGAAAAATATATCTTTGGCATGCCCTCTCCCACTAAGATTCGTTTGATTATTATATACTCTTTCCGTCCCATTTTGATTGTCCCTTTTCGTTTTTCGTGTCATTCTTTCAATACTTATATCTCCCAATCTACAATATTTTTCATAATTTTGAAAACTTTATATTAGAGATCTAATCGAAAATTATCAAACAAGATTCATATTATATATTTTTGGAGATTCATATTGAAAGATATAAACGTTAAAAGAATGACACGAAAAATGAAAATGAACAACTAAAATGAGACGGGAGGGTACAAAGCTAAAACCCAAAGAGTTTAAACAAAGGAAAAAGGAGAGTGAGATGCAAAATGGGACAATGTGTAACACTACAACAAAAATCACATTTTATAGCGTGCGAAAAATGCTATTGAATGTCATAGATAGCGTTCTGAAGAACGCTGTATTAGCCGATGCTATTAAAAGTCGAGAATTTTCATAGCGTTCATTGCACGCTATGGTATGTAACGTTTTAATAGCGTCCTTTGCGTGCTGTCTTTAACATACTTTTAATAGCATTCTTTGAATGCTATCTTAGATAACTTTTAACAGCGTTCTTTGCCCGTGATCAAACGTCCAAGACTTTTAATTGCACCGGCTAATACAACGTTCTTTAGAACGCTATCTTATACTTTCCATAGCGTTCTTTGCCCGCTATCTTATACTACTTTTTATAACTTGCAATGAACGCTATATTAGCCAATTTTTAGCCTTTTTTCTAATATTCTATAAATACCAATATACTACTATTTTCAAATAAGATCATGATAATTTTATTTAAGAAACAAAAATGATTTATTACATTCAACACCAACTATATCCAAACGTCAATGTACAATAAACAATTCAACCATTGAATAAAGATTCATTACATTAGCTTGGGAAATAATTTCCAAAGAAAAACTACATAAATGAGTCTGACTAATTAGACTCATTGAAAAAAAAAAAACTAATGTAATTCCACCTCTTGAAAATGTTCCGCAGATATTCTTTACTTGAAGCTTACTTCTTTGCCGAGCTTATACCCCTTTCTGCTCCCAAAGCCATCCACATACCTGTAAATATAAATTATTGAAAGGAACACACAACATATTAGAAACACGATTAACTACAAGACCAAACGCTATATATTCGCCACAATAGATAGCATTTTCAAATACATGCTATAACTCTACGATGTCATAAGTACAATTTGTTGTAGTGTCACATACTATATGAAAATGATCCCACAGTTATTGATTTCATCATTCATAAACACTCTTGTGATGATTTTATGAAATGGTTGTAACTAAGAAGCAAGTACACTAAACAAACCAAATCCTATGTTAATTTATAAAAGACAAATCATGAGGATAACTAAACTAAAACTCAAGAAGGAAATCGATCTTCGGCAAACTCAATTTTTTACTTCCTTACAATTCTTGACAAGTTCAATCCTACTTTGTATGCAAGAAAATCCTATTTCGATTTTGAAATGCAAGGAAATGCCAACTATCTTGTGCTTTGGGGTGATATTCTGAGTTTGTTTGGGTTACTAAACACGGCCATGTACCTACAACATTTACGAAGATAGAAATGCGTATGAACTGCATATATTTACCTATTCACATCTATGGGAAGAGAAGGAAAAACTATCGACTACGTCCACCGGGATGACCAACTACCCTGTGAAATGGTACAACCCTTTGAGGCAAAGATCCATCGTCATATAATGCAGTTGTATCTAGATACAGAGCTAAAACCTTTTCTCCGGGTCGGAAATCTTGAACCCATGAGATTTCATCCGTTTTGGGGAAGTTATGATCTGTGACATAGGCAGCTAGTACTTCCTGAAACTATCAACATTGTAAAGATGATCTCATCAGTAATAAGAGGTAGCAGTAGCCCACATTTGATCCAGTTAACACAGAAACCAAAATAATTGAGATAAACTGCTCTGATTCTCAAAAATCATTTCCAAAATGGAAGAAACCACAGAACTAGAATCATGCAAGAGTATGCTAAAGGATTTCTAATCGAGTATGGGATTCAATATAGAACTTCTCAAATTGAAAGAGAGTAAACACACACTGAACTGCTTCTCGTAAAATCATACCAATCACCACAAAAGAAGAATCAAACTATTGGTTTTCATTGGACTTTCACTCCAATACTTAGCAAGAAGCAGTAGCCATTTTTTGCTCAACAAACAAATTAGATCGATCAGCTAGCCAAAGTGAGGGAGTGGCTCAACCAAACTGTGGAATTAGAAATGTGAATAACTTGATTTCGCTTCCACAAGTTATCGAATCAAGCTTCACTTGCCCTTATTCCTTGGTCAAAAGGAAAAAGAAAAAAAAACAGACAAGAAAAGAACTAAGAAGAAAAAAGACAAGGAGCCATCCATAAAATTGTTGGGCGGAAATAAACTTACTTTCTAGATTCTCTACCAAAATGAAGAACTTTAACAACAAACTACTCGTCTTTCTCAGAATCATCTGTCACCCTAGTTGCTACTTGAGAAACACAATGAAATGGCATCCTGCAAAATAAGTTACACTGAGACAGCCAGAACCCGGCTTGGCGATAAATTGCATCACAAACATAAAACACAAATGTGACATCTAAAGACAGGTAACCATGAGGAACTCAGACAAGAATTGGCCAAAGAAACAACCACATTGAAGCTTATTCTGCAAAAATTGTAGTCATTCAATTATTTATGAAGTTCAAAAAATTAATTGAGTTAGGATTTAACAGCTAGGCACATACTAGCAAAGGATTTAGAAAAAATGGGAATCGTGGGGAAATCCAACCGTGGTGCACTATACCAGAGTGTGAAACATTCCTACTTATTGTACAAACAAGTTGAAAACTAACCTTTCTTAGTAGTTGGTTAACAATGCTACCATGAACTCCAATACCGTCTCAAGTTGAACCTCTTGACTGCAAGAGCAAACCAAATGGTAAATTTCACACACACACACACACAAAAGGGGCCATTACTTGTAATAACAAAGTTCCAAAACTGATTGGCCAACATCTAAGGGATTAATGTTAACATTGATAACAACAAAAGATTCACAAGAGACCAGGCTATCGTAAACATTAATCACTTATTAGCATCAAAATCCAATCATATACAAATAAACTCTACCAGAAATCATAAAGCCTTTGGACAAAAAAACTGTTGGGATCTAATTTATTCATCCCAAGATAGACGAGGCTTGTATGTGTGCCCAAGGCTACAAAGTAGATTGACCAAATTGTGAATAGTGAACCGCAGTTCTCAATATTTTAGCTTCCCGGACTACATAACTATAGCTTGAGAAGCATATTTGTGGATGTGAATTGCCCCGGAAAGACTTAAAGTAGTCAATCTGATACTCCACCCCTCAAAGTAGTCAATCTGAAAACAGAAGGCAAAAGAAGAAGTAACAAAACAACGAGTTCATTCATCATAGAACCACATGTATATACTAGCCACACAGCTTATTATAATAGCTAATGCTCCCCCATCCCCAAGTTCAAGAAGCTAGGAGGAATTTCAAGCTTTAGCAGCAAGAGTTCCTACCTTACAAATCGCATCAATTTCATCACATATGATAACATGTAAGTCATTTTGATCCCCTGAAAAGCAGAATTATGAAAGCATTAGGCACCAGAGGGAATGCTTGGAGTAACTTTTGCATAAGCCTTTTACCTGAGTTCTCTGATCTTGTTCAACATCAGCAAATAATCTCTAATATTCTTCTTGGTTTCACCAATAAATTTGCTCAGTACTTCAGGCCTATTCTTCTGTAACACTGTTGATTGTTAACACAAGTCACAAATACCAAAAAGCTAGTGCTGGCTGATTCCTACACATTCTGTTAAATTAGAAAGAGACTATGCAATCCTGCTTAGATATTAGGGCTGCACATTTAAACAATTTGTAGTATCAAAATCAAACACAAAAAGTTTAAAAGGTGACAAAGGGCCCATGCTCCTAAGGCTAAAAATATCAAACCATACCGGAAAAAAGCTCAATAATTCAAGTCATATGTAAACCAGTGCAAGGCTGCAAGCAGTTGAACAACACCTTTTAAAGTTCAACATTTCGGCTAAAATGTGCCAAAACAGTAAGATTCAGACTTGTATTCTACAAGTTTCCAAACACCTCCAACAAGTATACTCAACAGATCAAAGTTCAAAGAAAGAAGACAAGAGTAGCAAGCTCTTTCCGATGAAACCTTTCCACCGGTGTATGACAAGAGCTGTTTTGGCAAAATCTTTTGAGGAACTACCAATCCCATGGATGAAACAAGTTGGAGCTTGAAACAAAATCACAAATATTTGGGGGAACATAATTTCAATTGAGCGGGAGTGCCAAAAATTTCAGCGCTCTTTTTCCTTCTTTTACACACTATGGAAAGGGTAAAAAACGTTACTGATTTCCCCAACTTATTATAGCGAAGGCAGAAAAAAGCTATATTCTTATGCAACAAAGTGATTTATCACATAAGCATGATTACCTTTTGAAGAGAAATAAGTAAATAAACCAAAAGTTTCAAGTACCTCAGCAAACCTGCAACTGTGACCATGAAGAGAGATACAGGAGTCCCAAAATGGTGTCTGCATAAGATTTCACAAATTATTCCATATTTAACAGTCTGACCCAAGTAAAATAACACATGTATACTTTGCTTTCGAGAACATGAAATCCACACTAAAGAGGAGACTGTGGAATCAATGAACTGCTTATTAGATAAACAAGGGAAAAAAGAACAAAGTCTGTCCTTCCTATACAACTCAGTCACCGGCATAAATCTAATTTTTCAATGTAACCTTGCAAAACACCAAGATATATGTCCTTTGTAATTGTTTAGTTATCGGTATGTATTTGTGTTTCCTCACAAAAAAATAGAAAAATCGAGATCAAAGAACAACTCTACAAATTGTACCATCTTTTCTGGTTCTTGGTATTTTCTAGCTCTATGTTTTGCTTTCTTGCGTTAGTCAAGTTTATTACAGTTTCAACTGTGCATATCCCTTACGACTCTACTCAATGTACCCAATTTTTTGTATCCATAGTTTTTGTCTTTTTCAAAAACAAAAGAATGTAAAGCAGTGAATTGCTAGCCATAGAGGATCAACAGAAAAAATTGCTAGCCAAGGGTATAGATGTGGCCTCACAAGCAAACTTATTGAGCGTGAATGAATCAACCCAAAAGCCCCAACACATTATCTGAATGCAATTCGATTCCAAACCCTCTAAGTGCAAAAACTTTGGAAATCTTAAACTGATTATCAAATGCTAATAATGGAAGATTAAAACCCTACCTTCGTATTTGGGCAAGAATTAAGAAAAAAATCAAATCAAACCTGGTGAAGACTCTCCGAACAATCCGAACAATGACCTCTTTGCTTCAATCGGTGCAAAAGTTCTGAATAGATCTTTGATTCTTCTCCAACTACAGAACGAGAGAGCAGAAATATGATGAAGTACTCGAGTGATTAGTATGGAATCAGAGGTTAATCATCAGATACTAGGAGAACTGAAAGAACAAGAACTAACCTTCAACTCATGATCAAAACCCTAGAATAGACAGTTCGCATGACTGAAGAACACTCGCGCGAGTTCGTCGACAGAGTGAAATCGTGTGAAAATTTTGAAGGGGTATGCGATTTGGGGGCGCGAAGCCATTTTTGTGCCTCTTATTTGGGCAGAACGCTGTAGGTGGATTAAATGAAACGCTGTTTTTCTCCCTTCCGTGTGTTTCCTCGGTGTTCAATAGGAAAACGCTATTATTGCTTACCTTTTATAGCATTTCTAAAAAAATGCTATGATATTATGCTATTAAAAGTGATATTTGTTGTAGTGTAAAAAGACTAGGGGGCCTCACCGCTTTAACGCATATCCTCAGATATCAATGTGCTGAAGACTGAAAAAGGTGTGCAATGGGAATAAAATTAAGAAGGAAAAGGTGATAAAATATAAAGGCAAAAAATGAAGAAAAAAAAACAAAAAAAAACCAAAGATTGGGGAGGACATATTTGAGGTGTCGATCTTAAGAATCTGATGGTGGGCATTTTTGGAGAAGGAACAATCATACACAAAACCGAAGACTCTATGAATAATATATATCTAAAGGTGACCAAACCAAACCAAACGGAGCCTTATATCCCAATTAATTGGAGTTGACTACATGAAATATTTTTCTCCATTGAGCTCAGTCAATGTCACTTGTTCACTTGTCTCAAACCCATTAGACACAAAACAATAGCGTGATATGTTATGCCAAAAAACACAAGACAAACTTATCTAAACTAAACAAGCATGCTTGGGCCGATCTTTTCACTTCCTAGCCTTCTCGTTCTCCACTTGCGCCTTCCCCCATCCACTCTCCACCTCCATCCACCTCCATCTATCCACCCCACAACCCCCCGTGCTTGTTGGGGCCGATTGAAGAAGAGATGGTTCGGCTTTGCTTATCTGGGGAATAAGTTGACAGATCCGATTCGGTAGCTTCCAACGACAAAGTTCTCTGCCGGATTTTTATTTTCTTGTTACTTTTTTGGTTCAATTATTTTTAGGTTATATTGATTTGGTTTGCGATTTGTTAGTTTGATTTCTCTCCCTTTTATATATGGAAGTTTCTGGGCATAGGGTTTCTGGTCTCGAACCGTGTGGTTATTTTTGCCGCAGTTGAGGGTTTGTTGCTTTCTCTGTTTGGAGGTCAGTCATGGCTGACTTGCTGGCAAAACCTGGTGTGAGGATCTAGTGGTAATCTTGGGTAGCTAGGCCTCTTGGTTTGGTTATTTACTCCCTTTGGGACGATATCCAACTTCGATTGTTGATGTACTTGGTTGTTTCTGGTATAATACAACTCCCATCATTTTGGCCAAAAAAAAAAAAAGAAAACCTAAACAAGCATGAAACTCCTAATAATCGGAATCTCGATCCTTGTAACGTACATGACAGAAGAAAATTTAGTTTCAAACATCAAACTGATAATGCATTAACTAAGCTTAATTAACAAAATTAAGAAAGCTACATCCAGAACGACATTTACAACTAAAATGCATATAGTCTTTGAAATCAAGTTAATAAACGTCCCAAAAGCCTCACCACACAATTGACACAAGTCAAGCACATAGACAAATTAAGGAGAGGGGGAAAAATGAACCCAAGAGTGAAAAAATAAAGAGTTGTCTTACTTGGTCGCGAAATAGCAAAAGATCGATGCAGTTAATGACGACAAAGATTGTTGATTTTGTTATGTTTGTACAAATTAACTACAGACATGTTCTTCTGTACCGACCCTGCGAACTGAACGGTTTCATATCATTCAGAAACCACATAAATTAAGCTCTCAAAATTCTTATAAAAACTTCAACAGTGTAGTCTGGTGTGGAGCAATTGAGAAAGAGGAAGAGAGAGATGAAGAAAGAGAGAGAAAGCAATTGGAAGGAAGGCAACGAGAAGGAAGGAGGAATCGTCTCGAGTCAAATTAAGCAACAGTGTACGTGGTCTGGTGTGGAGAAATTGGGAAAGAGGAAGAGAGAAAGCAATTGGAAGGAAGGAGACGAGAAGGAAGGAAGGAGGAATCGTAGAGTCAAATTTGGCAACCACAGGAATAGTAGAACTCAACTTCCTACCACATATTCCCTACTGGAAGAGATAAGGGGACAAGGGGATCAGAAAGTAAGTCTGTACACAGAAATTTGTGTGGATAGCACAGCTGTAATGGGATTAGGCTGCCTTTTTCGAAGAAAATTCATGAGATTCCTCTCACCCGGGTTTTCACATTTGGAAAATAGTCCTTGCGTCTTTTTAATTCCTAAACACTGCCCATATCTCTGTGTTTCCTATGTTTATTACCAGTAACAAAATGAACGAAAAAATATTCGAAATTTTTTGGTGGAGTATCATTTTTCCCCTTCGAGAAACTTTTAAAGTTTAACTTGTGATGCAACCACTTTAGGCCTGTAAAAAATTTTGAATTGTAAAAGTCTCTCCTAATTTTTTATCTCTTATTAAATCCTACAAAAGAGGCCCATTTTTAATTTTTGCTTTAACTCCCAAAAAGTCAAAGCAAACTCTGCTCTCTATGAATGGGTCCCAAAGGAATTGATACATAAGGTTGGATGTTTTCCTTGTATATTTTTACTTCAACTTAATGTGTTAAGCAAACTTGTTTCAACTAAAGTAAAACATTCTAAGGATTATTTTTCCCTACAATTTTTTTCCCACCAGCCCATTTTAGTTTAGTGGAATACCATTTGGTCCATTTAGTATATATAGCATAAACAACTTATCTATATGTTAAGTGAACCAACTTAACAACTGCTTTTGGTTTGATGGAAACACCCGAACTTTAGGAGGGAGCAAACACGAGAACTTAGAAAGAAGCAAATCCTTGAATCCCAAGTCTTGATCATCAGGCCAACCGGTTGGGTTGCGAAATGAATACAATTGGCAATTTCAAGTCCCATGAGGTTATTGAAATAAACAAGTACAGATCCTGACTTAGAATGCCTGAACCATGCTTTGAAGAGGCATGTGTGAAAACAATTTTAGCGATGATAAATAATTTAGTTGGAAATAATTTTGTAGTCCTACTAATTCATGCTTCCAATTTTGCTTCAAATAGATATTAGGCTTTGGATTTACCTTTAACCATTTTCAGAACTTTTCCAAAGAAATCCATCTGTCCAAACAAAACAAAAAATGCAAAAGGGAAACATGGAAAGCCACGAGTCCCTACTCACAACATACGGCATATAACTATGGCTTCAAATCCCCTAAATTTGTTTATGAATGTAGACATTAGCAGAGCCTATAGGGTATACTAATATTGCTATTAAACCTGCCATGCAAGAAGAAAGAACGAAAAAAGACACGAAACGAAAAAAGGAACAATGCAGATCCATGGTCACAACAACCATTGTTATGCTGCTTCTTACGAACAGAATCTTCGCTAAACAAGAGATTGATAGTTATTGTATGCTCTACTTCTGTTTCTCACAAAAATGTGCAAAACCGAATTGGCAAATGTTGCGGGCGTGGTAAGACAGGATTGCAAAACCGATTTGGTAAATGAAAACCTAATGAACATTCAAGTAACTCATGATTGAACACTTAATACATTAACTCAAACAATGTATATATTTGTAATGACGAAAAATAAAAACAAATAGAGAGAAAAAGAATGACCTATTGGTATCACGTTTTGGCATTTGTCTGAATAACTCTAATCTCCATAAAAAAGAGAATATGTCCTCAAATATCCATGTCAACCCTCTGTTCTTCTTTTTTTTTTTAATCATATCCGTGTCAACCTATTCATCTCAATTTTTTCTAAAAGAATGTTAGTAGATTTATGCGTCTGTTTAATCTTGCTTGCTTAAATTCCCTCCGTCAAAAATTATAGTTCCCTACAAAAAGACTTGCAATTTTTTAACAAAAAAATAAAGTACTTTCGTACATAATTTTTCGAGTTTCTTCGCACCAAATTAAAAATCTCGATCGAATAGTTCTTTAATTTGGGGCAAATTTTTTGAAAAATCATGAACATACATATTTTATGTTTTGATTTGAAAATTGCATGTTAGAACTACGACGAAGGAGTATGAAATTTGGAGCATATTCTACTCATTAAATAGAGGTGATAAGGTTAAGGTAATTCTTCAAGCACCTTGAAAACATTCTGGAGCTGCCGCTGAAATGACATTTAAATGAGTTGGAAACGCGAAGGAAGGAGATAGAGAAAGAATAGTGGAGTGAAAGATGATTAAAAAAAGACGACGCAAAAGGGGATGAACTCTGCTTTGACAACAATTGGGGGCACTTTTTTGGGAATATAAATAATCGGATTAGGTGAATAATTGTCTCTCCCTCTCTCTGTGCGCGCTCTGAACCTTAACAAATTGCAGCCACCGTCTCTTTTTTCTCTTTCTCTTTTGCCGAGTACGACCAAATCATCCGAAGTCACAGGTTTCTCTCAATCTCACCTCAATTCCATGTTCTACCACCGAATTTAGTAATCTATCTGAGAAGTTAATTGACATTGTGAAAGAGTCAAGCACTGATTCTAAGATGTATATAGACTTGTATACATGTGAAATAACCTTCCTACAATCAACAGTTTCTTAACGGCCAGAGCTATCTCTCTATGGCCGGGTCTCAAAAGAATTGATGCATTAGATTGGGTGTTTCCCTTATATATATATTTTGTTTACTGCAACTTAATGTCTTTGGCGAAATTGTTTCCATTAAAGTAAAACATTCGAAGGATTTTTTTTCCCTACAATTTTTTTTTCACCACTAGCCCCTTTTGGTTGAGTGGAATACCATTTGGTCCATTTAGTTTAACAGAAACAACTTGTCTATATGTTAAGTAAAACAATTTGACAACTGCTATTAGGTTAGTGGAAACATCCGACCTTACGAGAAAGCAAACTCTAGAATTTAGAAAAGCAAATCTCTAAATCCCAAGTCTTGATCATCAGGCCAACACATTGGGTTGCGAAATGAATATAGTTGGCAATTTAAAGTCATATTAATTCATGCTTCTAATTTTGCTTCAAATAGTTATTAGGCATTGGATTCACCTCGTCATTTTCATTGCTTTCCCGGGCCCATCCGTTACTTTCATAGCTTTGCTCCAACTTTCGTTAACACAAATTTGTACATAGTGGGGCCCAAACTACATGTTTTTCTACATTGATAACAAAATGTATAATTCATAAGAATAAACTGCTACTTGCTATGCCAGAGAAAGAGATAAAATTGTGCATATATGTAGCACTCATTTTATTTTATATATGGGACCAAAAAATGGTTGGCAACTTAGACATTTAGGAGCGGTTTTCCAAATGTATATAGAAATGGGAGTAAGTTTTTTCACCCACAGAACTTTGCAGGTTTCATAAAACTTTTCCAAATTAACCTAAACAACTAAGTATAATAACTGAAAATTTTGAATTCAAAAAAGAAGTAAAATTATTATTGGGAGTTGTGCAGAGGCCCTAGCACCCTTTTGTGTCTAGGGGTCGTATCCCAATCAATTTGGGTTGAGACTAGTTTGGTCCAGTTAAGACTGATTGCGGGTCATTTTCAGACCCACAACAATGATCGGAACCGTACACTTTTTAGACCTCTTCGAGAACGTTGACCACGCCAAAAATCACTTTGATCGGATATCGTTTGACATGTTTTCGAAATTCATTAATCTACAGATAATTGTGTCAAATGGGTTGCAATCGGGTGTTGCACACTTTTATTCGTACAAACTTAATGCGTTTTGAAATCATATCAAACTATATCCGATCAACGTAATTTTTGGCATGGTCAATATTTTTAATGTGCTCTAAAAAATGAACAGTTCCGATTATTTTTGTGAGCCCGGAAAAGGCCCACAATCAGTCTTAACAGGACCAAACTGGTCCCAACCAAACTGGTTGAGATACGCCCCCTTGCGTCTACCCCTGCCGGGGCATATTTCTAATTTCACTTTCTATACATAACACTCCCTTGTTTTAAAAGGTTATCCACTAAGCAAAACGAGAATTAAAAAAAAGAATTTCAATTAAAGAAAACTTAAACTTTATCCCATAATTTAATCAAAATGCATTGCTTTAAGTTCTCATTTTCCATAGTGGACTACCTTTTTAGAAAGAAGGAAGTCAATAATAGCTCCATTCTTAAAAAAAAAAAAAAAGGAAAAAAGAAACGAAACAAAAAAGGAACAAAGCAGAACCGAGGTCACAAAAACCATTGTTGTGTTTCTTCTTTCAAATAGATCAATCTTGGCTAAACTAGAGATTGATACTTATTGCTGGCTCTGTTTCACACGATGGACATAATAGCTCCTTTTTTTTTTTGCCGCACAAGGCTTGGCTGCGGTCCACACAGAGGTGCGGTTGGAGTGTTTGCAACCGTTGGATGGTGTTTTTAACGGTCGAGATTTAAAAAAAAAACTTTTCTAAAGAAAAGTTAAAGTAACTTTTCACAGAATTTTTTTTTTTTAAAATTTGGACTGTTGAATGCAAAGATGAATGGCTGTGATACAACTGCATGGGCTCTCTGCAGTTGGACTGAAGCCAGATCCTTTTTTGCCACTCCTTTAGTAAATTACATGAGCATCAATTTTCACATCAAAGGCCAAAGCAAACTAGAGTTTTGTGATTCGAAAACAGAACAATTGAAAACAATGAAAACATCAGGAGAAAAACTCAATCAATAATCCCTCAATCCCCACCACACCAAGTTTTAGAACTATACCCGAAAACAAAGCAGAGGAGCAGTCAAAAGTAACATGCATGCTACAGGTGGAGATAGAAGTGCCACAGACTGAATATCATGAGTATCAATTGTCGCCATTACAGCAAACTATAATTCTTTGATTCAAAAACAAACTAGTTTCCCTACAGAATAATTCAAAATAACTTGCACTCTCAATCCTACTACCGGCCGAGAATAGATAACCTGTGCAGCACGATCCATTGAATCTGTTCAAGAAAGAAGCAAAACAACCAATTCATTAAGCAACTACAGACCAAAACTTGTTAGGCCAAGTTAAATAAAAAATGAGTTGGGATCAAGACGAGGATTCAATATTCATTAGCAAACACATTAAATAGTTCTCTACATATAAATCAAAACTCCACTATCAGACATGCGTATCTAAATTTTTTCAAACCGTATGAGCCCATGCTTGGGGTCAAAACCACTGTTATTTGCTCAAGGGCAAAAGAAATAATTTTATCTGTCAATACATGATAAGTACGATCTAAATCATATTACATCTATCTTGATAAATAGATGCAAGAATCCATCGGCTTACAAGACAATTTGACAAAAATTAAAAAGATGATCACGATTCACAAATAATTATGCTAATCACAATGTTGATGGGATTCTTCTGTTCCATCCTCACAAAGTATAAACACAAGAAAGTAGTAATTAAGACACCTCATTCTCATAACACAGAATGGAGGATTTCACACTTCAAATATTCACAACATTTTCCAAAGAGAATATGACTGATGTGGTAATTAAAAGGTCACTTACCTCATTTGTCGAGATGAATAGAATATGAAGAAATAGATGATAGGACATCACTAGATTCGTTGGGCAATTTGTTGAGATCAATCAATCATCATCTTAATCCTCAGAATAATCGTCATCAGAGTCCTCAGGATAATAACCTAGAAAAGGAAGCCACAAGAGTACAAAAATAACAAATCCAAGACATAATTTATACAAGGCTAGCTACTATTTCATTCACCAATATCAAGAAATGATACGTAACAAGGTAAAAAAAAAGAGGGGGGACTTGTATAAATAAGTAAAGACCATGCTCGATTCAATATCTTTCAGTGACTGAACCAAGCATTAGAAATTACATTCTATATACATATGTTCATGTCGAGACACTCTCTAACAACTCAAGCAATCAAATCTATAATATACATGTAACCGAGCACCTTTTTACTACTAAAAGTTTAGTTTTTCATCATTACATTTTCAATAAATAATTCCTTTGTGGGTTCATCAAATCGTCTAAACGGCCGGACCAAGCCAAATAGGCCAAAACGCACGATAGACAAAAAAAAGAACAAAAGATGGTACGAGCCAGGCATTGCTGTTGCAACTCTCTACCAGTAGAATCTTCATCAATCATCAAACTATTAAATTCACTGCCCTTTTTCTGGAGTTCTTGCACCTCTAGAATCTTCTTGGCGATAACCTTTCCCAACCGCGTACGCGAGGAGACATTCGTTTCTCCAACTACTTCTTGCTCAAGCCTTTGCACATTGTCTTTAAACCGTTGCACAGTTGTGAGCCAAACTTCAACTTCTTTCTTTGGTCTTATCCCTGGCCGGCGCTCCGCATCGCTGATTTGTGAATTTATGTCATTCTCTTGACCGCTCAAGTACTCTACCTGTGTTTTGAGGTTTTGCATGTTTTCGTCAAGATCCTGCAAACAAAATAATAGCAAAGGATTGTGGTCACGAGGAAATAATGAAGAGTACTTCACTAATATTTTGATGGTTTCATTCTATTTTGCAAAAGAAATCAAAGAGAAAGAAAACGTAACGATGACGCTGAAGCAATTATGTTGCTTGAAAATTCATCCATATTTTCCTTACAATTGATTGCTTCCCTTCAAGCACTAGCTTTAAAAGAATAAAACCACAGAGCTGCATACTCCAAAAACATGAGTGGAATTTTATTTTCTTGACGGTAATGATAATTCTTGAAAAAAACCAATCTTGTTGGCCAGGTAATGCAAACATTGGTACCGTTTTATCCCTATCATCAAGGACAAGAGAAAAACCTCCAACATCCATCGTCAACATTGTTTACTTTAGCGCTCTTCTTTCCATAAAAAAAAATCTTAAAGTAGTTATCCTTCCAAAAAAAACTAGTCCATTGGTCGTTTGGCAACGTCTCCAACATTTGGATAAAAACAAGCAACGCATGATGTCGAAGGAGAGAGGTGTGTTAGGGCTGGCAAGGGACCCGGTAAACAAATTTTGTATACTAAAGGATATAAGTATGTGATTAGTCTCAAATTAAGTTTGGTCTTTAATTCAACTTATTACCTTGATCTTTAGCAATTTCTCCAAATTGTTCAATAAGGCATAATCAAATGGAGTATAAGATATTTGATTGTTCTAGTTACTAAAAGAAAACACAACACTTTATGTAGCTAGAGTATTATACACGGATGAAAAGAATGTATATAATGAAAGTGTATTTTTGTCAATAAGAATCTATATTTTTTAATTCTACCCCTTTGTGATAAAAATTCTGGCTCCGCAATTTGACTTATTAATATATTTTGAATTGTATACAACTTTAGCAACTGCCCTCGTATCTATTCCACCACTTCCACATAGGAAAGAATGCAACCACCGATTGACCTATCTTTTAGCCACAAACAATCACACTTTGTTTGATAATATCCATACTTACCCTCAGGTGCTTGTCAGCTTGCTTGACTTTGAGTACACCAATAATTTCCTCAATGAACTTGACTTCAGACCTAAAATTTCAATTTAATATGCCAAATGAAGCTCAGTATATCAGAAAGATTTGAAAGGATAAACCAAATTTCCATGCACATACCAAAACTAGTACACAAATTATTAAAAGTCCCCACACACAACCACGCATGTCAAGAAGATCTACTATGAACTCAAGGATTTGGTCAAGAGTAGCATTATAGTACTTTCCCTCGACTCCCAACTAGAGATGGATCCAAAGGTGGGCTATGGCCCCCTCCAATTTGAGAAAACCAATAATTATATTTAAAAAAATCCATACAACATTTAACATATTGGGCCCCATAACTTGTCACATAGAAAAGAACTTTAATAGGAGTTACAAACTTGGATCACTTTCTCACCAATCATTAATTTAGTGTTGTGTGGGAAGTTAATAGTAGTTTCATCGTTAACCTTCATTAATCTCGGCAATTTGCTCATAATTAGCGGTTATAATTTCACCTCCTAGGGGAGGTAAATTGGAAATGAATGATTCGGTTAGTCACATAAGAATTTAAGCGCACACGATTAGCGTGTGCCTCCCTTGTAGTATATACAAGTGGTGGTGTTATATCTAGACGAACGTATATAATTTGATATAGGTAAATTACAGTGATTTCCCCAGAGGTCCGGACAAATACATTAACCTCTCCTGTTCTTTAGGAAAATGCCCTGACAATTCTCGAACACCGTAAGAAGAATTTCGGATCATTTCTTAATATTGTATAAATTTCTTTAGCATCTCCTCTTTGTATGTTAATGTAGTATCAAGTTTGAAATAAGTATAGAAATCTGTTTTATTACTCCTATAGAAATAAGAGAACCAATCAATTAAAAAAAATCAAAAATTTCAAGTTTATCTTGTTTTAATATTTAGTGCTTTCCATTAAGTTTGGTCTCTCTCTTTTTTGGCTTTATTTCCGATCCTCTCATCTAAGAGAACAAGACAAATTTTGTCCAAAAAAAAAAGGTCTCTGAAGACCAAAAAGTTAAAAAAATAAACCTTATTTTGAAGTGGACTGGAGCATCCAACTTTGCCCTTTTTTGGGCCTTTCTGCTCGTCTTGATTAAGTGCAGCTCTCATTTTTGTAGATATTATTGAATCTATCGACTATGCCATAATTCATGTTAATCAGACATCAATCACTTAGGACGGGAGAAATGCTCTCCCATTAGACAGATACGTAAACGAAAGACATGATAGTGTGGTGCCTTGTAGACCGAAAGATTCATGGGTAATTATTAATTAACTGCTCCAATTGAATTCTTGGGAAGATGGGATGCATGCTTGGACTTGGGAGGGTAAGAGAGTCACTGTAACACAATGGACAATAAATTTGCGTGGCATTGGCATTAGCATTAGGGGCATCCAATATTTTGAGGGAAAGACTACAATACACACCCTTTATTTGGGTGTGTATCATATGCACCCCCCAAAATTTTATGAATTATAGAGAAAATGTTACGAATCGTATTGCTAAAAAGTTACGAATCGTATGAAGGTTACGAGATACACCAAAATGTTATGAATCATAATGAAAATGTTACGAATCGTACTGTTGAAAAATTATGAATTCTAGAACAAAAGTTACGAAACATGCTAAAATGTTATGAATCGAACCATAAAATAAGTGTGTATGATACACCCTTTTAAGGGGTGTGTATTGTAGTCTTTCCAAATAGCTTGATAACTTGTGTACATAGTTTGTACAAGAGATTTGATCCCTCATCAATACATATGAATCCCACAAAATAAAAGAGATTCACTTGCCTTGAACGAGCGTATCTCGGAATCCGGATGGGCATATGCAAGTATGTGTACCTAAGGTTGCTAATGGAGTAATAAATGAATTGAATGAATAAATTACCTGTTAGATTGATTTCCGTAAACCATCCCTCCCATACTCGAAACCTCCTTAAGCGCCGCACTCCATCCCTCCACTTCCTCAACCGTCACTTTCTTTTCTCCGAAATCCAGTTTTTTTGCTTGCTCCCTAATTTCCAACGGCTCCACCTCATAGAACACGGGCAAAATAACATGATCTACATTCTTCTTACGGTGTTCGAGAATCGTCTGGATTTCAAACAGGCACGATTTCGAAGTGGCATAGGTTTTCGACAACACGATCACCGACATGCTGGAGTTCCAAATTGCTTTCTGCAACTCAGAGTAGATGTTCTCACCCCTCTCAATCCCTTCATTGTCTCTAAATGTTTCAAACCCCTCTCGCTTCAAAGCCTCGTAGAGGTGATCAGTGAATTTTGTACGGGTGTCTAAGCCCCTAAAGCTCAAGAAAATGTCATAACTACATTTGAATTCGGTGAATTGTGTATGGGTGTCTAAGCCCCCCCTAATGCTCAAGGAAATGTCATAACTACGTTTGAATTCAGAATTCAAAGAGGAGGCCATCGTAGAACTCAGAGATTGAGCTACAACATCCGATCAGGATGTTTTTTTTCACACAGACATGTTCTTCTTGACCAACCCTGCGAATTGAACGGTTTTGTATCATTCAAAAATCACGTAAATTAAGCTCTTAAAATTCTCATAAAAACTTCAACAACAGAGACAGAGTTTATATACACCTGCCATCAATAGGTTTATTCATTATATTTTTGTTATATAAAGTGTTTTTAGTCCTCTTATTTTTGCTACGATAGCGGAGGCCAAAACACATAATCCAATGCCAAATCTGAGTAGAATGAAATTTTAGGAAGCATGACGTCCAAATTAAGAAAATGACACTTCGAACTTTGTGTTTTGTAAGAATTTTGTTTATATTAAGGTGTTAGATTTAGTTTCAAACATCAAACTGAAAATGCATTAACTATGCTTAATTAACAAAATTAAGAAAGCTACATCTAGAACGACATTTTTTACAACTAAAATTCATATAGCTAGTCTTTTAAATCAAGTAAATAAACGTCCCAAAAGCCTCACCACACAATTGGCACAAGTCAAGCACATAGACAAATTAAGGGGAGGGGGAAAAATGAACCCAAAGGTGAAAAGGAAAGAGTTGTCTTACTTGGTCACGAAATAGCAACAGATCGATGCAGTTAATGACGACCAAGATCGTTGATTTTGTTATGTTTGTACTAATTAACTATAGACATGTTCTTCTCTACCGATCCTGCGAACTGAATGGTTTCGTATCATTCAGAAATCACGTAAATTAAGCTCTCAAAATTCTCATAGAAACTTCAACAGTACGTAGTATGGTGTGGAGCAATTGGGAAAGAGGAAGAGATCGATATAAAGAAAGAGAGAGAAAGCAATTGGAAGGAAGGAAACGAGAAGGAAGGAGGAATCTTCTCGAGTCAAATTAGTCGCACGTATTTGGAAGGAAGGAAACGAGAAGGATGGAGGAGGAATCGTCTCGAGTCAAATTTGGCAACCACAGGAATGGTAGAGCTCCATTTCCTACCACATAATCTCGAGTCATATTAGTCAACCCCAGGAATGGTAGAGCTCCACTTCCTCCCACCACATATTTTCGAAGAAAATTCTTGAGATTCCTCTCACCCGCGGATTCACATTAGGAAAATACTCCTTATTTCTATTTAATTCCAAATTACTGTGTAATATTTTTTATTTTTTGATCGGCCACTGTGTAATATATTACGGGGATGTAGCAAAAGACACCAAATCTCTTTGTGTTTTCTACGTTAATTGCAGTAACAAAACGAACAGAAAGAACATTCGAAATTTTTTGGTGGAGTATCATTTTTCCCCTTCGAGAAACTTAAGTTTAAGTGTGTGGGCCCCATATATATTTGAGGGATTCTGAATCACTAAAGATAGATACACTATTTTTTTACAATACATCTTATGTGAGATCTATTTCGGATCCTAAAAAAGTTCAAAAAAATACTGATAAATTTTAAAATATTGTTTTATGAGATATTGTAAAACATTAGCTCCAATGGATATCAATAAGTATTACTTCTGAATTCGTAGGGGTGAAACTGCTCCACTGCACAATTTCACCATTATGAATATAGAAATAATATTTATCAATTTCCGTTGGAGCTGATTTTTTACAGGACACCATAAAATAATATTTTAAAATTTATGAATATTTTTTGGATTTTTATGGAACCCGAAATGGACCCCACATAAAATATAATGTAACGTGTAGTGTAACTATGTAGTGTATGTACTATGTAGCATCTCTATTATAAAACAGAAGGGTGTGGGGACAAATTGTTGGAACGGCTTAGATTCATTTGATCCAAAGGCTGTAGTGCATCCTCTCATTTCCTGGTTAAGTGCCCACGGTTTTTATCTAAATCACACAACTGTCATCTCCTTCCAACAGGGTGCGTAGTGCCATAGGCACGGGCTATCACTAGTCCATCTATATAAATGGTGTTGTGTTTGAATTATTGTGTACCTATAATTTTTTGTTTTTTGTGGGGGAAAAAAACTTGACCCTCGGTACGTGTATGTACCGAACACAGCTACTAGTGGCATGGGTTTGGCTGATGGGTAGGGTTTGGAAGTTATAAAAAGATGAGTCTTGAAAAATTCTGATTTGTTGTGAAATTAATGGTTGACAAAATATAAGAAATGATTAGAGCCATAAGTTTCAGCGAATTAAGTTTACAGAAAATGCAATTGTAATAGGCGTATTAATTATATGTTTTTAACTTGTAATCTTTGGCCCCTATAAAGACAGAATGAAACTTGCAATGAAAGGTAAGAATTAGAAGTATCTGATTGATCCTGTAGATCAATTGTGTTTCTGATAGTTTCAGAAGAACTATATTTAACATATGTTGTGTTCTTTATTATCTTTATTTTTGTTCTGTTCTTTTGATATTTCCTTAGTTTTATATCACGTTATCAGCACGAGTTTCTACCCGACTGAGAAGGTAATGGGTTACATTTCACGTTGGTATTTTTCACTATTTATGTTTGTCTATTACATGCATACATAAATATATAAATTACAAGTAAATTATTGACAAAGAAAAAATGTTCTACCAGAAGTAGTTCCCTGATAAATATACAAAGTATTCTTGCTATTTATAAATTCCTGAATTCAATTGAATTTTTACAACAATAAATACCTGAAGTATTTACTATTGAAAACAAAAGTACTCGAAGTACTTATTAGCACATGTAATACTTATACCACGAAATGAATTTATATTTGGTAGAGGATGTGCATTTAATCTCATTCATTATTTGTGATAAATTAACATTGACATATTTTTATGTTGCTTTGCATATATTAACTTACGGATGTTAGAGGCTAGAAATCTTTTCTTTGCATATTCTATATATTACATTTAGAAATTTGTTTTATTTGTAAATTAGTGAAAGTCACATTATACTTTGTGCATTTTATTATTGCCTGACATTTTCCCTAATTAGTTAAACTTGTACCATTAACTTGATTGTCTTTTATTTCAACATCCATCTAAATTAATATTTATAATTTTATAGACAATGTCGAACTACACAAAATTGGATTTCGCGGTATTAGACATTTCTGGAAGGAATTATTTGTCATGGATACTTGATGTGGAAATCCATCTCGATGCTATGGAACTTGGAAACACAATTACTGATGGTAACGACGCATCCTCGAAGGATCGTGCTAAAGCCATGATCTTCATTCGACACCATCTCCACGAGGACCTGAAGTCTGAATACCTTACAGTAAAAGACCCATTAAATTTGTGAAATAATCTGAAGGAAAGGTATGGGCACCAGAAGGCTGTAATCCTACCAAATGCTCGTTATCGCTTGTTGAATTTAAGGCTGCAAGATTATAAATCTGTTAGTGAGTATAACTCTACTCTGTTCAAGATAGTTTCAATTTTGAATTATGTGGAGAACAGATTTCTGAAAAAGATATGTTAGAAAAGACTTTTTCCACTTTTCACGTCAACAATTTGCTCCTGCAGCAGCAATACAAAGAGCGTGGGTTTGAGAAATACTCAGATTTAATCTCTTGCCTTCTGGTCGCTGAACAAAATAATGAACTATTACTGAGAAATCACGAGTCTCGTCCAACTGGTGCTCTACCATTCCCTGAAGCGAATAGAGTCTCTTTTCCGAGTAATGGACAAGGTCGTGGTCGTGGACAGAGACGTGGTCGGGGTAGCCATAACCACCAAGTTCGTGGAGGATATATTCAAAAGTCAGGCAAGAAATCGAAGTATCCCCAGAAGTGGAATAGGTCGGAAGTGTCCAAAGAAAAGGGCAAGAGGGTGCTGAATAAACCCTCTAAGAACTCTAAGGATTCTTGCTACAGGTGCGGTGGGAAGGGTCATTGGTCGCGTACCTGTCATACGCCGAAGCATTTGATTGAGCTTTATCAAGCATCGCTCAAGGAAAAAGAAAAAGAAATTGAAACAAACTTTACCGATCAAATTAGTCAGAACCAAACTGTTGACCCTTTTGAACCCATTGACATTCCATCTTTCGACATTTCTGAGTACCTTGCAGGACCAAGTGGAACCAAAGATGATTTCTTTGGTGATGGAGGTGACTATTCTGAATGGTCACAAGAATAATTGTGTGCTTAGGATATCTTGTGTTTCTACTTATATCCAAAAATAAAGACATACTACGGCTACGTCTCAATCATCTTATGATGTAATAAATTAATCAATATACACTTATTCTATAATACTAATTTAAAGTGTTTTTGATTATTGATTCGTGAAATTTTTGAAATTATGTTTTGCATATAATAGGGGCATGGATACTAATCGGGCACTATCAAACACGAAGATAACTGGTGAAGATATTTGTTTAGTAGACAGTGGTACAACACATACTATTCTCCGAGATAAAAAATATTTCAAACAATTGACAAAGGTACAAGCAAATGTCAATATAATATCAGGTTCTACAAACCTAATTGAAGGCTCTGGAAGAGCAAATATTGTGTTAACAAATGGAACAAATCTAAGTATTGATAATGCTTTGTACTCTACCAGATCCAGAAGAAATCTGCTAAGTTTCAAAGATATACGTCATAATGGTTATCATATTGAAACCATCAGCGAAGGTAAAGAAGAATATTTGCGTATCACTTCTTACATATTTGGCCAGAAGCAAGTACTAGAAAAACTTTCTTCATTCTTTTATGGGTTATATTATACGACGATTAGAACAATTCAGTCGTATGCTGTTATGCACCAGAAGTGTACTAACCCAAAACTTTTCATGCTATGGCATGATCGCCTTGGGCATCCAGGTTCAATAATGATACGTCGTATTATTGAAAATTCACATGGGCATCCATTGAAGAACCAGAAGATTCTTTTGCCCAGTAATTATCCAAGTACTGCTTGTTCACAAGGAAAACTGATAACTAGACCATCCCTCTCAAAAGTCATTGTTGAATCCCCGTCTTTTTTACAAAGAATTCAAGGGGATATTTGTGGCCCAATACACCCACCATCTGGACCATTTCGCTATTTCATGATTCTAGTTGATGCCTCAACCAGATGGTCACATACTTGTTTATTGTCTACACGAAATATTGCATTTGCTAAATTACTAGCCCAAATAATTAGATTGCGAGCACAATTTTCAGACTACCCAATCAAAACAATTCGTCTTGACAATGCTGGAGAATTCACATCTCAAGCATTTAATGATTACTGCATGTCAATTGGTATTGATGTTGAGCATCCTGTTGCACATATTCATACCCAAAATGGTTTAGCTGAATCTTTTATTAAAAGACTTCAGTTGATTGCTCGACCATTACTTATGAAAACAAAATTACCAGCTTCTACTTGGGGACATGCTATCTTACATGCTGCATCTCTAATTCGTGTTAGACCAACTGCATATCACAAATATTCTCCTACACAACTTGTACTTGGTCAACAACCGAATATCTCTCACTTAAGAGTTTTTGGTTGTGCTGTGCATGTGCCCATTGCACCTCCCCAACGCACTAAAATGGGTCCTCAACGTAGACTTGGTATATATGTTGGTTTTGACTCTCCGTCTATCATTAGATACCTTAAACCCTTAACAGGTGATGTTTTTAAAGCACGATTTGAGGATTGCCATTTTGATGAATTAGTATTCCCACCATTAGGGGGAGATAAATTGAAGCTAGAAGCTCAACGAGAAATTATCTGGAGTGCTTTAACATTATCTCATCTTGATCCTCGTACTAATCAATGTGAACTAGAAGTTCAAAGGATCATTCATTTGCAAAGTATTGCAAATCGGTTACCGGATGCATTTACCGACACAAAAAGGGTAACTAAGTCCCATATACCAGCTGCTAACGTTCCTGCACGGATTGAAATTCCTGCAGGACAGACCACTTGTACAACAGCTGATGAATCCAAGACACGCCAGAAGCGTGGGAGACCAGTCGGTGCAAAAGATAGACTTCCCCGGAAGAGAAAAATCCAAGGCAAAGAGACTGACACCCCAAAGGTAGCTAGCACTCTAGAAGAGACCAAACTAACAAACGCAAACGCTCCCGAAGAAGCTAAACCTACAGGACAAGCAAATGAAAGAATGAATCTATCAATATTTTCTCGTAAGTTTGAATCTCCCGAAGAGAAGTCTCCTGAAGAGGTGTTTCCTCAAGAGGAACAGGTACCTGCAAATAATGAGATCTCAATACACTATATGAATACGAGAGAAATATTGGATAGAAACAAAACCGTTGTCGACAATGTATTTTCGTTTAAAGTTGCTCTTAACATTACCAGAAGTAATGAAAACATTACTGGAAGTAATGAAGAAAGTGAACCACAAACTGTCGAGGAATGTCGAGATAGGAATGATTGGCCAATGTGGAAAGGAGCAATTCAAGCAGAACTAAATTCTCTTGCAAAAAGGGAAGTATTTGGACCGGTAGTCCAAACCCCCGAAGGGATACAACCTGTAGGATATAAGTGGGTGTTCGTGCGAAAGCGCAATGAGAAGAATGAAGTTGTGTGATACAAAGCACGACTTGTTGCACAAGGTTTCTCGCAGAGACCTGGAATTGATTATGAAGAGACATACTCTCCTGTAATGGATGGTATCACATTCAGATTTTTGATTAGCTTAGTAGTCACAGAATGTCTAGATATGCATCTGATGAACGTAGTGACAGCATATTTGTATGGATCACTGGATGTTGACATATACATGAAGATCCCAGAAGGATATGCTATGCCTGAAGCATGCAATTCAAAACCCCGAAGTGTTTATTCTCTTAAGCTACAAAAATCACTATATGGGTTGAAACAATCTGGTCGTATGTGGTACAAACGACTTAGTGAATATTTGCTAAAGGAAGGATATGAAAATGATCTAATTTGTCCATGTATTTTTACTAAGAAATCAAACTCTGGATTTGCAATTATTGCGGTTTATGTCGATGACTTAAATCTCGTAGGAACTCCGGAAGAGCTTATAAAAACCGCAGAATATTTAAAAAGGGAGTTTGAAATGAAAGATCTTGGCAAAATGAAATTTTGTATCGGCCTGCAAATCGAGCATTTGCCAAATGGTATCCTGGTACATCAATCGACATACACGGAAAAAGTCCTGAAGCAATTTTATATGGATAAAGCGCATCCATTGAGTACTCCCATGGTGGTTCGATCACTTGATGTTAACAAGGATCCCTTTCGTCCTCTTGAAGAGGGAGAAGATATTCTTTGTCCTGAAGTACCATATATGAGTGCAATTGGTGCACTTATGTATTTGGCAAATTGTACACGACCAGATATAGCATTCTCGGTCAATTTATTGGCTCGATATAGTTCTGCTCCAACTCAGCGGCGTTGGAAAGGAATTAAACACATATTCCGTTACCTTCGAGGAACGGTTGACTTGGGCTTATTTTATTCAAAAGGATCGACGTCACAATTAATCGGATATGCAGATGCTGGTTATTTATCGGATCCACATAAAGCCCGATCATAAACAGGATATGTGTTTACTTGCGGCGGTACTGCCATTTCATGGCGTTTTGTGAAGCAAACGTTGACTGTTACTTCTTCTAATCACTCTGAAATCATTGCAATCCATGAAACAAGTCGTGAATGTGTTTGGTTGAGATCAATGATTCAACACATTCGGGAGAAATGCGGATTGTCTTCAATCAAGGATTGTCCAACAATTTTGTATGAAGATAATGCCGCATGTATCACACAGATCAAAGGTGGTTATATTAAAGGAGACAAAACTAAGCACATATCGCCAAAATTCTTTTACACCCATGACCTCCAGAAAAGCGGTGATATTGATGTTCAGCAAATACGCTCTTGCGACAATCTGGCAGACTTATTCACTAAGGTATTACCAACTACAACGTTCAAGAAGTTGGTAACCAATATTGGAATGTGTCGACTCAAAGACTTATCATGCAATGTTGAGAGGGAGTCAACGACTTGAAGATTATATATTGTGTGTACTCTTTTTCCTTCGCCAGAGGTTTTTTCGATTGAGTTTTCCTTGGCAAGGTTTTAACGAGACATAAGTTTAATATTTTGTCATCCAAGGGGAAGTGTTGTGAAATTAATGGTTGACAAAATATAAGTAATGATTAGAGCCATAAGTTTCAGCGAATTAAGTTTACAGAAAATGCAATTGTAACAGGCGTATTAAATATATGTTTGTAACTTGTAATCTTTGGCCCCTATAAAGACAGAATGAAACTTGAAATGAAAGGTAAGAATTAGAAGTATCTGATTGATCCTGTTGATCAATTGTGTTTCTGATAGTTCTAGAAGAACTATATTTAACATATGTTGTGCTCTTTATTGTCTTTACTTTTGTTCTGTTCTTTTGATATTTTCTTAGTTTTATATCATGATTATCCTTTCTTTGTTTTTTGGCTTATCCACTTATTTGGTCCTTATAAATTAGTCTCAATTTCATTTTCGTCCTTGTAAAATTTTTTGTTTCAATTTTACCCTTGCAGTTCATGACGGGTTTCAATGTTACCCTTTCCATCAATAAATGGATGGAAATTGCTAAGGCTGATAAATGACTCTAATAACCCTGTCCCTTTTTTTTTTTTGGAACGTGTACGGTGTACCCCCTCTCTACAACAAAAATTCTACTAAAAATTTATAAAAGAGGAAAAGGAAACCCAGTTGGGGTCTTCCCTCTACTGTTCTCTCTTTCCCTTCTTCCTTCTACTGTTCTCTCTTTTCCTTCTCGTATTCTCTCCCTCTCTAATCTCTTTCCATCTCTCCCTCTCGCTTTCCATTGTGTATTTATATAACATATAACGAATACAACTCCCCCCCCCCCCCCCCCCCCCCCACCACACACACACACAGACATATATATATATATATATATATATATATATATATATATATATATCACGCACACATGCACAATACCTCTTTTCTCTCTCTATCCCGTACTGTCTCGGCTGAATCTCTTTCTCCCTCTCTTCCTCTCTCTCTCATCCCCTCTCTGCTATTGAGCCATGGTTATGGCCGCCAGTCGGACTCCGTCGCCAGGAATGAGGAACCCAATTTTTGTACATTAGTGATTTTGAGTCTAATTTGTGAAAATTGTTAACCCTCTTTTTTATCATTGGATAGAAATGCAATTGATAGGGGATAAAGGTAAGACCCATTTGCTTAATATTACAATTGAGATAGGGAAAAGGATAGACCCATTTGGTTAAAATTGCAATTGAATGGGGAAAAAAGGGAGATCATTTGGTTAAAATTGTGATTGATGGGGAAAAAGATAAATCCATTTGATTTGAATTGCAATTTGCTGCAATTGATAGGGGAAACAAGGTAGCCATGGTTGCTGTTAATGGAAGTGTGGGGGTTGAGGGAGTGAAGAGTAGAGGGTATTAATATATAGATTTTGTGATTTGGAAATGACCGAAACGTTGGTGTAAAAGGCAAATGTAATTAGAGAAAAAAAATATTACGTAGTAGAATTTTTGTTGTAGGGGGGGTGTACACGTTAAAAAAAAGGACACGGGTATTAGAGTCATTATCAACCTCCGTTAGCAACCTAAGCAATTTCCATCCACTTATTAACGGAAAGGGTAACATTGAAATCCGTCATAAATTGCAAGGGTAAAATTGAAACAAAAAATTTTACAAGGACGAAAATAAAACTGAGACTAATTTATAAGGACCAAATAAGTAGATAAGCCTTTTTTTTTTTTTAGGCAACACAAGTTTTATTAAGAACATTTGACAAATGGTATATCAAGTGGGGGGAGAGGGAGAGAAGAATCCAACCAATTGTTGGATGAAAATGAAAAATAAAATGATGGGTCAAAGCCCACCAACACCCAAAGGATCAGGCCCCAAAAAATAAACCAATAAACCACATGGGCCTGGCCCAAAAAAGAGCCAAAACACTGCCGCCTCCACTGCCGCCACACACATTCTCCACCACCACCAACCACCAGTTAACCACCACCACCACAAACCCATATCCTTTGTTTGGATATAGGGAAATGAGTGAGAAAAGAAGAAATGTTTAACTGATCTGATTATGCTTTCATTTTCCTTGTTTGGCTTGAAAGAGAAGAGAAGAGAAAATGGCAAAACAAGGTTCTATACTATGAATAGTAAAATTTTCCTCTTCCTTCTCTCTCATTTTCTTTCCTAATTATTTTCTCTACTCTCACTTTTCATATGTTCCAAACAGAGCAGGGCATTTCAGAATTAAGGGTTGGGCATACAAAGGATATTTCTTTCTGTTATTTTGAGTGTTTGGCTCTCAGTTGTCTTGGTTCTGCTCCTTTTTGGGTTGACTTCTCGGCACGGGATCTTCTGTTCGACTTTCCCAGTCCCAGCCCTCTGTCCCACTCCTCAAATAATGACACGTGTAGGTCACACCAAAAACCAAAAGGCTAAGCTACATCCACTATTTTTCTCTACTGTGGAACCCTTGTCGACGCCTCTGCTGGCCCGCCATCACGCCCTTACTCTGATCTCACCCAGCCTCCACAAGGCAAGAATTAGGAGAAACCCAAAATTCTTATTTTGCATGAAATTGAAAACCTAATCACTATAACCCCTTTTTGATTCTCCAAAACCCGAGAGTGAATCTCTAAAGATTTGGGCAGTAGAACATTACTGAAAGGATCAATATTGTTTAATAATTTTTTTTTTTGAAGAAAAAAAAATTATAACTTACCCCCTTTAGTGTTATACATAAACAGGCCAGGGGAGAGTATATATCATGTGTGTATATATAATGTAGAGAGAGATCACCGGAAAAGTGATAGTGCTGCAAACCAATGAGATCAATTTGGCCAGAGGTTATAAGGGGAGAAGACAGCTGTTCAATGAAAAGGGGGAGAAGACAAAGGCGAGATTGTGTGTGGCTTAGCCCCTTTTGGTTTTTGGTGTGACCTACATGTGTCATTATTTGAGGAGTGGGACAGAGGGCTGGAACAGGGAAAGTCGGACAGAAGATTCCGTGCCTGGATTCTCACCAGTCCTTTCTCTTGGATTAACATATGATTGTCTATAGATTTTGATGTCAACCTCGTTAGGATGACCGTCTATGATTGTGAATCTTGTGATGCCATTTTTCCCCGTTCCTTTTAATTTTTGAAAACTCTTCGTTCAAAGAATAATAAAAATTCATTTGTCATTCAGAAAAAATATATATATATAACCACAGCCACAGAACACATTCCTGAATTCAACTATATAAGGCTGATTATATTTGCATCTCATTACTTTCTCCATAAAACACATTCTTGAATTCAACTCATTACTTTCTCGGTAGGGTTTCAGTTAAGCGTTAAGTTGTGAACTACTTCTTATAGTCTATAAACGCCAAATTGATTTCACCAAACTATAAGTTGTAGAAAATGTGTTGGATTAGTAGAAAAAAAATGAAGCGGTTTAGCTTACAAAGAGGTTTAACTTTCCCTTTTCCATCAACCAACTTTTGGGAAAATGAAGAGATCACTGGTAGTCTTGAGACTCTAGACTTTGAAGGTTTTGGTGGAGCTGAAAGTGGGCATTTCTCATCCGCACTGGAGAATCAAATAAAATGCATGTGTAAGTGATCACCAAAAACAGATATTTGGGATTAATACATTTAAAGCTTTTACTTGATACCTAGAGGGGCCTTCAAATAAATGCATTGTTCAACGGAAAAGATAGTATAGAACCAACCCGAAGAACGAAAGCTTATTTACACATTTTAGCTTGAGGAAAAACTAAATTCAGATGATGGTTTAAACGTACAATCAAGGAAGACCAAACTATTTACTACTGAAAGTAGGACAATTTAAGTTTGAGGAATGTTATAACGTACACAACTTTAAAGCACAACTCCGGACACAACGGATCTGGAGCAGGTGGATGCATATGCATTCACATGCATCGAACGGATCCGGACTCAATTGTGTGCGGAGTTGTGATTTAAAGTTGTGTATCTCGGTGGTATGCTTTATGTATTCGGATCGAGTTGGAGCTAACTAAATTAACTGTCTAATTAACTACAACCTAAATCGAATCTAACAGATCGAGCCTTGCAATACTCGGGAAACAGGGCTGCAAATTAGCAAACACAGAAACTAAAATCGAAACCTCAAAATGAGAAAAATGAAGAAGCAGAAATCCATGTGAAGTAAATGGGGAATCTTGTGAACGAGGTAAGATTTGAAGGAAGCAAATCATGATCCCATGATTTTAGTAATTCCAATTACTAAGATATTCAATCAATCCCATGATTGGTTGCCTAATTAGTGTAACTTGATTTCCTTGAAATTAGCTGTTGTAATCCTTATATAAACTGAACAATATACAACCTACCTAATCAAGGAGGTTTTCATTCATCTTCTCCTAATTATCGTTCATGGTATCAGAGCAAGAACGATCATCCATGGACAAGACTCCTTCCTCCTCTTCTTCTTCTCTACCTCTCCCAATCTCCTTTAACATTTCTCATCTCTTCAACATTCCTATGGATAGAAACGACTGTTGGAAAAATTGGCCACTGCAATCTGTACTGTTGACGATATCTCCACCAAACACTGAAATACGCTTCGAGTCATGACTATGTCGCTCTCCTAAAGACAGTATTTGCCCCCACCAATACCGGTATGCAAAGGGTTACAGCAAACCTGCCTTCAAGATAAATCGAAGCCCGAACTTGAAGTTCTTTCCGTTTTCGTTTGCACTAACGAAATGGACAGAATACCTACTTGAACGAATATAAGAACCGAGAAGCACTGTGTTCTATTTTCTGCAGCAAAACAGAACGCAGAATGAATGCTAGAAAATATATAGAGAGATGTGGGAGAAATTCGGATTATATGTGTGTATATAAGCACTGGATTCTGCTAAGTAGTGGTCTATTTATAGGCCACTACGCACCCATTGAGAATGGGTATGCATCCGATCTAATCTGACCGTTGGATCAGATCCTACGATCTAGATCGATCAGTCACACCCAGTCACATGAACTGGTGTGCTGTTTGACTCACACCCAATCGGATTTGATCTAATTCGTTGGATTGAGCCCATTTGCGGCCGACGGCTGAGATCGCAACTCTACGAACCAATGTACCCATAGGCTCGAGTTGCACCCAATCGGAACTGCTCCATGTGACTCACCTGCCACGCGTGTGACATGCGGCATCCACGTCAGCGCCACTTTATTGCCAACTCGCACGTCAGCGCCACTTTTTTGCCAACTCGCAATAAGAAATGTCACACGCGGCATCCACGTTAGCGCCACTTTATTGCCAACTCGCAATAAGAAATGGCGCCTGTAAGGCGCCTTGCGCTAAGTGCAAAGTGCGCCGCTAAAGCGCCACAATGCACCACAGCCCACGCCACACGCCCCCACGCGCGCGTGCGTGTGTGAGTGTGTACCGACTCTGCCGGTATGGTGCAAAGCATCAAAGGGCTACACCACACTAGATCATTAGTTACTTACATTAGGAATGTTTCATAATATATACCACTCCAACATCTCTCAACTAACCAATGTGGGACAAAGCTCACAAAGAGAAAAACAAGCATTCTAAGGAAATAAAAGAATTTTACAAAACCAAAAACGACGACTCTTTATTTTGAAAATCTCTAACAATCCCCCACCATTTTCGAAATACAGATGAAATATTCCCGGTTCTTATTACAAGGTTTATGCATACATAAATAGTGTCTTGCGACTTCAACTATTCACTTAGTGAAAACATATCAAAGCTGGTCAGGGCAACATAGTAGACGTGTCTTTGAACTAGTTGTCCTCTGTCGACCAACCGGACGTGTCTCACACATAATCCTCCAAATAATGCAGATATCCCAATCGGTTGACCCGTGAACTGGCCTTGGGTCTTTTATCTTAATTTCATGAACGCTCTAAGGTCTAGCCCCTGTGACCTATAGGAAGCGGCACCACCTCCACATTCACATAGGTAGATCGCTATCCGTGCTCCTATAACATTAGCACAAAACAATCTATTAAGAACTAAGTAGTTCAACCTCCTTTGTATTCACATTATAAGTACAAAACACTTTACCTTGGAATGTGTAAAATAGCTTTAAAGTGTTTCCAATCATGACATATGGTGTAGTTTCTCATTGAACTCAAGAGATTGAGAGTATCAACCGGTTGAGTTAAGTTTCCACCAAGAGTGATTAAGCTAATTGGGCAAAAGTCCCATTCCCTTTGATGTTTTCAATACCAAATCCCTTGCAAGGCTTTTCGTAAAAGGATCCGTCAAGTTTTGACTTGACTTAACAAAATCAATGGTTATCACCCCATCAACAATCAATTGTCTCACATAACTATGCCTTAGTCCAATATGCCTAGACTTTCCATTATACACTTGGTTATACGCTCCCAACAACGTAGCTTGACTATGTCAATGCAGCGATACAGGTGGCATTGGCTTAGGCCACACTGGAATTTTCAGCAATAGATTTCTTAGCCATTCTGCCTCCTTACTACCAGAAGCTAATGCTACAAACTCGGCTGCCATGGTCGAGTCTATTATCAGCGTTTGCTTCTTAGATCCCCAAGAGATTGACCTTCCACCAAGTGTAAACACCCAACCACTCGTTGACGAGTGATCATTCCGCTCAGTAATCCAACTAGCATCAGTGTATCCTTCTAGAGTCGAAGGATATCCACTATAGACTATTCCATAATCTATAGTCCCTTTGAGGTACCGCAGTACTCTATATACTGCATGCCAATGTACATGCCCAGGATTATTAGTATACCTACTAAGTTTCCCCACAGCATATTCAATGTCCGGTCTTGTACTTGTCATGGCATACATCAAGCTGCCAATCACTCTAGAATACTCTAGTTGTGACACCGCTCTCCCCTCATTAAGATCCAATGGTGATTGAGAGTCATACGGAGTAGACACCGATTTGCTTTCAAAGTGATTAAACTTCTTTAAAATCTTCTCAATGTAATGTTCCTGGGATAGAATCAAGTGACCACCACTTTTTTTAATTCTTATACCCAATATTACATCAGCAATACCCATATCTTTCATACTAAAATTAGCAGAAAGAAAAACTTTTGTACTCTGAATGCTCTCTTGGTCTGTACCAAAAATAAGCATATCGTCTACGTACAAACAGATAATGACTCCTCGTTTGCCATTAAATTTACTATACACGCACTTGTCAGTTTGGTGTATTGTAAAACCATTTGACACAACCATTTTGTCAAACTTTTCGTGCCATTGCTTAGGTGCTTGCTTAAGTCCATAAAGAGACTTTATAAGCTTATAAACTTTGTGCTCATAACCTTGCACAACAAACCCCTTCGGTTGCTTCATATAGATTTCCTCATCTAACTCACCATTAAGGAATACAGTCTTGACATCCATTTGGTGTATCTCAAACTTGTATATAGAAGCAAGAGCAATTAAAACTCTAATTGTTGAGATTCTAGCACCTGGGGCATAGGTATCAAAGTAATCAATACCTTCTTTCTGGGTAAAGCCTTTGGCTACAAGTCTGGCCTTGAACTTATCAATAGTTCCATCAATTTTCATTTTCTTCTTGAAAATCCATTTACAAGCAATTGGCTTAGAACCAGGTGGTAAATCCACCAGAACCCATGTATTATTACCCATGATAGAGTCTATCTCATCTTGGATAGCCTCTTTCCAGAAAGCCACGTCTTGCGATTTCATTGCTTCCTCAAATGTCAATGGATCAATTTCAACGTGAAGTGAAAATACATTATGAGCACATGAAGTCTCTCTAGTGCCTTCAACTAGATAAACTATGAAATCAGGACCAAATGTTTTCTCTATCCGAACTCGTTTGCTCCTTCTTAATTCAACTTGTTCCTCAGGTTCATTTTCTTCAACTGGAACCTCTAAAGGCTCGTTGTCCTCTTCAGACATCAAAGGAAATTCTTTCGAATCTTTATTAGATTCCAAATCTTTACTAGATTTTAACTTTGAAATTCTGTCAAATCTGTTTTCATAGAACACTGCATCTCAAGATTCAATGATGGTGTTGATGGACACAACATCATTAGGCTCAGCCACTAGAAACCTATATGCTTTACTGTGCAAAGCATATCCAAGGAATACATACTCGATTCCTTTTGGACCCAGTTTCTTCCTTTTAGGTCCAGGCAATCTCACAATCGCCCTACATCCCCAAGTCTTAAAATAACTCAAGTTTGGTTTCCTTTTTGACCAGAGTTCATATGGAGTAATGTTAGACTTTTTGAGAGGTACTCTATTTAGGATATAAGCAGCGGTAAGTATGGCTTCGCCCCACAAATTTTTACTTAATCCTGCATTGCTTAGCATAGCAACCACCATCTCAGATAAAGTTCTATTCTTCCTTTCGGCCACTCCATTTTGTTGTTGTGTATAAGGTGCAGTTACTTCATGAATTATACCTACTGATTCACAATAATCAGGAAAGTGATATTCACCACCCCTGTCAGACCTAAGACGTTTTATCTTCAAACCACATTGATTTTCAACTTCAGCCTTATATGCAACAAATTGATCAAGTACTTCATCTTTGGAATGAAGCAAATAGATATAGCAAAATTTTGAATAATCATCTATGAATGTTGCCATATAAAGTTTTCCGCCTCTAGTTGGAGTGCTATGAAAATCACATACATCACTATGAATCAATTCAAGTAATGAAGAAGTTTGCTCAATTTTAGGAAATGGCAATCTGGTTATCTTTGATTCCAAACAAATCTTGCATTTATCAACCATATCATTATCAGATTTAGGAATTAGTCCAGATTTTATCATGCAATCCATTTTCCTTGTACTGATATGTCCTAAACGAGTATGCCATAAAGAAAAAAAGAATCAAGCATATAAGCAGAAATAACTGTGTTATTAATATTAAGCATAAACATCCCCTCGGTTACATAGCCTTTGCCAACAAACACACCACCCTTGGACACAACAATTTTGCCCGACTCAAACACTACTTTAAAACCATACTTATTAAGTAGACTTGCAGACACGAGATTCTTCCTAACTTTCGGTACATGATACACATCAGTAAGAGTCAGCGTCTTGCCAGAAGTGAACTCCAAGTCCACTTTGGCTTTTCCCTTAACTGATGCAGTTGACGCATTTTCCATGAATAGAACGGTACCATCTGCAACTGGACTATACTCAGTAAAGAGCCTCTTGTCATTGCAGACATGCTTTGTCGCACCAGAATCAATCCACCAATTTCCAGCATCTTCGAGGATATTCGCCTCGGAAACAACAGCAATGAATTTAGAATTCTTTGCCCCAGATGCTCCTGGATTTCCACCAGAGTTCTTCCTTTTCAGGATTTTGCAATCTTTCTTAAGATGCCCAGGTTTGCCGCAATGCCAGCAACCAGTGTCGGTAGGATCCCGCTTCTGCTTCTTCCACTTACCAGAAGACTTATCACCGTCCCTGTTCTTGCATTTCTTGTTGGAACTTTCTTCCGCCACATGTACTTTGGAAGTAGAATTATCCTTACCCTCCTGACACCTTGTCTCTTCCTCCACCCGAAGGTGTTGGGCCAACTGATCAAGGGTAAATTCCTCGATCTTGTATTTGAGTTCCTTTCTGTAATCTTTCCAAGATGCAGGCAGTTTGTCAATAACAGAGGAGACAACAATATATTCATCCATATGCATATTCTTAACCTTAAACTGACTGAGGATATACTGAATTTCATGCAACTGATCAATGAACGGCTTTGTATCAACCATGCGATAATTCATAAACTGACTACCAAGAAATTTCTTACTTATAGCGTCATCAGAAAGATACTTATCGTTAAGTGCATCCCAAAGTTCCTTTGCCGTCATTGAATTCTGATAGACGTCGAATAGTGCATCTGACAGTGCATTGAGGATGTGTCCTCTATAGATGTAGCCATCATTCTCCCACTTACCCCTTTCACGAGCCTGCTCCATAGTTTCATCATCTTGATTTTCCGATATCTCCGGACTCGGAGTAGTCAAAACATACACCACTTTCAGGGTCGCTAGCAAGCAGTGCATCTTCTTCTGCCAACGCCTGAAATTCCCACCTTCAAACTGCTCCAACTTCAGAAAGTCTTGTGTCATCTTCTGTAGAGACATTGCCATCGTAAATACTGTCTTTAGATTGTTGAAAAACTTGGCCGCTGCAATTTGTACTGTTGACGATATCTCCACCAAACACTAAAATATGCTTCGAGTCACGACTATGTCGCTCTCCTAAAGACAGTATTTGCCCCCACCAATACCGGTATGCAAAGGGTTACAGCAAACCTGCCTTCAAGATAAATCAAAGCCCGAACTTGAAGTTCTTTCCGTTTTCGTTTGCACCAACGAAACGGACAGAATACCTGCTTGAACGAATATAAGAACCGAGAACCACTGTGTTCTATTTTCTGCAGCAAAACAGAACGCAGAATGAATGCTAGAAAATATATAGAGAGATGTGGGAGAAATTCGGATTATATGTGTGTATATGAGCACTGGAGCCCTTTTCATTGCTTTTCGAAATGAAACTCTATGTTTTAATTGTCCGGCTATATATTGTGCAAGAATAATAAGGTTGTACAAGTATTTTTATTTCACTAATTACTACTATTCTAGATACGTCATGGTACGGGATTATTTCGGCGCAAGAGCGCTCGATTAGTGAGCTATTACGCACTCTTTCAAGGGTGGCTGCTTCTAGGCACACCTCCTGGCTGTCTCTGCACCCCTACCTCCTTTATCACCCTTTTTTGATTTCTCCGAAATTTCAAAAAACGGGCTTTTTTGAATCTCTATGCGCTCATTTCCCGAGAGGCCAGTGGCGAATTTTTCTCTCATTTATGTATCATAGACCAGCAGAGATAATTTGTGTTGGAGATCCCAATTTGAGGATGTGCTGGAACTACATGATCTTAAAAAAGTTGTTTCCAGCAAAGAAACTCCTTCAAAGAAACTCGAAGATGGCTCTATCAATCCAGCGTACTCTAAGGACAATCTTGTTCTTAGTTGGATCAAAGCTACTTCCTCCCCCTGCGATTCAAACTTTTTTGATCTCTTGTTCCACAGCTTCCGAAGCATGGACCGTCCTCGACAAAAGACTCTCTCCTTTGTCTAAAGTCCATATTCATACACTTCGTGATCAAGTTCGCACACTCAAAAAGCATGCGGACAAATCTGTTGGAGATTTTCTACTGTACGCCAAGTCACTTGCTGACTCTCTTGCCGCTGCGGGATCACCTATCTCAGACAATGAACTCATTGACTACATAATTGATGCTCTTAGCCTTGAATAAAAGGACTTCATCACTTCTCTTAATCATCATCCCACAACTTCCTTTGATGAGTTCTATGATCTTCTTCTTCAAGAAGAACACCTTCTTAAAAGGATGACAGCTCTCTCTCTCTGCTGGAACTGCATTTGCTACCCATCGTGACCCCCAAAATCAGCAGCCCTCTACCAATAAACAACATCAAAATATCAATCACAATAACCACCACCACCACCACAACAGAGGTCGTGGAGGGCGTCATGGAAGAGGCCGGGGAGGCCAATATTATTCTGATAACCAAGGAGGCCTTTATTCTTCAAATAACCGAGGTTCAACTTCTCATAGGCTCCATGTACCGGATAATCACCCCCCTCTTCTTCCAACACCAACCTTCACTTCCCTTTGCCAAATCTGCAACCAACAAGGCCAGAATGCAAAAGTTTGCCCAGAACGTGGTAATTTGCTTATGCCGCCGAGTCCGTGGCTAATACAACCTTTGGTACTTCTCATCTTGCTGATCCAAATTGGTGCTTGGATTCTGGAGCAACACATCATATGACACCAGCAACCTCCACTCGTTCATATGCTCAACCATACACAGGTACTGATTCTATCGTTGTCGGAAATGGATCACAGTTGCCTATCTCTCATGTTGGTCAAACTGTTGTGTCCACTCCTACAAAATCGCTCTCACTAAATGGAGTTTTGTGTGTACCTGCGATTAAGAAAAATCTTCTTTCCATTCGTCGTTTTTGTCATGATAATGACTGCTATTTTGAAATGGATTCTAACGGTTTTCGTGTCAAGGACAACAAGACCAGGCAGATTATTCTCAGTGGCAGTAGCTCCGCGGGCCTATACCACATTCATACCCTTCCAAGTATTTCTAGTCAACTGGTCTTTTATGGAGAAAGAACAAACCAAGATGTTTGGCATGCTCGCCTTGGTCACCCCTCTTATGGAGTTTTTCGAGTACTGCATCAGAAATTTGATTTACCTATTGCCGGCATTATTGTTTCCAATAAAGTTTGTCATATTTGTCCAATGGACAAATCTTGTAGACTTCCGTTTTTGGCTCGGAGTTTTAATGCTAAAAACCCACTTGATCTTTTGCATATGGATTTGTGGGGACCAGCCCCGATTATGTCAGGCTCAGGTTATCGGTATTATCTTTCTATTGTGGATGATTGTACTCGCTATGTGTGGATTTATCCTCTCATTCGAAAATCTGATGTCCTCTTTATCTCTATAGTATTCAAGCAAATGGTAGAAAGTTATTTTTCTCGTACTATACAGGCAATTCACACTATCAAGGTGTTCAAACAGATGGAGGTGGTGAGTTTACTAGCAAACCATTCACAAACTTTCTTTGTCATCATGGCATTGCTCAACAGATCTGTTGTCCCCATACACCGCAACAAAATGGTGTGGTTGAGCGTAAGCATCGGCATATTGTTGAAATGGGCCTTTGTCTCCTCTCTCAGTCGCACTTACCTTCGAGTTTTTGGGTGGAGGCATTCTCCACGGCCGTATTCCTCATTAATGGGTTACCTATGCCGCAACTTCGAAATCTGTCACCATATGAAAAATTGCTAAATCGGGCACCAGATTACCGTTTCCTCAAGGTTTTTGGATGCACTTACTTTCCTCACTTGGTTCCTTATAATAAACACAAGCTACTACCAAAGTCTGCAAAGTGTGTTTTTATTGGCTATGATACCAATCACAAAGGATACCAGTGCATGGACATTGTTACTGGACGTATTTATGTATCTCGAAATGTCACTTTTGATGAAACCCATTTTCCCTACAAACCATCATCTTCACCACCAACTCCACAACCACTATTCCTTCAACCATTAATTTCACCAGTAACGTCCTTACTTCCCCACACTCCACTTTCTAGTTCCCCATCTACCACAATCTTACCTCTTAATTCACCTCCTCCCATGGACACTGCAGATTCTTCCCCTATTCCGGTGTCCGCTTCCGCTGATTCCACCCTCCCCACACCTCACACAACCCCTCCAACAACCCCAACTTGTTCTGAACCTGCAAGCCCCAACTCTTCTCCTCCACCGAACAAGTTTAAAAGCATCAATGCTATTGTCTATGGTTCCTCCCCACATCCATTACCCCATGCCTTGACTGCTGATCTTGACAACCCTCTGACCCATGAACCGAACTCTTATACTCAAGCCTCTAAATTTCCTCATTGGCGATAGGCCATGGAAGATGAGTTTGCTGCTTTTCATCGAAACCAAACTTGGTCACTTGTCAGCCCTACATCCTCAATGAATATAGTTGGTTGTCGGTGGGTTTTCAAAGTCAAGAGAAATGCTAATGGCTCCATTGAACGACATAAAGCTCGTTTAGTGGCCAAAGAGTATAACCAGAAGGAGAGGTTAGACTATGATGAGACCTTTAGCCCTGTGGTCAAACCCTCAGCCATTCGCACTATTCTTTCTCTTGCCGTCTCTCGAAAATGGCCTTTAAAGCAGCTTGACGTCCGGAATGCCTTTCTCAATGGTTTTCTTCAGGAAAAAGTTTACATGAAACAACCCCCAGGGTTCATTGATCCTCTTAGCCCTCAGCATGTGTGTTGGTGATATTACAAAAGTAATGGACAAATTAACAGGCTGAGTCGCGGAAATTTCGCTCTCTTTAAGGAGATTCAAGCCCTCTACGGTAATAAACCGGTGCAGTAGAAAATCTCTGACTTGTCCCCTCCATGATATAACAGCCCGATAATTTATCGTATGGTTCGGATCTACTCTACACAAATAGGAGAACCCAAAGCTCGACAATAAAACACCCTTACACTTTGCCCGAGACTCTCACTCTCATATTAAATTTACAAGCTATTTACTTAGATAATAAAGATGGACAAAGATGGAGGAAAATACTTTGGAGAAGTTGGCTTATGGCTCTAGGAGTAGGATTATCTCTTGTGAATGCAAAGCCTCCCAAGCAAGCCTTATATAGGCAAGAGAGAATCCAAATTAAATCTTTCATTAATGACCAAATCTCACTTGGATATGGAAAGATATGGTCTAGATTTGGAAGATATGAAAGATATGGATAAACATGAAAGATATGCTCTAGATTTGCTACATATTCAAATATCTGCTAAGATAAGAGCATCTCACACAGATATACACGTGACTTGTAAAGTCTAGCACCAAAATATGTACAAAAATTTAATATTAAAATAATAAATTTCAAACCATGTGTGTAAACTCCATCGTGCTCTTTATGGACTTAAACAAGCTCCCCATGCTTGGTTTCATCGTCTCCACTCATTTCTTATTGACAATGGATTTTTCAACAGTCAATCAGATGCGTCTCTCTTTATTCAGCATTCATCAACCCATTCTCTCTTTCTCTTGGTGTATGTTGATGATCTAATTGTCACAGGTAGTGACACAATTGCCATTAATGATTTTATTGAACTCTTATGTTCAGTGTTCGATAGCCGCAAATTGGGCAATCTTGGTTTTTTCCTTGGCATGGAGGTCACTCGTACTACTGACACATTGTATCTCTCGCAATGCCGATATGCTACTGATCTATTGTCTAAGTTTAATATGGCATCCTGCAAGCCTTGCTCCACCCCACTTCTTGCCCACTCTAGGCTCTCTCGACTTGATGGTGATATTTTGGAGGACCCCACTCTTTATCGTAGCATGGTTGGTGGTCTTCAATATCTTACTCTTTCTCGACCGAATATCGCCTTTGCTGTCAATCATGTTTGCCAATTCCTGCAAACTCCCAGAACTTCTCATCTTCAAGCCGTTAAGAGAATTTACCACTATGTTAAGGGCACCATTGGACATGGTCTATCTTTTCACTACTCGAGTGATTATACTTTGAGAGCTTTTTCAGATGTAGATTGGGCCGGATGCCCTGATGATCGACGCTCCACAACAGGTGCTTGTATTTTTCTTGGTCCTAATCTCCTCACATGGACCGCAAAGAAACAATCCACCGTCTCACAGTCTAGCGCGGAAGCTGAATACCGCGCACTTGCTACCACCACTGCTGAACTCCAATGGTTCCGTTACCTTTTTGGTGAACTTGGGATTCCACTTCACTCCCCGCCGTGTATTTTCTGTGACAACATTTCAGCTCTTCACATGGCTGCTAATCCCCTATTTCATGCCTGGACCAGTCATATAGAAATCGACTATCATTTTATACGGGAGTTCCTTGCTCGAGGAGCATTGCGGCTTCAGTACGTTCCTTCTAATAATCAGCTGGCTGACATATTCACCAAAGGGCTCACTCGTGCACAATTTGATTATCTTGCCGTCAAGCTCAACCTGCACTCTGTTCCGTCTCGCTTGAGGGGGCGTGAAGGAAGCAAATCATGATCCCATGATTTTAGTCATTCCAATTACTAAGATATTCAATCAAGCCCATGATTGGTTGCCTAATTAGTGTAACTTGATTTCCTTGTAATTAGCTGTTGTAATCCTTATATGAACTGAACAATATACAACCTACCTAATCAAGGAGGTTTTCATTCATCTTCTCCTAATTATCGTACAAGATTTTGGGAATGAAATTGGACGTACCCACTCGAAGGCAGAACCGGTAGCGGTCGTCGGGTGGGTAGGGATCTGGAGCGGTGAAGTCAACGAACTTGGGGGACTTCGATCTTCTCGTAGAACTCTTCCTCCTCGAGTCCTCCTCTTTCTTCTTCGTTTTTGGTGCTCAACTGGGTCGGAAGTTCAGGTTTCTGATCCATTATGGGCGATAAGAGAGAGAGAGAGAGAGAGAGAGAGAGAGAGAGAGAGAGTGGTGATGAGGGTGGGGAGATAGATGGTGGGTTTTGGTTAATTGGTTAAACTAGGGGCTCTGATTTGCATTTTTCCTAGACAATTGAAGAGAGAGAGTGAGAGAGAGACATTTGGACACCTGATCGACCCTGCAAGTAGCCGTTACAATCTCTCTCTCTCTCCGGACGGAAAGTATGAAGCGGAATCTAGGGGCATATTTGAAATTTCATTTTTAGTAGTACTTACAATTTCTCCATTTTTTCCTTTATTTATCAAAAATATTACTAGAATACATAAAAATTATCCATGAAAATGTCTAACGAACACTTGGTTTATTACAGGTGAAACATGTTTTGTGGCCGAAAAAAATCATGGAAGAAATTGTTTTCACATAAGTAGAGAACTTTTTATTACTGTATTTCCAAAGTCTTTATCTTGGTTTGCTACAACAAGAATGTCAAGAAAGCTGAGTTTAAACTTAAATACATTGTGTACCAGAGTCGTTATCGACATTTTGAGGGTTCAAGGCGAACTTTAAAATTGCGCCCCTTAGAGCATCTCTAGCCTTGACTTATTTTAAGATTCAAATTTAAAAATGGGGCAAAAACCATAAAAATCTCTCTCTAATCTTTGACCCAAATCCTTCACCATTTTGGGTTTTACCCATTTTTTTGCCCAAATCTGAGACAACTTTTGCCTTGACCCATTTCTCCAACGGCTAGTTAGAGAGAGAGAGAGGGAGATGTGTAAAATTTGGGTTTGATGGTTGGAGATGTGTCTACCCAAAATGGATTTTTACCCAAAATTTGACTCAAATTTGAGGAAAAATATGGGTGAAGGCTGGAGATGCTCTTATGCACTTTTGCGAGGAAAAAAGAAAGGAGTAAATCAACTTTAAAATAACATATTACTATAAAGTAGATTAATTTCCGAAGTAGTGATAATTATAAGAACTTACAAGTATGACATATTGACTAAATATCACTCTTCTTGCTTTTTTAACCTACAAAAGTAATAATTACGTTAGCATAATTCATTTTTTTCGCCATATCCTGATCAATGGATGTCATAGCTAACCCACCATTTCAAACTGTTCTCGTGACATAATCGAACAAATAAAAGTAGCTCTATTCTCCGGGAACAATTGTATCGTGAGTACTCCAATTCATCTCAACTAATTGAGCATTTTATTTAATTTTTTTCCCTCTTGGTTAATAGTCTTTCAAGACTTCCAACTTTGAAGATTTTCGAGTGCTATTTTGTCCACCATCCTTAAAAGAAGGTGAACATTACCCTTCCTCTTATTGGTTAAAATGGTGAGGACTCCACCACAAAGCGATGTCATACTTACCATGCAATACACTCTTTGGTAAGCATGATATCACTTTGTTGTGAGATCTACATCATTTCAACCAGTAAGAATGAGAGTAAGATTCACCCCCTTAAGTGGAAAGTGAACAAAACTCAACTCAAAATGTTCCCATCACAAAGTGATGGCATCAATATCGGAAGCCCACCTAGTGTTTTAAAGTTGTCACATTCAAACATTCATCACTTGGAGAAGAATGAAACTTTTCACATCAATCAAAAACCTGAGTTTCCTCATATTTCTAAAATTTTCCAAACCCAGTCTTAAGCGAAGAAAGTGCTTAATTGATCAATTAAAAATAAGAACCTATCCATGTGGGCATAATTTTTTCTTTAAACTGAAAGGGCTTATTTTTTTTCGTACCTAAATAGGAAATCTCATTTCCCAGATGAATATTGTTTAGCTTACCTATATCTCGACCAATCCCAAGAGATCGATCTCACATTTTACTAGCGAAACTTTATTTAAAGTCAAAGCAAAACTCTCTATGAATTGGTCCCAAAGAAGCTGCTACACGTGAGAGGTTTTGAACATGAGATCTGAGGATAAAACAAACCACTCAATCCCGAATTTTGACCACCAGGCCAACTCCGTAGTATTGCAAAATCAATATAGCTGGCAATTTGTAGTCCTACTAATTCATGCTTCTAATACAGAAAGTCTATTTGCACAGACATTGAAGCACCAATCTTGCACATATCTGTTCTCTGCAGGGCCCATCTCGGATCTCGTAAAGATAATCTTTCTAATGAATTCTATTTTGTATGTTGTCATTGAGCCTGCCTATATCAGTACAACTTCTCTCTTTTGTAAAAAAATAAAAAATAAAAAATTGCCACTCAGTCAGTAAATCACTAAATTGGAGAGCACCAACACAAATATGGAGAGAAAACAATAAAAACATGGGGTGAAAAACTCAATGAAGGAAAAATCCCACAATCCACGCTACACAAAGTTGTAAGAACAATACCCGAATACAAAGCAGAGAACATGCTACAACTGGAGATTGAAGTACAACCACAAACTGAATATCATGAGTATAATCCTCAATTGTCACAATTAGAGCAAACTAGAATTCTACGATTCGAAGACAAACTATCGTCCGTACAGAATAATTCAAAATAACTTGTGGTACTCTTAAACCTGCAGCAACCGATGAATAACCCGTGCAACACCATCCATTGGATCTGTAATTAAGAAAGAAGCAAAACAAACAATTCAATAAGCAACTATAGAGCACCAGAACTTGTTTGGCCATGTTAAAGAACAAATGGTTGGGATCAATACGAGGATTCAATATTCACTAGAGAACAAATGAAATAATTCTATGCATACAAATCAAAACTCCATTATTGGACGTGCGTATCTAATTAAATTTCTTCAAACCGCATGAGCCCATATATCATTGGGTCAAAACCACAGTTTAGTTGTTAAGGGCAAAAGAAATAATTTCATGCGTCCATCTTGACAATTACGATCTAAATCATATTACATCTATTTTGATCAAAAGATGCATGAATCCACCGGCTTACAAGACAATTTGACAGAAACTAATAGGATGATCACAATTCACAAATAATTATGCCAATCTCAATGTTAAGGGGATTCTTCTGTTCCATCCTCACAAAGTATAGAACACAAGAAAGTAGTAAGACACCTCATTTTGATAAACACAGAATTGTGAAGTGTTTTGGCTCATTTTCGGAGCCGTTCGGAGCTGTTTGCGGCTGTTCCTGAGGCTTTCTAGAGCTGTTTCGAATTTTCAGAGTTGTCTGAATTTTGGCCCGGGCGGAAAGCCTTTTCACCCAGGAGAAAATTTCCCTGCCTGGGGGGCCCGTGTTCCAACGATCAGTTTTTACTCTCTAAAGTTTGGGCCGGGGCAGCCCTCAATTCGGCCCGGGTGATCGGTCAAGGAACAAAAACCCTATTTAAGTCGTTTTTAGGGTTTTCAGCTGATTGGATTGCATACCAACAACTTTTCTAAGAGAGAAAAAGAGAGGAATCTGAGAGATCTCATGTAGCCTTTAGGCATCCGTACTTTCGTATAGTGAAACCCTTGATCGTCTGACTACTTGTGAAGTAGGTATTCTTGTCGAACCACATAAACTATCTGTGTTCTATCTCTCTCTCTCTCTCTCTTCTGTGGTTTGTTGAATTACATAGCAGTAATCACGTCCACTTCCGCATAACAAACTGGTATCAGAGCCCTAGGTGCTTATGAAGTAGGTATTCTTGTCGAACCATGTAAAATATCTGTGTTTTGTGTGTTGCTCTCTTTCTCTCTCTCTCTCTTTCTCTCTCTCTCTCTCTCTCTCTCTCTCTAAGAGAGAAAAAGAGAGAAACTCGGAGAGATCTCATGTAGCCTTTAGGCATTCGTACTTTCGTATAGTGAAACCCTTGATCGTCTGACTACTTGTGAAGTAGGTATTCTTGTCGAACCACATAAACTATCTGGGTTCTGTGTGTTGCTCTCTCTCTCTCTCTCTCTCTCTCCTTCTCTCTCTCTCTCTCTTCTGTGGTTTGTTGAATTACATAGCAGTAATCACGTCCATTTCCGCATAACAAACTGGTATCAGAGCCCTAGGTGCTTGTGAAGTAGGTATTCTTGTTGAACCACGTAAAATATCTGTGTTCTGTGTGTTGCTCTCTCTCTCTCTCTCTCTCTAAGAGAGAAAAAGAGAGGAACTCTGAGAGATCTCATGTAGCCTTTAGGCATCCGTACTTTCGTATAGTGAAACCCTTGATCGTCTGACTACTTGTGAAGTAGGTATTCTTGTCGAACCACATAAACTATCTATGTTCTGTCTCTGTCTCTCTCTCTCTCTCTCTCCCTCTCTCTCTCTTCTGTGGATTGTTGAATTACATAGCAGTAATCACGTCCACTTCCGCATAACAAACTGGTATTAGAGCCCTAGGTGCTTGTGAAGTAGGTATTCTTGTCGAACCACGTAAAATATCTATGTCCTATGTGTTGCTCTCTCTCTCTCTCTCTCTCTCTCTCTCTCTCTCTCTCTCTTCTGTGGTTTGTTGAATTACAGAGCAATAATCACGTCCACTTCCACACATAACAAACTGGTATCAGAGCCCTAGGTTTTCGATCTAGGGTTTGCTTCTGGTGATTTTTGCTTTGTTATTGAAGAATGATGTCTAAAGGATCTAGTAAATCTGTTTCCATTAAAACTCCGAAGGATGAATCCTCTAAAACTGAATCAAGTTATCGGCCTGGGGCTTCGAGACCAATTATGTCGAGTGCGAAGTTTGACGTGGAAAATTTAATGGCAAAAATAACTTCGGTATAGGCAGTGTGAAGTTATGGATGTTCTGATCCAATAGGAGTTGGATTTTACTTTGGAAGACAAGCTTGAGGACCTTGATGCAAGGGATTAGGATCGGATCAACTGCCAGGCGTACAATTTTATCAGGCTGTGTCTTGCCAAGGATCAAAAGTATTTTGTTATGCGGGAAACGATGCGAAGGTCCTATGGAAAAAGCTCGAGGACAAGTACATGGCCAAGAGCATGGAGAATCGCCTTTATCTGAAGAAGAAGCTCTTTAGGTTTCAGTATTATTCAGGTGTATCGATGACCGAGCACTTGAATGATTTTAATAAATACTTGCTAATTTGTTGAATCTATGTGTTAAGATTCTAGATGAGGATAAAGTCTTTTTGTTAAATTCCTTATCCAAAGCTTTTTTTCATCTGTCTACCACTTTAATGTATGGGAAGGATAACAATTAAATTTGATAATGTCTCCAATGCTCTTGTGAACAATGAGTATCGCAAGAGGGATATGCAAGCACATGGAGATTCTGAAGAAGCCTTATCTATCTAGGGCAAGTTTGAAAGCAAAAACAATAGCGGTAATCGGGGTCACTTGAAGTCTGAGGGGAGAGGGACCTCAACTTTTGATAGAATTGCTAAGGATGAATGCTCCTATTGTCATGAGTAGGGCCATTGGAAGAAAGATTGTTCTGTTGGGTCAAGGATGGTTCCAAGGCCAACATAGTACATTCAGATGAAGATGATGATTCTAATTTAGCTCTGTTGGGTTTGTCTCTAGTTTGTCAGTCTGATAAGTGGATTATGGATTTTGTCTGTACCTACCATATGTGTCCTAATAAGAAGTGGTTTTCCAACATTGACATGGTTAATGGTGGAGCAGTATTTATGGGCAATGATCATGCCTGTAAAACAATCGGGGTAGAAAACATCAGGTTGAAGCTACATGATGGGTCTGTCCGTATTTTGTCTGATGGTCAGTATGTACCTGACCTAAAGAAGAATTTGATATCGCTGGGTACTTTAGACTCCATAGGTTACCAGATTACCATTGAAGGTGGAGCTCTAAAGGTTTTGAAAGGTGCTATGGTTGTGATGAAGGGCATTTGGTAGAACAATTTGTATTACCTTCAGGAACGTGCAATTGTAGGTGGGCTAGCCACCATCTGTAGCAATGTCAGTGAGAATGATTCGGACACTACCAAACTATCGCATATGCGTTTAAGTCATGCTGGAGAGAATGCCATGCAAGGCCTACTAAAGCAGAATTTGTTGAAAGGCCAAGACCTACAAGATGGATTTCTGTGAACATTGTGTTTTGGGGAAGCAGACTAGAGTCAAGTTCGGCACTACTGTTCACCAAATGAAGGGTACAGTTGACTACTTTCATTTAGATGTCTGGGGGCTAGCTAGGGTTGCTTCTGAGTGGTAAGTTTTATTTTGTTTCATTCATTGACGATTTCTCTTGCCGTATTTGGATTTATATCATGAAACATAAAGATGAGGTGCGTGATATTTTTCTTAAGAGGAAAAAGTTGATTGAGACCCAGACAGGTAGACAGATCAAGCGCCTCAGACCAGACAATGGGGGAGAATATCGATCCGATCCGATCCTCTGTTCAATGTGTGTACAGAATTTGGTATAGTGCGGCACTTTACGGTGAGAGGCACACCACAACAAAATGGTGTGGCGGAGAGGATGAACTGTACTTTACTGGATAAGGTGCAGTGTGTGCTATCAACTTCTGGTTTGGGTAGACAGTATTGGGCTGAAGCAGTGACGTATGCATATCATTTGGTCAACCATTTGCCATCCGTTGTGTTTGAGGGTAAAACGTAGTTGGAGGTATGGTCAGGTAAACCTGCGTTAGATTATGATTCTTTGCACATTTTTGGTTACACTGCTCATTATCATGTTAGGGAATCAAAGATGGATCCTGGAGCCAAGAATTTGTTCTTAGGCTTTACGGAAGGTGTTAATGGGTACAAATTATGGTGTCTCGATTCAAAGGCAATCATTAGCTGCGACATGACCTTCAATGAATTTGAGATGATCAAGCCGCATGTGCAGGTTGTGGGTAATAAAGTTGCTTAGAAGCAGGTGGAGTTAAAGACCTCGGTGGTTCCTCAAGATCTGATTAAGTCAGTTGAAGAAGACAATGAAGTTGAAGTAAATGACAGTAATACGCTTGAGGGTGAAGTTCCAGTAGATAGTTCTTCACAGTAGCAACAGCAGAAAGATTCCATTGTAACATCTCGACCCAGAAGGGTCATCTGTGTACCCGCAAGGTATGTTAATATAGTTGCCTATTTGATGCAGCGGAAGCTAATTGAAACACAAAACTACTAAATTGAGTTCGAAATCCGTTGATTCGTAACGAATACCCCAAGATCGAAATCCTCCTCTAAACCTGTTTAGTCAAAGAATACCCAGGAATAAAGGCATCAAACACTTTGTTGATTCCGTAGAATACCAAAGAGATTGGCATAAAAGAGAACACTCTTTATAATTTTATTAATCATCAAAAACTGAATAGCCCTAATGCTTACAACTTAATTTATAGTAGGAGAAACCCTACACACTAGGAAATAAAGAAAAAGGAAACTTCCAAAGTTAGAATTGAGTCTTCTTAATCAAATAATTCTTAAAAGGAAACTAAATAAACTAAATTGAAAAACTAAATAATGTAAACACTTATTTCTATAATTGCAAGATTCCTAACAAAATAAATAAATAAAAAATAAGGAACTTTATATATATTTTTATAAATAATATATAATCTTTTCATTTTGCATCACTATTCATTGCCAGTTATTGATGCCGATATCCCATCCACTTTCAAAGAAGCTATAGGTAGTTCAGAAATTAGAGAGTGGAAGAAAGCAATGGGTGAGGAGATTGCTTCTCTTCACAAGAATTAGACTTGGGATTTTTGGTACCGCTTCCGAAAGGCAAAAAGGTGATTGGTTGCAAGTGAGTCTACACCAAGAAGGAAGAGTCAACAAGAAAGGTGGTTTTTGCTTCAAAGCTAGGCTGGTAGCTAAGGGCTACACACAAAAGAAGGGAATCGACTATAATGAGGTATTTTCTCCTGTTGTGAAACATGCTAGAAAAAGATTTATATGCCTCAACCTGATTTTTTCGTGTTGCTGGTAAGGAGAAGTTGGTTTGTCGATTGCATAAGTCTCTCTATGGGTTAAAACAATCGCTACGTTAGTGGTATAAACGTTTTAATAGTTTCATGTTGAGTTAGAAGTACACACGGAACCAATTTGATCATTGTGTATATTTTAGAAAGCTTACAGATAAATCCTTTATTCATTTGCTTTTATATGTTGATGATATGCTAATCGAATGTAAAAGTTAGACGGAGATAGACAGGTTGAAAATTCAGTTGAGTCCGGAATTCGAGATGAAAGACCTCAGGAAGGCACGTAAGATTTTGGGGATGAAGATAACTTGGGATAGGGTGAAGGGCACCGTTCACGTAATTTACCAACAATATCTGAAGAAGGTGCTTGAGCAATTCAGTATAAGTGGTAGCTCAAAATCGGTGAGCGTACCATTGGCTCCACATTTTAAGCTTAGTACTCTGCTATCTCCCACTACAGATGAGGAACGAAAATACATGGCGACCGTTCCTTATGCGAACTTGGTTGGAAGTTTGATGTACGTCATGGTTTGCACGAGGTCTGATTTGGCACAAACCGTCAGTATGGTTAGTTGTTATATGCATGATCCTAGTAAGGTGCATTGGCAAAAGGCTAAGTGGATTTTGCGGTATGTTCTGGGGACCATGAATTTGGGTTTGAAGTTCGAGAGGTGCTCACCAGCTTGTGATATGGTTTCTAGTTTTGTGGACTCAGATTATGCGAGTGATTTGGATAAGCATTTCAACAACTAGGTATGTGTTTACCATGGTTGGTGGGCCGGTTAGTTGGCAATGTACTTTGTAATCGATGGTTGCACTGTCCACTACTGATGCTGAATATATGGCTGTGACTGAAGCCATAAAGGAAGCAATCTGGTTGCATGGGTTGATGACTGATTTGGGCGTTGGGCAAGATTACGTCGTGGTTTATTGTGACAGTCAGAGTGCAATTCATCTTTTGAAGAATCAGGTGCATCATGCTCAAACCAAACATATTTATGTTCGCTTTCACTTTTTTTGTGAGATCATTAATGAGCGGGGATATTCCATTGGAGAAGATAGGTACTGCGAACAATCTGGCAGATATGATGACTAAGGTCGTTGCTGGGGTCAAGTTCCAGCATTGCGTGGACTTGATCCATATGCAGCAAATCTGAGCACCTTCTTGTGCATACGCCGTTGGGCGCTCTGATGGTAGTCAGAGCACGATTCAGTTGGGTAATCTAGTTATCTAGTTATCTAGTTTTCTGGTTGCTGCATGGTCGTTTTTGGTTTAACAGTCCGATATCTCACCCAGGAGCTGGAGATTTGAAGTGTTTTGGCTCATTTTCGGAGTCGTTCGGAGCTGTTTAGGGCTATTCTGAGGCTATCTAGAACTGTTTGAAATTTTCGGAGTTGTTTGAATTTTTGGCTCGGGTGGAAATCAGTCCAACCCGTGCAAAAAACCTATTTCGCTCTGGTGAAAATTTCCCTGCCCGGGCGGCCAGTGTTCTTGCGATCAATTTTTACTCTCCAAAGTTTTGGCCTGGGCGGTCGGGCACAGAACAAAACCCTACTTAAGCAATTTTTAGGGTTTTTAGCTAAATGGATTGCATACACAGCAGCTTTTCTGAGATAGGAAAAGAGAGGAACTATAAGAGATCTCATCTGTAGTCCATTGGGCATCCGATTACTTCCATATAGTGAAATCCTCGATCGTCTGGAATAGGTATTCTTGTTGAAGCACGTAAAATCTCTGTGTTCTATGTGTTGTGCTCTCTTTCTTTCTCTCTCTTTTGTGGTTTATTCAATTACATAGCAATAATCATGCCCGTTTCTGTGTTTGTTAACTCTTCCGCACAACAAATTGGAGATTTCACACCTCAAATATACTAAACATTTTCCAAAGAGTTTACCAAAAAAAAAAACATCTGCCAAAGAGAATATGGCTGATGTTGTAAATGGTCACTTACCTCATTTGTTGAGATGAATCGAATTCGAAGACAATTCTTCTTCTTAGAATTCTTCTTCTTCTACGATTTTTATTAGCCTTGCGGCTCTTTTTCTGAAACTCACACTGCCGGCTCTCATCAAAATATAGAGTTCTTCTTCCAGACATCGGGGTAATAAGAATCTAGAAAAGGAATCCAATAAGAGTACAAAAATAACAAATCCAAGACAAAATTTAAGACTAGCTACTATTTCATTAATTCGCCAATGTCAAGAAATGATATATAATAACAAGGTAAAAACAAATGAGACTTGTATAAACAAGTATAGATCATGCTGGATTCATCTTTCAGTGACTGGACCATGCTTTGGAAATTACATTCTATATACATGTGTTCACGTCGAGACACACTCTAGGCTCTAGCAACTCAAGCAATTGAATCTATATATACATGTAACAGAGCACCTTTTTACTGCTTAACGTTTAGTTTTTCGTCATTACATTTTCATTCAATAATCCTTTTCGTGATTTACTAACATGTAATTGCACAAATTAAAAAGAATAAGGAATTATATATGCATGTGTTCACATGTTCATTATAAATGCATGTATGTATATATGATTTTCTCTAACACTACCAGCAATTTTTGCATATAAACGTGTGAAATTACCTTATGGCTAAAAATCGCATGTATTGCACAAATCAACAACTTGTATTTTCTTAAAGAAAGTTGCAAGTTGCATGTCAGGCATAATTTTTGGTCAACCGGAACATGCATAAACAAAATATACAAACTGAACTAGGTACAAAAGGTTTTGATGCCAAAACAAAAGCAAAAATGGTCTATTCTAAAAACTTATTGAATGCTCCAGCCTTGCAGCCTCAAAGCCCAATAAATGTTGGGTTAAACTTAACACAAAGAGCTGGCATGGGGGCCACTACACCAACTTTGGAATTGACTATTTTGCAACTACTTTCAAATCAGACACGACATAATGATATTTATTATTTACCTAGCATAAGGCTGAAGAATTGTTTTGGTGACGGGATCATCCCATTCCAGCGACTCCCACCATCCTTCTTGTGCCCAAATGTTTTTGAGAGCAGGTGGTGTTGTTGCTTGGTCGCCATCCACATGCAGCGAAAGAGGCAGTCTCCTTAACATGGGACACCTTACTATGCCCACTACTTCTATAGATGGACACACCATCATGCCATTATATATGCTCTTCAGTCTTGGTAGGTCACGTAATTCTAAGTTCTTGAGTTTTGGGAGACTGATTGAGTAGCTATAATTTTGATGATTTCCCCGATCACTCATCTCTGCTATTTCGACTATTACATCCTCCACATTCTTACACACTCGTACATAAAGTGTCTCGAGATTTGGGAAGTTCTGCAATAACTGGACGGGGAAAATATTCTTCACAGCGTTGCATGCAATGATGGACAATTCTTTTAGGTTGAAGTAAATGTTGTGTGGTGGGGCAATCCCGTCAAAGAGTACCCTTAATCTGGGTAACACTTCCAAATCAAATGACTCGACGGTTCCTAGAGAGATCTGGCCATCTTCTGAAAAGGTAGATGACGAAAAGATGGATTCTAACCCGTTACAATATTTGATTTTACATTTACGTAAATCTTTGACATCTTTGAAGCATGGAATAGCTGATAAGCTAATGGGATCGTGGAATCCATCAACCGCAAAGGACTTTATGCTTGCGGAGAGCACTGGCTGATCTACTCCACTTCCAAAAGGTACAGATTCAAAAATGATACTAAACTCTTTTCCCAGATCTCTTTCGAAGAGTCGACGTTCTCCCACTATAAGACGGTACTTTTGCAACCCTTGGAACTGCTGAGATATCGCATACCTGGTAAGCTCCTGTACATTGTGAAAGTGGACAGCGACAACTTTTAATTGACGCAAGCATAGGAGACCTTCTGTGGACACTTCTACTCCTGTCTCGTCAATTCTAAGGTATTGGAGTTTTGAGAGCTTGCGTAACTTCCAGCTAGGAAACATCTTTAGTATTTTATTACCTGAGAGGTTGAGTTTTCTGAGATTAACCAATTCTTCTATACCTTCCGGTAATTCTTCAATTTTGCTATCAGTCAGTATAAACATTTTCAGAGCCTTCAGTTTCTCCAGTGACGGCACATTCTTTAATTGGTTACAGCAACGCAGAATTAATGCATGCAAATTCTCCAAGTTGGAGATGGTCGCTGGCAGTGACGTTATTCTCCTCATGGACAAATCCAATACCTTAAGACAAGGCATATTGGAGAAGAAAGAATTTGGAATCACTTCTAACATTGACCAATAGCTGATATTCAAAAGTAAGGTGGTAAGCCGAGGGCAGTCAGGTGGTGTAATTGGAAGTTCACTTATCAAACTATCCATGAAGGAAATCCTATCAAGATCATCAGACCAGGGTTCATATGGTACCCTTTTTTTTGTCTCACCAGCATTTACCATGAATCGAGGACTACTTGCTGTTATTCTGAGAGCCATATCTCTGATCAAATCATGCATCCTAACACATTCTTTTTTGAGGTTGTCGGTAATGCTCTCCAATAAGCAGCTACTTGTTAGTTTTCCCAATATAGCGTGACCCTTGTCCAATTGTGCTTCTACACTGTCCATATCTGCAATTAATTCTTCCGCAATCCAATACTCTATCAGCTCATTCGCAGGGATGAAATGGTCTTCAGGATACAAGGAACAATACAAGAAACAATCCTGGAGCACCTTATTTTCTAGGCGACTATAACTAAATTTGAGTTGCTCAAAAACCTTACTTACATCATTGCTGGCGTCTTCCGTCGAGCTGATCAATTCATTTAGTGCATTTCTCCAATCACGGGTTCCTTTCAAAACCCGACAACTTCCAGCTAATGTAACAATTGCAAGCGGTAGACATGCACATTCTTTGGCAATTTTAGCTGCAATTTCTTTCACATCTGGAGCAAGCACCGAGTCATTTCCAACAACTATGCTGCGAAATAGAGTCAGCGCTTCCTCCTCAGTGAGAAGATCCACTTTTACAGGTGTACACTTCATCCTTTTACACACTTCTAACGATCGTGTAGTTAGCACAAGTTTACACCCGTTAGATCTCTTCGGTTCCGGTATACCCACGCTTTCCAGATTAAATTGCTCTCGGTTGAGCACTGCATGTAATTCTGATGCTCTTATTGTTTCGTCCTCATCATCCAAAAAACGAAGTTTCTGTGCCTTAGCTATGGCGCTCTGTAGATTTGCAATATCGAATGCTTTAGATACAGTGACCCAATACACATTATCAAACTTGCCTTTTTCTTCCAAGAGCTGATTGTGAATGTACTTCATGGTGGTTGTTTTCCCAACGCCCCCCATTCCATAAACACCAATCTTTGTGACGTCATCATTCATCACGCATTTCCAAATTTTCTCTATGTTCCTTGCCTTTGTGCATTTAACAAAATCTTCCGTTAGTGGTTGCAACAGTCTACCAGTTGTATCTTCATCAATCATCAAACTATTAAAATCATTGCCCTTTTTCTGGATTTCTTGCACCTCTAGAATCTTCTTAGCGATATCCTTTCCCAACCGCATACGCGAAGAGACATTCATTGTTTCTCCAACTACTTCTTGCTCAAGCCTTTTCACATCGTCTTTAAACTGATGCACATTTTTGAGCCAAACTTCAACTTCTTTCTTTGGTCTTCTCCCTGGTCGGCGTTCCGCATTGCTAATTTGTGAATTTATGTCATTCTCTTGACCGCTCAAGTACTCTACCTTACTCTTGAGATTTCGCATTTTTTCGTCAAGATCCTGCAAACAAAAAGAAAAGGATTAAGGTCACGAGGAAATCATGAAGGGTACTTCACTAGTATTCTGACGGTTTAATTCTATTTTGCTATATTTTCTTGACAAAAAGAAAACTCTCGAACCTAGTGGTTATGATAATTCTTGGTGAAGAAAACCAATCTTTCCATTGGTCCGTTAATCCCTATCATCAAGGACAAGAGGAAAACCTCCAAGTCTCCAACATCCATCATCAACATTCTTTACTTAGCGTTCTTCTTTGGCCATAAAAAAGCCATAAAAAATAATAATCTTAAAGTAGTTATTCTTCCAAACAAACATTTGGATAAAAACAAGCAGCGCATGATATCCAGGGACAGAGGTGTGGTTGGGGCTGGCAAGGGTCCCGGTAAGCCCCAAATACTCTATATTTTTTGAAACAAATTTTGTATACTTAAACACTAAGGATATAAGTATGTGATTAGTCTCAAACTAAGTTCAACTTATTACCTTGATCTTTAACAATTTCTCCTAATTGTTTAACAAGACATAACCAAATGGAGTATAAGATATTTGATTGTTCTAGTTACTAAAAGAAACCACACAACACTTTATGTTGCTAGAGTATTATACACGGATGAAAAGAATGTATATAATGAGAGTGTATTTTTGTTAATAAGAATCTATATTTATTAATTCGACCCATTCGTGATAAAAATCCAGGCTCCGCTATTGGACTTATCAAGTGCGGTTTGAATTGTATACAACTTTAGCAACTGCCCTCATATCTATTCCACCCTTTCCACATAGGAAAGAATGCAATTCAACCACCGATTGACCTATCTCTTTTAGCCACTAACAATCACGCTTTGTTTGATCATATCCATACTTACCCTCAGGTGCTTGTCAGCTTGCTTGCTTTTGAGTACACCAATAATTTCCTCAATGAACTTGGCTTCAGACCTAAAATTTCAATTTTAATATGCCAAATGAAGCTCAGTATATCAGAAAAGATTTGAGAGGAAAAACCAAATTTCCATGCACATACTAAAACTAGTACACAAATTATAAAAAGCCCCCACACAAATTATTAATCTCGGCAATTTGCTCATAATTAGTTGTTATAATTTCATCTCCAATGGGAGATAAATTGGAAATGAATGATTTAGTTAGTCACATAAGAATTTAAGCGCACACACGATTAGTGTGTGCCTCCCTTGTAGTATATACAAGTGGGTGTGTTATATCTAGCTTTTATGGGGTGAACGATGTCCTAACAGCGAAGCGAGGAGGCGGCGGCGGCGGGTCATTTTGGCCGGTTGCTCGGTGGTGGGCGGCAGGGAGGAGCCGTGGGTTGGGTGTTGGTTGGATTAGGGTTAGGGTTTGTTTCTAATGGGCTTAGTCTATAGGGCTTTGTCCCTTGTATTTGGGATTTTAGGCCTCTTTCAGGTATTGGGCTATGACCCATTTGTGCTCATTGTTTGATTTGGGCTTTTAGGATCCTTAGGTATTGAGCTTTGTCTCTTGGCGTTTCTCCTTGGTTGTTATCTTGCCAATCAAGAGATTGAGTTTCATATGGGTTTTTGTTGCCTTTTCCTTGCTTCTTTTAGTTTTTGTATCTCTCAAAAATTAATTAAAAAAATTTTGCTAGTCAAAAAAAAAAAAGGGGTGAACGATGTGTTATGAAAAAAATTCATGACCAACATGGTCAATCTAGACGAACCTATATAATTTGATATAGGTAAATTACAGTGGCTTCCCCTGAGGTCCGGAAAAATACATTAACCTCTCCTGTTCTTTAGGAAAATGCTCTGACATCCCTTACTTTTGAAATTATTATCAAGCTGATTTTGCATTAATTCCCATGAAATTAGGCCAAATGACGTTACAAAATTTTTTTGATCGGCAAAATAATATTACTAGGGAATCTTGTCAAAGGTTACAACAAGATAAGGGGAAGGAGGAGGAGTCCAACCAAGGTTGGACAAACACCTGAGGGCAAAAAGCCCAGATACAAGCCCAATGGCCTAAAAGCCCAGATAAAACAATGACGCTCAAATAAAAACCCTAAGGCATTACAAATTAAAAGTCCTGAATGTAACAAGCATACAAATCTACCATTACCTCCAAAATAACTAATACTGGATAAATTTCTTTAGCATCTCCTCTTTGTATGTTAATGTAGTATCAAGTTTGTAACAAGTATAGAAATATTATTACTCCTATAGAAAATATAAGAGAACCAATCAATTAAAAAAACAATCAAAATTTTCAAGTTTATTTTGCTTGTTTTAATATTTAGTGCTTTCCATTAAGTTTGGTCTCTCTCTCTTTTGGCTTTTTTCCGATCCTTTCATCTAAGAGAACAATACAAATTTTGTCCAAAAGAAAAACGGTTTCTGAATACCAAAAAAGTTAAAAAAATTAACCTTGTTTTGAAGTGGACTAGAGCATCCAAATTTGCCCTTTTTTGGGCCTTTCTGCTCGTTGTGATTATGTGCACCTCTCATTTTATAGATATTATTGAACATATCGGCTACGTCATAATTCATGTTAGTCAGATATCAATCACTTAGGACCGGAGAAATGCTCTCCCATAAGACAGATACGTAAACGAAAGACACGATGGTATGGTGCCTTGTAGACCGAAGGATGCATGGGCAATTATTAATTAACTGCTCTAATTGAATTCCTTGGAAGATGCGATGCATGCTTTGACTTGGGAGGGTAAGAGAGTCATGTACTGTAACACAATGGACAATAAATTTGCGTGGCATTGGCATTAGGGGCATCCAATATTTTGCACAGATAGCTTGATAACTTGTGTACATTTTTTGTACAAGAGATTTGATCCCTCATTCAATACATATGAAATTATGAATCCCACAAAATAAAAGAGATTCACTTGCCTTGAACGAGCGTATCTCTATGTCCGGATGGATGTATGCAAATATGTGTACTAAGATCGCTAATGGAGTAATAAAATGAGTTGAATGTATAAATTACCCGTTAGATTGATTTCCGGAAACCATCCCAGCCATACTCGCAACCTCCTTAAGTGCCGCACTCCATCCCTTCACTTCCTCATCCATCACTTTCTTTCCTTTGAAATCCAAATTTTCTGCTTGCTCCTTAATTTCCGACGGCTCCACCTCATAGAACACGGGAAAAATAACATGATCTGACTTCTTCTTGCGGTGTTCGAGAATCGTCTGGATTTCAAACAGGCACGATTTCGAAGTGGCATAGGTTTTTGATAACACGATCACCGACATGCTGGAGTTCCAAATTGCTTTCTGCAACTCAGAGTTGATGTTCTCACCCCTGTCAATCCCTTCATTGTCCCTAAATGTTTCAAACCCCTCTCGCTTCAAAGCCTCATAGAGGTGATCGGAGAATTTGTTACGGCAGTCTAAGCCCCTAAAGCTCAAAAAAATGTCATAACTGCATTTGAATTCAGAATTTGAAGAGGAGGCCATCGACGAACTCAGAGATTGAGCTACAACATCTGATCAGGATGTTTTTTTTTTCCAGACAGACATGTTCTTCTTGATCAACCCTGCAAATTGAACGATTTTGTATCATTCAAAAATCACGTTAATTATATAAGCTCTCAAAATTCTCATAAAAACTTCAACAACAAAGACAGAGGAAAGGGGGACAAAAGTTTATATACACCTGCCACCAAGAGGTTTTATTCATTATATTTTTTTTATATAAAGAGTTTTTACTCCTCTTATTTTTGCTACGTTAAAGGAGGCCAAAATACATAATCCAATGCCAAATCTATGAGTAGAATGAAATTTTTAGGAAGCATGAGGTTCAAATTAAGAAAATGAGACTTTGAACTTTGTGTTTTGTACGAATTTTGTTTATATTAAGGTGTTAGATTAAGACAAAAGGAAAGAAAATGGGAAGTTGCATTTCCATTAGTTTGAGGTGGTTAGGTGGTGGAGTAAAGAAAAGGAAAGAGATTAAGTAATTAAGGATCATTGAACTTGAACTTGTCAACTATATTAAACGATATCAACGTTACAGGCAGGGACAGAGTCAGTAATTTCACCACGCAGGGGTGACCGTGCATGCGAGAAAAAAATATAAATACACATGCATAATCATGTAAATACATTAAAACTCAAAATAACGTAAATACATAAATCGGTTTGACTAATGGGATCGATCTTGATGTATGTGCATGTCTTGTTTTTCTTTATTGTTCATCTTCTTCTTTTTTCATTCATAACAACTGGACGAATTCGGTACATGGGTTTTCATGTTACTTGATTTTACCAGTCAAAAAAAAAAAGAATTAGTAGAAGTCTAGAACAACAATTGGGAAAAGACATACCTACAATTTAAATTTCACCAAAATTACTTAGGATTTTCAAAATCTCTTCTCCTTCGTCGCTATTTTCTTGAAATTGCTTTTGAAGTCTTAACAATTGGGGATGTTTATGCCAAGAGAGAGAGAGAGAGAGAGAGAGAGAGAGAGAGGATTTGGTGTGCCATTGAGATTTTAGGGCAAAAAGAAATAAAATTTTAAAACACTAAACACATCTAACAAAAGATGGAAGTTTATTACTTGAATATTCACAATATTAACCCAATAGTTTTATTTTTTGTTATATTTTAGCCTTTAGCCTTATGTAATTAATGTTGGTATCCTCGTATTTCAAAGTTTACTATTATATTTTTTTTCCAAAATTCTCACAGGGACGAGCCTATATACTTTCATAGAATTTTTTTTACATATAATAGTAGTGTTTTTTTTTTCTTCTTGCAGGGGCGACCGCCTCTACTGGCCCTTTTCTGGCTCCATCCCTGGTTACAGGCGCAACACCTGAGTTAAGTTAGGAAGTGAGGTGAGTCGGGGTGACTATATCGAGCATTCTCTGTTTTAAGGAGCTAGCTAGCGTTGACGTCATTGATTTCAATTGAATGAGAGATTGCAACCCAGAGTTTTTGTAACACCCCTCTCTTAAGAAAATGATTGTTCTTTGTGCTGGGGATTTAAGTATTCATTATGAAGAGAGAAAAGGGGTACACTGTTGGTATATTATATATTTTTGCTTGAAATGGACACATGCCGACTTTTCATGGTTGTTGGATTTGTATCTGATTTTAATGTGGTGAAGAGACATGGAAGGGGAATAAAATCAAGGAAATTAAAAGGTGATGATATTCAAAGGCAAAAAAAGAAAAAAAAAATTGGGAAGGATATATTTTTGGTGTGGATCTAAGAATTTGATGGTGGGTGCTACAAATTGGTATTAGAACTTAGGTTTTATTAATTATTATCCTCGGATTTAAGAAAATTAGATCCTGTATTAGAGAAGAGAGTGAATCTGGGTGTTTACCGCCACAGAAACTCTAGTGGGTGCAAATAAATAAATGGTGGAATTGATAGGTTCACATCATACTCCCTACGTCCCATGGTATTTGTCCACTTTTGGACTATGAAAACGTCCCAAATTTATTGTCTATTATGAAAACCCCAAGAATTATGTCCTATGGAATACTTTTTACCCTTATATCTTGATTTCAAGTGACAAGTGGGATTTCCAGTTAAAGGGTACGTTTGGACTGTAGGTTTAGAAGGAACAATCATATATGAAGCCGAAGACTGCATGAATAATATGCGTCCCAATCCAAAAGTCCGGACTTGGCATGTATCTAACTAAGGCAACAATTATGACAAAATTAAACACCAAAGCTCTTCCTACTCTTGGTGTTTTTGTCACCAAGTTATAGATACAAAACAGTAGGTTTACAAAGTACAGAACAAAACAGAAGACTGCATGAATTATATGCAACCCTATCCAAAATTGTTTTCAATATCATGGGGGATATATTGACATTAAAACCCTCATACTTAAAGCCAGAAAGAGCTGATAATAGACCGATATGTTTTGCCAAAAAACATAAAACGAACTTATCCAAACTAAACAAGCATGAAAATCCTCATAATCGAAATCTTGATCCGTACAACGTACATAACAGAAGAATTCAACCCAAATTGCAAATTTAGTTTCAAACATCAAACTGCAAATAAATTAATTGAGCTTAATAAAATTAGGAAGCTACACCTAGAACGACATTTTTTTACTACTAAAATGCATAGTCTTCGAAATCATGTAAATTAACATCTCAGAAAACTCACCACACAATTGACACAAGTCAAGCATATAGACAAATTAAGGGGAGGGGGAAAACTGAACCCAAAGGTGAAAAAGAAAGAGTTGTCATACTTGGTCTCAAAATGGCGACAGATGCAGTTAAATTTTACCGGAACTTGCAAATATCGGATGAAGAAAGTGAAAAAGCCGTAACAAATGACGAAATGTGTTAGTAGAACGGGGGGATGGGGAAATTTATATTAGTTGGAAAAGGAAGGAAGGAGAAAGGAAGAGTTGTTGAGTCAACGAAGCAACAAATTACGAATTCTGCTCCTCTTGTTGGTCAGCATAGTTTAGAGTAATAAATTTACTATAAATTAGGATATTTGAATGTGTTTTTTAAACTTGTAGTAGTATTACTTTTTGAAATTCATTCTTTTATTTTTGTGATGATTCGTCTTGAGGGAAAAAAAAATACAAGAATCTAAACGAAATCACTAACCATGAAAAAAGATAGATTTTCACAGCCTTTTACTTCAGTTTTCATCCATATGTGTGTGTCACCAAATAGTTGTTATGATAAAGTAGACTAAAATGGTTAAATGATTTTGGATTAACATTGACAATAATCAAAATTAGATTGATCAATTCGGTGAAGATGCTTAAACAATTTGATTCGATTGGCATTGCGTAGTGGTTAATAAAGATTGGTCGATCAATCGGTGCCGGCCAAAGAGACGACTAAATTATTGATAGAGACAATCGCTGAAAGTTGATATATTGATTTAATTAAGCATTTAACCAATTAGGATACCCTTTGAAAATCAACATGACATTAGCTAATCTGATAATTAATAATGATGGTAGTTTTCGGTGATTAATTAGAGACAACCAGTTAACTAGTTGTGGGAATAACGGAATTTTTATGGCCAATTCGATTTAGATGAGTCTAATGTCGATAAAAACTAAAAAATGGCTACTACGAAAACATATGGAAGTGTAAAGATTCATACACAAAATCTATTCCGAAACATCAAATATATGTGGTGTTGGAAATTTCCAGATTAGTGAATGGAAATTGGGGCTCACGGAGGGTCACCGAGGCAACCGAAGGATCCTGATTTCAGGTTCATTGTACCTGGACGACTTCCTCGATCTAATTTCCAGTATTTTTGAGCAAGTTATTGCCCCAAAAATTAAAGTGTGGTTTATGACATATTTCAATAACCAATTCACTTTGGCAATTTCGTGTATTGAATTATCCTATTCAATGCTGTGAATTGAAGACCCAAATTCATTTCTGGATGTTACAAAACCTTCCAGAGGTGTATAAATAGGGCAGTCCCATATTGGACCGAACCACGCTAAGCACTTGGTTTCACCTCGTGGTTTAATTTCTCGCACAATATCTACTTTTTGGTAATGCCACAAACAGAGCAATTTTATATTGCTTTCGGAAAACACAAGCAAGAGAACAAGAAAAAAAAAAAAAAAAAGGAAAAGAAGGAACAATGAACCTGCGGCAAATTACAGTGTATACAGAACAAAACAAAAGACTGCACAATACGCATCCCAATCCTAAAATTGTTTTCCATAAAATGGGGATGACAATAAAACCCTCGTACCTAAAGACTAAAACCAGAGAGAGTTGATAATAGCCAGATATGTTCTGCCACAAACATAAAACAAATTTAAGTCTAAACTAAACAAGCATGAAAATCCTCATAATCGGAATCCCGATTCCTTAACAAAAGAAGTCAACACAAATCGCAAAATTAGTTTAAAACTGCAAAAACATAACTAAGCACAATATATGGGCATTGTAGCCCCTCATGAGTTTGGGCTTTGACCCTTTAAGAGATTACGCTTCATCCCAACTGGATGTATTTTCCAACCTTTGGTTAAAATTCCTTTCCCCTTTCCCTCTAATAAAATATCATTTTCGCCAATCAATAAAAAAAATCTAAGCAAATTTAAGCTCTCAAAATATTCACCACAAAACAAGCACATAGACAAAGGGGAATAGGGGGGGAAAACTTGAACCCAAAAGTGAAAAAGAAAAAGTTGTCTTACTTTGTGGCGAAATAGCAACAGATGCAGTTAAATTGTGCTGGAGGATATGAGGGTTGGAACTTAGATTGACTTTACGATGTGTTTGAAAGGAGGAGATGGGGAAATGTAAATTAGTTGGAAACACGAAGGAAGGAGGAAGGAATCCATTCTTTAATTTTTGCGATTAGTCTTGAGGAGAAAAATATAACAATCTAGTGTTCCGGATTTGTACTATTCATATTTGGTATAAAATGATGTATTTTATCGATTGAAAATAAAATAAAATAAAATAAACAAGCATGAAAATCCTCATAATCAGAATTTAGATCCTTATAACATACACAACATGAGAATTGATCAACCCAAATTGCAAATTTAGTTTCAAACATCAAACTGCAAAAAAATAACTAAGCTTAATAAAATTTGAAAGATAAACCTAGGAAGACATTTTTACCAAAAAAAATGCATATAGTCTTCGAAATCACATAAATTAACGTCTCAAAAAATTCAACACACAATTGACACAAGTCAAGCACATAGACAAATTAAGGGGATGGAGGAAAAACTGAACCCAAAAGTGAAAAATAAAGAGTTGTCTTACTTGGTCGCGAAATAGCAACAAATCGATGCAATTAACTTGTACTGGTACGTGGTTGCAAATATCAGATGAAGATAGTGAAAAAAAAAATTAAGGAAAGGGAAATAAAAGTATGAGGGAAATGTGTTTGAACAAAGGAGATGGGAAATGTAAATTAGTTGGAAGAAGGAAGGGAGGAAGAGTTGTTGAGTCAAAGAAGCAACAAATGACGATTTATGCTCATCTTGTTGGTCAGCACTAGTTTGGAGTAATAAAATTTTATAAATTAGGTTATTTATGCTCATCTTGTAGTGATGAAGATAGATAGTATAGTTAATAGAGTTTGGTCGATCAATCGATGCCAACCGAAGAGACGACTAAATTATTGATAGAGCCAATCGATAGAGTTGACTTGTCGATTTAATTAAGCATTCAACCAATTAGGATCGATACCATTTGAAAATCAACATGACATTAGCAAATCTGATAATTAATAATGATGGTGGTTTTCAGTGATTAACTAGTTGTAGGAATAACGAAAGTAAGATAATTGGTAATGATGCTACAGACCAAGAAGACCTTCCTTTGCCGTCTTAACCCTAGATTATATTGAAGAGCCAAGTCAACGAAAATGAAGAAAAATGAAACTTCTATGAATCAGCAAAGGAAACGAAGCAGGAATGTATTAGAGCTTGAACTGAGGGGAGTGAAGAGCAGAACAGTATTATCTGCATGTTCTGATAGTGATGTTGAGGTTAGTTACGATTGATTCCTAGAACATCAAAACCACACCTGCGTGGTTAGAGGGGTGAAGGTAGTACGGAGGACTAATGGGAATGAAACGAAACGAAAGGAAAAAGGAACAAAACAGAACCACGGTCGCAAAAATCATTGCCGTGCTTCTTCTTTCTCAAAAAATCACAACCACAAAGGGGAACAGAAGAACAAACAGAACCGTTCCCCATCCCGATGCCCCTCTTCCCTAACTCATGGGCAACATTATCCCCGTTGCGCCAAGAATAAACTGGAACAAAATCGATCCAAACTAGTTGCACAATGCTCGAATATCATAGACTGAAACATCAACCTCTTGGTATATGACTGAATGCCCATTAACCATGTCGATCAGTGCTTTAGCATTCCCCTCCATTGACGGTGAATTTTGGGTAATCACTGAAGGTTGGCCAATATGATCAAATGCTAGTTAATGGGAGTTCTTATGTTTCATCCTCGGTAATTTTTAAAATGAATGAACGATTTGAATCATTTTTACAAGACCCCGAGATGGTTCCCTCAAAAAGTTGTGTGCAAGATATGTGCACCATTGGCTTTGCGCATAGTACAACTCCAAATATAGTCAGCAATTTGAAATCTACCATTGCCAGGGGCATATTTTTTGTTTTACTTTCTATAGATCGATCACACTCCTCTGTTTAACAATTTTCGAGAAATTTTTTTCAAGTTTTTGGTCAAAATGCATTTGTTTAATTTCTCATTTTGCATTGTTCCTTTCTAGAAAGGAGGAAGTCAATAATATCTGAGTTGCTTTCTTCTTCTTCCTCTTCTTTTGAACGGTAAAAAGGGTGGGAAGGAGTGACCTACATAGCAACCCCTTGGGTGACCATAAGGATTCCCGACCCGTGGTGGAATGTCCGGTTTGAGCCTCAAGGCCCTCAACTACTGCCTGGAAAGGCAAGCTAGTCACAATACCACCACCTTGGTATTAGATGGACAAGGAGCCCTCAACGTTAATCCCTCGGTTGGCGGGACTCGAACTTGGACGGATCATGTACGGGAGGGAGGAGCACTTAAGCCCCACTAACCCTTATAAGGCACACGCCACAAAGAACTCCTTCGATGCTCTGATTTTCCTGCTCTGTTCCTGCTGCAACACCAGCAGCCTAAAGAGGAAAAGGTTGGCCTTAATTTGTGAGCCAACCCTCACAACTACGGCTTCGAATCCCCAAAAAAAAAATTTTCATGAATATCATTAGCAGCACATATGGTATAAAAATATTTCCGTAAAATCTATCACGCGAGAAGAAAAAAAAAAAGAAATAAACGAAACAAAAAAAGGAATAACCGACTTAGTTAGAAAGGAAATCTTTGGCAATGTTGGCGGATTTGAGTTAGTTAGAGAGTGAGGTGACTATATCGAGTATTATCAATCTCTCAATTGAATGAGAGATTGCAATCCAGAGGTTTTTTAACACCCGGTCTCAAGAAAAATAATTGTTCTTTGTTATAGATTTTTTATGGACCATGAAGAGAGAAAAGAGCGGTCGTATATTATATTTTTTGTATGAATGACAACTTTTCATGGACGTTGGATTTGTATCTAATTTTAACGTGGTTGTGTTTGTGCGTGGGGGGCTAAAACCCAAAGAGGTTAAGACTGAAAAGGTTTGTAAGGGATCGAATAAAATCAAGAAGGAAAAGGTGATAATCTATATTAGGGCAAAAAAAGAAGGAACAAAAAAAAAAAAACTAAAGATTGGGTAGGGTATATTTGTGGTGTAACTAAGAGGACAATTGACAAAAGGAAGAAACTTTGGTGTTTTTTGTCACCTAGTTTGATACAAAACAATAGGTTTACAGATTACCAAACAAAACAGAAGACTGCATGAATAATATGCAACCCAATCCAAAATTGTTTTCAATATCATGGGGGAGAAAATGAAATTAAAACCCTCATACCTAAACCAGAGAGAGTTGATAATAGCAATATTTTAAAATAATATCATTAATAAAACTATATCGATCATTTTAAAACTTGTTAATGTTCATGCAAAACACACTCTCAAATTTTGTTTGAGATTTTGTACTCATTTTTACATAATTTAAGCGAAAGCATGTGCTATATATTTTTGTAGTTTATAATGCATCCCTTAATTATATACGATCTTAAAATAAATTTTGTCACTATGATTAACAAGGTGTCTCCACTAAACAACATTCTTGAATCCGTCCCTGCTAACAAATACTAGCAAAAGCTTCAACATAAAACGAAGTTGTAGATTTTTTAGAATTGATTTTGACACTCCTCTTTTATCCAAATGCATTTACCTTTTTTTTTTTTGTTCATATAATATTACATTTTTATCCTTTTTATGTGTGGAAAAAGATATATGAAGGATAAATTTGTATTGTTATGAATAATACTGTAATAAAATAGACACAACAATTGAATAAAATAAAGGGCCTGTTTGGTATGATATTTTATTTATTTATCAGTTAATGGAATGAAGCTGGACCCAATTAAGTTCAAATTCAAAATAATATTAGTTGAAATTCTGTAAAATTTTAAGCAAATAAACAAACCTTATGCCAATCTGTTTACAAGCCTTGACCGTGAGATTCGAATATCCACCATACCCTACCTATAAGGCTATAAGGACCAGTCTACGACTGCCTAACTGTTTTTTTTTTCTGGGTATACGACTGCGGTTAATTTTTCAGCTCTTCCGGAGTACTACTATAGTAGGGTTGTTTATGTGATACTTTTAATTATTTATGCAGTAAAAATTGATGCAAACATTTTAAAATTAGTGTAATTCAAAGCTACTTTCTTTTATTTTTTAAAATATCTCTCCATCAATTTTTAGAGTGTCAATATCATTTTTCACTGTCAACCCCAACTCTCCCCTGTTTTCATCTACTACTACAAAACCACCACCATTTCAGTTACATAAATACATACACACACCCCCTTCAATCACCACAACAAAACAAAAACAAAAAGTCTAATCAAAAGCTCCATAATGCGTATATAACTCCGTCTCACCACTTCATCTCCTCCAGCAAACCTTTGATTTCAACACACAAAAGAAATCATCTTTCTTGGTGGGAAGCACCAACAAAAATGGAGCAAAAACCCCACATAGCCTTACTTCCCTCACCCGGCATGGGTCACCTCATCCCACTCGCCGAGTTCGCCAAGCGACTCGTCCTGACTCACAACTTCTCCGCAACCTTCTTCATCCCAACCGACGGCCCGTTGCCCGAAGCCCAGAAATCCTTTCTTGAATCTCTCACCCCCGCCGGCATATCGCACGTTCTCCTTTCTCCGGTCAACTTCGACGACTTGCCCGACGACGTTCGGATCGAGACCCGTATCTCCCTCTCCGTGACCCGCTCCCTCCCTTCCCTCCGCGATTAGATAAAATCACTCGTTTCGGGTCACCGGGTCGTCGCCTTCGTCGTTGATCTATTCGGTACCGATGCTTTTGACATAGCTATGGAATTCCAAATCTCTCCCTATATTTTCCTCCCATCCCCGGCCATGGCCTTGTCATTATTCCTTTACTTGCCAGAGCTTGATTCCTCTGTTTCTTGCGAGTATAGAGATTTACCCGGTCCGGTTCGGATTCCGGGTTGCATACCGATCCACGGGAAGGACTTGCTGGACCCGGTTCAGGATCGAAAGGATGAGGCCTATAAATGGGTTATTCATCACGCAAAAAGGTACGGTTTGGCTGAGGGTATTATGGTCAATAGTTTCAAGGAATTGGAAGGTGGGGCAATTGGCACTTTGCAAGAGAAAAAACCCGGAAAACCGCCCGTTTATCCGGTTGGGCCACTCGTACAGATGGATTCGGGTTGCGGGGACGACAGATCGGGTTGTTTGAGTTGGTTGGATAATCAGCCACCTGGCTCTGTTTTGTTTATCTCGTTTGGGAGTGGTGGGACCCTCTCATATGTTCAGCTCAATGAGCTTGCCTTGGGGTTGGAAATGAGTGAACAAAGATTCATATGGGTTGTTAGAAGTCCAAGTGATACAGCTGCTTATTCCACTTTCTTCACTGGCCAAACCAAAACTGACCCTTTTGCATTTTTACCAAAAGGGTTTTTAGACAGGACCAAGGGGTATGGCCTACTGGTGCCATCTTGGGCACCACAAGCTCAAATCCTTAGCCATCGCTCGATCGGAGGGTTCCTAACCCACTGTGGTTGGAACTCGACATTAGAGAGCGTGGTTCATGGCGTTCCATTAATCGTTTGGCCACTCTATGCAGAGCAGAAGATGAATGCTGTGTTGTTGACTGAGGATGTAAAAGTGGCATTGAGGCCGAAGGTTGGTGATAACGGTATAATTGGACGTGTTGAGATTGCCAAAGTCGTGAAGGGTCTAATGGAAGGGGAGGAAGGGAAGCAAGTTCAAACCCGAATGAGAGACCTAAAAGATGCCGCGGAAAGGGTTCTAAGCGCTGACGGATCTTCGACAAGGTCGCTCGCTGAGTTGGCACAAAAGTGGAAGAACAAGATTAGTAATGAAAATTGATTAGGCTAAGTCATTAGTGTCCATCTACATGTTGGCTCTATTTCTAAAATGACCTCTTTAATCTTCTTTGGAATTCTTTTAATTTGTTAGTATTTTTTTTAGTTTGATAGTACATAGGAAGAAAAAGAAAATTGCAAATCGCATTTAGAAAATCAAAATCTAATACTCCATCCGTCCCACTTTGTTGCACCTATTTCCTTTTTGGAACGTCCCAAAAAATTGTCTATATCTCACAATCTGTAATCTTTATACCCAAAGAATCTGCTGGGTGAGGGAAGGAGATAAATCTCCACCAGGGGCTCCGAGAAAGCCCGAGGGTGGACATGGGAGGACTACGAGCAAGGGTCATCCCCTGACTGTCCATGATGACTCCAAGAATAGGGGGGCAGGACAGCCACAGAATTCACGAGAAGGAGTAAGTCCCATCCCAGAAGAGAGTCAATTGCACACTTGAAAAGTGTACACAACAGTGAAGATGTCCTTTATAAAAAGAGGCAAGAAATCGAAGAGTATGTTCGTTTGATTAAAAAGCTAGAGCATGAGATCCAGGAGTTAGAAAGGATCTGGGAGCACCCTGAGAACTCTGGACTTTCATGAAGAAATTCCAGGGAAGACAGGTATGCTAGGGTAAAACACAAAAAGGCTCATTCACGAGGAAAAAGGAGCAGGAGCCCCACACCAAGGCAACATAGAGCTCCCCCACAAAAAGGGAGAAGTAGAAGTAAAAGCCGAATACCAGAGCGGCGAAAGGCTTCATTCTTTTTGTTAAGCTTACAAAATTATTTTAGAAAAATGTAAAAAGTTGTATTCAACTATGAAGCGAAAGCCTACACAACAGAGAGGAATCTTATGGAGGTAAGTGTGCGTTTTACCATTAGAGAGGACAATCAGAGTACAGTATGTGCAGTACTATTTCTAACTTGCCTAACGAGATCAAGTTCGCAAAAAATAAAACTAATACCAAGCGTATGACTAACAAACCATCGGACTAAATCTGGACATAAATTCCGAACTAAATCCGGACTAAAATGAAATAAAGTAAAAAATACATTCCCTTCCGTCATTGAGCAGCCATTCTCTTACCTAAGCCCCTACCGATCAAGCACTCAAGAAGCCACCGGCGACCATGTGGCTGCAAACCCAGAAGCGGTGCAGGGGTGAGTAGACAGCGAATAGCAAGCGGTTTTGGTGGAGAAGGGAAAAGGAAAACCATATCTGAAGGTAGGGATTGATCCCTCCCCTCCCGCCGTCCCAAACACAAACAGTATATTCAAATACTTTAATATTTCAATGCAATTTCATACTCCTATGTTTCATGCGTTTTTACAATTTCAAAACTCGAAATATCATTTACATGATTGCGGTTATTAATTTTATCGATCGAGTGTTTCTGAAGGGGAAAAAAAACACATACTTTTTAGAGGTAATTATTGTGAACATTTAAGTGAAAAAATCACTCATTTCATTTTATTCACAAACTTTTACTTCGGATTTTCATCCATATATATATATACACACATATATCTGTGTGTGTGTGTGTCACAAAATATTTTTTATGGTAAAAGTAGTCTAAAATGGTTAAATGATTTAATTGGACCATCAATTAGATTAAAATTTGCAATTAATTAATAAATTAGATTGGTATAAGATGCCCCTACAATTAATAAAAAAAATTTGATTTAGTTGACATTTATATATAGTGTTAGTGATTAATAAAGATTGGTCGGCCAGTTATGATTTTATATAGTGTTAGTGATTAATAGTGTTAGTGATTAATAAAGAGACGACTAAATTATTGATTTGAGATAATCGGCAAAAGTTGGCCGGCTAATTTAATAAACTGTTCAACCACTTATGATTACCATTTAAAAATCAACAGGACATAAGCAAATCCGATAGTTTAATAGTGATGGTGGTCGTCCGTGATTAATTAGAGAAAGTCAGTTAACTACTTGTAGGAATAATGAATAAAATTATGGATCCACTAAATTGTTCTGGCGAATTCAATTAAACACTATAGTGATGGTGGTCGTCCGTGATTAATTAGAGAAAGTCAGTTAACTACTTGTAGGGATAATGAATAAAATTATGGATCCACTAAATTGTTCTGGTCAATTCAATTTAAGTGTTTAATTTCATCGTTTTCAATAGAGAAATCTAGAAACTCACCTTCTGCTGATTTAGAGTTTGAGGCCGATGAGAGAGTAAAAAAATGCTACGGCCACAAACGAAAATACAAAGATTCAAATACACATGTAGCACATCTATCCCGATCAGTATGTGCTGAACCCACATCTACCGTATAAAATCCATGCGCATCGTAAAGTTTCAAACACCTCTGATATCCAAATCTGTCATTTTTTCTATGTCCATAGCATTGTTCAGTCAAAGTAAGATGATCGGTAATGATGCTACAGGCCAAGAAGACCTTCCTTTGCCGTCCAAACCCTGGATAAGATCGAAGAGCAGAGTCAACGAAAATGGATAAAAACTAACACTTTGTTCTTTTTCTCCTCTCAAAATAATTAACTATTAAACTTCTACGAAACAGCGAAGGAAACATAGGTTGGAACTAGCGCAGGAATGTAATAAAGCTTTGACCGGTGGGGAGTGAAGAGCAGGACAGTGTTATCCGAGTACTCTCATAGCGACATTGAGGTGGTGGTGGAATTTGGGTGTCCAGTGTCCACACAGAGCTTAGCTAGTATTATTCTTTTTGCTAGAACAGATTAATAAAATTTCTGTCATTCAAAAAAAAAAAATCTTTTTGCTAGAACAGCTCTAATGGATTTCCTTGAGGACATTTTTGGTTCGGGTTTTTTTCCTTAAAAAATAATTTTGGTACTCCACCTTTTGTATTTATCTTATGTGGTACTTCACCTTTTGTATTTATCTTATGTGAAATTGTCAAATTACCCTTTATTTTGTTTGTGTTATCCACTTTCTCACACATATAATCGTATTGTTGTAATTTCAAATAGAAAAAAAGACAAAAAGTGAAGTGCCGATGACTAAAAAATGAGTATGAAAATCAAATGTTATTTTCTTTCTTTGGAATGTACTTTTTTTTTTGGTAACCAAGAAACAACCCTGCAGCCGAGTTATAATTGGATCCGATTGTGCAATCAAAATCTTGGGGGAGACTAGCACAGTAATCCACCGCCATGACCCCCCACTTAAATCATGGTTTCTCTACAGGGGAATCGAATTCTGCTATGTTGCAAACGCAGATTCGCCCTTACCTTGTTGGCAACCCACCAGATCTTTACTTTCAGGGCCCCGAAATTAGTCGATGTACGAGCAAATTGGTCTCCAAACATCCAATAATCCAAAAGAATAAGAAGTTAAATTTTTATTCCTCTGGGCTTTTGGTTTTTAATGTGAATGATTCTATCTTATTTTTTTTATTCTTTAATTGATAAGCATAAATAGTAAAAGAATAAGAAGTTAGCTTTTTTTTTTTTTATGTCATGCAAAGGAAAAGTTACAAAGCATATTACCCCGCTAGTGCAGGAAATTAGTATTAGTTGGAAACCCCGAGGAAGGAAGAAGGAAAGTTCGTCGAGTCAACCAGGCATAGATTGCGGATCCAATAAATAAATAAATAAATCTAGGCATAGATTTTTGTCTACAATGTTAGGACGTTGATTTTGGCGGTCCAAAAATGTAGACAGGAGCTCCACTTTGCATTGTATGTTACCAGTACCAATAACATCCAGTGCAAAAATGGAACGCCATAAGTAAAAGTAGAGCTCGAATATCAATTTCTCAATGTTATCTTAATAAATTCAAAGTGTATTTTTTTTGTTTCTAGTTAAAGTGTCTCTCAAGTTTCTAGTTAACGTCCTTCGGTTGCTAGCCTAGTAATTCGTGTCCTGACTATTTAATAAGTTGTGTCTTTGCTTTAATAATGGTCTAGGTATTTGGAAGGTCTTGTTGGAAATTGTGCAGTATTTATTAGTAGTTTCGGAAGCATAATCTTCCAATCTCTATAAATAGGTGATCTCATGAAATGAGGAAAGAGAGTTAGCTGATTATTAAATATTGTGCAAGTGTGTCTTACTTGAAATGAGTGATTCCTCCTATAATCAAGTGTGTGCGTTGGTCGCGTGGAGTGGCATCCGCTACCCCAGTTGACAACTGCCTAAGCTCTCAAGAACATATCCCTATATGGATTCTGCTTGTATAATTTATACTAGCAAAAATGCATAGATTTTGTGCACAGATTTGTTGTGGGGTCTACTTTGGGTCCCACGCAAACAATCTAACCCGTTCATTAAATGTAAAACATTTTTTCTAGGACAGCTGTAAAAAATTAACTCAATCCGATACTTATAGATACTCGATTTAATCATCTAACTTTTCATTTGGATTCCAAGATAATGAAAAGTTAGATAATTGAATCAAGTACCTATAGTTATTGGATTGAGAAGGTATTCCAGTTTTGCTTCCTTTCGCCAAAGCACTTTTTCGCGTAATGAACAGTACCAAAACCAAACCTCCGTTCCACTTTCCCTTAAACAGTTGTTCTTTTTTAAAATGATTATTGCTGTAATGACCATATTGCCCCTTCCACAAACTAAATTTCCCAGACGCCCTCTCTCTCCCCCTCTCTCTCTCCAGGCCCAAGCAGAAATGTTGAAAGCTCGATACTCTCCCCTAAACAGTACTCACACCCAGGAAAAAACGACTACAAACCACTCCAACCCAGAAATATCCAGGCCAATCCTCCCACCCACCACCAATTAGTAAATCCCAATAAACCGAAGCTAGAGAAGTGGATCGAGATCTCGCTGATCGACGATTCGAACAAGGAGAATAAAAACAATCGACACATGGTCTACGCCGCCACTCCTACGAAGATCGAGTCGATTGACGTGTCACTGGCGGAGGAGCTCAACGCGATCCGCCTAAAGCTCGAGCGGATGAGATTGGACAAAGAGGAGACGGAGAAGATGCTTGAGAGAGAGGGATTTGGCGATGGAGGCCGGTATGAAGGAGCTGGTCGAGAGAGGGGAGATACAGAAGATGCTCGAGATCGAGGTCGATCGCTTGTTTCAGTTGAAGGAGCTCAAGAACGCACACTGCATATTTGCTTCTGTTTTGGCCGTACACTGGAAGCCCTAGGAGATAAAATGGGGCAAGGACAGTATTGTCATTGCACCAGGGGACTGTGGGGACCAAAGACCAAAACGACGTCGTTTTGGTCAAATGAATTTTAAAAAAACTGAAGGCTCCAAATCTAGAGCCAGCCTTCTTTTTGGACAAAAAAAAAAATGAACTTTTTCTAAATCTGGAACACCTTCTGAGCTTATTTTTCGCAGGGCCCTTGAAAAAAAGTTTAACATTTAATGAACGGTTCGGATTATTTGTATGAGATTCGAAATAGACCCCACACACAAGTTTGTGCGTGATCTGTGTAGAAAATATATGTGTAAATAGACTTACTGAATTTATACAACCCCCTACGTTTATCGTACCATAATACTATAGGACAATAGTGTACGGCATTCCCTAATCTTTGAAAATTTGAAAAATTATTTAATGCCCTTGGTGCCCCCAGCCCCCAGGCCTCCTTCCACAACACATTTTAGTGTGATACCAAAAATAAGTGTGTAGGCCTCATTTAATGTGTGATTTAAAAAGGCATGGGACACCGTGGCAGTGCCCCAGGAGTAGTGTTGCAGTCTTGCAGATAAGCTGAGAAGTAGCGGAATTAACTTGTCAATAGGCTCGTTCATCACAATGTAATACGAGACAGGTCTCGAAGGGGCCTCTTTTTCTTCGATCGGCAGGTCTTCGAAGGGGCCTTTGAGGCGTGACCAAATCTCCCATCGTCGTCTAATCTCCTCCTCTTGGTTGCATTGTTCACCCTTGCTCCATCTGAAGATGGTTTTGTCTTGACCAAACGCAGATCTTGAGCACTGCAAAACTTGCTGCTCTTTGCCCGCTTATTCCACGTCTAAGAGTGGCCATACCACAAGCTGAGGAGTGAAAATTTTGTAGTAGTACTTATCTCACGGTTAAGCTGTTAGAGGACTACCAATGTAGAGAAATAGCAATACAAAGGAGGGTATAACCCAAGCCAATACGACGAGGATGCAGATATCTCAGAGACTGAGATGCCAGCCGATAAGGATACAAATACGAAATGAGTCTCAAATTAAGTTTGTCTTTAGTTCAAATAATTTTACTTTGATCTTAACATTTTCTCCTGATTGCTTCATAAAACACTAGCCCGAGGCAGCCGTGCTTTGCATGTGTCCTCAAAACTTGGGAAGAAAAGTATCTAAAGTTTACAACAAAGATACATGGGCTTCAAGGATAAGTACAGTTTCCCCATTGGTTTACAAGAACACATAGCTCACTTAGCATCTTCGACTTTGATGATCTTTAGGTACCTGGCGTCCGTTCTTTGAGCTAGCTTCACATGGAAAATGTAGTCGATCCACCTCCGCTCCTTCATCCACTTTTGTAACATGGTAAGTTGCTCCTGGAGATATAATGAGAAGATAAATAGACGACCGTGTGCAAAGGTTTTTTCCCTATGTAGGTAAAGTTAACCATCATTCTACCTCTTTGTTGCAGGCAATGAGCTGATTAGCTTCACATGCAAGGATCTTTTCAGCATGAGTTCCAAAGAGAATTGAAGGCAAATGGCCGGTAGAGTCACCCAACTCTATGCGTACGCAAGGCCTGCACATTAAGTTATTATGTTGCTGGCTGGGAGCTTATAAAAATGCAGAGTCAACGTGTTTATGTTACCGTGGTTCCACTGTTGCGTTAGGTTTGCTGCAGCTTTTACATGCAAAGATCAATCCAACTTGTTCCAATGTCTTTTTGTGGCATGAATTGAAGGCATTGTACCAGTATTTCTCTTGTAGCAATATGGATGTTACTGATGCCTTTACGTGATAAGTTGAACCCTAACATTGACGGATACCAAAGTTAATCTATCTCCAATATTTGCTATCAGTAAATCAAAATAGGCTTTACCATGTCAGCCGTGTCCTTTATTTCTTGAATGGTATTCATGCTTGATGTCGAAGAGCTGCCACTCTCTGTCGATATATTCTTTAGAATATTTTCATTTTCCAACTTCCTACAAACATAGTCGTTAAGTCTTTACTTGGTGACAGTGCATGAAGTTAAAAGTATGACATGTTTAAAGGTAATATGGAAAGTATACCAGGCTTCAAGTTTTTTCGCTTCTGGAATCTCTGGGTTGATAAGTATCTCAGAAAACTGGGATGTAGATATGCATCTTTTCCCTACATAGATAACACAATGTGGCAACCAAAATACAATGTAGATTTTACCCAAAACCAAGAGCAATATGGTTGTCCTTACCGTCTACATCTTTCAATAGCAAATTTGTTGCTACGATGATAGGACGCTTATGTAGCATGTTAGCAAGCGTGTCACACTCATCGTGAATAAAACGGCCCCATGTGGTCAAAGTTGTAGGCTGGTGGTGACTGTTACATGATACAGGTGATAATATTCCTTAATCATAATCGTTGTATGCAAACCGAAGAACATGTAAACAGCTGGCTGTACATATGCCAATTGGAAAATGTAACTGTTTCACTTACCTTGAGTCGACGAGAATAACATTGCGGAAAGTTATATCCTGCTGATCCCGTTTTCTTTTTCTATTCTCTTCTTGGGAGATAGCCATCACAATAGCAACTACATCTGTAAGAAACACAAAATAGACCAATCATAAATCCGTTTGGGCAAGAAGATATAATATCCACCCACACTATAGAGTAGTTGATAACGTACCTATCTGAGGTGCCGTGGAGTTAAGTGCTGGTATATAGCGAAGACGGATGAAATTCAATTCTGTTTTAGCTGGGTTGATGCCTTCATTCTCAACTTCCTCGATGACCGAAAATTGCCGAAGGGTTATTTCGTATGCATGCTCATCAAGTGACACTCGCTTATGTTTCGTATTGACCTTAGTCGAGGCTCTTGAGATTAGGTACGTCTTATGCAGCTCAAGTTTGTCCGTGAAGGTTTCAATTTCTTTTTCGAACATAGTAGCCTCAATTTTTTTCCCCTGCAAAATTCACTCTTTATTAGTGACCCACGCGATGTAAAACAATATAGATGCGACATATTGGAAGCAAACCTTCTCATCTAGCAGCATGAATCTCTTGTATGTAGTTTTTCCATCTTTCGAAAGAATGGGACCCATAATATTGACGACTTTAACCTTGATTGTTTCATAAAGAAGAATATATTGGTTTTCCATGATGCCTTTAGAAGCCTACAAAATAGTCAAATAAAGGGGAACATAAGAAAGGTAGTAGGTCCAACATGAGTGGCATAAGTACGATTCTCATATTCAATACATACATTCACAAATATTCCCTTGTATAAATTATGATGACATTGGCCACATATTTTTATAGTTTTAGGGTTCTATGGGTATCCGTAATGGCATAATCGGAAATTAAAATTTTTTTTAAAGTTAATAATGTTGGTCCAAAATATGGCTTGCAATAGAAAAACCAAACTAGCAATCTTTTCCAATAACCAAAATTTGTGGACCCCACGCCACACAACTTAAGGCCTTTTATCGAAAGCATCATTGGTAATGGCTCTTCTACTTACTTTCAGCATGAAAATTGGCACCCTGCTGGTCCTCTCATTGATCACTATGGTCTATGGGCATCAGTTTATGATGGCTTCAGGTATTGCTATGGCTGCAAAGGTCTCATGCATCATCTCTAATGAAGAGTGGACTTGGCCTTTCCTCTCTTCCAGCCCCCACCTTTCAGCCTAATACCATGGCCGCTGACTCAGTTAAATGGGACGGTTCCACCTCCTATAAATACCAAGCTTCTCATGCTCTAAGGATTTATTATCCTCTTGTCAGTTCTGGTTCTCTAATAACATTCCTAGGCATAGCTTTATTCTTTGGATGGCTGTCGCAGGGAGGTTGAGAACTAAAGATAAGATTCATGGTAGGGGTGTTATTAATAGGCCCTATTTGCACTCTCTGCAAACATCACAATGAGACTCTAGATCATCTCTTCTTTGAGTGCCTCTGCTCTAAGCAAGTTTGGGCTGCCATTGCAAAAATGAGTTGCATTCCTACTGGTACGGTCCCTGTCTGAGGTAACCGAAAATTGACTGGTTTTGCTCCCGTTTTGAAGGGAAAGGATTCCGTAATACTCTGAGGAGACTTGCTCTGGCTGCGGTGGTTTATTTCCTTTGGCAAGAGAGGAACAACATATTTTTCATTGGTCAGGTTAAGTGTGAAGTAAGGAATGTCAAATCTACACCTCTATCCTCTTTACTATGTACTACCTGGCAGATTTGACACTACATTTTTTCCACTTAGGCTGATTCTTTACTGTTTAGATCTTTTTTCCTTTGTGTAGGCACACCCCACTCGATCTCATCCTCATCTCTGAATGTATGAAACCCCTCTCGCTTCAAAGCCTCGTAGAGGTGATCGGAAAACTTTTTACGGGTGTCTAAGCCCCTAAAGCTCAAGAAAACGTCACAGCTATCACATTTGAAATCAGAATTCGGAGAGGGAGCCGTTGAAGTCGAAGAACGCGGAGATCGAGCTGCAACATCTGACAAGAATGTTTCTTTTGTTGCAGGCATGTTCTTCTTGGCCAATCCTGCGGATCAATTGAACGGGTTTTGAGGAGAGAGATGAAGAAAGAGAAAATGTAATCGGAAACGAGAAAGGGTAAGTGGAAGCTGAACCCAGAAGTGAAGAATGTAAGAGTCGTCGTCGAGTCAATGAGGGAGCAGGGGGTGCTGTGGCACATGTCTTCTTCCCAACAAAAGTAAGAACTCCACTTCCCTCCTCTTTCTCAAAAGAAAATTTGATGAGATTCCGCTCGGTTTCCTTTCAAATTTGAAAATTTTCCACGTTTTTTTTTTTTTTTTGAATTAATTTCTACATTCTCTTTTTTAATCCTATCATTTAGCAAAAAAATTACACACATTTTTAATACTAAAATCCAAAAAATGAGTGTAGATATTAAAAAAAAAGTTTAAAAATCAATTCTTTTTTGGCATTATCTTCTCTTTTTTAATCCTATCTTTTAGCTAAAATAATTATTCTTTTTTGGCATTATCTTCTCTTTTTTAATTCTATCTTTTAGCAAAAATAATTTTGGCATTATTACTACCCTAAATTTAATGTCAAATTCCTAAACTAGTTGTGAAGAAAAAGAGTCTTGGCGTATTCATGCTGAAGAAGATAGAAGATAGAAGATCAATCTTGGCTAAACTAGAGATTGAGAATTATTGCATGATCTGTGTTGGAAATTGACTAAAATTCCTAAATTGACTAGGATTCCTATTTCTATTCGGTTTAGGTTTATTTAGTGTTTTCTTATAAATAGGGACCTTGGGGGTTCCTAAGGTTATAGTCTTTTGTTCAAGGGCTTAGATATTAGGGTTTTGTTTATGCTCTTAGGGTTCCACCAAGGGTTTGTGTCTCCCTTTTGAGTTCCACCAGAGATTTGTCCCTAGATATCTATTTGGTGCTTCAAGTAGAGTTACGGGTATAGCCAGCTCTTTGTTTCTCTCCCCATTTATAGTGAATCCTCTTGCTCTTTTCCCCGTGGAGTACGTTCTTGTTTTGTGCTTGAACGGAACCACATATATCCTTATGTTCTTGTTATCGCTTGTTGATTTGTTATATTTTCAATTTCGTATTCGGCACAACAAAATGGTATCAGAGCTCCGGGTTTCAATCCGAGGCTTTTGTTTTCTGCTGCGTATTGTGCAATTTGTGATCGTTTCAATGGCGACTCGTTTTGAAATTGCGAAATTCGATGGGCAGAGCACTAGCTTCAGTTTATGGCGTATTAAAATGAAGGCTTTGCTTGTTCAACAAAGATTACACAAGACTTTGTTGGGAAAATTGAAGAAGCCTGCTGATATGCAGGATAGTGTGTTTGAGGATCTCGATGCGAAGGCGCTCAATTCGATTCAATTGTGTTTAGCCGATGATGTGCTTCGCGAGGTCGGGGAGGAGGATACTACTGCCGGTATTTGGTTGAAGTTTGAAAGTATCTATATGACGAAATCTCTTACCAACCGGTTGTATTTGAAGCAACGCCTTTATACGTTTCGTATGAGGGAAGGTACGCCCGTAAAAGACCATCTAGATGAGTTAAATCGAATTATTATGGATTTAAAAAATTTTGATGTTGTGATTGATGATGAAGATCAAGACTTTATTGTGTTATGTTCTTTGCCTGCATCTTATGAGCATTTTGTTACTACCCTACTTTACGGGAGGGATACGATTTTCATGGAGGACGTTAAATCTAGTTTGTATTTGAAAGAATTAAGGAAAAAAGTATCCGGTGAGGGTGGTGATTTTGATGCTCAGGGTTTGATGGTGTAAGGAAGAACTTCTGAGAGGGATTATGACAGTAGAGGGGTTTCTGGCTCTCGTTCCACAAATCAGGAAGTAAAGTGTTTTTACTGTAGAAAATACGGGCACATGGTGAGAAATTATCCTACGTTGAAAAATATGGATAATTTTGAAGAGAATGTTATTGCTGGTATTGTTGAAGAAGATTCCGACGATTCACTTATGGTTCTTTCTGTGAGTGTCGGTGATGTTTGTTCGAATACCGAATGGATTCTGGACTCCGGATGTTCTTACCACATGTGTCCGAATAAAGATTGGTTCGATACTTATGAATCGGTCAGTTGTGGTACAGTTCTTATGGGGAATAACATGCCCTGTAGAATTTTTGGGATTGGAACAGTTAAAGTCAGAATGCATGATGGGTTTGTGAGGGCGTTGTTTGGTGTTCGACATATACTAGATTTGAAGAGGACCTTATCTCTTTGGGTACTCTTGACTCTTTGGGTTGGAAGCATACCGCTGAAGGTGGAGTCTTGAGAGTTTTGAAGGGTGCTCGTGTTTTGATGAAGGGTAGAAAATCGAATAACCTCTATGTGCTTGATGGTAGTACGATTGTGCGTGCTACACCTTTGGGTTCTTCATCGGTGAATTCGAGGTTAACTCAGTGTTGGGTTTTTAACTCTGTGGTAGAGTCGATAATTAACTCCGTGTGGAGTTTGACCAGATCTTCGAGTGCATTCGGGAGGGATGCGTTGGGTGGGAGGTGCCCGTTGGAAGATCGAGGCTCAATTTGGAGGCATGTGCGGCTGGGTTTCCTGAGTCACGTTTACAAGGTCAAGCAGGTGTGCTTGAGCCTTGTTCGTTTGTGCTGTTGGTGATGGCCCCGTGGGGGGGCTTTTGGGGGAGATGAGCGATTAAAGAAGAGGATTGCCTATAGTGTTAAATTCGATGGAATTCAAGTCAAGGTGGAGATTTGTTGGAAATTGACTAGAATTCCTAAATTGACTAGGATTTCTATTCCTATTCGGTTTAGGTTTATTTAGCGTTTTCCTATAAATAGGGACCTTGGGGATTCCTGAGGTTATGGTCTTTTGTTCAAGGCTTAGATATTAGGGTTTTGTTTATGCTCTTAGGGTTCCACCAAGAGTTTTTGTCTCCCTTTTGGGTTCCACCAGAGATTTATCCCTAGATATTTGTTTGGTGCTTCAAGTAGAATTACTGGTATAGCCGGCTCTTTATTTCTCTCCCCGTTTATAGTGAATCCTCTTGCTCTTTTTCCCGTGGAGTACGTTCTTGCCTTGTGTTTGAACGGAACCACGTATATCCTTGTGTTCTTGTTTATCGCAGAGAGGTGAGAGCTAGCTTTAATGGAAGTAGAGAGAGAAAGTGCAGAAATTCCATGCCCTAGAATCGGGCTTAAGTTGGTATATATACCCCTTTATAGAAAAATTACAAAATTGCTATTAAAATGTTCGCGCAGGACAGGGGGATCGATCCCTAGTGAAACGGGGATTGATCGCAGGCAAAACTGGATCTTGCTGCTGGCCGGGGGATCGATCCCTGGTGACATGGGGATCGATCCCTGTGCTCCTTGGATTGTGCAGTTTTGCTTTGTTGCTGTTCTTGGCATTCGGGATGCTACAAGTCTTCCTCCACTGCTTTGGACACTTCGTTTGGGACTCAGAATGACTTCTCGAGGCCTCTTGCATGCTCAAGTACATCCGGATTCCTCCGGGGATTATTGGAAGCCTTGGAACACCCCTTTTCACTCCAATTACCTATTGATCAACAAAAACGCACCTTGCGCGCAACATTAAACAAAAATGAACAAATATGCAAGCAAGAGTGCCAAAACGAAGGAAGATAAGCCCAAATATTTACACTCGTTAGGGCTTATCAATTATCCTGAGGACTCTGATGACAATTATTCTGAGGACCCTGATGACGATTATTTTGAGGACTTAGATGATGATTGATTGATCTCAACAAATTGCCCGACAAATCTGGTGATGTCCTATCATCTATAAGATTTGATTCATCTCGACAAATGAGGTAAGTGACCTGTTACCACATCAGCCATATTCTCTTTGGAAAATGTTGTGAATATTTGAATTGTGAAATCCTCAATTCTGTGTTATGAGAATGAGGTGTCTTACTACTTTCTTGTGTTTATACTTTGTGAGGATGGAACAAATGAATCCCAGGATGAAACCCAAATCCTTTTTTCTTTCACTTGCCCAAAAGGTCGATAGTTGCTCATTGAATTGGTTGTCATGCTTCATTCTCAATTACAGATCCGAGGGATGGTGCTGCACGGGTTATTCGTGGGTACGAAGGTTGAGAGTTAAGTTGTTTTCAATTGTTCTGTTTTTGAATCACAGAACTCTAGTTTGCTTTGATGGTGAAAATTGATGCTCATGTTATTTACTGAAGGAGTGGCAAAAAAGGACCCGGCTTCAGTCCAACTCCAGAGAGCCCATGCAGTTGTATCACAGCCATTCATCTTTATCCGGAAAAGTTTTTTTAAAAATTTCGACCGTTAAAAACACTATCAGATGGTTGCAAATACTCCAACTGCATCTCTGCGTGGACTACAGACAAGCCTTGTGCGGCAAAAAAAGGAGCTATTATGTCCATCGTGTGAAGCAGAGCCAGCAATAAGTGTCAATCTCTAGTTTAGCCAAGATTGATCTATTTGAAAGAAGAAACACAACAATGGTTTTTGTGACCTCGGTTCTGCTTTGTTCCTTTTTTGTTTTGTTTCTTTTTTCCTTTTTTCCTATTTTTTTTTATTGGTGTTTCTCAAGCACTTTTCAATTTAGTTCCCAATTTCGTTTCGTTAATAAGTTGTGCGTCCACTATATAATGCTGAAATTGCATCTAACATGATTTGACTCGCACACGCATCGGGTGTGCTGTGCACCACATCTTGTGGAAATTATAAAGGGTGGGACAATGTCTCGAGGGCAATTTTAATAATTTTCCATCTTTAAGGACTCGCTATGGTCCCGTGAGAATATGGTCACGTATGTGATTTGAGGAAGAAAGTAATGAAGCAAAATTATCGGGGAAAGTTCCAATCGAATGTAATTTTTTTTTTTTTGGACTTTTGCGTACAGAAGATTTGTTGACATATTACTTTATTCATGTACTCGTGAGAACATGGTCACGTACGTGATTTGGGTCATGACTTCATCCCTACACTTATTACTTTATTCATGCTGTTTTAAGTGTTGAATTTGGGTTATTTGGCCTTGATTGGCTCTGTCTTGGATCTTGGATTGGAATAGGATTGTTCTTAGCTTTGTTTAAGAATATGATGCCGTTAAATCTTGCTCCCGTTCGTCCTTGTCACAATTGCCTTTCAAAAAAGAAGAATTTGGGTTATCTGGCAATTTATGTATGAGCGGAATTTCTCAAAAGTATACTTGCAGGGGAGTAGCGTTAACAATGGTTTTTGTGACCTCGGTTCTGCTTTGTTCCTTTTTTGTTTCGTTTCTTTTTTCCTTTTTTTTTATTATTTTAAGAATGGAGCTATTATTGACTTCCTCCTTTCTAAAAGATAGTCCACTATGCAATATGAGAACTTAAAGCAATGCGTTTTGATTAAAAGATTCATTTTTTTTGTACCCAGTAAGTTGTTAGATATCAATGCATGAGTTCTTAATTTTAAATTGTGGGATAAAGTTTAAGTTTTCTTTAATGGAAATTCTTTTTTTTAATTCTCGTTTTGCTTAGTGGAAAACCTTTTAAAACAAGGGAGTGTTATGTATAGAAAGTGAAATTAGAAATATGCCCGGGCAGGGGTAGACGCAGGGGGGGTATCCCTATCCCAACCAGTTTGGTTAAGTTAAGGCTGATTGTGGGCCTTTTCCGGGCTTACAATAATAATCGGAACTGTTCATTTTTTAGAGCACATTAAGAACATTGATCACACCAAAAATTACGTTGATCGGATATAGTTTGACATGATTTCGAAATGAATTAAGTTTGTAAGAATAAAAGTGTGCAACACCCGATTCCAACCCATTTGACACAATTATTTGAAGATTAATGAATTTCGAAAACATGTCAAACGATATCCGATCAATGTAATTTTTGGCCTGGTCAAAGTTTTCGACGAGCTCTAAAAAGTGAACTGTTCCGATTATTGTTGTGGATCCGAAAAGGACTGACACTCAGTCTTAACTGGACCAAACTAGTCCCAACCCAAATTGGTTGGGATACGACCCCTAGAGACAAAGGGGTGCTAGGGCCTCTGCACAACTCCCAATAATAATTTTACTTCTTTTTTGAATTCAAAATTTTCAGTTATTATACTAAGTTGTTTAGGTTAATTTGGATAAGTTTTATGAGACCTGCAAAGTTCTGTGGGTGAAAAAACTTACTCCCATTTCTCTATACATTTGGAAAAGCGCTCCTAAATGTCCAAGTTATCAACCATTTTTGGTCCCATATATAAAATAAAATGAGTGCTACATATATGCACAATTTTATCTCTTTCTCTGGCATAACAAGTAGCAATATATTCTTATGAAGTATACATTTTGTTATCAATGTAGAAAAACATGTAGTTTGGGCCCCACTATGTACAAATTTGTGTTAACGAAAGTCGGAGCAAAGCTATGAAAGTAACGGATGGGCCCGGGAAAGCAATGAAAATGGCGAGGTGAATCCAATGCCTAATAACTATTTGAAGCAAAATTAGAAGCATGAATTAATATGACTTTAAATTGCCAACTATATTCATTTCGCAACCCAATGTGTTGGCCCGATGATCAAGGCTTGAGATTCAGGGATTTGATTTTTTAAGTTCTCGAGTTTCCTTTCTCCTAAGGTCGAGCGCTCCACTAAACTAAAAGCAGTTGTTAAATTGTTTTACTTAACATATAGATAAGTTGTTTCTGTTAAACTAAATGGACCAAATGGTATTCCACTAAACCAAAAGGGGTTGGTGGTGAAAAAAAAATTGTAGGGAAAAAAAATCTTTCCAATGTTTTACTTTAATGGAAACAATTTCGCCAAAGACATTAAGTTGCAGTAAACAAAATATATATAAGGGAAACACCCATCTTATGCATCAATTCTTTTGGCACCCATCCATAGAGAGAAAGCTCTGGCCGTTAAAAAACTGTTGATCGTAGGAAGATTATTTCACATGTATACATGTCTATATACATCTTAGAATCCGTACTTGACTCTTTTACAATGTCAATTAACTTCTCAAATAGATTACTAAATTCGGTGGGTATGATGAGGTGGTAGGACATGGAATTGAGGTAAAATTGAGAGAAACCTGTGACTGCGGACGGATGATTTGGTCGTACTCGGCAATAGAGAAGGAGAAAAAAGAGGCGGTGGCCGCAATATGTTAAGGTTCGGTGCGGGCACAAAGAGAGGGAGAGACAATTATTCACCTAATCCGATTATTTATATTCCAAAAAGTGCCCCCAATTGTTGTCAAAAGCAGAGTTCATCCCCTTTTGCGTCGTCTTTTCTTAATCATCTTTCACTCCACTACTCTTTCTCTCCTTCCTCCGCGTTTTCAACTCATTTACATGTCATTTCAGCGGCAGCTCTAGAATGTTTTCAAGGTGTTTGAAGAATTACCTTAACCTTATCACCTCTATTTAATGAGTAGAATATGCACCAAATTTCATACTCCTTGCATCGTAGTTCTAACATGCAATTTTCAAATCAAAACATAAAATATGTATGTTCATGATTTTTCAAAAATTTCGCCCCAAATTAAAGAACTATTCGATCGAAATTTTTAATTTGGTGTGAAGAAACTCGAAAAATTAGGTATGAAAGTACTTTATTTTTCTGTTCAAAAATTGCAAGTGTTTTGTAGGGAACTATAATTTTTGACCGAGGAAATTTAAGCCAAACGAGATTAAACAGACGCATAAATCTACAAACATTCTTTTGGAAAAAATTGAGATGAATAGATTGACACGGATATAATAATAAAAAAAAAAAGGGTTGACACAGATATTTGAGGACGTATTCTCTTTTTTGAAGGAGATTAGTGTTATTTAGACAAAAGCCAAGACGTGATACCAATAGGTCATTCTTTTTCTCTCTATTTGTTTTTATTTTTCGTCATTACAAATATATTCATTGTTTGAGTTAATTTATTTGGTGTTCAATCATGAGTTACTTGAATATTCATTAGGTTTTCGTAATATAGGGGCGAGAGTAAATTATTGCCTAGGATAAAATTTTGGATTGTTCGCTTTTCAAGAACAATTATTCACCTAATCCGATTATTTATTCCAAAGATGCCCCAATTGTCGAGATCCACGCATCTGCTGAGCTGCAAAGCAGAGTTTATCACCTTTTGCATTGTCTTTTTGTAATCGATCATATATCTTTCACTCCACAACTCTTCCTCTCCATCTCCTTCCTTGTCGTTTGCGTTTGCAATTGATTATATCATTTCAGTGGCCGCTCTAGAATTACCAACAAGAGACCAAAATTCTGTCATTTGTTGCTTCGTTGACTCTAACAACTCTTCCTTCCTTCCTCCTTCCTTCCTTTTGTTTCCCTTTCCTTTATCTCACGGTTTTCCACTTTCTTCATCCGATATTTGCAACCACCAGTACAATTTAACTGCATCTGTTGCCATTTTGCGACCAAGTAAGACAACTCTTTCTTTTCTTTTTCACTTTTCGGTTCAGTCCCCCCAATTAGTCACTTGACTTGTGTCAATTGTGTGGTGAGTTTTTTGGGATGTTAATTTATGTGTTTTTGAAGACTATATGCATTTTAGTTGTAAAACATGTCGTTCTAGATGTTGTTTTTAAGCTTAGCTACTTCATTTGCAGTTGATGTTTCAACTAAACTAAGTTTGCAATCTGGGTTGAATTATTCTGTATGTACGTTATAACGATCAAGATTCCGATTATGAGGATTTTCATGCTTGTTTAGTTTAGATAAGTTTGGGCTATTATCAGCTCTCTCTTATTTTAGGTACGAGGTTTTTAATGTCGATATATCCCCCACGATATTGAAAACAATTATGGATTGGGTTATGCAGTCTTCGATCTGTTTTGTTTTGTACTCTGTAAATCTACTGTTCTGTATCTAATTAACTTAGTGACAAAAACACGGAGAGTAGGAAGGAAGAGCTTTGGTGTTAAATTTTGCCAATTGTCACCTTAGTTAGATACGTGCCAAGTCGGGACTGTTGGATTGAGATGCATATTATTCATGCATCTTTGTCCCCCCTTGGGCCGGCCCTTAATTATCCTCTCTCTCTCTCTCTCTCTCTCTCTCTCTATTTCAAAGACTTTAACCTCCAAAACCGATCACTCTTACCTGTTCCACTCTTACAGAGCATGACAAAGTTGTTGTTTTGCTACAAGTATTTTACAATTTTTGATTCGCTCCAATTGAAAAAGTAAAAAATTATGACTTTTACCTAAATATTTTTAAAAATATCCAAGATAAAACCCATAAACTGGTTTTTTGGGATTTGTCTTGAATATTACAAAAAATATTAGGGTAAAAGTAAAAAAGAATTACTTTTTTGATTCTCTCGTCAATATGAACTAATATGGGTAAAAAGTTTGTCACAAAACAAACAAATACAAAAAAATTTGATTAGAGATTAAAAAAAAAAAAAAGTCACTTGACTTTTTAATCCAAACTTACGCGGTGGCTTCGGCTATTCGTAAGTCTCTCTCTCTTTCTGCATACATAAACTAACAATATTCTTGTACAAGCATCATTGATTTTAATGGTAAAACCAGAGATGATTTCGTGTTGTTTTTTAAGGCATGACTTGGGTTTTTTTTTTTTCTTATTAATTCTGAAAGGTTCATAGATGTGGTGTTTTTGTTTAGCCATATCCGACCCAACTCGTTTCAACCCATTTGCTTTTTGACTCCAGATCCGCCCATTTGCCACCACTAGATGAATGACATTATTCGAAATGCATGAATTAATGTTAGTTTTTCTATCAAATTTATTATTCCAGTACGTTTTTAGAATGTAACAAATTTCCATTATTGTGTACATGTTTCATAACCTGGTCCTGTAGTGCGGCACAAGATGTTTAGTTACAAATAATTTATAAAAATAGGTGTAAAATTATAATTATTTACTATATGTTACATATATATTATATAATTTTTATTTTTCTAATATCTCATGGTTCGGTTCGGATAATTCACAGTTTTCAAATGAAAATCCAATCCTAATCCGTATCTCACGGTTTTTTTAATTTTCGAATCCGTGTCCGGACCATTAATCCATAGACAAAATCCAAAAGGTACGGATTAATTCAGTTTGGACCGGTTTCACGGTTCATCGGATTTTTTGTGCAGCCCTAGTAAATAGGTCGAATGGGAAATTGGGAATATATTGTTTGTAACGCCCCGACTTTTCTGAAGCAATATAAAATAAAATCTTAAGAAAATTTGCTAAATAAATATAATTTTTCAAAATAAAGCTTAGCTGTTACAATTACAAGATAAATTTACTGATTCAAAATACTTTAATTTCAGAGCTGACTCTAGCCTTGATACAAATCTGAAGAATACTCGATCTTCGCTCCTGATATCCTTTCCGTGTTGAACTGCAACATCTTTGAATCCTCTCCATTGAATCCTGCGCCCACTAGCAAATTGATCGCCGAAGCAAACGATTTGCCAGGATACAGACGTATCCGTGAGTGATAAATCACCCAGTAAAATAATCCAACCTAACCACCCCTCTTACTTTACAGATATCATGCAGCTGGATAATAATAGTGCGAAAAAAGTAATACAGAGTTGTTCCACATAAATCAGTTCATTACTATCCATTAACTTGACGTGAAAATCTAAGATCTCCTCCGCGGGATCTTTCCTCCCTAACCGCTAGCCATGCTCGGTCCCATGAGATCACTTCCCTTTGCTGTCGCAGATGCATCTAAGTTATGTACCGAGTATACATCCCAATAACTACAATAAGGGGAAAGCTTATCATGCCTGAATCATAACTAGGGTTCGCTTATCTTATGTACCACTTTCACAAACCACGTCACAATCACCACTGGACACCCGCCAGTATATCAATTCATCACTGGACACCCGCCAGTTTCATTTTCATCATATCACACAATTTATCACGGGTGTATTTATCACTGGACACCCGCCAGTTTCATTTTCATCACACAATTTATCACGGGTATATTTATCACTGGATACCTGCCAGTTTCATTTTCATCAATCTATCACTGGACACCCGCCAGTTTTATTTTCATCAATCTATCACTGGTGTTTTTATCACTGGACACCCGCCAGTTTTATTTTCATCAAACTATCACTGGTGTTTTTATCACTGGACACCCGCCAGTTTTATTTTCATCAATCTATCACTGGTGTTTTTATCACTGGACACCCGCCAGTTTTATTTTCATCACAAATCTCATCACAATCACCAAAATCCGCCTGCAGGCAATCTAAAAATAAAAACCTTTCAGTTTATCCATTATCTAGCATCGTCTAGATGAATTCTATTTCGCAATACCACCCCAAGTCTCTAGGGTTCAATCTAACATTTAAATCAAGTATCGGCACAATATGCAATTAATCAATAATAATTAAAACGATTGATAGATAATGAAATCACACAACTTTTTATGGATGGGTCGTTGCCCTTAATCTTGTATGGTCACAATGTCAATAATCAAGTAAGAGTGTTAAAATAATTTAAAAGGAAAATTTTCTGGCCTCTTATTAATTCTAAGATAATAGATTAATTAAAACTGATTTAAATACATTAATTAGATAAAAATATTGAAATAATAATCATGACTTAAATAAGAGTCCTATAGGTCCTACACAACCAGTGGAGTGTCAAAAGTTGGGTTCGAAGAGTCGCGGGATTAAATTAAATAAAGACGTTTAAATAAAGTGGCCGAAAGCGAAGTAATTAGATAATAATTAATTTATAAATTAAAATATGTTACTGTTAACAAGATTTCATCTTCAGAATATAGAGAGTCTAAATAAAATTATTCGGGTATTTATAAGAAGGTTATATGGTCGTAAAGAATTTTTGATCGGAAACGCTATAAAAATAACAATAAATAATAAAGTAATTAAAAAAATTATTAATTTAACAAGATATCATCTTTGAGATGCTAGAAGTCTAGGAAAAATCAGTTTGGGTGTTAAAACATTGTTTGGAAGGTCGCAATGATTTTTCGTTTGTAAACTTGATAGATAACTAATAAATAATTCAATAAATAGATAATTAAATAAAAAAAATATGATCTTAACAAGTTATGATCTTTCAGGTGTGAAAAGTCTAGGAAAAATAGTCCGGGCATCGAAATTGAGGTTTGGAAGGTCGCAAAGTTGTTTCGAAACATTTAAAACAAACTCGATCTACCAAATAAATTAAACTGATATAATTAATACGTTTTATACTAATATGATATTATATTGTAATAAAATAATATCAATTCAGTAGTTTTTTATAATATTAATATCAGAAAGATTGTAAAATAAATATTATAAGGGTCGTCTTCTTCTTAAATAATTACAAATAAGATGTCGAGATCAAAAATAATATCAGATTGGTAAATACGGCAGAATACGCGCGGAAAACTATATTTTTTTTCGTTCGGGACATAGGGTTAAGCATATAAACACTTAATATACTTAGAGAAGGGATTGGATAGGATTATAATACCTTTAATCGGATCGAATTGATTTAAAAACGAATCTTGAATTTTTGAGAAGAAGACTTCGGATTTTTTTGATCGGGAGACTTTGGAACCAAATTGGACGATGCTAGGATTCGTAGGAAGAGATTGGAATGGTCGGATTGAGTTTCGGTTGGGTCTTGGTACGAAACCCACTTTTCTCTCTCTTTCTTTCTCTCTCTAAAACTCCATTGATTGGAATTTGGGTTTCTCTCTTTTTTTTCTCTCTCTTTTGGACTGGTGGGCGCGTGGGGATTATTGTGGTGTAAATTTCGTGGTCAATGAGGGTGGGGTATTTATAGGAGAATTTTGGTGGAAGAAGATAATAGTGAATTTAATGGGGTTGGGTTCATGGGATTTGGAATGGACGAATTTGGCTTGGTTTTAGGGTTAGGGAGGAAGTAGAGACTGAGTAGAAAACGGAGAGATGAAAGGAGTGTACATGTAAATAAAATAAATAAAACTAAGATAATTAAGATAATTATATTTGTATAAATCTATTAAGGAAAAGAATTATAATTATGTTTGTATATATCTATTTAAAGAAAAGAATTAATCAATAACACTTTTTAAATAATTAATCGATTACTATAGATTATTTGATTAAAAATAATTTCTTTATCGAAAAAAAATAGGGCAAAAATACGGGTCGTTACATTGTTTGGTTGGCATTTTAGTTTAGTTTAGTTTAGTTTTGGTAGTGGGTGGAGAGAGAAATAAGGTAATGATTGAAGAGATGGGTAATGATTGGAGAGAGATAGAGAGAGATGAGAAAGTAATAATTGGAGAAATAAGACAATGATTGGACAAAGAAATAGAATAATGATTAGAAAATTAAACTAAAATGGTAACCAAACAATGTGAACAATTGCTAAACTTGGGTCCAATTCACACCATGGTAGATGTTATTAGTGGCGAGATCAAGATTTTATTCTGGAGGGGAAGAATGGACAAAAATATGCATTTTCATTTTTCAATGGCAAAAATGTGCCCCCACGAAGAAATTAAATAATCATCCTAGGTGGGCATACTACGTATGTTTTCATCCTGCTAACTTTTCGGAGTTATGTTTACATCCTCTTCACATGTGATTTACCTCTTTTACCCTTTTACTATTGCCTTTCCCAATCGATTCTCGATAATCCGAGCCGCTCAATGTGTTCAGAACGTGATTTTAAGGGTACCTACGAGAAATCGGCAAAAAAAAAAACACCGGGAAGGGTTTGATTTGAGCAATTTTTTATTGAACCGTTCAATAAAAAACTGTTAGGATCAAACCCTTCCTGATCATTTTTTTTGCCAATTCCTGATCATTTTTTTGCCAATTTCAAGCCCATAAAATCACGTTCTGATTACATTGAGCGCGGCTCGGATCATCGAAATTCAATCAGGAAAGGGGAGGTGCGGACAGTGCAGACCGTAAGAGATGTGGATAGGAACCGGACTGTGTATGTGCGTGTGTGTGTATATATATATATATATACTGTGGATAGGAACCGGACTGTGTATGTGCGTGTGTGTGTATATATATATATATATATATATACTGTTTCCTATCTTATTGGGATTCCATTAATATTGTTTCCAAAGTTAGTGGGATTTCATTAATGTTGTTTCCTAACTTAATGAGATTGACTATTTCAATTGAAAAGTAAGAAAAATTCAAAATTGTGGTCGGAGGAAATTTTATTTTTCTAGGTAAACATTTTTCTATCTCGTAAGATTCAATTTTACGTTGAATTTTATGTTTGGAGTACTTGAATAGATTTCAAAATCTGTCATATTTTGTAATCTTGTGTCTAAAATATCATGGTGCATTTTCTCATGAAGTGATCCTGTACCCGGAGTCCTTTACCGTCCTCCACACACTCTGAGTACTTTACCGTACTCGGGGTCCTTTACCGTTCCCCAACTCAACTGAAGAAGAAGAGTTTGTTGAGCCTTGGAGGCCATACCCTTAGAAGCTCAACAAGCAAATTTCATGGTAAATGGTTCAAATAATTAAATGCCCCATGAAATAATTCGAACAAATAGATTTCATGGTAAATGGTATCAATAATTTACCATGAAATGAATTTTTTTGAAAATAATCATGAAATGATTCGAACAAGTAAATTTCATGGCAAAAGTTTCAAATATATGAACCATGAAGTGATTCACAAACAAATTTCATGGTAAATGGTACAAATAATTTACCATGAAATTATTGAAAAACCAGTATAACTACAATGGTGAATATCTTCTGCAATTGATTCACAACTACGATCAACAAAAAAAACAGAGATAAATTTCGAGAACTACTATGCATGTCATAGCCAAAAACACACAGCTACGTACTTGCACCCCAAATGAAAAACCGACATTAACGTCCAGCGAGCTGAGCCACTACCTCAATAGCCGAAACCACCACATCGGTGGAAGAAAGATGTCGAGAAAACATGAAAGAGGGCAACCGCCGTCCGACGAGCCTGAAAATAATGTTCGGCGAGCCCGAGCCACCACCTAGAGAGCCGAAACCACCACATCGGTGGAAGAACGATGTGGAGAAGAACATGAGAGAGTGCAACCGCCGTTGCATCCATCGAGGGTTTTATATATTTGGTCCGCATGAGGCAGTGTTGAAATTCAAGATCTAGAGAAAATAGGCATCAAGAACAGAACTTGGATTTCTCTTCTTTGGCCGTTTAAAAAAAAAAACTCTCCTAAACAAAGAAAATCTATGAATAGAAGGCCATCCGAACCTCCATGGGATTTGAAAAATCAGATGACGGAAAGAAGCATACAATAGTTGTGGGTGTACTTTAGAGATTAGTTTTTGATCCCGAAATTCTGTGCCTATATAGGGAGTGTATACAACAATAAGGGTAAAATCAAGTTTATTTGAATTTGAGGATGAAAACATAACTCCAAAATGTGGACGAGATGAAAACATAACTCATACTAGACTAGAGGATGATTATTTAAGTATCCCTAAATTTTCCGGGTACTGCATTAGTATTTGTTTTTTTTTTCAAATTTAAAAACAAGGGATAAGAGGAATCTCTTCAATTTTGTTAAAAAAAAAAAAAAAGTAGCCGAAAGAAAGTGGTAGGAAAGTAGAGTTCTACTTTTTGGGAAGAAAGCTGTGCCACTACACGGCCTGCTGCCTTCTCTACGAGCAGCAGGGGGGCTCTTCAATCCTATCAGTAGTTGCCTCATTGACTCGACGATTCCTCCTTCAAACTGCTCTCCCTCTTTCTTCTCTCATCTCTCTCGTCCTCACCAGACTACACTGTTTAATGCCATCTTGCTATTTCGCCACCATGTAATTGTAAGGTAAAGACGAGAGTACTCTTCCTTCTTCACTTGTGGCTTCAGCTTTTTTCTTTTCCCACTTTCCTCTGTCTCTGTTGTTGAAGTTTTTATGAGAATTTTGAGAGCTTAATTTACATGATTTCTGAATGATACAAAATCGTTCAATTAGCAGGGTCGGTCAAGAAGAACATGTCTATCTGAATAAAAAAAAAAAAAAACATCCTGATCGGAAGTCGTAGCTCAGTCACTACTTTCTTCTTCGATGGCTTCCTCTTCGAACTCTGAATTTCAAGGTACATACGACATTTTCTTGAGCTTTAGGGGCTTAGACACCCGTAAGAAGTTCACTGACCACCTCTACGAGGCTTTGAAGCGAGAGAAGTTTCAAACATTCAGAGATGATGACGAGATAGAGAGGGGTGAGATCATCAAATCCGAGATGAAGAAAGCTATTGAGAACTCAAGGATGTCGATCATCGTGTTATCCAAAAATTACTCCAATTCGACGGCGTGCCTCTTTGAAATCCAAACGATTCTTGAACAATGGAAGACGTCGGATCATATGATTTTGCCAGTGTTCTATGAGGTGGATCCGGGGGAAATTAAGGAGCAAGCAACAAAATTGGATTTCGGAGCAGAGAAAGCGATGGCTGATGAAGTGGAGGGATGGAGTGCGGCGCTTACGAAGGTTGCGAGTATGGCTGGCATGGTTTCCGGAAATCAAACTGATGGGTAATTTATTTATTCATTCAATTCATTTTATTTCTCCATTGGCAGTCTTTAGGTACACATATTTGCATACACCCATCCGGATACGGAGATACGCTCATTCAAGGCAAGTGAATCTCTTCTATTATGTGGGGTTCATATGTATTGAATGAGGGATCAAATCGCGGATCAAAAAAAAAAAAAAGGATCAAATCCTCTGTACCAGCTTTCTTCTGTATTTTGGTTCCCATACATTTTTAACCGTTAGATTAATTACATGGCAGTTTTAAAATACATAAATTCAAATACATGATCTAATTGCTCAAAATCGCGGGTACACGGGAACAGGAGGGATTCGGTACAGAGAGGAACTGGTGTGAGTCAATGATTCCGAACACTCTGTACAAATTGTGCACACAAGCTATCAAACTGATGGAGGCCCCTAATTAATGCCATGCGTGGGAATTATGATGCCACGCAAATTGTTAAATGTTGTATGGAATTTATTTTTATGTATTTATAGGTTTTCTCAAATTGGAGGTGGCCATAGCCTGCCCACCTTAGATCCGTCTATGGTTGGGAGTTGAGGGAAAGTAATGCTACTCTTGACCAAAACTTGAGTTCATAGATCTTCTTGACACACGTGGTTGTGTGTGGGGACTTTTTATAATTTGTGTACTAGTTTTGGTATGTGCATGGAAATTTGGTTTATCCTTTCAAATCTTTTATGATGTACTGAGCTTCATTTGACATATTAAATTGAAATTTTAGGTACGAAGCCAAGTTCATTGAGAAAATTATTGGTGTACTCAAAAGCAAGCAAGCTCACCAGAGGGTAAGTATGGATTATCAAACAAAGCGTGATTGTTTGTGGCTAAAAGATAGGTCAATTGGTGGTTGCATTCTTTTACTATGTGGAAGGGGTGGAATAGATATGAGGGCAGTTGCTAAAGTTGTATATATTTCAAACCACACTAGATAAGTCAAATACCGAAGCTAGGATTTTTATCACAAAGGGGTCGAATTGACAAATATAGATTCTTATTAACAAAAATACACTCTCATTATATACATTCTTTTCCTCCGTGTATAATACTCTATACGTAAAGTGTTGTGTGTTTTCTTTTAGTAACTACAACAATCAAATATCTTATACTCCATTTGGTTATGTCTTGTAGAAGGAGAAATTGTTAAAGATCATGGTAATAAGGTCATCCAAAGTAGTATAATAAAAAATGGATAGTCAAAAGTTGACACATTAGCTTTTAATTATTCATTTAAAAGGTTGCTAAGAGCCCGTTCCAGAACACCTTCTTAAAAATAAGTATTTATTTCACATTTTCAAACTAAAAAATAATATAAATGAAAAATAATTTTTTGATTTTTTTGCACCGTATTAAAGATCTCAATGAGATCTTTCAAACATGATCTATATTGCATATTTTTAGATTTCAATAAGCCTATCATTTTTTAGCTTGAAATTATGTTTTTAAAAAATAAGTACTTATTTCACGTTCCGGAACGAAACCTAAGCTTAATAATGTTGAGATCCATAATAGTCACTTCTAGTCCATAACCAAAATAAGGGATCAACTACAATTCCACTACAATGTTGATCCACTTACACAATTAACATTACTCATCTCTAGCAATTTGACTATTTCAGAATTCGTTGATGACTGACTTGGGCATTTTACAGGTTAATCAAACATATGGTGTTCTTCCTGGTGTTCTCCATCAAAACAACACCGAAACTTTTTTTTCCCTATTCCTGTAGCCTATCTAACCAAACTAATATTACAAATCCACCACTCTCTTAATCTTCCAAAAAAAATCAAATGTGTTCTTGAATTTGAAAAAGAATGCAAGGTTCTTCATATACTCAACCACATGAGGAGAAACGAAAAAGGAATGAAATAGAAACGGGAAAGTAGATGATCAAGAGATATGAGCTTCACTTTTGGAGAGAAAGAAAGAGAAACAATTTGTGGGTGAAGTGAAGAAGATATAGAGCAGGCGAAGAAGAAAAGAAGAAAATACCAATTGAAACACAAGCTAAATAAATTTTGGAACTAGTTAACTTATGTGGTGTGGGGTCCACAAATTTTGATTATTGAAAAATGTTACTAGTTTTTGTTATCCAAAATCCAAAATTTGATTATTTTTTAGGTAAATTTTACAAATGGTCCCTCTAGTTTGCATGAATTCTTATTTTTGTCCCTCTAGTATCAATTGTGTTAATTTTAGCCCTATAATTTACATTCTGTCTCAATTTCGTCCCTCTCGCTTACAGCGTTAATGAATCAAACGGAATTGGAGGACAAAATTGTCATTTCTCCTCATAGAGGGACTAAATTGAGATTTCATACAAACTAGAGGGACTATTTCTACAATTTAATTTTTTACTTTTGTTTTTGCAAATAAATTCAAAATACGTCATATGTAATATATTTCTCATCTCATTTTATATTGAATAATCAAAATATGTTTTAATTTTTTAAAGTTTTTATTATATATATCACAAAAATATGAGAATTCGAAAAGCAACCCCTATGTTAAATGTCTTGGTATTGTATTTTTTTTCAATTGAATTTTCAATCTCGTTATTTTCTTTGTCACATGATTAAAAAGAAAAAGTTGTTCAGTAGTATTTAGAAATCTTGTAGTTGTGTTTAATTTAGCAATAAAACACTATTGAATATTAAGAAATCAAATACATTAAAACAGGGGTATAAGTGTATTTATTTTGGGACTTACTCATAAGATCATTTATATAACAAATAAACACGAATTTCAAACATTTTATTTTATCGGGTGAAAAAAATAAGGAGATTATAAGAACATATACAAAGACATTAGCTAAGGGGTTGATGTGTGCATTTTCTAATATTTTTGCAATGTGTAATGAAATATAAATATTTTCAATATAGTTTGATTACCCAATAAAAAATAATTCAGTTGTTAAATACTCCTACATTACTTATGGTCTTTTTAATTTTATTTGCAAAAAACGAAAGTAAAATGTAAAATTTTAGAAATAGTCCCTCTGGTTTACATAAAATCTCAATTTAGTCCCTTTATGAAAGAAAATGACTATTTTGCCCTTCAATTCTGTTTGTTTCATTGACGACATCAGGGAGAGGGACGAAATTGAGATGGAATGAAAATTATAGGGTTAAAATTGATACAATTAATATTAGAGGGACGAAAATGAAAACTTGGGCAAACTAGAGGGACCATTTGTAAAATTTTCCCTTATTTTTAAAGATGTTGCTAAGTTTAATTATACCATTGTGAGCCATCTTTTATATCAACATTGTTAGCTTTACTAACAATTGACTTTTGATTATACCACTATGGATGGCCTAAGTTGAATTAAAGACTAAACTTAATTTAAGACTAATCACATACTTATATCCTTAGTGTTTAAGTATACAAAATTTGGTAAAAAAATATAGAGTATTGGGGGGTTACTGGGACCCTTGCCAGCCCCAACACACCTCTGCCCCTGGATATCATGCATTGCTTGTTTTTATCCAAATGTTTGTTTGGAAGGATAACTATGAGATTATTTTTTTTATGGCCAAAGAAGAGCGCTAAGTAAACAATGTTGATGATGGACGTTGGAGACTTGGAGGTTTTCCTCTTGTCCTTGATGATAGGGATTAATGGACCAATGATTGCATTAGCTGGCCAACAAGATTGGTTTTCTTTCACCAAGAATTATCATAACCACTAGATTCGAGAGTTTTCTTTTTGTCAAGAAAATATAATCCCACTCATGTTTGTTTTCTCTTTGATGTCTTTTGCAAAATAGAATTAAACCATCAGAATACTAGTGAAGTACTCTTTATGATTTCCTCGTGACCACAATCCTTTGCTTTTGTTTGCAGGATCTGCAGGATCTTGATGAAAACATGCAAAATCTCAAGATAAAGGTAGAGTACTTGAGCGGTCAAGAGAATGACATAAATTCACAAATTAGCAATGCAGAGCGCCGGCCAGGGAAAAGACCAAAGAAAGAAGTTGAAGTTTGGCTCACAAATGTGCAACGGTTTAAAGACGATGTGCAAAGGCTTGAGCAAGAAGTAGTTGGAGAAACAATGAATGTCTCCTCGCGTATGCGATTGGGAAAGGATATCGCCAAGAAGATTCTAGAGGTGCAAGAACTCCAGAAAAAGGGCGGTGATTTTAATAGTTTGATGATTGATGAAGATACAACTGGTAGACTGTTGCAACCACTAACGGAAGATTTTGTTAAATTCACAAAGGCAAGGAACACAGAGAACATTTGGGAATGCGTGATGAGTGATGACGTTACAAAGATTGGTGTTTATGGAATGGGGGGCGTTGGCAAAACAACCACCATGAAGTACATTCACAATCGGCTCTTGGAAGAAAAAGGCAAGTTTGATATTGTGTATTGGGTCACTGTATCTAAAGCATTCGATATTACAAAACTACAGAGCGACATAGCTAATGCTATGAGCCTTGGTAATTGTCTGAATGATAAGGATGAAACAAAAAGAGCATCAGAATTACATGCGGTTCTGGACCGACAGAAAAGGTACGTCCTTATCTTAGATGATGTATGGGAGAGATTAGATCTGGACAGCGTGGGTATTCCGGAACCGAAGAGATCTAACGGGTGTAAACTTGTTGTTACTACACGATCGTTAGAAGTGTGTAGAAGGATGAAGTGTACACCTGTAAAAGTGGATCCTCTCACAAAGGAGGAAGCACTGACTCTATTTCGCAGCATAGTTGTTGGAAATGACTCGGTGCTTGCTCCAGATGTGGAAGAAATCGCAGCTAAAATTGCCAAAGAATGTGCATGTCTGCCGCTTGCAATTGTTACATTAGCTAGAAGTTGTCGGGTATTGAAAGGAACCCGTGAGTGGAGAAATGCATTAGATGAATTGACACTACTACAAAAATAGATAAAGATCTCGGTTATTTGGTGTGATCTTTCACTTTTAATCTCGCATTCAAAACCGTGGTCTATCAAGGTGTAACTAAAAGTCTCCATCTTTTAACCACAGGATAAAAACCGTGACTAAAAACATAAAAACTGTGATTAAAAAAGACAAAATCGTGACCTTTAATAACTTAACATCTCAGTTTTATTATAAAACCGTGGTTGTTTAGAGAGTAATAATCTCAGTTTTTGAAAAAACCGAGATTAAAAGTGGCGTTTTCCTAAAGGAAAAAATCCCCCTTTATTTATCCTGCTGGGTTTTGAACCTAAGTCTCTTGAGTTTTGCATAGAACTTTCAACCAACTGCACCACACACACTTTTCAATATATAATTGAAATATTTAATATATAACATATGCGTTTAACATTAAAATATATTTCAAATATCATTTTGAACCTTCAAATATTAAAATTAGAAATTTTGACAAACATGAAAGTTGTAGCCCTTTGTGTTATTGTTCAAACCCAATTTGAATTATCTCAATTAATGGAGTTTTGAGCATAGAGTTGTACTCGAAATACATTTGGCGATGAAACGCAACCTTCATAAATTTCATCACCAAAGGTATCCATTTGGTGACGAAATATATTTTCATCGCCGAAAGTATCCCATTTTTTGACGAAATATTTTTTTGTAGAATGGTTGAGAGTGACATTTATTTAGGGGTATTGTGCGCGTAGTCGATTAAGGGGTAAGCGACTTTCAACTTTTCCTATATAAGAGCTTTCATCTTAAGTTTAAAAAAAAATGTGATGTATTCTGTAACTTACGATCTCAGTTTCTAGATGATTGAGATTAAAAATTCTTTTTATCTCAGTTTTTAAAAAATGAGATCTATTCTTTAAGTTACAATCTCACTTTTAGATTATTGAGATTAAAAAATCTTTTCATCTCAGTTTTTTTCGAAACGAGATATATTCTTTCATATATAATCTCAGTTTTTTGAGAATGAGATCTATTCTTGAAGTTACAATCTCACTTTTTAGATTACTGAGATTAAAAAATCTTTCCATCTCAGTTTTTTTGTATAACTGAGATTAAAACTATAATCCATAACATTTTACTACGCTTTTACAAAAAGTGAGATCTTTTTAGTTTTTGGACCGTGATCTTTATACCATTTTGTAGTAGTGTGATTAGCTCGACGAAAGACGCCAGCGATGATGACTATGCGGACTTTGATGGCGGTGATTATGAGGCCTATGATGACTATGCGGACTTTGATGGCGGTGATTATGAGGCCTATGATGACTATGATGGCGGTGATTATGAGGCCTATGATGACTATGCGGACTTTGATGGCGGTGATTATGAGGCCTATGATGACTATGCGGACTTTGATGGCGGTTATTATGAGGGATTATGAGGAGCAGATCGGAATAAAGGCCTGTGAGGACTATGCGGACTTTGATGACGATTATTATGAGGACCCAGATGACAATTATTAGTATGCATCTTTTGATCGACTAAATTGATCTCAAGAAATTGCTCGACAAATCTGATGATTTCCTTTCATCTATGTCCTCGAATTTGATTCATCTCAACAAATGAGGTGAGTGACCTACCACAGCAGCCATTCTCTTGGAAAATGTTTTGAATATTAGAGGTGTAAAATCTCCAATTTTGTGTTATGACTTATGAGAATGACATGTCTTACTACTTGCTTGTGTTTATACTTTGTGAGGATGGAACAGAAGAATCCCATTAACATTGTGATTAGCATAATTATTTGTGAATCGTGATCATCTTTTTAGTTTCTGTCAAATTGTCTTGTAAGCCGGTGGATTCTTGCATCGTTTGATCAGGATAGATGAAATATGATTTTGATCATCCTTATCAAGTATTGACACATTGCACAAATAATTGTGGTTTCGACCCAAATCATGGGCTCATGCGGTTTGAAGAAATTTAGATACGCATGTTGAGTAATAAAGTTTTGATTTGTATGTATGGAACTATTTAATTTGTTCTCTAATGAATATTGAATCCTCGTATTGATCCCAATTTATTTTTTCTTTAACTTGGCCAACTAAGTTCCGGTCTATAATTGGTTATTGAATTGGTTGTTTTGCTTCTTTCTTAATTACAGATCCAATGGATGGTGTGCAGCTGCATGGGTTATTCTCGAGTTGTAGGGTTGAGAGTCCAAGTTATTTTGCATTATTCTGTTGGGTCAATAGTTTATATTTGAATCGCAGAAGATTTCTAGTTTCCTCTAATGGCGACAATTGATACTCATGCATGATATTCAGTTTGTGGCACTTCAACCTCCAGTTGTAGCATGTTCTGGCTAGCGACTCCTTCTCTGCTTTGTATTCAGGTGTGGTTCTTAAAACTTTTTATGGCGTGGATTGTGGGATAAGTTTTTGAGCTTTTTCCCGATGGGTTTATTGTTTCCCCCCGTATTTGTGGTGGTGGTTTGTGGTTTATAAATGAGTGGCAATTAAAGGAGCTGTTATGTTAATCGTACTGTTAAGCAGAGCAGACAATAATTATCAATCTCTTGTTTAGCCAAGATTTTATTCTGTTTGAAAGAAGCAGCCTAACATTAATGGTTGTTTCGACCGTGGATCTTCATTGTTCCTTTTTCGTTTCCTTTTATTTTGCTTCGCTTCGTTTTGTTTTTCGTTCTTGCGTGACAGGTTGAACAGAGATATTTTCGTTCGTATGAGTCTTTCGATTCGATTGATCTTAACAAATTACCCGAGGAATCTGATGATGACATCTATGTCTTTGGATTAGATGATCTCAACAAATTATTAGAATTATACATTTTAATAATTTATTGTGTGTATACTTAGTGAGGATGCAACATATATAAGAATTCCCATTAGCTAGCATTTGATCAGATTGGCCAACCTTCACTAATCACCTAAGAATCGCCCCAATTGGCAACTTGTTGCACTGTTCATATGTCTTTCGTGCCCGTACTCCTGACAATTGGGAAACGTGATTTGCAATCTGATCTTACCGATCGCGGGCAACCCCCAGTCTGGTTGCCTCTGACCTAATAAGAACCATTGTCCTTGTGACAAAACAAAGACCAGCTCACTTACTTGTCAATTGTTCTGTTGGGACACTAGTCTGTTTTTGAATCGTAGGACTCTAGTTTGCTTTGTTGGTGAAAATTGATGCTCGTGACATTCAGTTTGTGGTACTCTCTAGTCTCCAGTTCGTGGTATTTCCGTTGTTTTCTCCCTATACCGTGGTGGTGTTCTCTGATTTATTGAACCGAGTGGCAATAAAAGGAATTACTCCATCCGTCCATTTTTAAGGGTCATGGTTCGTAATTTCAACTTATTAAAAAAATATCATTATATCTTTCACATCAATTTTTATTTCTACTTTCTCTACTTACACTCTATGGAGACATCATCATTACACTTTTACTCACTAACTTTTCAAAATGGAATTTATTTTTAGGGGTAAAATGAAAAATATAGTACTATTTTTTACCTATTAACTTTATAAAATAGACACTTATTAAGGAACAATCCAAAAAAAAATACTGGACTCTAAAAAATAAACGGAAGAAGTATTATGTTAAGTCATGTGAAGCAAATTATTGTGCCGAACACGAAATTGAGAATATAACAAATCTCATTCATGTCTTTTCGCCTTCATTAAAGTTGTAAGGAATTCTCTCATCTTCAAGGATCTTGTGTTTATTTCAAGTTTAATCAATGTTTAGTATTTTTCTTGTATTTACCCTTGCTCATTTCATGTCTTCTTTTGATATGTGTGAGTAGTGTAGTAAGGTTAGGTTGTGGGATGGTTAACATCCCGTAACCATGGGTATTTCTTGCTCTTCTCTCATAAATCTTCATTTTCTAGCTTAAGCATGTTTTAGGGTTAATTTTATGTATCAAAACTTAAAGGTGTTAACCTTCTTGATCAAATGTAGGCAAGGGTTAAGCTACTTGCCACATTTGATGATTGGAGCTATATTCCTCCATGTGTTTTCTAAATGTCTCAAAAGAACCCTAGCCATGCTTAACACTTTTGTTAAAAAGAGAAGAATCAAGCTTATCTTTGTGTTATGGGTGTTGATTATCCCTAAGCCTAGCCTTTAGTGTTAATCTTCAGTTAAAAAGCCGAAGTTAGGTTAAGTAACAAGTTTATCAAATCTCTCAGTTGGCTGTCTCAATGCCGAACATGGTTAACAGTCCTAATGCTAAAATCTCTACGCAAGCTAATTTCCAAACGAGTTATGGATGCGCTCCCTATGGATTCGATCCCGGACTTTCGGGTATTATGCTTTCAACCGACCAGTCCTACGCTTGGGGTATTCAAATTACAACACACATTAAGGTCGTAAGCATTTTTGGTGCCATTGCCGGGGAGCGCTTTCTTTTATAGCTTATTTTGGAGGTTGGCCAAATCATTGTAAGTATCTCGCTTTATTTTACTTTGTGTGATTTGTACTTAATTTAGCGAATACTTCTAACCTGACCTGACCCTCTCAAACGTGAGGTTTAACGAAGCTAGAGTGAGTACAAATTACCTTTTCTTTTATTGTCTTTTCTTATCGAGGTGGCGGCATAGCCCCTTGAAGTTGTTGTTAGGAGGCGTCATAGTCCCTCTTGTCTGTTTGCTTTATCCTTGTTGTCCATTGTTTCTTGAGACAGGGTTTAAAGTGTATGGTGGTAGTCATTGTGATGCCTTTCGGAGCCCGAGTTCTAAAAGGCTTCATAGATCATTTTCTTCTCCGCGACCCTAAACTCCTCATCGGGTTCGAGCTAGGACACCACCACCCGTAAAAACTCCTTTTTCTGTAGGAACCCCTCCTCGAGAAAGAATGGCCAGAAACAATGAAGGTGAGATTCTGCCGGTTGTGCCCAAAAGGACTATGAGTGACTATATGAATTTGGCCCGTACTACTTTGCGCTCCACTATAATTCTTCCGGCTGCAACCGAGGCGAATACTTTCACCATGAAAATGCATCACATCAACATGATGACATCGGTTTATGGAAAGGACAAGGAATACCCGTACACTAGTATGCAGGCATTTGAGGAATTGGTATCCACAATAGCGTCCACGCCAACTCAGCTTGAATCTACAAAGCTAAAATTCTTCCCATTTTCTATGAAAGATAAAGCCAAGATTTGGTTGAATAACATGAGACCCCAATCTTTGGCAAATTGGACGGATTTGTCTAAGACTTTTTACATGAAATTTTTTCCCCCACATCTCACAAAGGAACTCATGAATCAAATTCAAATTTTTAAACAAAAAAAGGGGGAATCATTTTATCAATATTGGGAGAGGTACAAGGATTTGCTAAACTCCATCCCAAATCATGGCTTACCAGTTTTTCAAAAGGTCGAGTATTTGTTGAAGGGATGCTTCCAACAGACTCGACATCTTACGGATAGCATGTGTGTCAGTGAAGTCATGGCTAAAACCCCTGATGTAGCATGGGACTATATGTTCACAACTGAGCTTATTTGTTTCCTTTTGTGTACGAATATCTTCACTCTTTGACTAATGGAGATAGCGCCTTGATGTTGAGATCCTTCACGTGTGTCTCTTCAACAACTAAGCAATCAATTCCCATGGTTCTCTAACAACTTCTTTCCTTTTTATTCAAAGCTGAAGTTCTTACACGTTTATTTCATTTGTCATGCTCTGGCTCTTCCGTATAACCTGGCCTCCAATAACGTAGTAACCAAGAGCTGTAGAGACTTATTATAAGTCCTTCAATAACTAGTATTAAGACAAATTACTCCAATATACTATAGAAGATGTTATTTCAGTGACAACTAACTATACTGGTTCGCGTGTATAGAGTTGTTCTTGTTAAACATCCTTAGTTTTTTTACCCTATGTAGTTGGTTTGTTGGACCATGGATGTGGCTGCAACAATACACCATCTAGAAATGGCTCTTTCTTATGGTTGGCTGGTTCTTACGCTAACTAGCCTTTAGATTCTTCGGTGTTTGCTATACGGTCCTTGTAAATGTACAAGAGTTCCTAGCCCTTCGTAGTCAATATTGCGTAAAATGAGCTGTAACAACACAACAGATAGTTCCACTCTGTTAATGGGAAAGCCAAAATGTGCTTGGACATTGGCCTGAATGCCTGTTTTTTCCGACACTGTATCTGTGTATCATACAGTACTTCATCCTATGGTTTCTTTACCTATTCGCACCTGTGCGAGTGGGTGTCCCACTAGACTTTTATCTGCTTCTATTGTGGACTCTAATTAGCTGGAGCGAGTTAGAATGGTTGCAGCAGATTACAGTTCTAGATTTAAGTTGCATCTGATGTTGAATTTGTGTCGTTGTGAGACTGTCGATAAAGGGAAAAAACAGCATGTCTATTTACAAGAAGTTTCAGGAACCATAGAGTTAGCCCTTGCATGCTTTAGTTTTGCGCATTTATCAGACTGTGTGATGGAGCCTGGACATTGGTAGTTGACCATTTGCTTGCGAATCTAAATAACGATCTGCATGACTCCTCAGAATGTCATTGTTATTGATTGTGAGTAAGTTTTGAATGCGTTGGCTTTTCCTTTACTGTCATGGGCATTACAGCAGATTTTTCATTGGATTGTGAAGTAGCTCTTGTATTATACAATCATGTGACATGCATGCCAATTAAGGGTGGCCCACCCCTATTGTTATTATTTTGCCAACACATGTATTCTTTTTAGGTTTGAAGTGTTGTATTCTTTTTAGGTATTCTTCTCATATGTTCCTCCCAGGAAACGGCGGTGCCCATATAGGGATAGGGGGTTAGATGTGAGATTACAATGTAATTTTTATAAGACTAGTATGTTTTTTGTGCAGCAACAAAATGTATTCTCATCCATGTTTCATTCTTATTGTGAGTCATAATCAATACTATGAAATGATATTAATTTCAAGTTTTTTAAAGTTAACTCCTATGGATAAGAGCTGGATTGATGTAAGGAATAGGCTAGACCCTACTTATATACAAGGGGTAGAAAAATTTTTAGAATTTGCTTATGATAAAAAGCATCCAGATTCAAAGATATATTGTCCTTGCAAGAAATGTGTGAACCTTATATTTGGGACAAGAAGTGGTGTGAAAGAACATTTAATTATAAATGGATTCAGTACTAACTATACAAGATGGACAATTCATGGAGAGTCTTTAGCTTCATCTAGTAGAAATGAATCGGATGCAAATCAAAGCTCTTATTTTCAAGATGATATGATTGGTATGGTACATGATGCATTTGGAGTTCCAATGCAAGATGGTGGGATTAGAGACGATGAAGGACTTGAAAGTATGGGGTTAGGGCCCGATAAGGAGACTAAGAAATTTTTTAAGCTGCTTGAAGATGCACAGCGTGAGTTGTACCCCAATCGTAAGACATTCACAACTCTCTCTTATACAACTCATTTGTTGGACATAAAAGTGCTTGGTGGTTGGACTGATACCTCATATGATATGCCAATTGAGGTATTGAGAAAAGAGTTTCCAATTCGTGAAACCTTACCCAAGTCATTTGCTGAAGCAAAGAAGTTTAATGAGGCCTTAGGCTTTAGTTACGAAAAAAATTGATGCGTGTCCCAAGGATTGTATGTTGTTTTGGAAAGATAAAAAAGGGGCTGCGCAACTTTGAAAAATGTGGAACATCACGATATAAAGAATCTACTGTCTTTTCAGATGATGGAACGGCCAAACTAACACAAATTCCTACAAAACAAGGCATTTTCCTTTAAAGTCAACGCTTCAAAAGCTTTTCATGTCAGAGGAAACATCAAAACATATGAGATGGCCTGCAGAGGGGCGGACCAATGATGGTAAATGGAGGCACCCTGCTGATACACCTACTTGGAAAACATTCGACAAAAAACAACCTGAATTTGCGAAAGACATTCGAAATATGAGATTGGGATTAGCAAGTATATTTGACTGGATATTTTGATTCGCCACAATATTGACCTGATGCATACCGAGAAGAATCTTGGAAAATATAATTGGGACACTACTCAATATTTTGGGGAAAACAAAGAACAATCTAAAGGCTCAACAAGACCTAAAGGTCATGCGTATACGCATGGCACTACATCCTCAGCAACGGCCCATGAGAAAGTCTTTTTACCTCTTGGAAGTGTTTTTTTTGGAAGTGCATGCATTTAACATAGCTGGAAGTGTTTGCGCAATTGTAACTGTAATTGCAATTTGTGTTGGTTACTTAGGAATTTGTGCTATGCTATTTGTGCTGGTTACAAAGTCACTTCAAATTACGTGAGGTACTCACTCACTTAATTGCTTGGGTTAGAACACAACTAGCACACCTCCTTGACAACAGGAGGTTAAGAATACGAAGGAACTTGCCCTAAAGATAAGACACTATCAAGCTTACGAGACAAGTCACCTTAGCAGAGAGATAGCTCGAATCGCCAACATCATAAAGGCCACCTGATTTGGACAGGATAGGTGTGTTCCCACCACGCTACGTTGAGGCATAGTGTTGGGAATTTCCGCTCAAAGTCTTAAAGAGATCCCACCCCTCATCCTTGGTTTTCATCATAAAAGTGCCCCCACACAAAGCATCAACCATCTGATGGAACCATAGATTAAATCCGTCATAGGAACTTTGAGCCCACCTCCTTGGCAAATTGTTTTTGACAAACTTTTAGAAACTATTGTTTTGTTACAGCTGGAACTTAGCACTGTACGATCCAAAGGACTCCCTCATACGTCTCATAGTACAATTGGGTTCTTGAGATTAATGGAGGTCCAGTTACACTAGTATCGGACTGTAGTGCTAATGTGTCTTGTTTGTATATTGAGCTATGCGGGAATGGAAGCTTTAGTCTTGGGTACTTTGTGAAGAACAACGTCCGATACGATTGAGTGTCTGGAGATCTCTAAACTAAATCAGCAAATTGAAGTGTCATCTTTGGGTACGTTGATGTCCCTGTGAGTGTACTCTGCTGCAACAGACATGTCATCATTTTTTGTTTTTCCAGAAAAAGAAAATTGTCTTCCAATCTCTGGAAGCATAGTTCATTTGGATAATATTTAAGTTTAGCAATGTAAGACATTGTGGTTCATTGGTTGTGGGGATAGTGAGCTCCCAAAGGCAAGAAGTGATGCTCTCCAGTCTCTAGTGGGTATCGTGTTAAAAATGAAAACAGTAAGTTAAGTGCTATGATACAAATCGGTGTCTACAATAGCCACAGTCCACAGAGCTACACTCAATTAGCCACATAGATGAAGTGCCTTGCTTCTTAGTGTTGTAGTTGATATAAGGAGTTGAGTCAAATCACTGTTGTAACAATTTGTGACCTTGATGGACTAGTTTAGTTGGATGATGTTTATAAAGGTATGGAAGAGTAATTGTTCAACAAATTGGAACGTACTCTTCTTTTATTGCGTAACATGACCAACTTCTTGAATTTAACTTCATCTTTTCATTGCAGGTCTTGTGATGGCTTTAATTGGTTCTCTTCTCAGTGTACTTGTGGTATGCATAAACCTCTGATTCTATTTAGAACTGCATGTTTTTACTTATACGAGTGAATACATTGTGTAATTGATACGTTGTCTTAGTGATCCTTAATAGGAACAATCTAGAGTGGATTATCCCTGAAGTTGTCCAGTAACATGTGGAATATCTTATGCTGGCAAAAAAAGAAAAAAGAAACTAGATCATTCGTGTTTTACTCTTTTTGGTTTTGTGAATTTTTTGATTCTGGTTGCCTTCCTGAATCCGCGGAGTAGGTCTCTTCAAGCAATGTTATGGCATGATCTAGGTTCGAGGAATTGCCTAGATTGACTACTAATTTAAGCTAATTTGATTGAGGTTATTTACCCTCACACAAATTCAACCAGAAAGTCAAAGAAGTAATTTTATATGAAAATTGAAGTTCAAAAGTACCAAGTCTTATCGTTCTGATAAAACTCAATTCAACTGAACTTAAGAAGCCTAGACTCAATTAGTTGGGGTCAGGAAATTTGCGTCCATTTTCTACAGACTACTATGTTCGTACGTTGTTAAGGCTAAGGCAGTCTTGAAACAAAGAGAAATTTCACATTATGTCTAGAAAATTTTGAAAACCTTGGGATGCAGTGGCAAGAGATGCTTTATGAAAACCTTGGATAACATCGTTTTTGTTGAATCAAGAATCTTAATATTCTTAACGACAACCAAGTTGTAATCACAAAAGGTGAAAGCTAAGATAAAAACAACAGTGATGCATTTAAACCTTCGTAAAGATTGTACATCATCACCAACTTCTCCTAATGTTGGTTGTCTTTGGTTTGTTGCGACTTTTTCTTGGTTAATTCCTCTAGGTACATAAATTCTTTAGTATGTGTTACGCTGATCAAAGGTGCATTTTGGTATTATTCAGGCGGTGATAATGCCAGCTTTGTGTTTTCTTAGAATTGTAAAGAAGCGGACAACAACTCAGGTTAGATTCCTCAATTTGAAGTTCATGTTTGTCGAAATTAAGACTCTCTCTCCATCAATGGGAGAAACCAAAAAGAAAACTAGGTGGATTTTTGCACCCAAGAAAACTGCTATCAGTGAGGATCACGTTTAAGGATCAAGAATTTATCAATATGAAAACCGTTGAAATGGTTTCATGGTCTCTTTTGGTTATGAAGCTGGAAATCTTTTCTTAAGGAAAGACGTAATTGTCATGACATCCACACAAAGTACGAGCATGCTGTAGATAACAACTCTTTGTATTTTGCGGTCATTACTTGATAATTTTCTTTGAAGCTTTTAAGGGATTGTGTCAATGTGACCATAACCTGAGCATGATAATACTAGATTCTAGAAGCCTATGTTTGGTAATATGACTTCTTCTTAAGCCCCGCTTCCCCTCCCTCCCCGAACATGTAAAAGTCGGAGTAGAGTAGAATCTTATCAATTGAAGAACCAATATGCAACCGTGGCAGCTTATATGAAAAGTGCATGACACCCTTTGCCTCCATCACCAAATGGAGATGGAAATGGAAATGGAAATGGAGATCACAAACCATCACTAATGGAGCACAATGGACAGGTTTAGTGGTACATCAAGTGTTTTTTTGCAGTTTTAATCAAGAAGTTAATAGTTTTAGTTTGTTTGTATAGTATGTGGAAGTGTTTTTTTTGGAAGTGCATGCATTTAACATAGATGGAAGTGTTTGCGCACAGTATTAATTAACGAGTGTTTTATATATACGTCTAATGGTCAATTTCTTGCATTTGCAGGTTTATAACATAGGCGAGCATGCACAATAGGAATGATGGGAAATCTTATTTATTATGCCAACCGTTTTGGGTCTTTTTGTATGGAAGATTTGCAATCAAAAGTCATTTTATTTGTTGCGATTAGTTTGATCTTTTGTTTTAGAAGATAAGGAATTAGAAACTGTATTTTGTCACTTTGGTTTTTCATCTCCACATTGCATTCGATGCCCTGCACTCTTGCATGTTTTATGATTATGTTATGTAATGACTCGGCAGACACGATACATGTGTTTAGAAGATTTAGTTTTATTATATGTAACTTGCATTTTGGTACAATTGAACTTCAAATGGTTTTTGTCAACTATACAGTTTGATGTACGGAAAATAGTGGATTGTGACAAAATGGGCTCAGGTTTATCTGAAAATGGACGGATCATGGTTAAATTTTAAATTTTTAGCAGTTTGTTGAAAATGCCGGCAAAAGAATTAAACAGAAAAAAATATAAACGGCTTTTTACAAATGCCAGTAAAGGGTTATAACATTTGTGGCATTTGACTAATGCCGGGTATAGACTCTTTTCTAGCAGTTCTACAAAGTGCCGCTAATAGTTGTATATTATTCATCTATTTTATTACTGGCATTTGTTAAATGCCGGGAAAAGTAAGAAAAACGCCGGTTTTATTCCTGGCATTTATACAAATGCCGATTTTGTATTACCGACACTTTTGCAGACCGCGTATTCTAATTTCGCCAACAAATGCCAGGAATAGTTTTACCGGCTTTTTTTTGACCTATACCAGCATTTATTAAATGCCGGAAAAAGTGTAATTTGGTGAAGTGTATATAGGGACAATTTCTTAATAAGAATTACAGGTGCAAGTCATACGCGGTATAGTTGTTTTTTATCCGTGAAATTGTGGTGTCCATTTATGACAGATCTAGTTTTGATAAGTAATAAGTTGCTAGTAAGCCCTTAATTTCCTGTTACTCATTTGATAAGATACAATATAAATAGTTCAAATAGTTCTTTTAGTCAACTCCTAAAGTGCATGCTACGTTAGCATTGCTGCTGACCACAATTACAATGTAGACAATGCTGATTCTCATGTAAAAGAAAGAGCATCCTCCAATCTGCCTCACGGGACATGTACCAAGTTCTTTCGTTTGCATTATATGCAGTTGAACGGCATCCACCATATTTCCCCTGGAGGAACAATTAGAGTCAACAAACAGATAATGACAAATAACATAACCCTAAGCGATAAATTGACATGGTAAATCACATATCGTGCAGCTCAGGAGTCAGGAAATAGAATCATTAAAACTAAGTCAAGAAGATTACAAGGAAAATGACGCTCAAAAACTATAGACACGATATAACACAAGACACATTTCTGACCTGATAAACCCAATCAAACTCGGCCCACAATTGATGACCAGAAACTAAAAAAAAGAGAGACGGAAACAGATTAAAAGAGCAACACCTGTGTAGAATCCACCAAATCCATAGTTGCACACAGAAAAGGGGTCGAAATCCTTGCTTGTGGGTCGAAATCCACTCGGAATAACTTCGGGAATCTGAATAGGGCTTAAAACTTCGACCCAACTCGATATCGTAAACCAAAGATGTAGATTAGGACTCGATTATCCTCGAATCAGGTACAACTAGACTCAAAACAGAGAAACGGAAGCTATGCGAGGTTAGGCTGGGTAGAGAGAGAAACCCTTCTTTTTTGTTGTACAAGTAGTTGGGACTTGGGAGGCAGAGTGAAATTTTAGCGTGAAGGCTTTAGATAAGAGGGGGATAGTGTAATTTTAGCACCGAGGCCTCCGCTCCGCTACAGTCACTTTTGGACTTCACCTGGGGTTTTGTACGATTCTTCTTTTCGTTGCAGTGGCCGGGAACATCCAAGGGTCTCAAAAGCGGGACCAAAGCTTATAGGCACCAAAGCACCATACACCAAAAAAGAGCAACCACACGAACAGTCTACCAGTTGTATCTTCTTCAATTATCAAACTATTAAAATCCCTGCCTTTTTTCTGGAGTCCTTGCACCTCTAGAATCTTCTTGGCGATAACCTTTCCCAACCACGTACGCGAGGCAACATTTGTTTCTCCAACTACTTCTTGCTCAAGCCTTTGCACATCGTCTTTAAACCGTTGCACATCTGTGAGCCAAACTTCAACTTCTTTCTTTGGTTTTATCCCTCTTATCCATGGGCTGCACTTCGCATCGCTGATTTGTGAATTTATGTCATTCTCTTGACTGCTCAAGTACTCTACCTTTCTTTTGAGGTTTCGCATGTTTTTGTCAAGATCCTGCAAATAAAAAAATAGCAAAGGATTGTGGTCACGAGGAAATCATGAAGAGTACTTCACTAATATTCTGATGGTTTCATTCTATTTTGCAAAAGAAATCAAAGAGAAAGAAAACGTAATGATGACCCTGAAGCAATTATGTTGCTTGAAAATTCATCCAATATTTTCCTTACAATTGATTGCTTCCCTTCAAGCACTAACTTTAAAAGAATAAAACCACAGAGCTGCATACTTGGAATTTTATTTTCTTGACGGTTATGATAATTCTTGAAAAAAACCAATCTTGTTGGCCAGCCAATGCAAACATTGGTACCGTTTAATCCCTATCATCAAGGACAAGAGGAAAACCTCCAACATCCATCATCAACATTGTTCACTTTAGCGCTCTTCTTTCCATAAAAAAAAAAATCTTAAAGCAGTTATCCTCCAAAAAAATCTTAAAGTAGTTATCCTCCAAAAAAAAACTCGTCCATTGGTCATTTGGCAACGTCTCCAACATTTGGATAAAAACAAGCAGCGCATGATATCCAGGGGAAACGTGTGTTAGGGTTGGCAAGGGACACCCGGTAACAAATTTTGTATACTTAAACACTAAGGATATAAGTATGTGATTAGTCTCAAATTAAGTTTGGTCTTTAATTCAACTAATTATTACCTTGATCTTTAGCAATTTCTCCAAATTGTTCAACAAGACATAATCAAATGGAGTATAAGATATTTGATTGTTCTAGTTACTAAAAGAAAACACACAACACTTTATGTAGCTAGAGTATTATACACAAATGAAAACAATGTATATAATGAAAGTGTATTTTTGTCAATAAGAATCTATATTTTTTAATTCGACACCTTTGTGATAAAAATCTTGGCTCCACTATTTGACTTATTAATATGTTTTGAATTGTATACAACTTTAGCAACTACCCTCGTATAGGAAAGAATGCAACCACCGATTGACCTATCAAACAATCACACTTTGTTTGATAATATCCATACTTACCCTTAGGCGCTTGTCAGTTTGCTTGATTTTGAGTACACCAATAATTTCCTCAATGAACTTGGCTTCAGACCTAAAATTTCAATTTAGTATGCCAAATGAAGCTCAGTATATCAGAAAAGATTTGAAAGGATAAACCAAATTTCCATGCACATATCAAAACTAGTACACAAATTATTAAAAGTCTCACACACAACCACTCATGTCAAGAAGATCTACTATGAACTCAAGGATTTGGTCAAAGTTAGCATTACTTTCCCTCGACTCCCAACTAGAGACGGATCCAAAGGTGGGCTATGGCCACCTCCAATTTGGGAAAACCAATAATTATATTTAAAAAAATCCTTACAACCTTTAACATATTGGCCCCCATAACTTGTCACATAGAAAAGAACTTTAATAGGAGTTACAAACTTGAATCACTTTCTCACCAATCATTAATTTAGTGTTGTGCGGGAAGCTAATAGTAGTTTCGTCGTTATCCTTCATTAATAACGGCAATTTGCTCATAATTAGTTGTTATAATTTCACCTCCAAGGGGAGGTAAATTGGAAACGAATGATTTAGTTAGTCACATAAGAATTTAAGCGCACACAATTAGCATTTGCCTCCCTTGTACTATATGCAATTGGCGGTGTTATATCTGGAATTCTGGACGAACGTATATAATTTTTGAACGTATATAATTTGATATAGGTAAATTACAGTGATTTCCCCATAGGTCCGGAAAAATACATTAACCTCTCCTGTTCTTTTGGTCAGAATACAATCTTGGTCCAATAAAACCCTTACCTATGGTGGTCGGCTCCAACTCATACAATCAATCTTATTTAGCATTCAAATCTACTGGTCCTCTATTTTTATTTTGCCTCAACGGGTGTTGAGTGATATTGAACAGCTATTACGATCCTTCTTATGGTCTGGTGCTAATTTAAAGCACTCTGGTGCTAAGGTGGCATGGCATGCGGTGTGCGTCCCTAAAGAGGAAGGTAGGTTGGGCCTTCGTATGCTGAAAACTTGGAATAAGGCTTCCATGATGCGTCATTTGTGGGCTATTTGCATAAAGGCAGATTCTCTATGGATTAAATGGATTCACACGTTTATTTTAAGGAATCATAGTGTATGGAGGGTAAAAATTCCTCAAGAGGCTTCTTGGACAGTTAGAAAACTTCTCAATCTTAATTAGGGATGAGATTCAACCTTGGATCAAATACATTATCGGTGATGGTAAGTCTACGTATCTTTGGGTTGACAACTGGTATAATTTGGGTCCTCTTTGCAAAATATTTGGTGATTCTAGGGAGTTCCATGTGGGTAGGCCGTAATCTGCTAAGGTTTCTTCAATCATCCATAATGGTGCTTGGCAGTGGCCTAGACCAAGGAGTGCTATTACCAGGGAGATTGTATCAAGTTCTGGTCTCTCTTTGATCCCTAACGTCTCTGTACCTGATTGTGTGCAATGGACTTTGTGTAAATCTAGAGTATATAGTGCAAAATCAGCATGGCAGGGAGTGAGGTAAGTTTTCCCTTTGGTCCCATGGGCTAAGTGTGTTTGGTTCTCACACCATGTGCCACGTTTGGCTTTTATTGAGTGGGTGGCATTTTTGGGCAGACTTTCCATTAAAGATAGACTTTATAGCTGGGAAGTGGTTGGTGATCAAAGATGTGTGCTCTGTCAAGTTGAAAACGAATCACATGAACACTTGTTTTTTGCTTGTGCATATTCTAGTGCAGTGTGGGATACACTCTTACAAAGGAACAATATATTTAGACACAGTGCTACTCTTGTTGACGAGATGGCTTGGGTTGTCAATCATAGAGCTGGCAATTCATGCTTATGCACAGTGTACAAACTTTCTTTGGCTGCCTCCATTTATTGGGTTTGGAGAGAGAGGAACAAGAGGATTTTTCAGGGGCAAGGGGTCTCTACTTTGAGTCTGAGTGCTCTGATCATTGAAGAGATTAGAACTTGCTTGTGTTCGTGGCGAGGTGTGAAGCCTTGTGATGCGACTCGTTTGGTAGCTGGGAAATGGTGTCTTAGTTCTAGATTTTTTGATCAAATGTAAAGTCTTGTTACTTTATTTTGTGTTTTTCCAGGCATACGGACAATTGTTAGGTTGTGCCTGGTTCTCTTTTTTGTAATGCTGGATCTTTCCCGTGGTTTTTTGTTGGTTTGCTTTATAAAATGGTTTAATTACCAAAAAAAAAAAAATGCTCTGACATCTCTTAATTACTTTTGAAATTATTATCAAGCTGATTCTGCATTAATTCTCGTGAAATTAGGCCAAATGGCGTTACTTCGAGTACAAAAAGTCCTAAATGTAACAAGCATACAAATCTACCATTACCTCCAAAATAACTAATACTGTATAAATTTCTTTAGCATCTCCTCTTTGCATGTTAATGTAGTATCAAGTTTGTCATAAGTATAGAAATCTGTTTTATTACTCCTACAGAAAATATAAGAGAACCAATCAATTAAAAAAAATCAAAAATTTCAAGCTTATTTTGCTTGTTTTAATATTTAGTGCTTTCCATTAAGGTTTTTATTTTTATTAGAAGAAACTTTTCATTACTAAGTAAAATCCCACAAGGGGTACAGGAACCGGATCCAGAGCCCTCGTTTGGGTAGAGACCTCAACTTACAGGTTATCCAAAAGGACCGGGTGAACTGGATCCAAACAGACTGAGTGAACAAGCCCTCAAGGGGTGATAAATCCGCACAGGGACAAAAAAAAAAATAAACTGACAAAGCAAATGACCACTCGAAACCCGCTAATCAGATGCCACTGACCGTCGCAACCTGCAAATCTCACCAACGAATTCCAAAGAAATACGCCGGCAGCAAAAGGCACAGATTTGTAACTGTGAGAAGACCAAGGAAATGCTAACGCAGGAAGAGGGCTGTACTGTGCAAGATCGCTGGCCACCAACACCTCAGCCATCCCACCACCATCAACACAGCCACCAACAACACAGCTGCCGGAGACAACCTCCGCACCAAACACCAACAAACAGAAAAATCTACCCCTAACCTTATTATCCCACCAACCGCACCCATTGGACCTAGAGAACTAGGCCGATACAAATCCGAACCGGGGAAACTGGCCGGAGACAAACTAGAAGAAACCGGCGAAACCAACAGCAACATAAAGCAGAACCTAACTCCTAAACCACTGCATACCTGATGGGAAACCGAATCCCCAAGACCCAGTAATGATGCATAGAGATTAGACAATAAAAATTGTAAAAAATCCTACAAGGCGAAATTAGGGTTTTACCACAACTCCCTGCGACACGAACGCTGGTTGAACTTGTTATAGCACGTCTTTCTAATAAACCACGAATACTACTCGACTGTACCTTACGATCTTCTATCGTATTCCATGCACGTCTAGAACACAAACCAAGTGTGAACTCTTTCGTGATCTGCTTGCTCTGTCTAAGTCTACCTCTATTTCGTGAATAATAGAAAAACGACTATATGATCTAGAGAGTATAACGTGTATATATAGGGCTACGATAGGGACCTAATAAGTAATAAGCCTGGGCTACTAGTGTAAATAAGAAAACTTAATCCCACCAGGATTCTATTTCCTATTGGGGGCAACTATTCGCAGCCCCCTATTTTCTCCCGTAGCCCGTTACTTCACATAGCCCATTTCCAATATTTTAAAAAAGAAAATTTTCTCCATGTAACCCATTAAATGTACTTAATCTTCCCATTATACCCTGCCCCTCTCAAAAATTACACTTTAACTCCCACCCTAAACCCCCACCCCCCATTTACTTCTTCCACCCCCATTGCCGCCTCCTACCTCCATAGCCACCACCGTACCACCGCCACTCCTGCCGCTGCACCTTCAAGGTGTTTCTCTTTCTCCCTCTCTCTCTCTCTCTCTCTCTCTGTGAGTATACACATACATATATGTATGTATATATACAATAGCAGCAATTAGATCACTTTCGGTAACAACATGTTGAAAATATATACAAAATTCGATAACCAGCTGCCGAACTATATATACGAAAATCATACATAACATTTCGATAAATAGCTGTTGAAAAAAAGATTATATTTCGATAACTATATATCGAAAATATATTCAATCTTCAATAAACAACTGCCGAACTACTATATACGAAAATCATACATACATTTCGGTAAATAGATGTTGAAAATAATATTATATTTCGGTAACTACACGTCAGAAATGAATACAACAAAAACAAGAAACATATATTTTGGTAATTGAATGCTGAAAATGTATCTCAATTTCAGTAACTAACTGTCGAGTATGGTAATAGCTTACAGTGGTTAACTACCGAAATTACTTACTTTACTCTGATTGAACCAGAAACATCGAAAAACCCTCGAAAACTAGGTTTACAAAACTCAGATGCCACAACAACAAACCAGAGGCCATTGTAAACAGAAAAACTTTTCTCTTCACGCGGCTTCCAAGATACAATGTCCATCACAGTATCTTTCTTCTCCTCTGTCATCATATGGTTGCCAATAGAATTTTATTCAATTTCAAAATTCAAACCTACAAGTGGGTCAAAAAATGGATCAATATATGGAAGGACTTGAACCTTCCATTGATACAATATTTGGCCCTTGCTCTTCCTCCATTGGAAAATTTGAGAGAAAGGAGAAAAGAGAATGATGATTTAGAGAGAGAGGAGAAGAGAAGATGAATAGAAGAAGTCCGAAAATGAAGAACAGAAGAACAGGAGGTCCCCAAGTCTATTTTTTTTTTTTAAACGTGAATGTGATTTTTGAGGGGGAAGACCATAATTTAGGAGTTTTGGTCATAAGGGCATGTAGGTCATTTCATATATAGGTATAAAGGTAAGTAGGTCATTTTGCATCAGGGGGTCATGTTGTAATTAGTTGAAAATTTTTAACGAGCTACGGGAAAAAATAAGGAGCTGCGAATAGTCGCCCCCTTCTTATTTCACTAATCATAATTCACCCACTACAGAATTATAATTGCACTCCCATCCTTATCTCAATTATATTACGAACTCCATGATATTAAAATACTTACTGATCTCCCCATATTAAGATTACAGATACCCGTTGATTAAAATAAATTACTAACAACCTTGCTTATTACCATCCTATCGGAAGCCAGAGGACGCGGCTGCCACCAAAACCACCACGACACGGGCCGAGGTCACTGAAGAAGGCATCACACCACGCGCACCGCCAGAGGCAGGATTGACGACGGCTGGCACTCCATCCGAACAACAACAACTCCGGAGGAGGGCAGGGAAAAGATCCAGGATCCACGGCGCCAAACGGAGGAAGGAAAGGTGCTCGGAGGCAGAGGATGACAGGAGGGGGGTTGGGGAGAGGGGCGGCAGGATCCCCACCCCCCGGACAACCCTAGGAGAGGAAACTATGTAGAGAGAGGTATTTTGAGAGAGAGAGAGAGAGAGAGAGAGAGAGAGAGAGAGAGAGAGAGAGAGAGAGAGAGAGAGAGAGAGATTTTGGCTTTTTTCCGATCCTCTCATCTAAGAGAACAATACAAATTTTGTCCAAAAAAATAAAGGGTCTCTGAAGACCAAAAAGTTAAAAAAATTAACCTTGTTTTCAAGTGGACTAGAGCATCCAACTGTGCCCTTTTTTGGGCCTTTCTGCTCGTTTTCATTATGTGCACCTCTCATTTTATAGATATTATTGAACATATCAGCTACATCATAATTCATGTTAATCAGATATCAATCACTTAGGACCGGAGAAATGCTGCTCCCATAAGACACGCAGATACTCTAATTCAATTCTTGGAAAGATGGGATGCTTTGACTTGGGAGGGAAAGAGAATCATTGTCACACAAGGGACAATAAATTTGCGTGGCACCATAGTTCCCATACATGGCGTATTGGCATTAGGGGCAGCCAATATTTTGAACAGATAGCTTGATAACGTGTGTACATAGTTTGTACACTGTGTTCGCCTGTTCGGAATCGTTGAATCATACAAAATACAAGAGATTTGATCCCTCTGTCAATACATATGAATCCCACAAAATAAAAGAGATTCACTGGCCTTGAACGAGCGTATCTCTGTATCCGGATGGACGTATGCAAATATGTGTAGCTAAGATTGCTAATGGAGTAATAAAATGAATAAATTACCTGTTAGCTTGATTTCCAGAAACCATCCCAGCCATACTTGCAACCTCCTTAAGTGTCGCACTCCATCCCTTCACTTCCTCATCCGTCACTTTCTTTCCTCTGAAATTCAGACTTTTTGCTTGCTCCTTAATTTCCGACGGATCTACCACATAGAACACGGGCAAAATAACATGATCTGACTTCTTCTTACGGTGTTCGAGAATTGTCTGGATTTCAAACAGGCACGACTTCGAAGTGGCATAGGTTTCTGATAACACGATCACCGACATGCTGGAGTTCCAAATTGCTTTCTGCAACTCAAATTTGATGTTCTCACCCCTCTCAATCCCTTCATTGTCCCTGAATGTTTGAAACCCCTTTCGCTTCAAAGCCTCGTAGAGGTGATCGGTGAATTTTGTACGGGTGTCTAAGCCCCTAAAGCTCAAGAAAATGTCGTAACTACATTTGAATTCAGAATTCAAAGAGGTGGCCATCGAAGAACGCAGAGATTGAGCTACGAGATCAGATCATGATGTTTTTTTTTTCAAACAGACATGTTCTTCTTGACCAACCATGCGAATTTAACGGTTTTTGTATCATTTAGGAATCAGGTAAATTATTCTCTCAAAATTCTCATAAAAACTTCAACAACAGAGACAGGAGAGGGAGAAAAAAGTTTATATACATACACCTGCCACCAAGAGGTTTTATTCATTATATTTTTGCTACGATAAAGGAGCCCAAAACACATAATGCAATGCCAAATCTATGAGTATAATGAAATTTTTAGGAAGCATGAGGTCAAAATTAAGAAAATGATACTTTGAACTTTGTGTTTTGTACGAATTTTGTTTATATTAAGGTGTTAGATTAAGACAAGAAAGAAAATGGGAAGTTGCATTTCCATTAGTTTGAGGTGGTTAGGTGGTGGAGTAAAGAAAAGGAAAGAGATTAAGGATCATTGAACTTGAACTTGTCAACTATATTAAAGGATATATCGAGCATTCTCTGTTTAATGAGCTAGCTAGCGTTGATGTCATTGAATTCGATTCAATGAGAGACTGCAACCCAGAGTTTTTGTTACACCCCGCTCTTAAGAAAATCATTGTTCTTTGTGCTGGCGATTTATGTATTAATTATGAAGAGAGAAAAGGGGTACACTGTTGGTATATTATATATTTTTGCTTGAAATGGACATATGCCGACTTTTCATGGTTATCTGATTTTAATGTGGTGAAGAGACGTGTAGGGGGAATAAAATCAAGAAGGAAATTAAAAGGTAATGATATTCAAAGGCAAAAAAAGAAAAAGAAAAAGCCGAGCACAAAAAAAGAAAAAGAAAAAGCCGAGCAAAAAAAAAGAAAAAGAAAAAGAAAAAACAAAAATTTGGAGGGATATATTTTTTATGTGGCTCTAAGAATTTGATGGTGGGTGCTACAAATTGGTATTAAAACTTAAGTTTTATTAATCATTATCCTTAGATTTAAGAAAATTAGATCCTCTATTGGGGAAGAGAGTGAATCTGGGTGTTTACCGCCACAAAAACTCTAGTGGGTGCAAATAAATAAATGGTGGAATTGATAGGTTCACATCATACTCCCTACGTCCCATGGTATTTGTCCACTTTTGGTCTATGAAAATGTCCCAAATTTATTGTCTATTTTGAAAACCCCAAGAATAATGTCCTATGGAATACTTTTTACCCTTATATCTTGATATCAAGTGACAAGTGGAATTCGAATTAAAGGGTACTTTTGGACTGTTGGTTAAGAAGAAACAATCATAGTCCCGACTTGGCATGTATCTAACTAAGGCAACAATTATTGACCAAATTAAACACCAAAGCCAAAGACTGCATGAATTATATGCAGCCCAGTCCAAAATTGTTTTCAATATCATGGGGGATATATTGATGTTAAACCCTCATACTTAAAGCCATAGAGAGCTGATAATAGACCGATATGTTCTGCCAAAAAACATAAAACGAACTTAACTAAAGTACTAAACAAGCATGAAAATCCTCATTATCTAAATCTTGATCCTTACAACGTACATAACAAAAGAATTCAACGCAAATTGCAAATTTAGTTTCAAACATCAAACTGCAAATAAATTAACTGAGCTTAATAAAATTAGAAAGCTACATCTAGAACGACATTTTTTACGACTAAAATGCATATAGTCTTCGAAATCATGTAAATTAACGTCTCAGAAAACTCACCACACAATTGACACAAGTCAAGCATATATACAAATTAAGGGGAGGGGGAAAAACTGAACCCAAAGGTGAAAAAGAAAGAGTTGTCATACTTGGTTGCGAAATGGCAACAGATGCAGTTAAATTGTACCAGAGCTTGCAAATATCAGATGAAGAAAGTGAAAATGCCGTAACAAATGACAAAATGTGTTAGTAGAACGGGGGATGGGGAAATTTATATTAGTTGGAAAAGGAAGGAAGGAGGAAGGAAAAGTTGTTGAGTCAACGAAGCAACAAATGACGAATTCTGCTCCTCTCAACGTCAGCATAGTTTAGAGTAATAAATTTACTATAAATTAGGTTTTTTGAAATTCATTCTTTTGTTTTTGTGATGATTCGTCTTGAGGGGAAAAAAAATACAAGAATCTAAACGAAATCACTAATCATGAAAAAGATAGATTTTTACAAGTTTTTACTTAAGATTTTATTCACAACCTTTTACTTCAGATTTTCATCCGTAAGTGTGTGTCGCCAAATAGTTGTTATGATAAAGTAGACTAAAATGGTTAAATGATTTTGGATTTACATTGGTAATTATCAAAATTAGATTGATCAATTCGTTGAAGATGCCTAAACAAGTAATAAACAATTTGATTCGATTGACATTACATAGTGACAGTTCGTAGTGGTTAATAAAGATTGGTCGATCAGTCGGTGTTGGCCGAAGAGACGACTAAATTATTGATCGAGCCAATCGATGAAAGTTGACATGTCGAATTAATTAAGCTTTAGCCAATTAGGATACCATTTGGAAATCAACGTGACATTAGCAAATCCGATAATAAATAATGATGGTGGTTTTCGGTGATTAATTAGAGATAATCAGTTAACTAGTTGTAGGGATAATGAAATTGTTATGGCCAATTCGATTTAGATGAGTCCGAGCTAGGTCGATAAAAAGCTCGGAAAACGAAAGCAAAAAAAAAAATTGCTACGAAAAAATATGGAAGTGAAAAGATCCATACACAAATCTATTCCAAAACATCAAATATATATATGTGGAACCCACACAGCGTAGATCCATGTGTGTTGGAACATTTCATGTTCGCAGACCTTTGTTTTGTTCATTTTTGTCTATGTCTATAGCATTTTTCAACCCTAGATTATATTGAAGAGCCGAGTTAACAAAAATGAACAAAAATGAAACTTCTACGAATCAGCGAAGGAAACGAAGGTTCGGTCTGGTACAGGAATCTAATAGAGCTTGACCCATGGGAAGTGAAAAGTAGAACAGTTTTATCTGCATATTCTGATAGCGACGTTCATGTTAACGATTAATTCCGGGAAACCAAAACTATACCTACATGGTTTGAGGGGTGAAGGTAGTATGGAGGACTAATCAATTGCATCCGACGTTGCCCCATCCTTTGCAGCTTTGCTTTTGCGCTATCCATACCCGTCACGATTGTCCAAGACAAAGAACACGATTATCCAAGACAAAGAACAACCGTGCTTAGGAGCAAAGAAGGCAATTACTCTTGCAAGTTGATAGACATAGTAACAAAATACCAGGGACTCTGATATCACGTGAACGCATTTAACTCAAAAATAATTGGCCGTGAGTAGAGAGGTCTCTCGGAATCATATACTAGTTTTTGAGGGTTATAATTGACCGATGCGAAACAAGCCCTCACAAATATGTGTTTATGTATGTCATTAGCAGCACTCATATGGTATACAAATGTTTTGGCTAAATCTGTCATTCGAGGGGGGAAAAAATGGGAACGACAGGAAAGGAAAGGAAAAAGAAACAAAGCAGAACCACGGCCACAAAAATCATTGGCACAAACAAAGGGGAACAGAAGAACAAACAGAAGTGTTCCCCATCCCCATGCCCCTCTTCCCTAACTCATGGGCAACACAATCCCCGTTGTGCCGAATAAACTGGAACAAAATGGACCCAAGCTCGTTGCACATTGCTCGAATATCATAGACTGAAACACCAACCTCTTGATATGTGATCAATGAAGGTTGGCCAATTTGGTCAAATGCTAGCTAATGGGAGTTCTTAAGTTTCATCCTCGGTAATTTTATTTTATTTTTTTTTAAAAATGAACAGTTTGAATCATCTCTGTAGGATCCGAGATGGATCTCACAAAAAGATTTGTGCAAGATACGTGCCCCATTGGCTTTGCGCAAGGCATAGCACAATTCCAAATATAGTCGGTAATTTGTAGTCTACCCCTGCCAGGGGTATATTTTTGTTTTACTTTCTAAAGTTTCTATAGATAATACTCCCCTGTTTAAAAAAAATTTCCACTAACCAAACGGGGATTTAAAAATGTTATTCCATAAAAGAAAACTTAAATTTTGTTTAAAAAATAAAAAAACTCATTGATATTTAACAATTTGCGAGAAAAAAATTTCAATTTTTTGGTCAAATGCATTTCTTTAAGTTCTCATTTTGCATAGTACCTTTCTAGAAAGAAGGAAGTCAATAATATACGAGTTGCTTTCTTCTTTTTTTGAATGGTAAAAAGGGTGGGAATGAGCGACCAGTGTAGCAACCCCTTGGGTGTGACCATAAGGGTTCTCAACCCGCTGTGGAATGTTCGGTTTGAGTCATAACTACTACCCGAAAAGGGGAGCCGGTCACCACATCATCACATACGTACTAGATGGACCAAGAGCCCTCCACGCTAATCCCGCAATTGGCGGGACTCGAACCTGGACGGATCGTGTACAGGAGGGAGCAGCACTTAAGCCCACTCACCCTTGCCATCAGTTGTGTTGGAGCCCCGAACTCAACTCCAACTCTCTGATTCTCTCGCCCTCACCACTCTCTCACTGCTCTATTCCACCGTGAACCACTCACTTTGTCACGCCATTTACAGGGAAATCACCTATGTATATGTAGTAGTCCTAGTCTGATGTACACAGTGATAAGGCACACACCACAAAGAGCTCCTTCAAATTTCAATGCTCTGATTTTCCTGCTCTCTTCCAGCTGCAACACCGGCAGCCTAAAGAGGACAAGGTTGGCCTTAATTTGTGAGCCAACCCTCACAACTACGGCTTCGAATCCCCAATTTTATTTTTTTTCATGAATATCATTAGCAGAACATATAGGGTATAAAAATATTTCCGTAAAATCTGTCACGCGAGAAGAAAAAACAGAAATAAACAAAACGAAAAAAGGAACAATGCCGATCCCGTTGCAACAACCGTTGCTATGCAGCTTCTTTCAAACAGATCTATCTTTCCTAAACAAGAGATTGATAATTTTTTTCTGCTCTGCTTCATATGACTAACATTATAGCTCCTTTAATTGCCACTCGTTCAGTAAATCACTAAATCAGAGAGCGCCACCACAAACATGGAGAGGAAACAATGAAAACATCGGGAAAAAAACTCAATGAATAATCCCAGAATTCACACTACCAAAGTTTTAAGAAACAATACCCGAATACAAAGCAGAGGAGGAGTCAAAAGTCAGAACATGCTACAACTGGAGATTGAAGTACTGGCACAAACTGAATATCATGAGTATCAATTGTCACCATTATAGCAAACTAGAATTCTGCGATTCAAAAACAAACTGTAGTCCCTACTGAATAATTAAAAATAACTTGTACTTTCAATCCTATAACTCGAGAATAACCCATGCAGCACCATCCATTGGATCTGTTTAAGAAATAAGCAAAAGCACCAATTCAATAAGCAACTTTAGACCAGAACTTGTTTGGCCAAGTTAAAGAAAAAATGAGTTGGGATCAATACGAGGATTCAATATTCATTAGAGAACAAATTAAATAGTTCCACACATACAAATCAAAACTCCATTATTGGACGTGCGTATCTAAATTTCTTCAAACTGCATGAGGCCATGATTGGGGTCAAAACCACAGTGTTATTTGTTCAAGGGAAAAAGAAATAATTTTATTTGTCAGTACTTGATAAGGACAATCTAAATCATATTACATCTATCTTGATCAAAAAGTAGCAAGAATCCACCGGTTTACAAGACAATTTGATAGAAACTAAAAGGATGATCAAGATTCACAAATTATTATGCTAATCACAATGTTAAGGGGATCTTCGATCTGTTCCATCCTCACAAAGTATAAAGACAAGAAAGTAGTAAGACACCTCATTCTCATAACACAGAATTGGAGATTTCACACCTCAAACATTCAAAATATTTTCCAAAGAGAATATGGCTGATGTGGTAAGAGGTCACTTACCTCATTTGTTGACATGAATCGAATCTGAAGACATATATGAAAGGACATCACCAGATTTGTCGAACTTTGTTGAGATCAATGAACTCGTCATCAGAGTCCTCAGAATAATCATCATCACAGTCCTCAGAATAATCGTCATCAGAGTACTAGCAGTCACATCGGAGATAGACTAGAAAGGAATCCTGCAAGAGTGAAAAATTAAAAAATTCAAGACATAATTTAAGACAAGCTACTATTTCATCGCCAATATCAAGAAATGATATATAACAAGGTAAAAACAAATGGGACTTGTATAAACAAGTATAGATCATGCTTGATTTATCTTTCAGTGAACCATGCTTCAGAAATTACATTAATTCTATATATACATATATTCAAGTCCAGACATACTAGCAACTCAAGCAGTCAAATCTATATACATGTAACAAAGCACCTTATTTACTTAAAATTTAGTCTTTTGTCATTACATTTTCAATCAATAATCCTTTTTGTAATTTACTAATTTGTAACTGCATAAACTAAAAACAATAAGGAATTATATGCGAATGTGCTCACATGTTCATTATAAATGCATATATGTGTATATATGATTTTCTCATAACTTTGCACAACTTTGGCGTTTGATAAAACTAAGGTTTATTCTGCATTACTTGAAATTATGATAGAATATAAATATTATCTTTTTCATTTTACATATGAAAGTAGTAAGTTCACGTGTAATGACTGAGACGCATAAGGTAAGACATAAAACAGGTGGCTTAAGAGTTATTAAAGTAATTTTTACAAATAAACACGTGAAATTACCTCGTGAAAAAAAAGTCTCATGGATTGCATGAATCAACTACTTGTATTTTTTCTTAAGCAAAGTTGCAAGTTGCATGCCAGGCCTAATTTTTGGTCAACAGAAAACATGCATAAAAAATTTACAAACTAAATATACTGAACTACAAAGGTTTTGATGCCAAACAAAAGCAAAAATAGTTTATTCTGAAAAATTATTGAATGCTCCAGCCTGGCAGCCTTCATTGGTCATTGATCAGATTACTCTGACATAGCCCAATCAATGTTGGGTTAAACACAACACAAAGAGCCCCCCACTACACCAATAATGCAGGTATTAGGGCCACACCCACTTTGGAATTGAATATTTTGCAACTACTTAATTTCAAATAAGACACGACATAATGATATTTACCACCGTAAAATGGTTGAAGAATTGTTTTGGTGAGGGGATCATCCCATTCCAGAGACTTCCACCAGCATTCATATGCAAAAATGTGCTTGAGAGCAGGTGGTGCAGTTGCTTGCTCGCCATCCATATGCAGTGAAAGAGGCAGTCTCCTTACCATCAGACAATCGTATACCATCACTCGTTCTATAGATGGACACACCATCACGCCATTATATATGCTCTTCAGTCTTGGTAGTTCATGTAGAGCTAAGTCCTTGAGTTTTGGGAGCCTGATTGAGTTGCTACAATCTTGATGATTGCCCCGATCACTCATCTCTGCTCTTTCGACTATTATGTCCTCCACATTCTTACAACTCTCCACCTTAAGTGTCTCAAGGTTTGGGAAGTTCTGCAATAACTGGACAGGGAAAATATTCTTCACAGCGTCACATTCACTGAGGGACAATTCTTTTAGGTTGAAGTAAATGATGTGTGGTGGGGCAATCCCGTCAAAGAGTACCCTTAATCTCGGTAACTGGAACAAATGAAATGACTCGACTGTTCCTAGAGAGATCTGGCCATCTTCTGAAAAGGTAGATGACGAAAAGATGGATTCTAACCCGTTACAACAATTGACGGAAAATTTACGTAAATCTTTGGCATCTTTGAACAATGGAATAGCTGATAAGCTAATGGGATCGTGGAATTCATAAACCACAAAGGCCTCTAAGCCTGCGGGGAGCACTAGCTGATCTACTCCACTTCTAAAAGGTACAGATCTATAATTGATACTAAACTCTTTTCCCATATATGAATCGAACATAAGACGTTTTCCCACTAGAAGACTGTACTTCTCCAACCCTTGGAACTGCTGAGATATCGCATACCTGGTAAGCTCGTGTACATTCTGAAAGTGGACAAGGACAACTTTTAATTGACTGAAGCACAAGAGATCTTCTGCTGACACTTTTATTCTTGTACTGTCAATTCTAAGGTATTGGAGTTTTGAGAGCCTGCGTAACTTCCTGCGACAAACCGTCGTTCGTAAAAAAAAATTACCTGAGAGGTCGAGTTTTCTGAGATTTACCAATTTTTCTATACCTCTCGGTAATTCTTCAATGTTGCTACAAGTCAGTACAAATATTTTCAGAGCCTTCAGTTTCTCCAATGACGGCACATTCTTTAATTCGGAACAATAATGCAGAATTAATGCATGCAAATTCTCCAAGTTGGAGATGGACTCTGGCAGTGACGTTATTCTCGTCATGGACAAATCCAATACCTCGAGAGAAGGCATCTTGGAGAAGAAAGAATTTGGAATCACTGCTAACATTGACCGATGGCTGAAATTCAAAAGTAAGGTGGTAAGCCGAGGGCAGACAGGTGGTGTAATTGGAAGTTCACTTATCAAACTATCCATGAAGGAAATCCTCTCAAGATCCCGAGACCAGTGTTCATATGGTACGCTTTTTATTCTCTCGCCAGCTTTTACCATGAATCGAGGTCTACTTGCTGTTATTCTGATAGCCATATCTCTGATCAAATCATGCATCCTAACACATTCTTGTCCGAACATGTTGGTAACGCTCTCCAATAAGCAGCTACTTGTTAGTTTTCCCAATGTAGCGTGACCCTTGTCCAACTGTGCTTCTACACTGTCCATATCACCGATTAATTCCTCCGCAATCCAATACTCTATCAGCTCATTCACAACGATGTAACAGTCTTCAGGATACAAGGAACAATACAAGAAACAATCCTGGAGAACCTTATTTCCTAGGAGACTATAACTAAATTTTAGTCGCTCAAAAACCTTACTTACATCATCGTTGGCATCTTTTGTCGACCTAATCAATTCATTTAATGCATTTCTCCACTCACGGGTTCCTTTCAATACCCGACAACTTCCAGCTAATGTAACAATTGCAAGCGGCAAACATGCACATTCTTTGGCAATTTTAGCTGCAATTTCTTCCACATCTGGAGCAAGCACCGAGTCATTTCCAACAACTATGCTGCGAAATAGAGTCAGCGCTTCCTCCTCTGTGAGAAGATCCACTTTTATAGGTGTACACTTCATCCTTTTACACACTTCTAACGATCGTGTAGTTAGCACAAGTTTACACCCGTTAGATCTCTTTGGTTCTGGAATACCCACGCTATCCAGATCAAATCTCTCCCATACATCATCTAAGATAAGGACGTACCTTTTCTGTCGGTTGAGCACTGCATGTAATTCTAATGCTCTTATTGTTTCGTCCTCATCATCCGAAAACCGAAGTTTTAGTGCCTTAGCTATGTCGCTCTGTAGCTTTGTAATATCGAATGTTTTAGATACAGTGACCCAATACACATTATCAAACTTGCCTTTTTCTTCCAAGAGCTGATTGTGAATGTACTTCATGGTGGTTGTTTTGCCAACGCCCCCCATTCCATAAACACCAATCTTTGTGACGTCATCATTCGTCACGCATTTCCAAATGTTCTCTGTGTTCCTTGCCTTTGTGCATTTAACAAAATCTTTCGTTAGTGGTTGCAACAGTTTACCGGTTGTTTCTTCATCAATCATCAAACTATTAAAATCACTGCCCTTTTTATGGAGTTCTTGCACCTCTAGAATCTTCTTGGCGATATCCTTTCCCAACCGCATACGCGAGGAGACATTCGTCGTCTCTCCAACTACTTCTTGCTCAAGCCTTTGCACATCATCTTTAAACCGTTGCACATTTGTGAGCCAAACTTCAACTTCTTTCTTTGGTCTTTTCCCTGGCCGGCGCTCCGCATTGCTAATTTGTGAATTTATATCATTCTCTTGACCGCTCAAGTACTCTACCTTTATCTTGAGATTTTGCATGCTTTCATCAAGATCCTGCAAACAAAAAGTAAAGGATTGTGGTCACGGGGAAATCATGAAGAGTACTTCACTAGTATTCTGATGGTTTAATTCTATTTTGTAAAAGACATCAAAGAGAAAGAAAACATGAGTGGGATTATATTTTCTTGACAAAAAGAAAACTCTCGAACATAGTGGTTATGATAATTCTTGGTGAAGAAAACCAATCTTGTTGGCCAGCTAATGCAGCCATTGGTCCATTAATCCCTATCGTCAAGGACAAGAGGAAAACCTTCAAGTCTCCAACATCCATCATCAACATTGTTGACTTAGCGCTCTTCTTTGGCCATAAAAAAAATAATCTCATAGTTATCCTTCCAAACAAACATTTGGATAAAAACAAGTAGCACATGATATCCAGGGGAAGAGGTGTGTTGGGGCTAGCAAGGGTTCCGGTAACCCCCAAATACTCTATATTTTTTAAACAAATTTTGTGTACTTAAACACTAAGAATATGAGTATGTGATTAGTCTCAAATTAAGTTTGGCCTTTAATTCAACTTAAGCCATCCATAGTGGTATAATCAAAAGTCAATTGTTAATAATGTTGGTGCAAAAGATGGCTCACAATTGTATAATCAAACTTAGCAACATCTTTAAAAATAATCAAATTTTGGATTTTGAAAACCAAAACTAGCAACCTTTTTCAATAATCAAAATTTGTGGACCCCACACCACATAATTTAACTAGTTCTAAATTTTGTATAGTGTGTGTTTCAACTGGTATTTTCTTCTTTTCTTCTTCGCATGCTCTATATCTTTTTCACTTCACCCACAAATTGTTTCTCTTTCTTTCCCTCCAAAAGTGAAGCTCATATCTCTCAATCATCTACAATTTAACCCATCATCGCTGTATAAGGTATTTCACTCTACTTTCTCATTTCTATTTCATTCCTTTTTCATTCATCCTTATGTGGTTGAGTATATGAAGAACCTTGCATTCTTTTCCAAATTAAAAAACATATTTGATTTTTTTAGGAAGATTAAGAGAGTGCTGGATTTGTGATATTAGTTCGGTTAGATAGGCTACTGGAATAGGGAAAAAAAGGTTTCGGTGTTCTCTAGGAAGAACACCATATGTTTGATAAAATGGCTAAACCAGTAAAATGCCTAAGTCAGTCATCAAGTCAAATTGCTAGAGATGAGTAATATCAATTGTGTAAGTGGATCAACATTGTACTAGAATTGTAGTGGATCCTTTATTTTGGTTATGAATTAGAAGTGACCATTGTGGACCTCAACATTATTAAGCTTAGCAACCTTTTAAATAAATAATCAAAAGCTGATGTGTCAACTTTTGACTATTCATTTTTTATTATACTACTGTGGATGGCCTTATTACCTTGATCTTTAACAATTTCTCTTTCAACAAGATATAACCAAATGGAGTATAAGATATTTGATTATTAATAAGAATCTTTAACAATTTCTACTTTACGTATAAAGTGTTATACACGGAGGAAAAGAATGTATATAATGAGAGTGTATCTTTGTTAATAAGAATCTATATTTGTCAATTCGACCCCTTTGTGATAAAAATCCCGGCTTCGGTATTTGACTTATCTAGTGTGGTTTGAAATGTATACAACTTTAGCAACTACCCTCATATCTATTCCACCCCTTCCACATAGTAAAAGAATGCAACCACCAATTGACCTATCTTTTAGCCACAAACAATCACGCTTTGTTTGATAATCCATACTTACCCTCAGGTGCTTGCGAGCTTGCTTGCTTTTGAGTACATCAATAATTTCCTTAATGAACTCGGCTTCATACCTAAAATTTCAATTTAATACGCCAAATGAAGCTTAGTATATCAAAAAAGATTTGAAGGGATAAACCAAATTTCCATGCACATACCAAAACTAGTACACAAATTATAAAAAGTCCCCACACACAACCACGTGTGTCAAGAAGATCTATGAACTCAAGATTTGATCAAGAGTAGCATTATTTTCCCTCGACTCCCAACCATAGACGGATCTAAGGTGGGCGGGCTATGGCCACCTCCAATTTGGGAAAACCTATAAATACATAAAAATAAATTCCATACAACATTTAAAAATAATGGAATGGAAATTTTATTTTATTTTTTAACACTAACTTTGGATTGCTTTTTGAAAAAAAATTCTCAACTCAAAAAATACTCTCATTATCCCTAATTACAATTATTACTCACCCCTATCTCTAATCATTAGTCTCATTTCTCTTTTTATTTCTCACCAATCATTACTTTTACTTCTAATCATTTCTCTCTCCACTCATAACCCTACAAAATTTCTCAAAAACTAATCAAAACACAGCATGAAAGATTTCAATGAAATTTATCAGACAAGATCTATATTGATAAAAAAAATATTTGCGTAAACACGTAATTTTTGAGCTTAAAGTTACCATCTTAAAAAATAAATACTTATCGAAAGTTCTGGAGCAGGGCCTAATTCCCATGCATGGCATTAGGGGCCTCCAATATGTTGAACAGATCACTGTTCGGAATCATTGACTCACACCAGTTCCTCTCTGTACCGAATCCCTCCAGTTCCCTTGTACCCGCGATTTTGAGCAATTAGATCATGTATTTGAATTTATGTATTTTAAAACTGCCATGTAATTAATCTAACGGTTAAAAATGTATGGGAACCAAAATACAGAAGAAAGCTGGTAGAGAGGATTTGATCCCTTTTCTTTTTTTTTTTGATCCGCGATTTGATCCCTCATTCAATACATATGAACCCCACATAATAGAAGAGATTCACTTGCCTTGAACGAGCGTATCTCCGTATCCGGATGGGTGTATGCAAATATGTGTACCTAAAGACTGCCAATGGAGAAATAAAATGAATTGAATGAATAAATAAATTACCCATCAGTTTGATTTCCGGAAACCATGCCAGCCATACTCGCAACCTCCTTAAGCGCCGCACTCCATCCCTCCACTTCATCAGCCATCGCTTTCTCTTCTCCGAAATCCAATTTTGTTGCTTGCACCTTAATTTCCCCCGGATCCACCTCATAGAACACTGGCAAAATAATATAATCCAACTCCTTCTTACGGCGTTCGACAATCGTCTGGATTTCAAATAGGCACGATTTTGAAGTGGCGTAGGTTTCCGATAACACGATCACCGACATGCTAGAGTTCCAAATTGCTTTCTGCAACTCAGATTTGATGCTCTCACCTCTCTCAATCCCTTCATTGTCCCTGAATGTTTGAAACCCCTCTCGCTTCAAAGCCTCGTAGAGGTGATCGGTGAACTTTTTACGGGTGTCTAAGCCCCTAAAACTCAAGAAAATGTCGTATGTACCTTGAAATTCAGAGTTCGAAGAGGAAGCCATCGAAGAAGAACCCAGAGATTGAGCTACGACTTCCGATCAGGAATTTTTTTCTTTTTCAAACAGACATGTTCTTCTTGACCAATCCTGCGAATTGAACGGCTTCGTATCATTCAGAAATCAAATAAATTTTAAGCTCTCAAAATTCTCATAAGTAAAAACTTCAACAACAGAGACAGAGGAAAGAGGGAAAAGAAAAAAGCTGAAGCCACAAGTGAAGAAGGAAGAGTACTCTCGTCTTTACCTTACATGGTGACGAAATAGCAAGATGGCATTAAACAGTGTAGTCTGGTGTGGAGCAATTGGGAAAGAGGAAGAGAGAGATGAGAGAAGAAAGAGAGAGAGAAAGCAATTGGAAGCAGGAATCGTCGAATCAATGGGGCAACTACTGATAGGATTGAAGGGCCCCCCTGCTACCCGTAGAGAAGGCATGCAGCATGCTGCGTAGTGGCAAAGCTTTCTTCCCAAAAAGTAGAACTCTACTTTCCTACCACTTAATTTCTTTCGGCTACTTTTTTTTTTTTTTGAACAAAATTAAAGAGATTCCTCTTACCCCGCGTTTTTAAATTTGAAACACAAACAAATAATGGAGTACACGGAAAATTTAGGGATACTTAAATAATCATCCTCTAGTGTAGTATAAGTTATGTTTTAATCTCGTCCACATTTTGGGATTATGTTTTCATCCTCAAATTCAAATAAACCCAATTTTACTTTTACTGTTGTATATACTCCCTATATATGTACAAAATTTTGGGATCAAAAACTAATCTCTAAACTCCTCCACCATTATTTTAGGATATTCACAACTAACAATCCTCATTGTATGCTTCTTTCCGTTATCTGATTTTTCAAATCCCATGGAGGTTCAGATGGCCTTCTATTCATAGTGTTTCTTTGTTTAGGAGGTTTTTTTTTTAACGGCCAAAGAAGAGAAATCCAAGTTCCGTTCTTGATGCCTATTTTCTATAGATCTTGAATTTCAACATTGCCTCATGCGGTGCAGACCAAATATACAAAACCCTCGATGGATGCAATGGCGGTTGCACTCTCGATCTCATATTCTTCTCCACATAGTTCCTCCACCAATGTGGTGGTTTCGGCTATTTAGGTGGTGGCTCGGGCTCGCCGGATGTTATTTTCAGGCTCGTCGGACGGTCGATTGCCCTCTTTCATGTTTTCTCCACATCATTCTTCCACCGATGTGGTGGTTTTGGCTATTTAGGTGGTGGCTTGGGCTCGCCGGATGTTAATGTCGGTTTTTCATTTGGGGTGCAAGCTTGTTGTTGTGTGTTTTTGGCAATGACATGCATTGTAGTTCTCGAAATTTATCTCTCTTTTTTTGTTGATTGTATCCACCATTGTAGTTATACTGGTTTTCCAATCATTTCATGGTAAATTATTTGTACCATTTACCATGAAATTTGTTTGTGAATCACTTCATGGTTTATATATTTGAACCGTTTGCCATGAAATCTGCTTGTTCGAATCAATTCATAGTTGTTAAAAAAAAACATTTCATGGTAAATTATTTATACCATTTACCATGAAATCTATTTTTTCGAATCATTTCATGGTGCATTTATTTGAATCGTTTACCATGAAATCTGTTTGTTTACTTCATTTCATGAGAAAATGCACCATGATATTTCAAACACAAGATTACAAAACATGACAGATTTCAAAATCTATTCAAGTACTCCGAACATAAAGTTCATGGTAAAATTGAATCTTACATGATAGAAAAAATGTTCACCAAGAAAAATAAAATTTCCTCCAACCACAATTTTGAATTTTTCATACTTTTCGTTTGAAATAGTCAATCTCATTTAGTTACGAAACAATATTAATGAAATCCCACTAACGTAGGAAACAATATTAATGGAATCTCAATAAGATAGGAAACAGTACATATGCATATGATAATAAAAGGGTAAAAGATGTAAATCACATGTCAAGAGGATGTAAACATAACTTCGAAAAGTTAGCAGGATAAAAACGTACGTGGTATGCCCACCTGGGATGGTTATTTAATTTCCTCGAAAACTTACCCATAAAAGATCTAGAATCCAGCGCGACCTACTTTTTGCTCTTTCTTTATTTTGTTCCGGCACTCAAAATGTGGGGGATAAAAATCGTCTATGGCCACCAACCGGCCACGAACCGACGGCACCGTTGATGGGCCCTTATCATAGTATAGGGGGTTCGCGGGATGCACTTTGAATTCTACAAAGTTGATCCAAGTCGTTTAATAAATCTTTTTTGAAAATCAAGTGAGCCCTTTGAAAATTAGTTGAATTCGATATGTATAAATGTTCGATTCAATCTTTCATTATTTCATTCAAATTACAAGATGTTAAAATCTGAATGAAAAGACATGTTGAAAATAAGTCACAAATTTTGTTTTTTATTTTTTTAATGATAGATTCTTGGAATTCCATCTAGACCTCGATCCTATTTTTTCCATTTAGAAAAGAGGAATGATTTTTACACTTCTTTTTTTTACTATATAGCATTCTTTTTCTTGTCTTGTAATGAAAAAAATACACACAAAAGTTTCACTAAAAGATAAAAAAAATTGAGTGCCATAATTTAAAAAATGAGTGTGAAAATCATTTCCCTTAAGAAAAATCAGCGATACTATTGTGAGTCCTGCTATGGGTACATCATTTGGTGTACACCCTATGCATACCGCATTGTGAAGGATCGATCTCGGAATCCAACACAAATGATTGGAGCCAACAGAAAATTGAATGAATAATTGATCAAGCCCTTATCGACATCCGATTGAATTGATTTTTTATGCGAATTCTTCAAAAATAGTATAAACATATTGAGCAGCTTCAATAATTTGTGCGGAACCAAATGGTGGTGTGCCCATTTGTGTGTGGATTTGATGTACACCAAATGGTGTACCCATAGTTTTGTTGATACTATTGTAAAGGAGTAAAAGTAAGATAGTGAGAAATACTTCAATAATAGTTTGTTACTCTACTAACCCCTCTCTCGATAATTCCTTAAGAAACTATCTTCACTATATATTTTATGTTCCTTTGTTCTTTATTTTTTTAATTTTATAACTAGTTATCAGCACGATTGTAGCTAGATGTGGTAGTCTGTGTGAAATAATTATATTATTCTTGATAATATGAAAATAATGGTTTCCTTGTTATGTCACTTGTTATAGTATTTACAGAGAGGGACGACATGAACGAGAATTCTTACCTTCCCCTACTAGTTCATGTCACTGAATAATGGTTTATACCTTACTAATAAATACTTGAAGTATGTATTAGATTTTAAATACTTGAAGTTTTGTTGTTGATTAAATACCCTAAGTATTTTCTTTCTTAATAATACTTGTAGTATTCATCAGCCATAAAGCTAAAATACAAATGTCACGCGGTCTTTGTGAACACGAAGAAGAGCTTAAAAAAGATGAAGACAAATAGGATAAACATGAAAATAATGGTTGACATAGGCAATGAAGGAGGTGGTGGCTTGTTGTGGTCAGTGGCGGAAGTAATTGGAGGAGGTTGTGGCGAGGTTCGGCTGATGGGTAGGATTTGGAGGTTGAAAATATATGAATACTGAAAAATTCTAATTATGCTTTGTTTGGAATTTTGGAAAAATGAAGAGAAAAGAAGGGAAAGTTTGATTTTTTTTTCATTTTCCTTGTTTGGCATGAGAAAGAAGAGAAGAGAAAATGACAAAACAGAATTTTTTTAAATAGTAAAATTTTCCTCTTAATTTCTCTCATTTTTCTTCTTAATTATTTTGTCTTCTCTTCTCTCACTTTTCACATGTTCCAAACAGAGCAGGCCATTTTAGAATTAACAAGAAACTAATTGGACATGTATTTTTTTTTTGGTTATTTTGGGTTTTTGGATCTCATTTGTCCTAGTTCTTCTCCTTTTTGGGTTGGCTTCTCACCGGCTCTTTCTCTTGGTCTTGGATACGTATAGGATTGATCGTAGACTTTGGTGCCAACTCCGTTGGGATGACTATCTTAAATCTACCAATGATAAGAATGCCTCTTGAGATTCAATCATTAACATTCATTAACATTTAACCATTTTGCCTCGGTTGAATGTAAACCCCCTTCACCCCACCCCCTAAAGTGGTAAATAAGGGTTCTTTGGGGTCTAATTTTCTTTTTATTTGAGAGGGCAAAGAAATAAGAAGGGATGGTTCTTTCATTGCATTGATACTCTGACTTCTGAGGTGGCTCTGCTGCAACCTAGCGATCACCTGGTGAATGGTCTCAGGCAAGCCGGCTTCTGTGAAAAATTCAAACTTTATTTTTGATGATGCGATCACTTAAAAATATAAACTTTGTTGTGATATTGCTTTTCCGTACTTCTTAGTCTTTGAAAACTCTTCGTTCAAAGTTAATAAATTTTCATTTTGGTTTTCAAAAAAAAAAAAAAAAAAACTACATCCATAGATAAGGTATATTATATTTGCATCTTATTATTTTCTCCATACAATATATTCCTGAATTCAACTTATAGTGTTTTCGTTGAGTGTTAAGTTATGAACTATTACTTTTTATAGTTCTATTTATTTTTAGTAAATTATAAAACGTAGAATATGTGTTGGGTTAATAAAAAAATGTGTTAAATATTTTAGAGTAATTTAATAAAAACAACTTATCTTTCGAAAAAAAATAAAAATAAAAACTACTGTAGTTTGAACGAGTTCACTTCCCTCGCTCGAGTTGTAGTGAAATCTGGGTTGCGATCTCCCCTGAACTGATCCAGTGGACCCCAAATCCAATATCCAGAAAACAATTTGTTAAATGACAAGAACACCCTAATGTTCATACCACAATTACTAGTTACTTACAATTTAAAACTCCGATATGACCTAATCAACCCTAATCTTCCATCGGAATCCCCCGTCGGCCTCTCTCTCTCTCTCTCTCTCTCTCTCTCTCTCTCTCTCTTCCCTCTACCGCAGGCTCTTCCAGTGTTGCTTCTTTTCAGGTCAGTTCATGATTCGCACCGACGACTTCTCCATTTGGCTAGATTTTCGGTACTAATCTGTTTCTTGCGATACACTCGTTAGCAGTACTCATTATCTTTTCATAAGTGTGGTTACCGTGTTCTGTTTCATGAATGTTAAGCTTGTCTCAATTGTCGAAGCAAATGATTGTGCTTATTAGCTGCTAATTGATTAGCCCCTCCGTTGTTCTTTATCATTTCGTGCGTTTACTTGCTGCAATGCTTCTTTCCATTCAGATTAATTACGCGAGTTTCTTTTGAAATTTTCTGATGTGTTGCATCACAGTGTTTGAAACCCACTGACATGCAACCTTCGATCAAGGGATTTGGTGAGAAAATAAAAAGAATAGAAAGGAGAATCTCACTACTTGTTTGGACAAATAGGTGAGAAATTATGAGGAATGTTTGTAAATGCAAGGAATGTTTTGTTTCTCACCCAAAAAATGATGGGATTTGGTGAGAAAGCATAACCCTTTGTTTTCTCAGGAAATCCTTGTACTGGTTTTGGGAAGGAATTGAATGACCTCCCTGTTGAATGACCATTCACCTAAATTATTGAGGGACGATTCTACGAGTTAGTGTGTGTTTTTCTTTTTTGTTTAGAGCGAACCAAACAGCAGAACTATTCCAAGGGTTGGAGGGAATAACCAATCGATTCTAGCTTCATTCCAGCAAACCAAACTATGCTGTAAATTTGAGTTTTGGCCTTTGGGTTTGATTTGTTTATGTGCCTATACTGTGCACATGTATGTGGGCGTATGTGTTTTGAGATGATACAGTGACAGTCGACCTAGTGAAAGAAGTGAAAATGTTAGGCTTTGATTGCATATGGACATTGGTGTCTGGTGCGCGAGAAGTTATTTGGTGGTCTTCAAGCATTACTACAGTCACCATTATAATATGCCGCTTGTTATTTTATCTTCCAGAACATCAACATAAAAGTTATGGTTCCCACATTATTGACCAATCACACTTCATTGCTAGGCTCAAAAGAAGAAGAGGGATAGGTGGTTTTGCTTTTGCCCAGCGGAGCACCACTTGACAATTCCTCAGAATATTGAATCATTTTCCTTGTATCCTGTGATTTTAGAGGTACATATATCTTTTGTTAGTACGCACGGTACTTTGGGTCTTGTGACACGGAGTGTTACCAAATTAGTTTGATGATCCAAGTTATGAAATTTAGAGATAAGGTAATGAAATGTACAGATAAGTTATTTTGACATACTATGTTCGCCGTGCCGGATTGTAATCCTGTTTCCTTTATGCTTATTTTCAGTGTTCTGCCAGCTCATATATCTTTCCAAGTTCATATAGAAGGTTTCAGTGACTTGCATATCCATTTCTTAAAAAGTACCTCTTTAAGCATCATTGGTCTTCCGGGCACAGAACAATTGGAGGCCATGGTGCTGAAAACAAGGAGTTTTCAATTGATTTGTTAGCTCATGGATGATCACAGTTTTGTGGTTGGTCAAGAGTTCCCTGATGTCAAAGCCTTCCGGAGTGCAATTAAAGAAGCTGCAATTGCGCAACACTTTGAACTGCGTATTGTGAAAAGTGACCTAATTCGCTACTTTGCAAAGTGTGCCACTGAAGGATGTCCATGGCGCATCCGTGCTGTGAAGCTTCCTAATGCCCCCACCTTCGCAATACGAAGCATCGAGGCGACGCATACTTGTGGGAAAATTGCTCAAAATGGGCACCATCAGGCTTCTGTGGATTGGGTAGTAAATTTCATAGAGGAAAGACTTCGTGATAACATAAATTACAAACCGAAGGACATTTTGCATGACATCCATAAACAGTACGGGATCACAATTCCCTATAAGCAAGCATGGCGTGCTAAGGAGCGTGGGCTTGCAGCAATATATGGCTCCTCTGAAGAAGCATATTGCCTCCTCCCCTTGTATTGTGAACAAATAAAGAAATCAAACCCAGGAAGTATTGCTGAGGTTTTCACTGTTGGTTCAGATAACAGGTTTCATCGGCTCTTTGCATCGTTCTATGCCTCCATTCATGGCTTTCTAAATGGTTGTTTGCCTATTGTTGGCCTCGGGGGAATCCATCTTAAGAGCAAATATCTTGGCACCTTACTTTCAGCCACTTCTGTTGATCCAGATGGTGGGTTGTTTCCCCTTGCTTTCGGCGTTGTTGATGTTGAAAACGATGAGAGCTGGATGTGGTTCTTGTCAGAGTTACACAAAGCCCTGGAGGTGCACTCGGAGAAGATCCCACAGCTTACGTTTTTATTGGATGGTCAAAAGGGTATTGCGGAATCTGTAAAAAGGAAATTCCCTTCTTCTTCTCATGCGTTTTGCATGCGGCACTTAAGTGAAAGCATTGGGAAAGAGTTCAAGAATTCTAGGCTTGTCCATCTTTTGTGGAAAGCTGCATACTCCACCACTACAAGTGGTTTTAAAGAGAAATTGCTAGAAATTGAGGAGGTTTCTTCTGAAGCTGCAAAGTGGCTTCAACAGTTTTCACCTCCCCATTGGGCGTTAGTATATTTTGAGGGAATACGGTACGGTCATCTCTCCTCAAATATAGAGGAGTTCCACCGTTGGATTCTTGAAGCAAGGGAGCTACCCATAATTCAGGTGATTGAGCAGGTCCACAGTAAATTGATGGCTGAGTTTGAAGAACGGCGCGCGAAAAGTCTTTTGTGGGTTTCCGTGCTTACCCCAAGTGCTGAGAATCGCTAGGTGGAGGTGATCAGCCGTGGTTCCACATATCAAGTCCTCCGATCGGACGAAGTAGAATTTGAGGTCCTATCGGCAGAAAGATCGGACATCGTGAATATTGGGACCCACAGTTGTTCCTGCCGTGATTGGCAGCTGTATGGAATTCCGTGCTCGCACGCCGTTGCAGCTCTCATATCCTCTAGAAAAGACGTTTATGCCTTTACTGAGAAGTGCTTTAGTGTAGCTAGTTTCCGCGAGGCATACGCGGAGGATTTAAACCCTATTCCGTGGAGAATTGGTTGGAAGAAGGAAGGTGAAGCTCCTCCTATGTATGACGATGAGATGCAGGTTGTGCGGCCACCTAAGTTCCGCCGACCACCAGGACGGCCGGAAAAGAAGCGGATTTGTGTGGAGGACCTTGATCGCGGGAAGCATACTGTTCGTTGTAGCCGGTGCAACCAAACAGGACACTATAAGACCACGTGTAAAGCAGTGGCAATGAATAGTATAGAACAGTTTTAGGTGTTTAGATTTGTACTTATAGTTTGCTTGATGAACTAGTTGATATGATGTTGAGGAAGCTTAGAACAGTTTTAGGTGTTTAGATTTGTACTTATAGTTTGCTTGATGAACTAGTTGATAGGATGTTGAGGAAGCTTAGTGGTTGGTTTGGCTTGGGCCTTACCATGTGAAATTGTGTTTATATTGCACTCCAGTATAGTATATGTTATCTTCAGATAGGGCTTACTGGCAGGAGGATTTGTTTCTTTATATATTGGATTGTGTGAGAGCTTTTTGTTAGACAATCATGCAACATGATTGCAGATGATCTTGAGAAAGTACCTGGAATTTCGAGTTCTTGGTTTCTTTTGGCAACCCATAGGCCTTGTAGATCACGACGATCAACTTGCAACGAATTTCATTTATGCTTGCAGGCTATAAGCAACTGCTGCTGTACCTGTTTTTCCTGTGCATTGCACCAGGTGAGTATATTTTTCTGTATGATTTACCTCAACCGCAAGAATTCTGCATATTTGGATTTACGTGCACAAAAGAGCCTTCTGCATTTTTGGATTCATTGCACCAGGTGGTACATGAATTGTACGTTTCGTCATCGGAAGCTTGTGAGCTCCAAGAGAGATACAGTGATTCATCTACGGGAATGACTCAAAGGAGATGAAAAGTAACAATTAATCAGAGTTTCCCAGCTGCACCAAACTTGAGCCCCTAGCTCATCCAGCATACTGCATGCAGCATGTGTAATTTGAGAACAAGTTCTACCAGACAAACACCTTTTCAAACACAAAGCAAAAGATTACTATCATTATTTATACTCACTTCAGATGAAATGGTTTCCAAAAATTTACGGAAATTTTTGCTCCTCTTTCCCTCCCCCCCCCCCCCCCCCCCCCCCAAACCCGTTTCAAGAAAACAACCCTTTAAAGAAAGGGTGCCCTTAAAGGAAATAAGTTCGATGGCGCTTTTCATCAATGGAACCCATGGAAGAAATTCTAAGAACTGTCAACCAAGGCAGTAGCAAAAATTGCAATTGGTTTCTCTTAATGTTTTCAGTGTTCCCCGAGCAACGCGGGGCATTACCTATGTAATACTACCAATCATTTATGTCGACAAATTATGCGATAAAAGCATTATCATTCATTTATGTTGGGTGTTTAGGAGATAAGGCATGATCCACGTTGTATAGTGGCGATTTTTTATTGATGGAAAATACTACTTGACAATGCCACGTGATACTCTGAGAGTACGCAATACAAAAATGTGAATAGGCAGAGAGGCTGAGCCTCTAACCCGTGTGAAGAATGAGCCCCCGACTCGAACTGGTTTGGTCGATAGAACCCAGAAAACACTCAATTAATTACATTACGTAGCTCTCTTTTTTTATCCGCAATTACATTAGCTGAAGGTGACTAAATCTGTAATTGTGAAAAGCTCAGGGGATGCAAACGCATTAGAAGTATAGCTTCGGGGGCGCCACTGTAAGTTAAAAGAAAACAGACTTGCCAATCGATCTCTCTAGATCTCTCCCAATAATCTCTCTCTCTCTCTCTCTCTGTCATCACCGGCGAGCACAAGCTACATCCACCGCCGTGAACCGCCTTTCGTCACGCCAAATATCCTATCTTGCGGCGTTTTCGATCCCAGCAAGTACTTCACCTTCCTATTAGGAATACAACTCACAAGGTTAGGGCTTTCAATTTGTTTTCCTTTGCAAAATTCTGTTTTTCTCTCCCTTCTTGTTTCGAAATTTACCCTCGTGATCATTATTTTGTGTCTCTTTAATTTGGTATCACTTTCTGGGTTGGTTAATTCCTGATGGCTTCCTTTTGGAGTATTGATGGGTTCAGTTGCCAGCTGGAAATTGGAGATTTTTGTTTATGCTAAACTAAATAGATAGCTTCAGGCTAATAGCAATAGTCAGTCAAGTTGTTTCCGCTAAATGATATTTTAGTGGATGTAAGTGAGTATAAATGATCTGCTTAGAAATTCTTGAAAACTAGTCTGTTTAGTTTGGCGGAAAACGCACCCTTAATGTGATCAATAGTTCTTAGTGGTTGTTTGAATTTGATGAATGAAAGGAAGATGAGGGGATGGGGGGCATGTATTGTAGGATTTTCGAAAGAATTTCTCTTAAGGAAGTGTTTGGTTCACGCATCGAAGGTGGAATGGAATAATAATTCCTGTAGAAAGCTTATTATGTCCACGTTTTGACTCAAAATTTGTGCAATCTACTGTACAAGATGGAATCATCTTTGACCAACTTTGGCGAAATCAGCTAACCAAACAATACCTAAGAACTTTACAAGAAAGGGGCATATTTTTTGTGCCTGGTTATTCTGTTCTTCAACAAATTAATTCAAGTGCAATAACAAGTTTTATATTGGCTGTAAGTGGTCAGATTGCGTTACTTCACACTGAATTAGGTTTTAACTAGTGCAATCACATGCCTTTCTTTCAAAATGATTTAGAATTTGTCGTGTATTTAGTAATACCATGCTAACATGTTTGTGCAATTTCTAGGCGGACTGATGAGGCATTTGATGTCTCTTTTGTATCAAACCAAATCATTACGGCTTCATTTTGGATGAGTTTTATGCATGAAAGTTATGTTTGTGCATCATTTTCTATGCATTACAGGTTGTAGGTACTTATTTTTTGACATTGGCACTACTTCATTAGTTGTAGAGGAAAAATTTGGGAAAAGGTGTGGTGCATGATCATTGTTAATCATGACTCCAAAAATAGAGAAACAATATGCCATACAATTTGACATCTAGCAGTTGCCCTCATCTTTTGTGTACTCTCTCTTTCCTTAGAAAACCCTGGTTTAATTTTTGTTTTGTGATTTCAAGTTATATCTTTTGTTTAAATGGATTTGCAGATCAATCTGTTTTTTCTAATGTTTATGAAATGCTGATGTTGATTTGTTATCTTCTTTGGTTTAGATGGATTTGGAGACGGAAAACAGAATAGCTGCTATTCTTATGAAAGAGGCAGCAGAGCTGCGGCGACAAGCTGAGAAGGAGGGTGTAAATGTTTATCTTAGGCAGCAAAATTTTAGGGGTCGGCCAAATTCACGTTTCCTCACAGCGACAGTTCTTGGAGTACAACAGTGTTAGTTCTGTGGTTGCTTTATAGTTAATGATATATAGTTAATGCTTATGAGCTAGCAAGAAAATTAGCACAAATGCTTCACTAAATGTTTGCTTGGAAAGTCAGTCTTTGTCCTCTCATAAGTTGGTGCGTTTTCCAATCACCTAAGCCTTGTCCTTTGCCTGGGTCGTATCTTTTTCCAATCACCTAAGCCTTGTTTACAAAACTTGTGAGCAGGTTGATATCCAATCCAACTCTCTCTCTCTCTCTCTCTCTCTCTCTCTCTCTCTCTCTCTCTCTCTCCTTTTTACTACTGCTATTCCTCACTTCTTCGGAAATTCTGAAAGGAGAAAGGTTTCTTTACAGATCAGTAGTTCCCAACTGTGATACAGAGCAGGTTTTTTAAAATTTAACCTGAATTCTGTTGTCATTCTCTTGTTGAGGTCCTCTTTAATACAGTTGGTCAAACCAGAGAATGGTGGAACTATTGAACTGGATTATGATCTTCGTAGAGCCATTGAAAGTTAAGCCACTTGTGAGGATTCTCTTGTGGTTTAAAATGGTAGCTTTCTGTTTCAATTTTAATTCATAGCTATGATTAACTTACTAACTGTGCTTGACTTCAATTTCATTTTTGGCGCTGGCAATGTTTTCTGGTATCAAAATTATTGGATTGATGTTTAATTGATCTTCATCGTTTCTGCTTGACTTTGAAATTTTGTTCAATCCAGCAAATCGAGCTGTGGAAGTTAATGAGATGTGGCGTGTCCGTCAGAAAGAACTAGAGCTAGATGATAGGCTTAAAGGGAGATCCAGAGATAACAGCAGCAGTGATAGGAGCAATAGGGACAGCGGTGATTCTCGAAAGCATACAAATGACAGGCATTCTCACAGTGAGACAAGTGCTAATGTTCCTTGTTCATCGAGGAGAAGAGTAATAGAAGATTGCTATTCTAGAGAAGATGAAGGGTTGAAGGATGACGAGATTGATCAATTTTTACACTCAAGGTCTCTCTCTCTCTCTCTCTCTCTCTCTCTCTCTCTCTCTCTCTCTCTCTCTCTCTCTCTCTTTGTCTGTGTGTATGGTGCGACTTTCTTAGACGAGTACTTGCATATTTACATGGATATTTGCCTTAATTTTACTTGTGGGTGTTTTATTTGGACTCACAGAGAATCAATGATGTCAGGGTCAAGCGAGGTAGGGGTGCTGTTGGTTCACGGATGGATGAAGCTGGTCCTTACCTTCCCCCTGGCCCACATTCAAAAGAAAAGCAATTAGCAAGCCCGGATGAAGAGAGAAATGAAAGATGGAAACGTCGTGTTGTTCTTGGTCCAGAGAAGCCTTCTTCGCTGAAGCCTTGTGATTCTTCTGAAGAGGAGTCTCTTCAGAATAAGCGGAAGAAAGCAGAGAGAGTTAGCTCGAGCAAACGGCACTCAAGGAAGCACAAATCAGAAGGGAAGTCGAGAGACAAGAAGAAGAAAAAGAGGGAGGAGAAAAGGCACAAGCATCGCAAGTAAGGGGTTTTCCCCCCCTTGTTTTCTAATATGCACTGTGCTGTGGATGGCAGTTCAAGTCTGTACAATTGATGATTGTTATTATATGTGACTTTTGCCAAATAGAGGGAGGGTAGCAATTAGTGACACTATTGGCTTGCAACATTGTTCTGTCTTGGTTTTTCTCTTTCTTCAAATCGAATTCATCCTTCTGCCGTTGATGAGTCCGGAATGCCAATGATTGTCGATGGGTGTATTTTGTGCAGATTTAATAAGACTAGAGACTTTTTCGTGGTTAAAGTGCTTAAAATGTTCTGTTGAGCAAATAAGCCAGACCTCGTTCTCTTATTCATTTGGATGCGCTAATTAAATTGAGTGTATACTCAGGAAAACATGCACAAACCTATACACTTAATTCATACTCTTGATGTGCGTGTCCATTTGGCTTTGAAGTTTCCATGTGAACACGCATGAATCTGACCAGTGAATTCAATTTCCATGAAAGTGAGAATTAAGATCAGCTGCTGTGATCTTTAATCAGAAGTATATTTTTCCTCCTTTTTTCTAAGTTGTTGATTACTGTTAGTTCATTAGTAACTTGCAATTCTTTGGAAAATATCCGTACGCGTAAGATTTTGGAAAGCATATTGTGTGTCTGAATGTGTATAGCTTTTTCTGTAAAATCATCCAAGGCTGGGTGGTGAAACCGAGCGATGCAGCTTAACTGTTTCGATTGGTGTAGCATATCGAGTGCATAAGAGGGATGTACCCATTAGACCGAGCTAGCTCTTTAGCTGTACCTCTGAAGCCCGGTTTGCTATTCTAGTAGTTATGTTATCGTCTCTCTCGAGCGCAAGAAGAGAGACAATTTGAAAAGACCACCTTGATTCGGGGAAAACGGAAGCAAGTTACCGGAGGAGTTCATTGCTTCCAGGCATGGCCGATATAGTATTCTATTCGCAGACGTTTCTGGTAGAATTTCTCATTGTTTTCCCGGCTCGTGTTCTCAGTTTTCTAGTCTAGTCTAGTCGAATAAAAAGAAAGGAGGAGCCAACTTGTAGTTACATTTCTTCAGAGCTGGAGTATCAATGGCCATTGGAATTTCATTTCTTCAGAGCTTCGACGTTTCGTTACATTGACTTCACTCTTTAATTCAAGTAAACTACAATCTAAAAAAACTAGAGTTCAAAACTAGTAGTTAGGTACGTAACGAGAGCAAATTTTTCTTTCCCGACAACATATTATAGTAAGCGGTTTTCTCCATCACGTATTATATTTCTTTTGCACATCTTTAATAGTGATGCTTTAAGTTTACTTCGTAGTTACCGGCATTACTACGAATTTTTGTTGTGAGGACCGGCCTTACTCGTTTTGGAGTCTCAAAGCTCCTAGGCACGGTTTTCAATAAATTATCTCTATCTATCTTTTTTCACTCATTGCTCTCAAAAAACTTTCTCAAAACCCAAACCAAACAGGTATTCGAAAATGGGAGAAAATTAGAGTATGATCTCTTTGAACTTTGGGCCATTGGATACCTCGTTCATAATGGGCCGGGCCATATTCAAGAGTGAAGTAGTGAAGTAAAGTTTGGAGTGGCGGCAGCAATATCCTTTCCTTTCCCTTTTATTCAACTGGCACAATATAAATCAAAAATTTCAAAAGAGGAAAGCTGATTAAAAACCAAATACGACCACAGACCTCTCCCTATCATCAATAATTTATACGCGCACTGTTAATAAATGCAATAGCATCTCCGTTCTCTCTCTCTCTCTCTCTCTCTCTCTCTCTCCCTCTCCCTCTCCCCTCTTTTGAGCTGAGTGACGAACCAGTAGTAGATCTAGATCCCAACCCCAACATCTTTCAACTCACTTCATCCGATCGTTCATCTCAGGTCTCTCTCTCTCTCTCTCTCTCTCTCTCTCTCTCTCTCCATCGCATTTCGATTTGTTGATTCATACTTGGAATTATTACGTCATGTTGCTCATTTGTGGTTTATGTTTGTTCATTGTTTTTTTTTTTTTTTGCTAAGCATGGTTGTTCATTGTTAATTCTCACTTATTTGAACTTATCCTTTTTTTTATTTCAGCCCAATTTTGAATAAATTCACCGAATTGTACAGTTCATTCATTTCCTGACTGTTCTGGGCATTTTAGTTGGTATTGAATAATGTTGTTTGTGTCTGAATTTTGTATTTCACCGAGAATTAGCACCGCTCTTTAGATAGTTCCAGTTAATTTGCTATTAGTTAGAGTGGTTCTTGTGCTCTGTGGATCTGTGTGCAGAAGCAGGAAGGTAAGCAATTATTAGTCGGTAGCAATAACTGTTTAGGGTTTCATGTTTTCTCCTAGGTGTATAGATGGAAGAATTCTGTGTGTGTATATGATAAAACATTATGATGCCTGAGTGATAGTTTTCTTAGTGGTCGGTGCTAAAATTTTGCAGAGTTAGAGTTCTAGTCTGCATTCCGCACCACCCTAAGCAAGTATGGATGGGAAAAAAATGTCAATTAAGTCTTTGTAGAAGGGGAAGTATGGAGACTATGAAGTGGAAATTCTCATTTGATTTTTTTCGGGCAGTGTTATATGGACTTTACTAGATGTTTGTAAATACTCACTCTAGACACTCGACACTAGGGTAAGGATGTTTAGGACGTGCCTCATAGCCATACCTAACTTTTGGAATCCTAATATCCTACGATATAACTTGTAGGTTTAGGTAGGTCTAGCTCTTGGACACGTTTTGGGGTGAGGCCGATAGCTTTGCCAGGAGCCTCGGTTGAGGTTGGTTGTAATTCAAATTTTTGAAGTTAGGCTACAAATGTCAATGATGGATGGATATCAGAAAACTATGTTCAGTTGATTTCTTCCTACTGTTACAGTGACTGAATTATACTGGTGAAGAATGTAGGGATAGTTGTTTGTGGATGAGTTTTTAACCTTAAGCAGGGTCTTTTCCGTATCATTAATCTTGAGGAAGATGACCCATTTCCCACACACAGTTTGCAATAGGAACATGGGCACCAGACTCACCAGTCCTTTCTGTGTAATAGCTTCCCTATTCCCCTCCTCAGTAGTTGTTCTCCTCTTTCAGAATTCCTCAAAAGTACAGTGTTTGTATTATTCCCTACTATGCGTCTTTCTGTTGTTGCTCAATTTATTTTAAAAGCCCTCCGGACTCGAAGTTTAGTCGAAAAGGGAAAATATACTCCATTAGAAAGATAATCTATTAAGAAGATTCTTCATTATAAACAGTATGATGTGTTAAAATACAGTGAGCATGAATCTCTGTTTACCCTACTTGCCATCATGCACTGTGTATACATTTTCTTGTTGTCTATTTTACCTGGTAAATTCGATTGTATGCACTCTGTTTTCTTTTGCAATTTTACTCTCTTCCATCTAATGGTAGTCTTGCAGGGTCGCTGTTGTTAAAATAACCATGTCAAGAAGGCCCTCCCGACGTTTTGGAGATGGTGCGAATATTCCATTTATGGGCTCCTTGCATCCCAAAGCTCGCTCGTCACCATTATTATCTGTTGGACTTGTGCTTGTGGTAAATATCGGTTCTGATCACCCTCTGGACGATCCACCCTAATATCTTCTGCTTTTCCTCCACAGATATACTGTCATATCACTACATTAACAATTGGAGTTTATCTTCTTAGATGAGCAAATATGCTCAGTATTTCTCTTCAACCTCACAAGTCACAACTGATGCCTCTGTTGTAACCCAGGCATTACATAAAGTATATTCAGGTAGTTCAGTTCTATTTCTATTGATGATTACTTTTCAATTTTTCAGGGTGCATTTCTCATAATTGGGTATCTGTACAGTGGTTCAGGTATGCATTCGGTTTGTTAACTCGAAACTCTATTAGCTTAAAACTTATTCTCTGTTTTGCTGTTTTCCGTTGGGTTGTTCTATGTTGTCGTAGGAAACCTTGGAGAAAAGAAACTTTATAGCTACTGTCTCTCTCCCTTAGTCATGGGGTGTATTTGTTTCTTCCATGCATTCTGACGTGTCGGATTTTCGAGTGGCAGGTGGATCTAGCAGTCAAGATGCCGTTAGTAAACTTGAAGGTAAGTACTGTGGTCTCCTATCTGACACTCTTGCAGACATAAAACTGTACACACCTTGTTTGGTTCCCATCTTATCTAATCTCATTTTCCTCTCTACACTTTTGTCAATACCTTTTCTCTCTATCTCTCTCCACTCATTACATCAAAAATAACTTTCAAAAATGAGAACCAAACAAGGTGACAAAATATGAACCTTTTTTTGTCTTGAATGGGTGTTTGAAGTGGTCTCTTTCTGTTAGAATTAACTGTGGCATCAATAAGGGGCTGTGAGATATTAAAGAGAACCTTTGTATACAGGCGGTGTTTCATGCACATTAGAAGTTCAAAAAGCACTGCCTATTCTGAAGAAAGCATATGGGGACAGCATGCGTAAAGTACTGCATGTGGGCCCTGACACCTGTTCGGTGGTATCTGCGTTACTAAAAGAAGAGGATACTGAAGCCTGGGGTGTGGAACCATATGACTTGGAGGATGCTGATAGCAACTGCAAGAGTCTAGTGCACAGAGGCATTGTTCGGCTGGCTGATATAAAGTTTCCTCTTCCCTACCGACCGAAATCATTTTCTCTAGTCATAGTTTCAGACGCATTGGATTATCTGTCGCCAAAGTACCTAAACAGGTCTCTGCCGGAGTTGGCGAGGGTATCAGCTGAAGGTTTTGTCGTTTTTACTGGTAAATCCCTCCAAAAGCGTAGATTTTAAACACTCTTGAACATTTTGCCTATTGCTTGCATATCGGTGCAATTTGTACTTGCAAAGGTTTTGTTGTTTTTTATGGTAAATCTCTTAAAATGCCCTAAATTCAAAAGTTCTTCAACAGTTAGCAATCAAACTCTTGTACTGTTTGCATATCTCATTGTGGTTTTGGTCAGTTTAGTGAATATTTTCTATTTTGTGTTGTCATACGTAGGTTATCCAGGTCAGCATAGAGCTAAAGTGGCAGAGTTATCCAAATTTGGTCGACCAGTAAGTTACAAATGTTTTCTTGGACTTCAATCTGTTCCTTGTCATTGCAGGGGTATTATAGACTTATAGTTGCTCATTCGTACAAGATGAAAAATATTGTGTGGATCATTGCTTTTATAATTGACTGTTAGGTTGGTTGGATTGGCTGCATAGGTGACAGCACTCATTAATTGAGGATTATCATTATATTCAATACGATGTATAGTAGTTTATAGATCTGCTGCATCTTGTATCTCTGTGAAGTAGATATGTGCATCGATATTCCTGTTGGAAACAATTTATGTTCAAGATTCTAACTGTCATCCCAGAAGTTCCCACTTATCTCATATCTGCCTTGCTACTGCGAGAAGTTTATACATGATACAAAAGTTGTCATTCTATTGTAACTGCCTGGAGCACGACTCTAACTTGGTTCAAGCGACCCTCAACCAGTCCTTAAAGACTTCAATGAAGTCTCGACACTGTTCTAATATACCAAGTTAGATTCTGCTCCGGACTTCCCATTAGTAAAAATCAGGGGGTGGTCTGCTTAAAAGCTTCCCTCCTTTGGAGTCTGCTCAAGTTTCTCAAAAGATGAAGAGAAATTGCTTGAATTATTATGGTGCATGTCTAATTGTCCATCATCCACAAAATATCAGTTTCTCTTGAATTTATCCCGCCAAAGTTTTGGTATCTGCAAACCTCATGACACAAACTTTTGATATCTGCATGATATACTTCTATTGAAACTCCATTACTCGTTTGTCTAATTAGGTTAAAAAAAAGAATCTTACTAACAACTACTGTCACGCAAATAAGTAAATGGACTTGTTCTTAGGGGTCATGCCCTCTTATTTGCGTACCATACATTTGTTGCATGTTGCCTCCCTATTTAGTGGCAGCTATCTGGTTTTGGTCACCTCGGAAAAAAATCTTGAGGGTCAGCTTTAAAGCATAACATGCTGTTTCTTTTTGTGTTTGTGTGTGAAGGCCAAACTGCGAAGCTCATCTTGGTGGATAAGGTACTTTGTGCAGACCAGCTTAGAAGAGAACGAAGCTGCTACTAAGAAGTTTGAGCAAGCTGCAACCAAGAGATCGTACAAGCCTGCCTGCCAAGTTTTCCACCTCAAATCGTACCATTGAAATCTCTCGATAACATCTTCTTGGCAAAAAAATTATGATGAGAAATGTCTTCAGTTCACGAGAAATATATTACATATCATGTTAAGTTTTGTTTTGATGCTTAATTTATGCAACACTAGATATCTTTTACCCGAAAAAAAAATCTGCAGGGAAGATTGTGTGGCAGCCTTGGTAAGATGTAATAGTGTTTCGGGTTCTTGCTTCCCAATGCTGGAGCTTGTTGTAGGCCAAATGCTGATTCTGTTTAGTATATTCCAACTTAATCTGCTAGTTTGATTAGTATATAGGAGAAAACTGACCACTATTCTTTCAATAATTTGAAATGATGTCTTCTTTTTTATTTTTTGCCTTTTTCTTGTATTCAGATTTCGGCAAACTGTGGAGAGGAAGCCTCGTGTTTGTCACATATTGCTTTGTCTTTTAAGCAGTTTATCTTCTTCTGAGTCAGGCTATTTGACTGAACCTGATCAACCCAATATTATTAACAAACCCAATCAAATTAAACGCTACAATAAGAGGGAACTTTACTGGTTCCAAAATACATCAACTAACAAAACAAAAAACAAAAAAAAACCAAAAATAGAAAAGCATGTCTGGAACCACGACTTCATAGTCGGACCCGTCAAACACATTCTTGAAGAGGGGTTGGAGAGGCCAAAGTTGAGAGGCGAGATATGAACACAACCGTCCTGGATGACCCGCGGCACCAACTCGAACTCGTTCTGCTGCAGACTAAAGGCAGAAGTCGACATAGACGCCATCTTCGTCCCCGGTAAATTGGTTTCAAGAAACTAGACCTAGAACCTTAGATCTGGCTCCTGAGTCAAAAAATAATGGGGAGAGAGGTTTTAGCTCTCTAGGAAGAAAGTCTCAACTATCTCACAACGATGGGTGTAGAAAGAAAACAGAAAGAAAGGAGAAGTATGGAGATGGGGGATTGAGAGGAGAAGAGGAAGGAAGGTGGAGGAACCGCCGGGGGGGGGGGGGGGGGGGGGGGGGGGGGGCGCGTGGTGTGGGCGGGCGCGGGGGTTAAGGAGAACGAAGGGGTGGGGGGAGAACTCACCCCAAAGCTTTTCTCTCATATTTCTAAGTTGTTTATTTTGTTAGGTTTGTTTCTTAAACAACAAGATTGAATAACATGTGTCATATGCCTTTTAAATTGTTAATAAATTTTATAATCAATATGAATTTTATTTGATGTAGATCTCAAGTAATTTGTTAGACGATATTTTTAAAATCACATAAAACATTATGAATAATAAGATATAAGCAAATTGAAAAGTGTTATGAACTTTTAAAAAAGACTATTACATGGGGACGGATGTAGCAACATAGAAAATCTTTCCTTGATAAGAAAAGGGAAATTATGGGAAAAAACCGGAAAATTACGTTGAGGAACATATAGTTCCATTGTCCAATTTTAGCGGCCAAGAGCAATTTTTAGTGTCCAGAAACAATTTTCTGTGGCCAGAAAACAAAAGATCACGGCCAGTGGATTAGAATGCGTCGTTGACAAACACGATTTCCTCGTAAAATGGGAAGAGGAGCAATTTCACTCGGCCAAGTGCAATTTTTAGTGTCCAAGTGAAATTTACCGCGGCTAGGGAAGAAAAGACGATGGCCAGTGGATTAGAATGCGTGGTTGACAAACACGCTTTCGTCGTAAACTAAAAATAATACTCCGTAGGAATACTACTTGTTCAGTTCAGCATCCACCGTCGTCCTCCCATAGCATTGAGAGAGACTCGAAACACAACCACTCTCTCTCTCTCTCTCCAACGCCATCAAAACCTCGACTTCAACCCCGCAGAATAGTCAGAACCGATCAAGGAGATCTAAAAGGGCTGGAATTGCATTGGGACTAACAAATTCAACGCTTTTGATATTGGTACTCTCTCTCCCTACCTATTTTTTGACAGTTACTTGATAACTTCGGTGAAGACTGAGCTTTGTTTGTTTGTTTAGTGAGAGAATATAGCAGGAAATTGGGGAAAAAGAAGAAGAAAATGCTTATTTTGAATGTACTGTTAGGGTGGTTTGGACATTACTATGGTACATTGGCCGATGCAGTAGTTAAGAACAGTGAAATGGCTACGTCAGATGGTAACAATTAAGAGAAGGGGAGGGGTAGAAATTGACACTAGAGGCTTTAGTTTGAAAGGGACACAATGCGGTAGTTAGGAAAAGCGATATGGTTACCTTAACAAAATGGGGGATGGAATTTTGATGATGTCAACCATGGCGTCAAGGAAGGCCAAGAGCAGAAATTGTAGACACTCTGGGAAGATCATGCATGAAGAGCATTCAATGCTCTTGGCAGGAGAGCGGGCGTAAGAGGAGATAGACTGAGAGGTTGAGTGATTGGTACTCCCATGTAACATTTTTGTATTTCAAAAAAAGGTGAAACACTCCTCTCCTCTCGTGGATGTACCCGTTCTATGGGGAACCACGTAAATTCCTTGCGTTCTGTGTGATTGGGTGTGTGTATGAGCTTTTGGGCAAATCTGGGAGCACAACCCTTTTGATGCGTGAGGTGTCGAAAGGATCCAAGTTTTATTCAATATCAGGGAACTTGATGCACTCAATGGAGAAAACAAATTATGTAGCCGACCCAATTGATTGGGAATTAACGTTTGGTTTGGTTTGGTTTTGTTTGGTATAGTTTAAATATACGAAGCACAGATAGGATACGAGATTCAATACGGATAAAAAGATACATAAATTTGTCAAATGTTTGTATTTACTACAAAAACTTGGGTATCGTGAGAAAAGGTTGTAATCTTTGAATGTAAGGTATCAATCTAATATGACTAAACCTTTTAATTTCAATGGGGCATATAAAAGCTTCATTTGGTTGTCAATGAACAAATAAATGACACAACGAAGAGATGCGTCAATCAAGAAATTCTAAAAAAAAAGGATTGTGCGACATTGGCTCTCTCTATTTTCTTCTCAAAGTAGGGAAAATATATAATCAATGCATCAATTTCCATTTTGTAGAAGTTTAGCTACGCGAACTGAATCCGATATTCAAAGGGAAAACATAATTTCCGGATGGCAAAAGTACATAAACACCCCCTCAACTATTACTTTTTCCCATGGAGACTCCCTCACATTTAAAAGCGCCCATACAGACCCCATTAACTATTGAAAACGAAAAAAATGCTAACTCCGTTAACGGAATGGAGGAAATGACTAAGATATCCTTTTTTAATAAGGCGAAAGTACATTAACACCCCCTCAACTATCACTTTGTTCCACAGAGACCCCCTAACATTTATATTATACCCTTTTCTATTAGTCGTTCTAATTGTTTTTTTCGTTTTATACAATTTCTTTTTTCCTTACATCAATCATTTTAAAGAGAACCTTCTGTATATAACCATAAAAAATAGCGCGAAAACCGTGGCGTGACGACAGCGGGTGCCGCGATGGTTCTTTTGCTGATAAGAAATGAGAAGGGAAGAAAATGAGGGAAAGGAGAGAGGTGTGGGAGAAGAGAAGTCGAGGAGAATGGTGGTGGCAGTTGACGGCAGTTGCTGCATCACTTTTCCCATATCTATTTTTTAACTTTTCTTTAGAGAGAGTGTGTGTATGTATTGGAGGAGAGAGAAAAAAAGTCACCAAAACCGGTGGTTAGTCGGTTAGGTTATAGAGAGACTATGATTGAGAAGGGGTAGGAGAATACAGTCCTTTTAAGTTTTAATCTAACCATTGATTTTAATGGTTGAGATCAAGTTTTTTTTTTTAAATTGTGTGGGTGGAACCGGCCCCTATATATATATATGAACCAAAGTTTCAGATCTGTTTGCTGATTTTGGGTTTTGATTGGAGGCTGTTTGTAGAAGGAAGAAAGAAAAGGGTTAGAAGGGGTGTATGTATGTAATGCAATAAGGGTATTTTTGTCCAATTTATGGATGACGGGGTTCCTCACAAACGGTTTAGAGACGGAAGGGTGTCACTTGGGTAACGGAGATAAGTTTAGGGGGTCTGTATGAGCGCTTTTAAATGTGAGAGGGTTTTCGTGAGAAAAAGTGATAGTTGAGGGAGTGTTTATGTACTTTCGCCTTTTCGGATTTCGGAATCAGAAACATGAATGCTGGATGCGATGCCTTTCCGATAGAAGTATATGTGCTTCACAGATTTGATTCTTTGGTTTTCATTGATGACTAAACATTGAAATTGTCTTAGAAAAGTCATCACACCCTGTTTATCATGTAGTTTACTCTCCAAAGCTGGCATTTTTGTACATTTCCATAGCATGCTGGTCAAATTAGCTTTCTCTATTTATTTGATTCGATGTATAATGAAATTTGAATTTGTTGAATCTTTTAGAATTAAAATAGTGGATAATGATGCTTAATCATGATTCATATATTTTCTTAGCAACTAACGGTTTACAATGTGCACGTGTTAACTCATTACATGGTCTGATTTCAAGATTCCTATGTACCTTGGTCCTTCTTATGTTCATCTTTTTATTATAGGTTTTTGTTTCATAGGTTTAAGCATTGGTATCGAGCTTATCCATGATTAACAGTGCAGGGTTTGAAGGTGACTCCCTGAGTAGGAATATGTTTGTTTCTCTTTTTTCACGTTGAAACGAATCCCAGATGAAGTGAGAAAGTGGCGTCCTGTGGGAGCAAACCGTGGATTTAGATTTCTTGAGTACAACCTTATTATGTCGTATCATCGGATGAATCTTTTGGTGTGATATGGAAGGTAAGCTATATCTGAGCTGATACCATATCTAATATTTTACCAGTTCATTAGAATATGGGTTGTCCGTAATCCGTAAATCATCATGGTCGTCACGAGGCCCATAACGAGAAGTAGAACAATGTACCCGCACTTAGAGTCCACTCGATAACTTGCCCAGATGCCAATAGGAATTACATGTATCTATGTTTGGCTTATTTTCTTTTTCCAGCTTCTGATATGTGTGATGATGCCAGATATCATTTGTAAAGGAAAGAATGAAACCAAGTGCAAGCATATTTTTACGTGCCCAATCCCATCGACTTTTTGAAGGGGGTGATTGGGACCCAGGTGGTTCTTGTCATCAGTTACATCCAATTCTTAAACCTTTGTAGTTCTGCTCTCAGCGGATATTTATTTTTCATTAGCAGAGTGTTATTGTTATTGTTTTCATTTTCTTCTTTTCTTATGTATATTTCGGAAAGGAAACAATGAAAAATTGAAATGCTCTTTGCTTTCATATAGTGGAAACTGTTTTTGAAAATTTGAACCATATTTTCTTTGTATCCTGAAAAGTGTGTAGTTTTCAAAAGGTTTTTACAAAGACAGTTTTCTGCTAACCAAACCTGCTGTTTTCATTCCACAGTTAGGTTCTGACCTTTTTTTTTTAAAGGTTGAAAAACTTTTCTCCCTGATAAGTAACGGAACAAATGTGGAGGTGCAGATGGTGAACCTGCATTGTCCATGGCCCTCAATGGAGGAGGCGTTCAATATATTGGACCTAATCCATGTGTCTGAGTACAGAGCAGATGTCAATCCATCTTTGGCCGAAGGAAAGAAACATGACAATTGTATGCACTGGTGCTTACCGGGTGTTACGGATACTTGGAATGACTTGTTTATCGCTCATCTAAGCAACATCAAGGTGCGGAGTGGAGCTGAGAGGTAACTGTTCCATTCTTACTGCAAGGGTTCATTTGTTGTTGGGAAAACTGTATATTTTACGCAGCCATTGTGTTGTTTGAACCGATAATGGTTGCAGTAGGTTTTAGTTATGGCTGAGGTCAACTCATGAGTATTTTGTACCGAAATGGTGTAGCCGACCCAATTGATTTGGAATGAAGGTTTGGTTTGGTTTGGTTTTGTTTTGTTTAGTTATACAAAGCATGTATAGGATACGAGATTCAATACAAATAGAAGGATACATAAATTTGTTGATGTTCCAGCTGGAACATGGCCCAATCTTTTAGTTTTCATGATATCCTCATCTTTAACACGGGACACTGGTAATATTATCTCTCGGTCATTATGTACAATCTATTGTTGAATTGAAACGTTGGGTGCATTATCTTTTCCTCTATTAAGAAACTCGAGTTCTGCGGCTTCTGCATACATGGTAAAGAGTGCCCTTCTGGATAATCAAAGCAGGGAAGTATAAATCTACCCCTTATGTTATCCCGGATCCAATAGGAGTTTCGGTGTACAAGGCCCTCCATAGCTCTGCTCATTTTATTGGACATAAGTACATAACTCACGTGTCTGAGTTCAGAGCAGATGCCCATCCATCTACAGCTGGTGGAGAGAAACATGATTGTATGCATTGGAGCTTACCGAGAGTTACGGATACTTGGAATGACTTTTTTATAGCTCATCTAAACAACATTAAGGAGCGGATCTGAGATGTAATTGTACTATTTCTTACCGAAGTTGGTTCATTTGTTGTTGGAAAAGTTGTATATGTTACGCAGTCGTTTTGTTGGAATCGACACGGGTTGCCGTACTTTCTTGCTATGGTTGAGGTCGACTCCTGCATATTTTCTTTTGTACTTACCAAAAAATTTGTTCTATCTGATGACTACAACGTACAGCAGTATGACTATGTAATTGAGAAAACATTGAAGCGGTGTGAGTATGATTTCATTAACCATTTCTTGTTTACAGGTGCCCTTTATGATCAATCCAAAGGAGACTGCAACCTTTCAGCCCAAAGGGTGATTGATTTGGTGGCATATGCGTGTTTACCGTGTTAGAATTATTTTGCAAAGTCTTTTTTGACATGCTTCAGTGCAAAGTCAAAAAAAGAGCAAAAGTTATTTTGGTACAATTGCGATTCTTTTCCCTTGAAGGATGAGAGGATATAGGAGGAATCAGTAGGGTTTGGGGTGGCAAGCGGTGGCGTAGCCAGAAATCTTGTTCGGTGGGGACACCATTAAATATACAGTACAACAAATGATAAAAAAAGAATGAACTTGGAACATAAAATTTGCTCCAATTTATGAGTAGATAATGTGTCATTTTTTAAAACCATAAAGGTAAGATAATCTTTTTAGAGAACCAATAATTTTTCGGATACAATTTGCCATGACTTTTATAATTTAGGTGTAAAATTGAAATTACTCGAAAGTGTAGTGGGACTTGTGCCCCAACTGGTATTAAATTTGACAAAGGTTTAGCAAAGCAAAACTTATTGCAAAATTTGACACCAAAAATAACTTCGCCAAAGTTGCACATCAAGTTTGGCTACCCAGTGCAGAACCTTTGGCAGGCCAAATGATTTACTTAAACCGTCATCCAATGTAAAACTCTTTTTAACACAGTATAAAAATGAATTAATTTTCCCATATAAATATATATAGTATTCATAAAAAAAACAGGTCATTCTCAAATTTGAGGCCTAAAGCTCATATTCGTCACTGGCCTAATAGACAAGTTGGCTCTACCACTAGTGTTAAATCCTCCCTCCGTCTCCATTTAATGGTAAAATTTTTATGTTTTTTAAACGGGTTATATTTTTAGGGGAATGATTTTCATTCTTTTTTTTAATATATAAATGCACTCCATTTTTTGTCGTTTAGTAAAAAATAACACATAAAAGTTGGACTGAAAGACAAGGAATAGAATGCATTTTTAAAAAAAGGGACCCTTTTTTATAAACGCACTCCATTTTTTGGCTTATAGCGAAAAATTATACATAAAAGTTGCACTAAAAGAGATGGGATAAAGTGCATTCATAAAAAAAGAAGAAGTGTGAAAATCATTTACCTACTTTTAAATTGCTAATAAATTTTACATCCAATATGGATCTTATTTGATGTAGATCTCAATTAGTTTATTAGACAATATTTTCAAAATCAAATAAAACATTATGAATGACAAGATGTAAGAAAATTGAAAAGTGGTACGAATTTTCAAAAAAGACTATTACATGGGGACGGATGTACACCAAATTAAATGAATACTTTAATTTGATGTCAAAAACAATAAAACAATATAGAAATTACAATTTTAAGCGGCCAAGTGCAGTTTTAAGTGGCCACAAGCAATTTAAAGCGGCAAAGTGCAATTTTAACCGGCCAAGAAGAATTTGAAGCGGCCAAGTGCAATTTTAAGCGGCCAATAGTAATTTGCTGCGGCCATGGAAAATAGAGCAGTGCTATGTGCACAGCAGCTTATACACAGCAGCTGTGCACAGATGCCATTTTCTCCCGGTTCGGGTCGCACAAAGATGATCGGAGTCGTTCATTTTGTTCTAAATATGTCGTTTAAGGTCTCTGTAAAAAATGAGCTTCGTTCGATATCGTTAGAGGCGTTAACAAAACACCCAAAATCACTTCAGAATTTACACTTTAATTCTAAAGTGATTTTGGGGTGTTTTGTTAACGCCTCTAACGATATCGAACAAAGCTCATTTTTTACAGAGACCTTAAACGACGTATTTAGAACAAAATGAGCGGCTCCGATCATCTTTGTACGACCCGAGCCGGAAGAAAATGGCATCTGTGCACAGCTGCTGTGTATAAGCTGCTGTGCACGTAGCTTTTCTGTGGAAAATAAGATTGCGGCCAGGGGATTAGAATGCGTGCTTGACAAACACGCTTTCGTCATAAACTAAGTAAAAATACGCGTTCAGTTCAGCGTCCACTGTCGTCCTCCCATGGCACTGAGAGAGACTCAACATACAATCCCTCTCTCTCTCTCTCTCTAAAACCTCCCAGAGTTCAACCCCGCAGAATACTCCGAACCGATCAAGGAGATCTACAAGGGCTGGAATTGCATTGGGACTAACAAATTCGACGCTTTTGATATCGTTAAGCGGTGGTGGAAGGAATCCCAGTCACTATGGTCTCCCGCGGTTCGATCCTCTTCGGTTTCTCAAAAGCTTCAGAGACACTACTATCGGTACTCTCTCTCTCTCTCTCTACCTACTTTTTGACAGTTACTTGATAACTTCGGTGAAGGCTGAGCTTTGTTTGTTTAGCGAGAGAATATAGCAGGAAATTGGGGGAAAAAATGCTTATTTTGAATGTGTTAGTGTGGTTTGAGCATTACTTTGGTAGATTGGCCGATGGAGTAGTTAAGAACAGCGAAATGGCTATGGCCGATGGTAACATTTACGAGAAGGGGATGGGTAGAAATTGACTCTAGCGGCTTTAGTTTGAATGGGACACAATCCGGTAGTTACAAAAAGCAATATGGTTACCTTAGCGGGTAACACCACCCTCTAAGAAGGGGAGGGCTAGAAGTTCAATTTTTGTTGGCAACTTGGCACCCAAGTGGGGGATGGAATGGTGATGACGTCAACCATGGCGTCAAGGAAGACCAAGAGCAGAAATTGTAGACACTCTGGGAAGATCATGCATGAAGAGCATTCAATGCTCTTGGAAGTTTTCTTCAGTCCGTTGCTATAGGTCTAAGAGCAGAGAGAGCAGAGTAGTGTGAGGGCTCCTCCTTTGGGAGGGAGCCGAGCTCCTCCAGTAAGGCTTTGGTGCTCTGGCAGGAGAGCGTGCGTTGAGAGAGATACACTGAGAAGTTGAGTGATTGGTACCCTCATGTAACATTTTTGTATTTCTCATATGGTGAAACACTCCTCTCCTCTCATGGAAGTACCCGTTCTTTGGGGAACCACGTAAATTCTTTGTGTTTTGTGTGAATGGGGGTGCGTATGAGCTTTTGGGCAAATCTGGGGCACAACCCTTTTGATGTGTTAGGCCCGAAGGATCTAGGTTTTTTTGAATATCAGGGAACTGGATGCGCTCAATGGAGAAAACTAATTATGTAGCCGACCCAATTGATTGGGAATTAAGGTTTGGTGTGGTTTGGTATAATTTAAATATACGATGCACAGATAGGATACGAGATTCAATACGGATAGAAACATACGTAAATTTGTCAAATGTTTGAATTTACTACAAAAACTTAGGTATCTTGAGAAAAGGTTGTAATCTTTGAATGTAAGATATCAATCTAATATGACTAAACCTTTTAATTTCAGTTGGGCATATAATAGCTTCATTTGAGATCAGCAGGAATGGTTGTCAATGAACAAATAAATGACACAACGAAGAGATGCGTCAGTTGAGAAAATCCAAAATGGATTGTGCGAAAGTTGGCAAAATACTGCATTCTAATGTTATATAATCAATGCCTCAATTTCTATTTTGTAGAAGTTAGCTATGAAAACTGAATCCGATATTCAGAGGGAAAACATAATCGGATTTCGGACGCGAAAACATGAATGCTGGAATGCAATACCATTCCGATTGAAGTATATGTGCTTCACAGGTTTTATTTTTTTGTCTTTCATTGACGGCTAAACATAGAACTTGTCTTAGAAAAGGCATCACACCCTGTTGATCATATAGCTTACTCTCCAAATCTGGCATTTTTGTAGATTTCCATAGCATGCTGGTCAAATTAGCTTTCTCTATTTATTTGATTTGATGTAGAATGAAATTTGAATTTGTCATATCTTTTAGAATTAAAACAGTGGATAATATGATGCTTAATCTTGATTCTTATATTTTCTCAGCAACCAGCAGTTTAAAATGGGCGGGTACGTATTAACTCATTACATGGTCTGATTTCATGATTCCTATGTACCTTGGTCCTTCTTTTGTTCATCTTTTTATTATAGGTTTTTGTTTCATAGGTTTTTACACTGGTATTGAGCTTATACATGATGAACAGTACTGGGTTTTAAGGTGACTCCCTGAATAGGAATATGTTTGGCGTCCTGCCGGAGGGGACTGTGGATTTACATTTCTTGAGTATAACCTTACTATGGTATATCGTCGGACAATTCTTTTGGTGCCATACGGTAGGTAAGCTGTATTTGAGTTGATAGTATATGTAGTATCTTGACTGGTTTATACCTTATAGAACATAGTTCACGAGGCTCATAACGAGAAGTAGAACAATGTATCCACAATTTGAGTTCCTAGAGGTAGCTTGAAGAAACAAACTTTGAATTGGTAAGAATCAAGACTCAAGACACTCTCTAACTAAAGACTCTGAGTAGTGTTATTAATCATGGGGAATTTCTTATGGTAGTTGTTTACTGGTGACATTTTGTAGCTTTCATGGTTTCATGAATAAGGTTTGATTGAAGGTTAAATACTTTCCATCAACTCAGGATAGAAGATATAGGTATGGAAAAAACTGATTTTGTAATGAAGTCCCTTCAATCGAACTGATTTTATGGGAAAAACCATTTTAATGATGTTATTGTTTCATTTTCTTCTTTTCTTATAGATATTTCGGAAAGGAAAGAATGAAAAATTGGAACGCTGGTTGCTTTCATCTAGCGGAAACTGTTTTTGAAGTTTTGGAACATATTCTTTGTTTCATGAAAAGTATGTAGTTTTCAAAAGGTTTTTCAAAGAAAGTTTTCAGAAACTACTAGCCAAACCTGTTTTCATTCCACAGTCTGGTTCTGACCTACTCTTTTTTTTTTTTTCTGGTTGAAAAACTTTTCTCCCTGAAAAGCAACAGAACCAATGTGGAGGTTCGGATGGTGAACCTGTATTTGTACATGTCCCTTGATGGCTCTGCGTGCAATATATTAGACCTAACCCACACGTCTGAGTTCAGAGCAGATGCCAATCCATCTTTGGCTGGTGGAAAGAAACATGACGATTGTATGCACTGGGACTTACTGGGTGTCACGGATACTTGGAATGACTTGTTTATAGCTCATCTAAGCAACATCAAGGAGTGGAGCTGAGAGGTAACCGTTCCATTCTTACCGCAAGGCTCAAGGGTTCATTTGTTGTTGGGAAAAATGTATATTTTAAGCAGTCATTGTGTTGTTTGAACCAATAATGGTTGCCGTAGGTTTTAGTATGGCTGAGGCAGACTCATGAGTATTTTGTACCCAAAAGATTATGTACAAGCTGACAATCGGCTTCACTAACACTGCATGGAAATAACGAATGTACAGATTTTGTAAGTGGGAAGGGAGAAACAATTTGGAGCCCGAAGTCCTAGTGGAAGACATTTTCATCTGTCGATCACGTAGAAATATCGTTGATCTCCTATATGTTGTGGATGGATCTGGGATGGAGGAGGAAAATGAAATAAAAAGGTGGAACAAGCGATTAAAAACTTTAGCTCTCGTGTTTCTATCAGGTTAGAGACTATGACTACGTAATTGACAAAGCATCGTAACGGTGTTCAATAGGATTTCATTAACCAGTTTTGCTTCATGCCTTTCTGTATAGACTGAGACGAAGTCCTTTGATCTGGATTCTGCAATCATTTTTCATTGTTTCAGGTTACCGCAGTTTACGATCAAACCAAAGAAGACTGCAATCGTTTCTGTTCTAAGGGTGATTAATTTGGTAGGCTACTAGTGGTGGCATGATATATCTGCTGAGTCGTCGACCATTCTTGTCCTTGGAACAAGTTCACCGCGTCAAAATCACTTTGCCAAAGTCGATTTTGGCATGCTACAGTTCTAAGTCAAAAAGGGGGGGAAAATATAGCAAAGCTATTGTACCGATGTGGTGCTACTGTGGCACAATTGTGACTTTTTTTCCCTTTGGAAGGATGAGAGGAGAGGAGAAATCAGTTCTGTTTGGGGTGGCAAGGTTGCAAAGCTAAACTTGTCATCAAATTTGGCACAAAAACTGACTTTTGCAAAAGTTTGGCATCAAGTTTGACTACCTTTTAACCTCAAGGGGTTGGCGGGTGGTCAAGGTCTCGGACTTAGTAGTATCATCTCCTTTGAGGCCAATCCCTATGATGCATTTGCAACGGCTTTTAGTGGATCCCCTGCCAGTGGACAGTGGGTTTACTTAACACATCACCCAAATAATGTGTTAAATACCATCCAGATTAAGCATTATTCAGGCGACTGGTCTTTTGACGGTCCAAAATTCGATGTTTTGATTATTCCATCTAGTAGAAGATTCGTAACTTGACCACCCATGTTTTGATTAACGCGTACTATCTTTCAGTTCTTTTACTCTGTTCTTCTTCTATCTTAAATCCTGACCGTCACGTAATTGACCACAGCCAGAGGTGTGACGGTCTAGGCAAAAACATAATCAGTCTACTGATCGTCGAGTATGCGGAAAAGTTGATCTGAAAATTCTGCTCTCTAGGAATATTATTAGTACTCACTTTGATTACTAAATAATCACACGTGCTTAAGGTTTAGATGATTTGATTAAAATCACATGCTTGATACATTTTTTTTTGGGCTTGATACATTCTTGCAATGCATTTTATCAGAAATTTGGGGTTCTTGGGTTTATTCATGCATGCGTGTTGGAGTTTCCCGGTCTAAACCTATGGTTCTCTGACTCTAATTTCTTGAGCAATTCTGGAAATCATTTTTAGCTAATTAAACCGACCTGATTGTTCGCACCCGACAGTGAATTAATCAATTCACCAGCTAAAAGGAGGGCTATAAACAAACCGAATTGAGCCGAACTTGGGTTCGGCTCGGGTTCATTAAGGTACTAATCTAGCTTGAGTTCGATTCAAGCCTGAACAACTTGGCTCGAGTTCGGCTCGTTAAAATTTTTCAAGGCTTGAGTTCGGCTCGGTTGGGTTCGTTAAGGTAGTGTCTTGCTTGAGTTCGATTTGAACCTAAACATCTTGGCTTGAGTTTGGCTCGTTAAACACAAATAAATTGAGCCGAGCCGAATCTAAGCTCGAATTGAGCTCCTCAAGACTCAGGTTTGGTTCAGCTCGGCTCATTAAACTCAAGCGAACCCAAACTCTCTCGTTGATCGTATAGAATTTAGGAGAAAAATAAGTATTGAATTATATATAGAACCTTAAAATTTTTTATATTTACAAATAGACCCCTATTGAATCATTAATTAAATTTAAGTATAGGTTCACGAGCCTAGCTAACCGAGCCGAATACCGTTAGGCTCAGGTTCGGCTCATTTACAGAACGAGTGTAGAATTTGAGATTCAGGTTAAGTTCGTTTAGCAGATGAATCGAATTCGAACGAGTTCTTGCCGAACCGAGCCTCGAACAGTTCGCAAGTGGCTCAGTTGATTTACAGCCCTAGCTAAAAGTAATCCCAGTCAATTTCTACATCATAAATTTGCTAAGATGATAAACCAGAAGCCCAACCAACCCTTATAAGGTCAGTTATGTGTGCTTCAAGTCTTTATGTAGTTTTCCATGGAGGACTTGTTACTAGGTTGACCATGACAACGATCGATGGCAGGCAACGATGTAGAAAGTGATGATGGCAACGATGAAAGACTTGACCGGGGCAAGCCTTTCCTAAGAGTACTTATTTCGTGTCTCGCGGGCCGTGGTTGCTCCGACTCCTTGTTCACTATGCATTACACATTTACACGTAGGCCGTGCACTTTGTGGCGGGTAATACACAAATGTGTCATGGAAATGAAGGGTGGGACAATGTCTCGAGGGCACTAAATAATTTTCCATCTTTAAGGACTCGCTATAGTCTCGTGAGAACATGGCCGCGTGATTTGAGGAAGAAAATAATGAAGCAAAATTATCGGGGGAAAGTTCTAATCGAATGTTATTTTTTTGACTTTTGTGTACAGAAGATTTCTTGACTGACGGTGAATCATGTCCGTCGATGGGTCAATATGACTTCATCAACTTTGATATATAAAAAATAAACATGGAGAAAAAGATACATGAAATGGAATGAAATGCAGTAATGAATTCAAGCACTAATGAATTCAGTCAGAATTAAATAGGTCAAAATTATTATATTTTTCTCAATTTTTTAGCTTACATTTTAAGAAGCATTTATTTTTCTCAATTTTTTAGTCTTTTAAGTAACGTAAAATATAGTCATCAAACCTAATCACTTATTACTTAATTCCTACAGTTTTAAGTGTTGAATTTGGGTTATCTGGCCTTGATTGGCTTCTTGCCAATCTTGGTCTGTCTTGGGTCTTAGATTGGCACAAGATTGTTCTTAACTTTGTTTAAGTATATGATGCCGTTAAATTTTCGCTCCCGTTAGTCCTTGTCACAATTTCAAAGATTATTTTTGAAAAATTGCCTTTCAGAAAAGAAGAATTTGGGTTATCTGGCAATTTATGTATGATCGGCATTTCTCAAAAGTATACATGCAATTTTCGGTTCGTTCTTCAACACAAAAATATAAACCATAAATCACACAATCAGAAAAAGTAATCATGAAATCCGTCTGAATATTGTTAGAAAAATAGTCTCTTGTACGAGTATCAAATAAAATCAGAACTCCAAGCCTGAAACTCGATGGAAATAAAATAGTGATCAAAACGAGTGTGACACTCTGTACATAAGGCAAATTTCACACTACAATTGGAGGGCCTGGCGAGCCAAACTTGTGTGTTTGCACTCTCTCAAAGGATCGACTATGACTCAATGAAGTGCGTATTAGGAAAAATTAACCACACAAATAAATGAGGGGCATGATATTTATAGACGAACTAATGACTCTACGAATGGTTGCCAGGAGAAGGAACACCTTTGTTTATTTAAGACGCGTCCGTCCACAATGAACAAGTGTCGCTCAAAAGACACAACTCTTACATTCGCACCTAGAACAAATTACCATTTCTAAAATATTTTCCAACACCTTCTATCTCGTTTGAAGGAGAAACACTTACATGTGGATGAAATTTGATGACATTAAATTACATTCACCGGCGTTCAAAACAGTGGGTTTTCCACCACTGTCATTGTGGGCCCTACCGTGCGCTTAATGGTGATCCGAATCGTTCATCTTGCATGTAAAGCCTGCAAAGTAAACTATTCGAGAGCAAAAAATCAAATTGATTGGACATCGAACATAGATATATCAGAATCTAAATTCTAGTTTATAAAATAAATGGTCATAGTCGTTTTCTAACTTACCCAAAGGTGACGGCACTTAAAATCGCATGCATGACGTGTTCTAATCCCTTGAAAATTCTACCTAACGTACCATAGGATTTTCCACAATATTTCCCTACGGTCATAGTCGTTTTCTAACTTACCCAAAGGTGACGGCACTTAAAATCGCATGCATGACGTGTTCTAATCCCTTGAAAATTCTACCTAACGTACCATAGGATTTTCCACAATATTTCCCTACCTCGACGGCCACAACTCCGCTCGATCGGCCGTTGGGGTGGGCCCCATGACATGGGATGACAACGTGGCGGCATTTGCCCAAGACTACGCCAACCAACGTATTGGCGATTGCGCTCTCCAACATTCTGGAGGCGGAGGAAAGTACGGCGAGAACATCGCCGTCGGAAGCGGGGACTCCATGACTGGGGCCAAGGCCGTGGACTCGTGGGTCGAGGAGAGCGCCAATTATGACTATAACTCGAATTCGTGCATTGGTGGGGACTGTGGGCACTACACTCAAGTGGTTTGGAAGAATTCGGTTCGGCTTGGGTGTGCTAGGGTTCAGTGCAACAGTGGATCGTGGTTCATTACTTGTAACTACGATCCACAAGGCAACTTTAATGGGGAGCGCCCTTACTAGAGGAATACTAGTATGTTTTATCGGGTCCATGCGTGAGTGATTAAAATGTCTCCGAAATAAAATTAATGGTAGTACTGTTGGTTGCAGTATAAACGGAGATGAAATAAATTAGTAACAATTAAGCGTTTACATCGTGGCTGTCCTCTTTAATTTTCTAAGATTCAACTTGATGTACCATGTGTGATGCATGTTTACATAGTATGATATTGAGTTGGCTTACGTACGTTTATAATTAAGCATCTAGTCAATTCCTATATACCTATCCATTCACCACAAGATTCTTTCCATAAAATTAATTTTGTTTGAACTTGTTTCATGACTAGTTTCAATTCCTCTCCAGTGAACCGAAGCTTAATTTTGTGGAACTCTAAATACCAAGGGTTCTCAAGCTTAATTCGTTTTGAGATCCAAGTACATTGACTATGTACTGCTTAAAATGAAAAGAAAAGCACTCTTAATTAAATAACTCTTCACCATCCGATAAAGGCAACAAACAAGCTTTAGTTTCCGAAACAAGGGTAGAAAAAACGCTAAAAGTGACGTTGTTTGGTAGAGTTTTTGAGAAAGTGAGTGAAGAGAGATAGAGAAAAAAACGCGCGAGGGTAATACCTGAAGAAAATTTTTAGTGAAAACCGTGCACATAAGGAAGAAAAGTTTCGAGAACCCAAGAGACAAATTAAGCTGATTGATCCAATTAAGTTACTCCACTTGAGGTCGATCTGGTCCCCGCGGATTAAACCCGTTTCTATGAAAGCTAGCCTTCTTCTGTAACCTTTGATCGTCACTTTCCTCGGTTTTGCCATCTAATCTAGAGTCCGGTTTTGGTTCACGCTCAGTACCAAATGAGGGTAAACATTACCGTCACTTTTATTGGTTCCTTCTACCTTGTAAAAGCATTCAGAGTGGAATAATAAAAAATTATCACATCATCTTTTGATTATCCATTTAAGGGGTTGCTGAGGTTAGCAATGTAAAAGTCCACAATAGTACAATTAAAATTTAATAACCAAAACTTGCAACATCATCTTTTTAACTTATAAAAATCTAGAAATTGTGACACAGAAAATAATTTTTTTTTAAATAGTTTTCTAACTTATAAATGAAATCTGTACACCATGGCCCTTCTGATTGATTTATGAGGAAGACTGAAAAAGATATACAAAAGCTCGATCGTTCTATTATAAAAATATAGTTGAAGTTCAATCATCCGAGCACAAACGGCATCTAGATTGGATTTTCCGAGAAATAAGCACCATACATTGCCCGTTCAATGATCAGAACAAAAGCAGCAAGGGAAATACCAAGGTGGACTAACTATTTTTTTTCCCTAAAATTATTTAAAAATCAAGCCCTGCAATGGATGTTTTTTACTATCGAAGTAAAAAACCAAGGTGCACTACGCAAATTTAAGTAATTTATACACAAAATAACACTCTACACAAACCTAAAGCTCCCCCTTCATTCCTCACATCGCAAGACGCAAGCCACCTTCGCTTCTCTAACAAATATTAACTCATGAGTGTGGGTTATTGTCGGAGCTTGGCTATCATCGAAGTTCTTGTAACATAGTGCCACCACTAATACATATTCTTGACTACGCCACTAGTACGTTATGGTTAGACCTAGTGGAACCTATAAAGTTACAAAGAACCAATAAAAAGGGGGAATTACGGTTCAGTGGAGAGTGGGCCGGGGCAAATAAGTCCCAACACATGAGACACTTTTTGGAAATTAAAAACCCATGGAAAGAGGAAAAATAATGCCCAGCTCATGGTATTCATAATTTACTCAGACAAAAATATCCCTCTCTATTGTAACACACACTTAGGGAGCAATGAACACACATTCAGGAAGCAATGTACACACACTCAGAGAGCAGTATTGTATGATTGAAAGAGCAATATAATTTAATTAAAAGTGCAATATTATGTGATTAAAAGAGCAGTGAAGCTACGTCTACCGATTCCCAAGTAGATGAACTTCCACCGATACCTTATACACGATGCCGTTTTGGATTATTATTTTTTTGGTGTTGAAACATTTAGTTTTATCCTTCTCTTAGGACTCTTCAACGGGAGCCCTTGAGCTAAAAATTAATTATGATTCTTTTTGGATAAAATGATCAGAAAAATAATATCTTTGCAATGGTTCATACGGATTGAAAATCGGAACGCTTAATTTTTTTTCATTTGGTTTTATGGTTCTCTTAAGGCTTTTCAACGAGAGCTCTATAATTAAAAATTAATTATGATTTTTTAAGATAAAATGATAAGAAAAATAAGATCTTTGCACCAGTTTAAAATGATTGAAAAATTAGAACACTAATTTTTTTTCATTTGGTTTTATGATTTTCTTAAGGCTCTTCAACCAGAGCCCTAGTATTAAAAATTAATTATGCACATTTAAGATAAAATGATTAGAAAAATAAAACCAATTTTTTTTAAATAATCATAATTAATTTTTAGCTCTTGGGCTCTCGTTGAAAAGCCCTAAGAGAACTACAAAACCAAATGCAAAAATCTTATTTTTCTGATCATTTTTGATAAAATGATCATAATTAATTTTAACTCTACGGCTCTCGTTGAAGAGCCCAAGAGAAGGATAAAACTAAATGTTTAAACAAAAAAAAAAAATCCAAACCCATATTCAACTTAGACCCATAGAAGGGGCAACTTAGATTTATAGAATGAGCAATTTAGATCCAAACCCAAATTCAACTACATATCGACTCATGATCTCATACAATGAACAACTTAGGCTCATAGAATGAGCAATTTAGGTCTAAATCTATATTTAACTTAGGCCCATACAAGGGGGCAACTTAAATTCATAGAAAGGGCAATTTAGGTGTAAACCCAGATTCAACTACATATCGACTCATGATCTCATAGAATGAGCAAATTAGGTTCATAGAAGGGACAACTTAAGTACACAAAATGGGCAACTTAAGTCCAAACCTAGATTCAACTAATGTCCATAGAAGGGGCAACTTAGATTCATAGAAATGGCAACTTAGGTCCAAACCCAAATTCAATTATATATCAACTCATGATCTCATACAATGGGTAATTTAGGTTCATAAAAGGGACAACTTAGATTTATAAAAGGGGCAACTTGAATCCATAAAAGGGGCAACTTAGATTTTTAGGGTTTCAAATGGGACGTGGAGGCTCTGTTGTGCCTCATGGCACAGTAACCCCTACCCACACCAAAAAAGGGTACTGTTTTTGGAGGAAAAAAAATTTTAGGCTTTCTATTTGCAATTCTATAGAACAGAAACGTGATTATAAGAGTCTTAGAGATAAAATTTAATTATGTCTCTTTAAAATAATATAATTAAAATAATAAGATCTTCATACTGGTTCAAACAGATTGAAAATTGAAGCAGATAATTTTTTAAACTGTATTTTTAATATATAAACAGTCTAAAAAAATTAAGTGCTCCAATTTTTAATTCGTTTGAACAAATGCAAATATCTTATTATTCTGAACATATTATTCTAAAAAGATATAATTAACTTTTGTCTTTAAGGCTCTAATAATCATGTTTCTACTCCACAGGATTCTAAATAAAGAGCAGATACCAAATTATGAGAGTTCTAGAAATAAAATTTAATTATGATCTTTTAGAATAATATGTTCAGAATAATAAGATATTTGCACTTATTCAAACAGATTAAAAATTAGAGTACTTAATTTTTTTAAACTGTTTATATATTAAAAATACAGTTTAAAAAATTTTCTGCTCCAATTTTCAATCTGTTTGAACCAGTGTGAAGATCTTATTATCCTGATCATATTATTCTAAAGAGACATAATTAAATTTTATCTCTAAGGCTTTTATAATACGTTTCTGCTTCATAGGATTGCAAAAAGGAAGCTTAAAATTTATTTTCCTCCAAAAACGATACCCTTTTTTGGTGTGGGTCCCTGTGCCACGAGGCACACCAGAGCCCTTTTTTGGTGTGGGTTCCATGTATGAGGAATTGTTTTTTTCCGTTTCATATTGAGGCAATTTTCAGAAAACCTGTTCATGGGTTGAGAATTTTTTTCCCCTGATTCCACTGAACACGAATTCCCCCCAATAAAAATGAGAATAATGTTCAACCAAGGGTAAATGAATCGGGCTCGATCGGTAATCTATTAGAACGTTTACCTTCAGGTTCGTTAGGTGTGCATGCTTCAAGTCTTACTTTAGTTTTCCATGGAAGACTTGTCTCACTATATGGTTGACAATGACAACGACGGCAGGCAGCGATGTAGAAAGTGATGATGACCACGATGAAAGACTCGTTTCACCCGTCAATAATTTCACGGGCAAGACGGCAAGCCTATTTTAAGAAGAGTATTTATTTTGTGTCCCATGGGCCGTGACGTTTCTCTGACTCCTCTTTCACTACAACATTACACATTTGCACGTAGGCCATGCACTTTGTGACGGATAATACACATTTGTCGTGAAAATAAATGGTAGGACAATATTTCGAGAGCATTTAATAATTTTTTCCGTCTTTAAGGACTAACTATAGTCTTGTGAGATCATGGAGGGCTGTTATAAGCAAAACAAAACAGTGCACAATTTCACTGTCCATAAGTATTTTGGACAATCCGAACTTTAAAAGAACTCTTCTAATATTCTTTTAAAATTCGAACCACTAATTGCCAAGACAGACAGTGAGATGGGACACAGCTGCTAGCTGCACGCTGTTGTGTTTGCTTACAGCAGCCCTCGCTCCCGGAGATCATGGCCACGAGATTTGAGGAAGAAAGTAATGAAGCGAAATTATCGAGGAAAGTTCCAATAGATGTTTCAAGTTTTTGGAGGGCGATTCATGACCGTTGATGGGTCATGACTTTTGAAGATCGATACATGAAATGGACTTGGACTTTGATTTGCCAAAAAAATTGTTTTTTTTTTTTGGAAATTTAACCACCAAAAAAAGACCAGGGGATAGCCTTGAAAAATCCCAACGCATACAAACAAATTCAAGCTGGAGGCTGAGAATTACAAGAAAAATCAAAGAGCAAAAACATCACGTATGTATCCCGAATAAAAGTAAAGAAAAGCCTTCCGCACGAACACAAATAATTAAGCACGAATATCCTCGAAAATTTTCTTAATTAGCTACTGCATCCGAATTAGTGCCCAAATTTGTAAATTAAGACCCTAGAATTTCTTTCACTCCACAAGTGGTAGATAGTATATATCCAATATATTGCTAAGTGACCATTAATTTTATGTTACTAGTAATGGTCATACGTAGGGTTTGGTTCTTCCGAAAGGTCTCATATTTAAATTCTCTTTGGTGCTATTAACTATAGACCCTAGAATTTCTTTAGAAAGATTTCATTTGTTTGACTCGTACTTAATGCCAAGCATTATTGCTTTGGTTTCTGTCTGGATGTTGGGTCCGGTTTTTATCCCGGTGGGTCTTCTCGTGGGGTTTTGTTCCGCTCTCATTTTTTCAGATCGGGGTGATTGATTTTCACAAGTTTAATGTTATCTTTGATACGGAGCTCCTCAATCCTGAGACGGTAGTATCTGGGTACTAGCTCCACGTTAGACGACCATGTTAACGGTGTGAATAAGTGAGCATTTGGCTCTTGTATAGGCGCTAGACACTAGTTTCGTCTCTTAGTCTTTTCATATATTGTGTCTCTATATCTCTGTATTTGGGTGGAAATCTGTACTTACCATATGTCATGTTCAATATTTGGAGTTCATCTGAAAATGTCATATAACTTGATTAATGAATTCGCTTCTTCCATTGAAAAAAAAAAAAGTTTCTTTCCTATGCCCCCTATGTGCTGCAACGTACATGATTGGCAGGGCGTTAGATAGTTGTTCACAGGTTAGTTGTGATTAAGTTATTCTCTTTTGTTTTTGGCTGAGCAAGACTAGCAATCTTTTTATTTTTTGATACACACCCTCTCTTTCCTTTCTTTCTCCTCTCATCACTACCAGTGTCTATCTCTATCTCGAGGGCACTTAATAATATTTTCAGTCTTTAAGGACTCGTTGTAGTCTTGTGAGATCATGGGGGGCTACTATGAGCAAAACAAAATAGCGCGCAAATTCACCGTCCATAAGTGTTTTGGAATGTTCAAATTTTAAAAGAACTCTTCTAATATTATTTTTAAATCTGAATTATTAATTGCCAAGATGGACAGTGAAATTGGGCACAACTACAGGCTGTTGTGTTTGCTTACAGCGGTCCCCGCTCCCAGAGATCATGGCCACGAGATTTGAGGAAGAAAGTAATGAAGTGAAATTAGGGAGGAAAGTTCCAATAGATGTTTCAAGTTTTTGGAAGGCAATTCATGACCGTTGATGGGTCATGACTTTTGTCCCAAAATAATTGTACTATTGAATGTAAAAAAAAACATGGAAAAGAATATCGATACATGAAATGGACTTGGATTTGCAAACACCTGCGTGGCTGTGTAGCGTCAGTAATAATTAAATTATATCCAAAAAAAAATTTGGTTTTTTTTGGAAAGTTAACCACCCAAAAAAGACCAAGGGATAGCCTTGAAAAATCCCAACGGATACAAACAAATTCAAGCTAGAGGCTGACTGGCTGAGAATTACAAGAAAAATCAAAGATCAAAAACATCACGTATCCAAGAATAAAACACCACTATTTTGCGCCACGTTGCAAAACAGTGGTCCCAATCAATAAAGCATAGTGACATGGCGCAATATAATTGATTTAAAAAAAATAAATGTTTATACTGACGATGTAAAGAATTTAATCTCATTTCTTAAAACTAACAGCTTCAGAAGAGGCCTTGACAGCCTTCCACGAGCACAAACAAGCACGAATAGCCTCGAAAATTTTCTTAATTAGCTACTGCATCCGAATAGAGCCCAAGTTTGTAAAGTCGACCCCAGAATTTCTTTCTCTCCACAAGTGGTAGATAGTATATATCCAATATATTGCTAAGTGACCATTAATTTTATTTTACTAGTACTGGTCATACGTAGGGTTTGTTTCCTCCGAAGGTCTCATATTCGAATTTTCTTAGGTTCTATTAACTCCTTTAAGGCCAGTATATACAGAATTTTGTTATGGCTTTAATTGGAATTCCCATAAGTAGGCGATGTGATTGATCTCCAGATTTATCCAAGTACGTGTATGCTGACCTAGACACCATTATATGCAACATAACTTGAGGATAAGGAAAAACACATGCAAATGGATCAAATTGGGATATGCTTATTTAGTCATTTTCTAACTTACGTAAAAGTGACGGCACTTAAAATTCTACCTACGGACCATAGAATTTTCCACAATATTTCCCTATAAGTACCCCATGACCATCTCCCACATTCTTCATTCACAAAACTTAAAAATGGGATCATCAAGTGATATCACCTCCTTGGCTCTTGTTTCTCTCGCGCTCTTAGCAATGCTCCATTCCTCCCATGGCCAAAACTCCCCGCAAGACTACCTCAACGCCCACAACTCCGCTCGATCAGCCGTCGGGGTGGGCCCCATGACCTGGGACGCCAATGTGGCAGCATTTGCCCAGCAATACGCCAACCAACGTGCCGGTGACTGCGCCCTCAAGCATTCTGGAGGCGGAGGAAAGTACGGCGAGAACATCGCCGTTGGAGGTGGTGACTTCACCGGGGCCGCGGCAGTGGGCCTGTGGGTCAGTGAGAAGGCCGATTACAACCATAACTCAAACACGTGCGCTGCTGGCCGGGTGTGCGGGCACTACACTCAGGTGGTTTGGAGGAAATCGGTTCGTCTTGGGTGCGCTAGGGTTCGGTGCAACAGCGGGTCGTGGTTCATTACTTGTAACTACGATCCACCAGGCAACTACGTTGGGGAAAGTCCTTACTAGAGGGATAATACTTTTCGTCCCATGTATGAATAAGTGACTAAAAATGTACTGGAAAAATAAAATCAATGGTACCATTGGTTACTCTATATGGAGATGAAATAAACTATAACAAGTTACTATGCGGTGGTCAACTTCTTCTAAAGTTATTCGCGCCAATTTTGTTTGCATGAAGCTAGTTGGAATTTTCTTTTTTTCTTTTTTTGACGGCAAAGAATTTCACGAATCATAAATTAAAGATTAAAGATGAAATCAATACAATAGGAGGAGACATGCATTTGATAAGCCTCAAAGAGTACAATTACTTTTCTATTATCTCTATTCAAAAACAAAACCTACCTCCATAACAAATTAAGTTCACATTTTTTCTACACAGTTATTGTGAGATCATCACGCTTTCAATATTTGATCCATGTGATGTTTTTGAAATACACTAATTTTGAGCGATGTGTGCAAAATGAACGGTGCCGATTAATTATATTGATGAGATCTCTGAAGATTCCATCAAGATCTGAGCTGCATTTTACACCAGTGCGCACTACAGGGTCTCCTCCTCCTGTAAATTGGCCGGAGTATGTTATAAAAGAAATAGCGTAAAATGATAAGTCCCCAACTTAATTATTTCCCGTTCTCTTAAACTTAATTTAAATGTAACTTAAATCTGGAAGTTTTGCCCTTATTTGATTTTTTTCCCATTTGTTAGTTTTGCGCCAAGATTTTGTGATTCGTCTCGACGAGAAGAATCGAAAAAGTAAATCTTTTTTATTTTTATCCAAATATTTTGATAAATAACCAATTATAAGTTAATAAAATCTTCTTTTTGGCCGTTCAAATAAAAAGAAGAAGAGAAAATTGTGAAACGTTGACGAAGACCCCGACTCTGTTGATGTAGACCGTCGACCCTCTCGGTCGGTCTCCCGAGTTTTCCTCTCTTGTGGGGTAAGATGCAATATTCTCCACACAAGACTTGGAAATTAATTGGAATTAAATTAAGGTTAATTTCTACTTTCTCACTCAGTACCTTCTCTTTTGAAACCTTTGACAATCAGTTTAATTTACTTATTAGTTTCACCAACTAGAGTTGATGGTAATTTGATTATATATATATATAATGAAGCAAAAATTCTACCCACTGCGTTGTTCTTATATATTCTGTGCAGTAAACGTAGAGAGCGCGATAATTTGTGACCGTGGAATCGATGATGGATCATGATCGATCTTCATCCCACAGTCCACGTAAAATGAAGAAAAACGAGGAGATCAATCAGCTTAATTGGGACATCAATGTCTCCTACTAATACAATCATACGTACTGTGATCCCGTACCTATACCATAGAATTTTCTACACTCTTTTCCCTATATAATTATAAGTATCCCATGACCATCTCCTGCCTACATTCTTCACTGGCAATAACTAAAATGGGGTGAAGTGATATCACCTCCTTAGCTCTTGTTTGTCTCGCACTCTTAAGACTCCCCACAGGACTACCTCAACGGCCACAACTCCGTTCGATCTGCCGTGGGGGTGGGCCCCATGACTTGGGATGACAACGTCGCAGCATTTGCCCGAAACTATGCCAATCAGCGAATGGGAGATTGCGCTCTCGGTCATTCGGGAGGTGGAGGAAATTACGGCGAGAACCTCGCCATTGGAAACGGAGAGTTCACCGGCCGTGGCTGCCGATGTGGGCCACAGAGAAGCCCAATTACGACTCTAACTCGAATTCATGTGCTACTGGTCAGGTGTGTGGGCACTACGTACACTCAGATGGTCTGGATGAATTCAGTTTGGCTCGGGTGCGTTAGGGTTCAGTGCGACAGTGGAGGGTGGTTCATTACTTGTAACAATGATCCCCCAGGCAACTACGTTGGGTAGCGCCCTTACTAGAGGCATAAGTTCATGTAGTCTATATAAATCAACTACTATGTTATATTAGGGATGTACATGGTCCGGATTGGTTTGATTTTCTAGAAAATCAGTAACCAGACCATTTCAAACGGTTCTAAAAAATTGGGAACCAGAACCTAACCAATATATACATGGAACCAACCAGAATCAAACCGCAAGACCGGTCCGGTTTTGGTTCGGTTCCGGTTCTATCCAATAAGCATTCAAACACTTATTTACAAAATATGAACTCATAAAATTAAAAAAATATGAAGATAATTTGATGGAATAGGAAAGGAAGGAAGAAAATAAAAGCTTTCCTAATAAATGAAATTTCATCTCTAAATAAATTAAGTTTAGCAAGGAAAATATTAACCTACCAAATTCAAATATATATTAATTACACACACATATGTATATCTATATTTATCTTAGTTTTAAACGGTACGGTTCGGTTCTAACCACGGTTCATTAATTGAGAACCAGTAACCGAACCAAAATTAACGATTCTTATTTTTTTAGAACCATAACCTGACCGCAGAACAGGACCAAATAGAACGGTTTGGTCCGGATCGAACCGGTTTTACAGTTCGGGCAGTTTTCTTGAACGCCCCTATGTTAAATGCTTTCGAGCTGCAACCGTATAAATTAAACTCTCGAAGAAATTATTTCCCTTCACACCGGCTTTTAGCGGGTACACTTCGTTAAAAATGTTGTCAAACCGGTTCAAAACCTACCAGTTCACACCGGACTTTATCCTAATTTTAATCGAGGTGCACTTGCGTAAAGTGTATCCTGGCACTCTAAGTTATCGGGAGAAAAGAACGTTAACAATAGATCCGAAATTATTCACACTGTTCTACCAGGAATATTGGTGTGGAAAAATAGAAGCAAATGCAATGACGCATTTCCCGTTGACGAAGACCCCATTGTCGACCCTCGGTCGGTCTTTTGAGCTTACCAGTCTTTATGGGTTTGGGTGATCCGAGCCGTTCAATAATTTAAAAAAAAAAACCGAGTGGGCCATGCGAGAAATCAGCTCAATCCGATAAGTATATGTGCTCGATCCAAGATTTCCTCAACTGAAAAATCAAAAAACCAACTTTTTCAATTTTTCTGATTTTTCGGTGAAAATGAAGCTTGGATTGAGCTTATTTCTTGCTTGACCCATTCGGGGTTTTTTTTAAATTATTTTAACGGTTCGAATCACCCGTACGGTGGCCGAAGAGAGCTCGGTGGATGGCCCATGCGGTGGGCGTAGTCCGACTGATGATGCTTACTACTATAACAAGGAAGATTATCCCACGATTTCGGCTCCTATTTAGGCATTAGGTAAAATATCCATATAAGATAACAGGGAAGATTATCCCACAATTTCGGCTCCTATTTAGGCACTAGATAAAATATTTTCGGCTCCTTTTTTTTTCTAACGTTTTTTGCTCATATATACAAGGAAACTTATAATGAATGAATATACTGTAAGAATATGTGTGAAGGTTGAGTTCCACATCAAATAAACAGAAAAAGAATTGGACCTTAATATACAATTGAATGGCTCACCACTTACAAGGCTTAGCCTTTTAAGTAGATATAGGTCATTTAGTGTATATTAGGTCCAAGTAATATAGTGGACTCTTTGCCGTTACTCCCATACAAATTGGATCTTGAGCACGCAGTGACGGATCGATACATCGGACGAACTCCCAACATATACCTTTACTTAGGACTAAAGGAAACCTAAAACTTTCGGCCTTTTATTGGTTCCCTGTGATTTCGGAAAACTTATCACATGAGATTTAAATTTTGAATATATCTTCTATTTAGAAGGTCCACATTTTTTGGTTTGTTTGTCACATGCATAGATTTTTCACATCCTTTAACTTCTGAACGATCATTATCGATAGTGTGGTAAGTTCGATTTTTTCAGTTCTCATGCAAGTTCGATTTCTTTGTTGAACGATTTTTAATTATATTGGGTTGCTTTTGCCAAAAGCGACTTCTGAACGACAATTACCGATGGTGATGTAAGTTTGATTTTTTTTTTTTTGGAACAACTTTTATTCATATTGGATTTCTTTTGCTGAAAATTGGAAGTTTCTTGAACGATATTTTTGATCACATAATTTTTTTTCACAGCTAATTAAACTATAAAATTAATCTACGTAATTAAATTTGAAGTATTAGGTTTCAAGGAATAAGTCACAAAAAATAAAATAACCTTTGTCGAAAAATTGCAAGGGATTCAAACATCGAACGATTTTTTTCAGTCTCGTGCAAATTCGATTTTTTCCTTTAACAATTTTTACTCATATTGAGTTTCTTTTGCCAAAAATTGAGAGTTTCTTGAACGATTTTTTCAGTTCTCATGCGAGGAATTCAAACATCGAAGGATTTTTTGTAGTTCTCATGCAAGTTCGATTTTTTACTTGAACAATTTTTACTCATATTGAGTTTCTTTTGCCGAAAATTGAGAGAAAAAATATGAGTGTGTGAGAGAAAAAAAATTTGACAACCTTGGGCCTTTTACATTAATCCTAACTTTGTTGTTTTTCTACCATCTTCTTACTTTCTAATATTTTACTGTAGGAAAGATCAAAAAATATATTTAGAGAATTCCTACTTCAAGCTTAAATTCGAGGTACTAATAAATTTTTTTTTGGATTGGAGGGTTTTCTTTTTTTTTTTGATAACCAACAAATTTTTATTAGAACTCGACAAATGGTACATCGAGGTAACCAGAGGATGCATCTGGTTGACATTATCTGCTCCGTTTTCGACTGTCATTTATATGGGTTCATTGAAATCCTGGCCAGACAGTTATTTTTTATATGACAGCTTCTTCCCGGAAGTCAGAGGTTTTTGGTATGGACCTGTTCCTCTCCTTAAACTGGTCCAATAAGCTTTGCATTTTAGTTAATGTGGATTATGGGCCTCATATTCAATTGAGGTGAATATATATATATAAATATATATATATATATATATATATGGAGGGTTTTCTTCTTTTCTTTTTTTTTTTTGGATTGGAACGTTTTCTTTTTTTTTTTTTTTATTAGAACTCGACAAAGGGTATATCGAGGTAACCAAAGGGTACATTTGGTTGACATTATGTGCTCCATTTTCGAATGTCATTTATATGGGTTCATTGAAATCTTAGCCTGAGGGTTATTTTTTATATGACAGCTTCTTCTCGTAAGTCCAAGGTTTTTTGCATCGACCTGTCCCTCCTTAGTCCTTACACTGGTCCAATAAGCTTAGCTTTTTGTTTAATGTGGATTACGGGCCTCATATTCAGTTGAGGTAAATATTATTTTTTTAGAATTGGAGGGTTTTCTTTTCTTTATTTTTTGGATTGGAGGGTTTTCTTTTCTTTTCTTTTCTTTTTTTATAAGCAAGAAATTTTTATTAGAACTCAACAAAGGGTACATCGTGGTAACCAGAGGATACATCTGGTTGACATTATCTACTCCGTTTCCGACTGTCATTTATATGGGTTCATTGAAATCATGTCCAGAGGGTTATTTTTTATATGACAGCTTCTTCCGGAAAATCAGAGGGTTTTGGCATGGACCTGTTCCTCTCCTTAGACTGGTCCAATAAGCTTAACTTTTTACTTAACGTGGATTATGAGCCTCATATTCAATTGAGGTGAATATATATATAGAGTCCGCTTCCCATAAGGGATCCCGCACGGCCTTACCGTGCGGGACTCCCCTTTTTCGATCGAATTGCGACGATCCGAGCCGCTGAACTAAAAAACTGTCCGGATCAAACCCTTCCCGATCATTATTTTTGCTAATTTCTCGCGGGTACCTTTAAAATCACGTTCTGATCACTTTGAGCAGCTCGGACCGTCGAAATTCGATCGGGAAAGCGGAGTCCCGCACGGTAAGACCATGCGGGATCCCTCATTGGAAATAAAGTGTGTGTGTGTGTATATATATATTGTATTGTAGGGTTTTCTTCTTATATTTTTTTGGATTAGAGGGTTTTCTTTTTTTTTTATTAGAACTTGACAAAGGGTACATCGAGGTAACCAAAGGGTACATCTGGTTGACATTATCTGCTCCAATTCCGAATGTCATTTATATGGGTTCATTGAAATCTTGGCCTGAGGATTATTTTTTATATGACAGCTTCTTTCCGTAAGTCAGAGGTTTTTGGCATGGACCTGTCCCGCCTTAGTCCTTAGACTGGTCCAATAAGCTTAGCTTTTTGCTTAATGTGGATTACGGGCCACATATTCCGTTGAGGTGAATATTATTTTTTTAGAATTGGAGGGTTTCCTTTTCTTTATTTTTTGGATTGGAGGGTTTTCTTTTCTTTTCTTTTTTTTTGAGATAAGCAACAAATTTTTATTAGAACTCAACAAATGGTACATCGTGGTAACCAGAGAATACATCTGATTGACATTATCTGCTCCGTTTTCGACTGTCATTTATGGGTTCATTGAAATCCTGGCCAGAGGGTTATTTTTTATATGACAACTTCTTCCCATAAAAGGTATTTTGGCATGGACCTGTCCCTCCTTAGACTGGTCCAATAAGCTTAGCTTTTTGCTTAATGTAGATTACGGGCCTCATATTCAGTTGAGGTGAATATTATTTTTTTTGGAATGGAGGGTTTTCTTGGATTGGAGGGTTTTCTTTTCTTTTCTTTTCTTTTTTTTTTGATAAACAACAAATTTTTATTAGAACTTGACAAAGGGTACATCAAGGTAACCAGAGAATATATCTAGTTGACATTATCTGCTCCGTTTCTGACTGTCATTTATATGGTTCATTGAAATCCTGACCAAAGGGTTTTTTTTTAATATGACAGCTTCTTCCCAGAAGTCATAGGTTTTAGGCATGGACCTGTCCCTCTCCTAAGACTGGTCCAATAAGCTTAGCTTTTTGCTTAGTGTGAATTATGGGCCTCATATTCAGTTGAGGTGGATTTTTTTTTTCCTCATACTAATGCTAAGTGAACCAATCTTCCAAGGATCATTTCTTTCCTTATTTGTGTGATATTCTTTTCTCATAAGACAACTTTGATGTGTGTTAAATTATTAGTTAGTCACTAGCAAACCTTAGTTATAGATCTTCATCAAAGCACCGTTATGAATTTAAGTTTTCTTCGCAATTGTGGCACAGCATATATCCAATTTATATAGAAGTTCTTTGTTTTCTCTGATTATCATACAATTTATAAAACGAGATTGGTTGGTATTAACTTATGTTTATCAAGAGTATTATAATTTAGTTTTTCTTTGTTATCATATATCATCCGTTAAACAAATGACTTGGCATACTAACTGGGCTTCTGTGGATATATCATTCTTTTTTAGGATTGGGATCGAGAAGCCTCGAAGTTCAAAATGATCAATATGCTTGAAGATTTTTAGTCTTGGCATGTTTCATTTTTTTTTAAGATGTCTCATCGAGGCATGCATGTTCGTTAATGTATATCATTTTTTTTATTTTAATCGGTGTTTTGGACGGTGTTTTTTTATTTGATCAAGTTTTATACGTTTGAGTTTGTTCTATGCATCTTACTTGGTTGAATTTGTTGTTCAGTATTTATTTGCGTGTGCTGAATGTTCGAGCCGTGCCTTCGGGTACGGGCATGCGCTAGTTCTGTAATATATAAAGGGAGAAACACTTTTGGTGTGTTTTGAAGCTGTGTCACAAAAGTGTTTTTCACAATTGCCCCTCGCACAAAAATCTTTTTTACAATAATTTTTACAAGAGTGATTTTGGCACTCCCCAAATTGATAACCACACTCCCAAAGGGGAGTGTCAAAATCAATTTCATATAGGCATTGATTTTGGCACTCCCCTAGGAGTGTGGTTATCAATTTGGGGAGTGCCAAAATCAATTCCCAATTTTTTTAATGTGATAGTATAACTTATGTCACGCCCTCGATTTTCAATATAAATAAATAATCATTTTCAATCAGAGATCCTCGCATATCATAGATATTACCCCAAAAGAGTTCCCATCTATTTAACTTCACAAACAAGTCCCCAAGTTTATAGAATTACAACCTTGGCACAATGACCCAAATCAATTTGGATACAAGTATGAACCTGTTTAAAATATTACAAACACTTATTCAAAAGGAAATTCTAAAATAAATAGTTACAAACTCATCTTTATCAAAAGTCAATTGCAAAGATGATTAAGTAATTAATAGAGTTAGCTTCCAAAAAGTCTTTCACTTCCAAGCATGCAAGCTACTGTTCAGCATTTAAACCTAAAAAGAAAGATTAGGTTAAACTACACTAGCCCCGTAGGAAAATCTTTAACAATTCTATGTGCAAATGTGGAGATAACTGCAAAAAGATGAAGACAAGGAATCATAGCTCATTCGATGGATAATAGCCAGCTCAATGGTATGCCAACATTCAATACGATAGTTCTAGGACATGTCATTATCACAATATACCACATGGTTCATAATACTCATGCGACTCTAGTAATTTCGACACAACTCACTATCATAAATCTCCACTATATGTATTTTCACCCCTTGCGTTACAATATAACACCTCAAAGGTTACCATATTGCCACCCATTGCGCTACAGTGAACCCTAACAACTCGGATCACCGTATTACCACCCATTGCGTTATAAGACCCACTTATGTCACCGTATTATGATAGGTGCGTAAATGTACCCATTTACTCTTGTTATTTCCGTTTATTTTATAATTTGGAGTTTGATATCCATTTCCCTTGTTTCAGGACCCACGGAGCCGTTGGATAATATTTGGAGCTAAAACGCAAAGAATGACAATATGGTTCAGCTTCATGACTAATCAGTAAAGAATGGGAATTGTAATTTGGCAACCTGTAGACCGACCCATATGGAGCTCACTGATTTTACATTGGAAAGGAAAAAGATTTGGTGCTACCAATTTCCCATATGGAGCTCTCGGTTCTACTATTATAAAAGGCTGCAAGGGTTTTGTTTTAAAAGTCTCTCTTCTCTGACGCATAAAAGGAGAACTGGGCTGCCGTCAAAAATCACGGCTGGAACCGAGAGAAACGCAAAAACGGAGGAAAAGACAGCGGCTTCGGGGTTCAATTTTTTACTATTATTTCAATGGAGTTTATACTTGCATGATTATTTGTTCGAAATTTTTATTAGCAACTTTTAGACGTACGTTCTTTCATTCAGAGCTTTTCCTTTGAAGTTTTCAACGTTTTGTTCAAGTATTCAAGCATTCGGTAACTCGTTTTAATTTTTCTTCTTAATTAAAGTTGTTCGTTGGTATTCAATTAGTTGTTATCTCTCGTTTATTATCTTTCTTCAGTAAAAAAAACATGATTCAAATTAGGGTTTCTTCTATTTCATGCACAATGATTAGTGAGTAGTCATACGGTAGAGTCGCGGGGTGATTAGCACACCGTCGTCAGTTCGGACACTGCTCCTATTTTCAAACAATGAAAAAAATGATTTTAGATTGGAAAAAATACTTTCTGTAGATGAACCTGAGCATCGTCAGAGCCCATGTGAACGGGAAAATGGGGGTCCAAAACTCATTCTCCGCTGCGCATGGATAAACGGCGACCATAGGGTCTCGCATCTTGCGGGATATCTTTTTCAATCTAAAGTTGGACTTTTTTAAGAACACCGGATGAAGCAGGTTAATCCGGACTGGTTACGAATGCTATGAACCTTACGACCGTACCTCCTTTTAATTATTTGAAAAGAACAGTTGTTTCCTCAAATTTTAGTTAATCTCAATCAAATCGACAAGGAGTGGCTACCTAAGAGCCTGTTTAAATTACAACAGCCCGAATTTTTAGTCAGCACACATCATCGTCTTTGTGGATTTGACTCCGATCTTATCAGATATTATGCTACGTCGGTCTCCGCCTTACGCTTGGAGCAACCTATTAATTTAGGACTAGAAAATCGTCAAGCATATTTCCACCCCTTGTGTTATGGGACTCCCTATCCCTACTTCCTACTCACACACCCACCATTTATACTCAAATGCAAGCTAAGACCTTCCTATGATCATATTCTTACATGAAACATTTTACGATATGTCACGGTGCTACAATTATGCCACAAATATTCACGAATAATCAACCAATCAATATGATGCATTTTAATGTAGTTTTAATTGAGTAATTTCCTATTTGTTCTTCATTAACGAAAGGTCAACAGAGCAAGGGTAACATCGATTAATGAAAGAAGGTCAACCAAACATACTTGAGATAGGTTAGGAGGTGTCAAGGAGGTGTTAGAAGTGTCCGGGGTTCAAAACAATCGACGAGGGATCAACAAAGTTCAAACTATTTTCTGAGCACAGGGTACCGATACCACAAAAAGTAGGTATCGGTACCAAACCAATCTAGAGAGCAATCAGGAATCAAGGTACCGATACCTCAAAAAGTTGGTATCGGTACCAATGCATTGCAGCAGGCGATTTGCAAATTTTTAACAAATTTCGATAGGGTAAGAAACTACGGCTAAGAACCAACTTTTTACACCAAATAAACACATTTACACATAAAAGAGACTAAGAAACCCCTACCTCGCAACAATGGCCGAGATTCAAACGATTTGGTCAAGCCCTAGCCTCCACAAACTCCAAAATCGACGAGAACTTCCCTCCAAGCTTGACCTACAAAATTTCGAGCTTGAGCACGTGATTGGAAGGCCGGAGGGAGGTTGATTCTTGAAGTTCTTGAGGTTTTGAAGAAGTTTTGAGTGAGAGGAGAAAGAGAGAGAGAGAGAGAGAAATCGGCAGGAGAGAGAGGGAGAAGTCGGATGAGAGAGAGAGAAATGGGAGAAAATGATCTCCTACATGCCATACACCCACTATATATACTCATATCTTTTAATCACACACACTCCCTCAACTCCCTATTCCTTCATTTCAAACCTCAATCTAATTATCCACCAAATAAACCATATTTTCTCGATTAGCCATTTAATAAACATTTCAATAATTAAAATTATCCGAGTCTCTACAACTTAACTATCAAGACGAAAAGGTAAATTTGCCCCACGTTTTCCTCGGAGTTATGTACGAACAAATTAAAACATTTGTTATAGATTTCAAATGGAAGCACTCATAAATCGCATTTTTCTCAAACACTTTTTTTTTTATTGGTGTTTCTCAAGAACTTTTTTTTCAATTTAGTTTCCAATTTCATTTCGTTAAAAAGTTGTGCGTCCTATAATGCTGAAATTGCATTCAACGTGATTTGACTTGCACACGCAGGGATGGAATCAGGAAGGGGTCAATAGGGACAATCGCCCCTATAAGAATAAAAAGAAACACTACTATTATATGTAAAAAAAATATATTCCTATGAAAGTATATAGACTTGCCCCTGTGTAAAATTTTGGAAAAAAAAAATATAATAGTAACCTTTGAAATAAGAGGATACCAACATTAATTACTAAAGGCTAAGGGCTAAAATATATATAACAAAACATAAAACTAAATAGTTAATATTGTGAATATTCAAGCAATAAACTTCCAGCCTTCGTTAGATGGGTTTAGTATTTTACAGTTTTATTTCTTTTTGCCATAAAATTTCAATGGCACACCAAAACCCCCTCTCTTTCTTGGCACAAACATCCCCAATTGTTAAGACTTCAAAGGCAATTTCGAGAAACTAGCAATGGAGGAGAAGAGATTTTGGAAACCCTAAATAATTTTGGTGAAATTTAAGTTGTAGGTATGTCTTCCCCCAATTGTTGTTCTAGACTTCTACTCATTCTTTGTTTTTTGAATGGTAAAATCAAATAACATGAAAGCCTATGTATCGAATTTATCCAGTTGTGATGAATGAAAAAAAGATGGACAATAAAGAAAAACAAGACACATACATCAAGATCGATCACATTAGTTAAACTGATTTATGTATTTACTTTAATTTGAGTTTTAACGTATTTATGTGATTATGCATGTGTATTTATAATTTTTTCTCGCATGCACGGTCGCCCCTGCATGATAAAATTTCTGGCTCCGTACCTGCCACATGCATCGGGTGTGCACCTCTTCTAGTGGAAATTATAAAGGGTGGAACATTGTCTCGAGGGCACTTAATAATTTTCCATCTTTAAGGACTCGCTGTGTCTCTTGAGAACATGGCCATGTCCGTGATTTGAGGAAGAAAGTAATGAAGCAAAATTATCGGGGAAAGTTCCAATCGAATGTTTTTTTTTTTTTTTTTTGACTTTTGCGTACAGAAGATTTCTTGACTGACGATGACTCATGTCCGTCGATGGGTCATGACTTCATCCCAAAATTAACTTGGATATATAAAAAAAAGAAACATGGAGAAGAAGATACATGAAATGAAATGCTAATTTTTAGAATGGGTATACTATTTTGTGGGCCTTACAAGATGAATGGTTCGGATCGAAACTTAAGGCACCATGGGGCCCAAAATAGTTGTGGTGTAAAACCCATAATTTCTGCCGCCGACAGAAGGAATTTAATCGACATGGAGAAGAAGATACATAAAATGAAATGAAATGCACTTGGAAATCAAATTATGGTTCCTGAAACTCTTATCAATGCATTTGTCATAGACGTGAGCAAGTTGCTAAAGCCCCATATCTCACCTATGGTCGAACTCGATCGGGGAAGAAAATTTCAAACTTGATAGGGGATTAAGATGACTAGATAATCGGTGCCGTAAACATAAGTCTAATATTAAGATCTGTTTGATAAAACTGAAAGCTGAAAAATGAACTATTAATTGAAAGCTAAATGCTAAAATTTTTGGTGGTAGAGTGGTGGTAGTGGCAACATAACGTTTGTGGTAGTGGTGCAATAATGGTAGTCGCGACAGCGGTAGAGTGATGGTGGCAGTAATAGTGGTGGTAGCAGAGGTGATAGTGGCATAGTGGTGGTGGTGATAGTGATGGCTAGAGTGGTGGTGGTTGTGGTGGAGGTGGTGGTGGTGGTGGTGGTGACAACAATGATAGTGGCGGTGGTGTGGAGAGTAGTGGTGGACGTACGAGGGATGGGTTGAATGCAAGCACCAATGAATTCAGTCAGAATTAAGTAGGTCAAAATTACTTAATTTTTCTTAACTTTTTAGCTTACATTTTGAGAGGCAACGTAAAATATAATTATCAAAACCTAATTACTTATTACTTTATTCATGCATTTTTCAGTGCCGAATTTGGGTTATTTGGCCTTGATTGGCTTCTTGCCAATCTTGGTCTATCTTGGATCTTGGATTGGCACAAAATTATTTTTAGCTTTGTATAGGGATATGATGCCGTTAAATTCTTACTCCCGTTAGTCCTTGTCATAATTGCCTTTCAAAAAAGAAGAATTTGGGTTATCTGGCAATTTATGTATGAGCGGCATTTCTCAAAAGTATATACATGCAATTTTCGGTTCGTTCTTCAACACAAAAACATAAACCATAAATCACACAATCAGCAAAAGTAATCATGAAATCCGTCTGAATATTGTTAGAAAAATATAGCCTCCAATATCAAATAAATCTGAACTCAAAACCTAAAACTCGATGGAAATAAAATAGTGATCAAGACAAGTGTGACACTCTGTGTATAAGGCAGATTTCACACTACAATTGGAGGGCTTGGCGAGCCAAACTTGTGTGTTTGCATTCTTTCAAAGGACTATGACTCAATGAAGTGCTTATTAGGAAAAATTAACCACACATATAAATGAGGGGCATGATATTTATAGACAAACTGGTGACTCTACGAATGGTCACCAAGAGAAGGAACATCTTTGTTTATTAAAGACACGTTCGTCCACAATGAACAAGTGTCACTCAAAAGGCACAACTCTAAATCAAATCAATTTACATTAGTACCTAAAACTGTCACCTACGAATGATCGCCGGGAGAAGGAACACCTTTGTTTATTAAAGATGCGTCCGTCCACAATGAACAAGCGTCACTCAAAAGACACAACTCTAAATCAAATCAATTTACATTAGCATCTAAAACAAATTACTATTTCTAAAATATTTTCCAACACGTTCTATCTCGTTTGAAGGAGAAACACGTACATGTGAATCAAATTTGATGAGATTAAATTACTTTCACTGGCAGTGAAAACAGTGGGTTTTCTACCACCGTTGTTGTGGGCCCTGCCGTGCGTTTATTGGTGATCCAAATCGTTCATATTGTAAGGCCCGCAAAGTAGACTATTCGAGTAAAAAAATCAAATTGATCGAACATCGATATATAGATATATCAGAATTTGAATTCTGGATTATAAAATGGATGGTCATAGTCATTTTCTAACTTACCCAAAGGTGACGGCACTTAAAAGCGCATGCATGACGTGTTCTAATCCCTTGAAAATTCTACCTAACGTACCATAGGATTTTCCACAATATTTCCCTATAAGTACCCGATGACCATCTCCTACATTCTTCATTCATAAAATTAACTTAAAATGGGGTCAAGTGATATCACTTCCTTGGCTCTTGTTTGTCTCACGCTCTTAGCAATGCTCCATTCCTCCCATGGCCAGAACTCCCCACAAGACTACCTCGACGGCCACAACTCCGCTTGATCGGCCGTTGGGGTGGGCCCCATGTCCTGGGACGCCAACGTGGCGGCATTTGCCCAAGACTACGCCAACCAACGTATTGGCGATTGCGCTCTCCAACATTCTGGAGGTGGAGGAAAGTACGGCAAAAACATCGCCATCGGAAGCGGCGACTTCAATGGGACCGCGGCGGTGGACTTGTGGGTCGGGGAGTGGGCCAATTATGACTATAACTCGAATTCATGCGTTGGTGGGGAGTGTGGGCACTACACTCAAGTGGTTTGGAAGAATTCGGTTCGGCTTGGGTGCGCTAGGGTTCAGTGCAACAATGGATGGTGGTTCATAACTTGTAACTACGATTCACCAGGCAACTGCATAGGGCAACGCCCTTACAATGTGTCCTTGGCTCTTGTTTGTCGCGCTTAGACTCCCCACAAGACTACCTAAATGGCCACAACTCCGCTCGATCGGCCGTCAGGGTGGGCCCCATGACCTGAGACCCCAACGTGGCGGCATTTTTGCCCAACAATACGCCAACCTACTACAATATTGTTAAAAGATGACGCTTGAAAAAGTGAAAAGATGTCAGCTTTTGAAAAAACCGTAATTAAAAATATTGCAATAGATAAATAATGTCAATCATCTAAAAAACTGTGATATAATATATTTATGATGTCACTTTTTAAAATAGTGACATAACTATTCTTTCTTTTTAATGTCAGTTTCTCCTAAACTGTGATATAATATATTTATGATGTTACTTCGTAAAATAGATACATAACTATTCTTTCTTTTTAATGTCAGTTTCTCCTAAATTATGATATAATATATTTATGATATCACTTTGTAAAATAGTGATATAACTATTCTTTCTTTTTAATGTCGGTTTCTCCTTATAAGTGACATTGAAGAACAAAAATTTGTTTTTGGAGAAAACGGCGCCATCTATAAGCGTCGTTACTTTGAAGTCTCAAATCGGGAGCGGGTCATTACATATGGTATCAGAACCTATACCAACCGGAAATGTGAGACAGAATCTCGACCTCATACGAGGACGTGTGTTCCTAAGTGGGGGAGATTGTGATGCCCTACCGCTGGGGAGTTCCAGGTAGTGGTCAACCGGCATGAGGGCAGTTGGGACCTGTGCGAGGGGCTGTCGGATCAGTGACAAGAAGGGTCAACCGAGGGTAGTCCCACATCGCTTGGTGAAGTGTAATTATGTGCTATAAATAATATATCGTCATCCTATCTTGTACAAGGACTTTTAAAGTTATGAGGGTAACAAAGCCAATTGAAACTTTATAGTTAAGTGTGCTCGCACTGGAGTAATCCTAGCATGGGTGACCTCACTGGGAGGTTTGATGGGGTTTGGTGTTCAAAGCGGACAATATTATACAGGGGGAACAGGTCATTACAAAATATGAAGCCTTTAAAGCACTTTAATGAGGTATTATTCTTAATTAAACTATCCAGAGCTAAGTCAATTAACAATGAGTGTACTCGTTCGTTTGGAAGATGTTAATTAGAAGAAGAAGAAGAAAAAAGGATAGGCTGCCGGGCTTTAGCAATGGTCGATTTGAGTTGTAGGGCAAGCTTCCCTACAAAATCCTGGATTTCGTTTCCAAACACACGCATCAATCTTGTAGTTTCTGAATGAGGCTATGAAGTATGAAGGGAAAGAGAAGAATTGCAGAGTACTAACTGTTTTCAAAGGTGTGTGCATGTATACTACAAATCAAAATCACGATTTGGGTGGTGCAGATTTTTCGCTTGAAAACGAAGGATCTACTGAGCCATGTAACATAAAAATCATCCAAAATCATGCGACCGTAGTCTTCTTAAAAGTACGAAATCCAATTTTCGGTGTTTAATTCGAGATGGTTGGGATACAAAACACAACACATGCTTCTGTGTGAGAATATCTACAAAAGCTCTGTTTGCATAGAGTAATCTTTCCAAATATATATACCACTGCCATGCGATCGTGTTTTTCTCAGTTATTTGTCTAACTTTTGTACTTTTGGAAACCTCAGTTAGCCATCGGACTAGAACCTGTATATTGTTGAAACCCAGGAGCGATTTATGAATAATCCAACTAGACCTTAATTTGAATAATCTTTCTCCAATTTTGCGTGAGAGACTTGTTCAGTATACAGTTGACCTTAATTTGTTTGTCTCGCAATTTTAGACTGCCCACAGCCACAGGACTACCTCAACGGCCACAATTCCGTTTGGTCTGGCCCCATGACTTGGGACGGCAACATCGCAGAATTTGCCCAAAACTACGCCAATCAGCGAATGGGAGATTGCGCTCTCAGGTGTTCTGGAGGTGGCGTAAAGTATGGCGACAACATCGCTGTTGGAAGCGGCAACTTCACTGGGGCAGCGGCGGTGGGCCTGTGGGCCTCAGAGAAGCCCAATTAGGACTATAAATCGAATTCGTGCGCTGCTGAACGGGTGTGTTGGCACTACACTCAGATGGTTTGGAGGAATTCGGTTATGCTCGGGTGCGCTAGGGTTTAGTGCGACAGCGGATGGTGGTTCATTACTTGTAACTATGATCCACCAGGCAACTACGTTGGGCAGCGCCCTTACGAGAGGCGTAATACTTTTGGTCGTCGCGTCTATGCATAAGTGATTCAATGTGCCAACAAAATGAAACTAATGGTATCATTGGTTACAGTATAATTATGTGATCGTCTAGTCTTCTAATTAAGGTTTAATTGCATATGCTTTTGAGATTGGCTTACGTTCATTAGCACCTGATCAATTCCTACATAGCTCTCCATGATCTCCATTCGAGAGTAACAAAATTCTTTGCATCAAGCTAGTTACTTTGGAATTTGTTTCACTAGTTTCCTCTCCATTGACAACCGGGGGTTGTAGCCTATCGGTAAATGGCTCACTTCCAAGTGATTTGGGTGGTACCGAGATTTAAAGGTTCGAGTCGTGGATTGAGTCCAATTAAGCCCACTCAAATCATTTCCTCCTGCGAAGCCCGGTATGATTTGCTAGCCCTTGATGGGGCGGTAGAAACCTATGAGTGATTGGTCTGTCGCAAGTCTTGAGTTCTTATGGTTACACCAAAGGAAAATTACTACAGCAGGTGCTCTTATCTCCACCTTTTTCCTAGGAAAAAAAGAAGAGTTTCCTTTCCAATGAACTGAAGCTTAAGTTCATGTGGTCTATATAGATCAACTATGTTATATGCTTTCAAGCTGCAACCGTATAAATTAAACTCTCCAAGAAAATATTTCCCTTTGCACCGGCTTTTAGCCGGAACGTACACTTCATTTAAAATGGTGTCAAACAGGTTCAAAACTTATTAGGTGTTGTCATTTTTTGCGGGACCAGTTCATACAAGATTTTATCCTAACTTTAATTGAGGTGCGTTTGCGTAAAGTGGTCCGGTTACTCTGAGTTATCAGGAGAAAGGAACGTCAATGATGGATCCGAAATTCTTCATACTGTTTTACCAGGAATGCTGTGGAAAAAATAGAGGCAATTGCAATCATGCATTTCCCGAAGACTAGAGAAAATTGTGAAAAGTTGACGAAGACCCCACAGTGCATTCTCCACACATGACTTGGAAATTAACTACTCCTATTTTTTTCCCTTAAATTATTTTAAAATCTAAGACCTGCAATGGATGTTTTTTACTATCGAAGTAAAATATCAAGGTGGACTACGCAAATTTGAGTAATTTTTACACAAAATAACACTCTACATAAGCCTACAGCTCCACCTTCATTCCTCACACCGCAAGACGCAAGCCACCTTCGCTTCGCTAACAAACATTAACTCAAGAGTGTGTAGGTTGTTGTCGGAGCTTGGTTATCATCGAAGTTCTTGTGACATAGTGCCTCCACTAATACACATTCCTGACTACGCCACTGGCTAAGGTTAGACCTAGTGGGACCTTCAAGGTTACAAACAACCAATAAAAGTGAAAGTAATGTTCAACCAAGGGTAAACAAAATTGGGCTCGATCGGTAATCTATTGGAAGGTTTATCTTCAGGTTAGTTTGGTGTGCATGCTTCAAGTCTTTCTTTAGTTTTTCCATGGAAGACCTGTCTTACTATATGGTTGCCAATGACAACGACGGCAGGCAGCGATCGATGTAGAAAGTGATGATGGCCACGATGAAAGACTCGTTTCACCCGTGAATAATTTCACGGGAAAGACGGGCAAGCCTATTTTAAAAGGAGTACTTATTTCGTGTCCCGTGGACCGTGGCGTTGCTCTGACTCCTCTTTCACTAAACATTATACATTTGTACATATGCCATGCACTTTCTGGCGGATAATACACAAATTATTCATGAAAATAAATGGTGGGACAATATCTCAAGGGCACTTAATAATATTTTCAGTCTTTAAGGACTCGCTGTAGTCTTGTGAGATCATGGGGGGGCTACTATGAGCAAAACAAAACAGCGCGCAAACTCACCGTCCATAAGTGTTTTGGAATGTTCGAATTTTAAAAGAACTATTCTAATATTTTTTTTAAATCCGAATTATTAATTGTCAAGACGGACAGTAAAATTGGGCACAACTACAGACTGTTGTGTTTGCTTACAGCGGTCCCCGCTCCCAGAGATCATGGCCACGAGATTTGAGGAAGAAAGTAATGAAGCGAAATTATGGAGGAAAGTTCCAATAGATGTTTCAAGTTTTTGGAAGGCGATTCATGACCGTTGATGGGTCATGACTTTTGTCCCAAAATAATTGTACTATTGAATGTTAAAAAAAAAAAATTGGAAAAGAAGATCGATACATGAAAGAGTCATTCTACAACCACACCCAACTACACACCCAAATACACACCCACACTCACAATAGGGGTGGAGCCCGCACGCACTACACACCCAGTGTGTGTGGGCCCCACCTCAATTGTGAGTATGGGTGTGTAATTGGATGTGGTGTTAGAAAAATTGAACATGAAATGGACTTGGATTTGCAAACACCTACGTGGCTGTGTAGCGTCAGTAATAATTAAATTATATCCAAAAAAAATTTGGTTTTTTTTGGAAAGTTAACCACCCAAAAAATACCAAGGAGATAGCCTTGAAAAATCCCAACGAATACAAACAAATTCAAGCTAGAGGCTGACTGGCTGAGAATTACAAGAAAAATCAAAGATCAAAAACATCACGTATCCGAGAATAACACCACTATTTTGCGCCACGTTGCAAAACAGTGGTCTCAATCAATAAAAAATGACGACGTGGCGCAATATAATTGATTTGGAAAAAATAAATATTTATACTGACGGTGTAAAGAATTTAATCTCATTCCTTAATACTAACAGCTTCAGAAGAGGCCTTGACAGCCTTCCACGAACACAAATAAGCACGAATAGCCTCGAAAATTTTCTTAATTAGCTACTGCATCCGAATTAGAGCCCAAGTTTGTAAAGTCGACCCCAGATTTTCTCTCTCCACAAGTGGTAGATAGTATATATCCAATATATTGCTAAGTGACCATTAATTTTATTTTACTAGTACTGGTCATACGTAGGATTTGTTTCCTCCGAAGGTTTCATATTCGAATTTTCTTAGGTGCTATTAACTTCTTTAAGGTCAGTTTATACAGAATTTTGTTATGGTTTTAATTGAAACCCACACAAGTAAGCGATGTGATTGATCCCCCGGATTTATTCAAGTGCGTGTATGCTGACCTAAATACCATTATATGTAACATTACTTCAGGATAAGGAAAAACGCATGCAAATGGATCAAATTGGGATATGCTTATTTAGTCATTTTCTAACTTAACCAAAGGTGACGGCACTTAAAATTTTACCTACGTACCATAGAATTTCCCACAATATTTCCCTATAAGTACCCCATGACCATCTCCCACATTCTTCATTCACAAAACTTAAAAATGGGATCATCAAGTGATATCACCTCCTTGGCTCTTGTCTGTCTCACGCTCTTAGCAATGCTCCATTCCTCCAATGGCCAAAACTCCCCGCAAGACTACCTCAGCGCCCACAACTCCGCTCGATCCGCTGTCGGGGTGGGCCCCATGACCTGGGACGCCAACGTGGCGGCATTTGCCCGGCAATACGCCAACCAACGTGCTGGCGATTGTGCCCTCCAGCATTCTGGAGGTGGAGGAAAGTACGGCGAGAACCTTGCCGTTGGAAGCGGCGACTTCACCGGGGCCGCGGCGGTGGGCCTGTGGGTCAGTGAGAGGGACGATTACAACTATAACTCAAACTCGTGCGTGTTTACACCATAATTTAGTATTTAGTATAATATAATCGATTGGGTCAGAATGTTACACATGTCAACACGTTTTAGACCAATTGATATAATGCAAATGCAATATGAAGCCTGTTAAGGAAAATGGACTGATCAAACGGTTGATATTCGACTGGACACGTGTCAGAATTTTGCATCACATGCAGATCGTGAGTAAGACAGTTAATGCAAGCAAGCAGTTGAAATAATTACAACGTTGGGAACATGTGAGATCATGGAGAAATAACCACCTCGTGCGGATAGTGGAGCAAGAATAGGGAGCATGGAGCCAATTAATTCAAATCGAAGGAGGGAATTCCATATGATTTGAATTTCAAGTCGACGACGGCCTATAAATACAAGAGAAGAAGATATTTAAAACCCCCCAAATCAATCGCCCAAAGGCTTCTACTTTTATCTGTACTTTACATTTCTTGCTCTAGGAGTAGCTTGTAATTTAACCGTCTGTTCGATTGTGTTCTCATAGTCGATTTGACTTCTACACCGAGGAATAATAAAGTCCATTTTGTTGTTCTTCTTCCATCTCCATTCACTTCATTAAGTTTGCTTCCAGAGAAGTCCTGAAATACGGCAAGGAACCAAACTCCACCACCACAAACACCCACATTTCCAGCACACTTAGCAATCTTCAGTCGATTAGTCGACTATCGGTAAAATAGACAAACAATTTTGGCGCTAGAAGGAGGGCAATCATTACTAAATCGGAAGTAATGGCAAAGATTAAATGTGAAAATGCAAGCCTTCATTTAAGGCTTGAACATTTTGCAGAAACGAAATAATGGCCATTTAATGGCCAACTTTGGAATCATTCTGGAAAAAGGAAAACAAAATTCGACAGAATGAGAAGCCAATATAATGAGAAATGAAAGCCGAGAAAGGCTTCAACATTTTATTTGTTCAAACTAGGCCATTCGTTGGCCAATTGTTGGATCTAGTATAGAGATCCATTCTGGTGCCTTTCAAGGTTTCATTTATGATAACAGAGCCTGATCACAAAGATTGACCATGAATGGAGTAATCTGTGACCATTTGGCCACGAACGAAACGTGTTAGTATCACAAATAGAAGGCCTTGGTTATAAGGTTTGAATGCTTTACAGACGCAAATGGATTTGGTCCATTTTTTGAATTACAAACCTCCATTTGGCCATGTATGTCAAACATCTATACAAGGCTATTATAATCACTTTCTCTCGATTTTGGAATATTTTGTACATATTTGGCCTGTTTTATAAGAAATGAGAACATGTTTGGCGAAATTATGAAATGAGAAATAGCCTTCTTTTTGATATGGAGTTTGCATGGGGGGCAAACTTATCTTTAGAAGAGCCAATCATAAAACTTAAGTGGCTCAAATGTTTGAAACTCAAAGCAAGTCGAATCATAAAACTAATCGATCGACTAGAGTTTTTCAATTTAGACCATGAATGGTCAAAATCGAAAATGATTCCTCTGATCCATCTATATTGGTTAAGAATGGTGAAAACCTTACCCATGGAGAATGAGTTCAAGCCAATTATATGGCACTGTGAATTGTTGATCGACTGTGTTCATATGTTATGAGAGATGAATTTTTTCAAAGCCTCTTATACTGGCTTTGGTTGAAATATGCCCAGTGCACGTGGGTACAATTATCATCCTCAGTCGATCTTTGTTTAAAACTGCATAGATAATGCTCATTCCGTGTCTACAGTTTTGGGCTAATATAAATGGCTAACTTAGCCAAAAATATTGTCTGCATTGTTGTGTATAATATGGCTTTGTATGGACTTTGATTTGCCTATATCTTTGGCTAATCCATTCTTTGAGGTGCGATCGACAGTGTACGAAGTTGATTTTTGCCATGAATGGCAGGTTTTGCTCTCGTCGATTTGAAAAGTCTTGAGTCGGAAATGAACGAGACACACTTTCAAAGCACGGTTCTTGAATTTTTGACCTTTGATTACAAACTTTAATCATGTTTATGGGCCAAAAGAACTCTGAAAATTTGTGATGGTTGATGGTTGCCCGGTTTTATTTGGTTTTGCCAAATGAACTTGGGGGGCAAAATTCATTAAGGAACTTGAAAATTTGAAATTCAAGCAAGTCGAATCATGAAAAGAGTCATTCGACAAGAGTTTTTCAATTTAGACCATAGATGGTCGACGTAGAAAATGATCCTCCCATTCCTCCGTACTGGTTAAGAAGAGTAATGGTGAAAAGTTAACCATAGAGAATGTTTTCAGCCAAACATGGCTATAAATACTCTGCGTATTGATTTCTGTCTATCAATATAAATTTTTGGAGGACACGGAAAATTAGTTTTTGATGGAGGTGGCTAATAGATGTTGGTATTTGGTATTAATGCATATATATAGTAGCCAACGTGTGAAGCCAAATGATGCCTATTAATTGGCTGTTGTTTGTGACTTTAAAAGTTCATTATTGTGGGGATTAGGCAAGGCTCATGGCACATGCGTAGTGCTCTGATCGACTAACCATGTTTCGACGTTCCCGGTTTCCTTCCTGCAGGAATCAAAGCCTAAGGGAAACTAATCGACTGAGGCATGCCACCATTCGACAGTGGTTATTAAGCCTTGAAGGCTTTATTGTACTGGTCGAAAAATAAAAAGATTGGTGTAAAATTTATCAAAAACTCTTCGAAAGTTGGCGGGGCATAAATGTTTTCACTGTAAAAGGTTATTACTTGCTTTTGGCCCTTACTCTTGTTTCAACTTTGTTTTCCGAAATCTCGGATGAATTCAATAGAGGGAATGTTTGTCTTTTGCTACGCGCGTGTTTTGGCCTTTTCTTTATTGAAAGAATCTCAACTCCCATAATTTGATCAAGGGGAATGTTTGTCGTTTGCTACGTGCGTGTTTTGGCCTTTTCTTTATCAAATGTTGGGGGAGAAATTAAGTAAACAAATGCTTGTGCTTGATTAAGACTCATGGCATAAATCCTTTTATTGATAGGCCATTCTTAGAGTTTTGATCGATAGGCCTTTATTCGATAGGCCATGTTTTGTTGTTTCTTGTTTGACATGATTTGGCATTGTCGAATCGACAGAGAAGCCACGAATTTACTAATATATAAAAGACAGAAGCCGTTTTGTTTTTGGCCAGTCGATTGGCATGGATATCGACAGGCCATTTGTCAGCTTTGGATGTTAGGCCTTCGGCTTTCTGTATACAAAAAGTGTACGTCCTAATGCCACTTGCTGGCACAAGATTTTTCCGTCCGGGACTATACAAATGGCCAACTATAATCTATAGTGTTTAAAATGGCTCACAGTGTAGCCTTTGATATTTGTTTGGCCAAAGTTTCCTTCAAGGAACTAATCGACGGGGGCAACGTTTTTCTCGACTGTGGGTTTTAATTAAGCCTTGAAGGCTTTGGTACATCCGTCGAAAAGTAAAAAAACTCTTCGAGAGTTGGGGCATTATGTTTACACCACAATAGATTATCACCCGTCGATATTGACAGAGGGGTGATTAAAAACTAAGAGAAATATTTATCAAAGTTAATCCTTAACTCAGGTAAATAGGGGGGCATTGTTTACACCATATTTCACGGCCTGTCGATGATCGACTGAAAGGTGGCAATTATGAGAATGCTTCCTATTTTATTATTATTAAGTATTCGTATTAATATTAGAACTAATATTAGTATTCCTTTTATTATTATTTGCATGCAGGACACTTGGCTTGCTCCTACACATGTGGAAGTTAAAAGGACACTTGTCATGCTCCTACATATTTGAAGGGAAGTGGGAAGTTATTTTGACAAGTGGAAGCAAAAGATTGAATGAAGACTAGTGGAGAAGTTAGGAGGAAGTTATTTCCTACGTTTGTTGTTTTCTATAAATAGTCTTTTAAGACTTCATTGTAATTCCTCTCCAACAAATCAAAGTCTATCTTTATTTGTCTTAATTTTTGGCACTACTAACCCATTCGGGTTATAATTAGGAGTAGGAGTAGAATTTCATATTCTAAGCTTAACTTAGGATCTTCGATGTGTCGCTCACGGCGATGGATCAATCGTTGAAGATTAATGGAAGTCTCTTCCATTTGTCTTCAATTTCGTTCTTAATCTCACATTTGACTCGACTACCATTTCTCTTCCAGTGAAGTCCTGAAATACGGCGAGGAACCTCAAATCCGTTTGTGGAGACAAGCCGCATTCGCCTTTATTTTTGTTGTTGGCTTTGTTTCCCGAAATCTCCGTCGATTTCGATCGAAGGAAAAATTGGTAAACAGTGCGCTGCTGGCCGGGTGTGCGGGCACTACACTCAGGTGGTTTGGAGGAAATCGGTTCATCTTGGGTGCGCTAGGGTTCGGTGCAACAGCGGGTCGTGGTTCATTACTTGTAACTACGATCCACCAGGCAACTACGTCGGGGAAAGTCCTTACGGTGTGCCCTTGGCTCTTGTTTGTCTCGCTTAGACTCCCCACAAAACTACCTAAACGGCCACAACTCTGCTCAATCGGCGTCGGGGTGGGCCCCATGACCTGGGACGCCAACGTGGCGCCATTTGCCTAGCAATACGCCAACCAGCGTGTCGGCGATTGCACCCTCCAGCGTTGTGGAGGCGGAGGAAAGTACAGTGAGAACATCGCCGTCGGAAGCGGCGACTTCACCAGGCTGCGGCTGTGGGCCTGTGCGTAAGAGAGAGGCCCGATTACAACTATATCTCGAACACGTGCACTGCTGGCCGGGTTTGCGGGCACTACACTTAGGTGGTTTGGAGGAATTCAGTTCGTCTTGGGTGCACTAGGATTCACCGATTCGGTGCAACAGCGGGTCATGGTTAATTACTTGTTGCTACGATCCACCAGGCAACTACAATGGGCAACGCCCTTTACTAGAGGCATAATACTTTTCGTCGCGTCTATAAATAAGTGACTAAAAATGTACTGGAAAAATAAAATCAATGGTACCATTGGTTATTCTATATGGAGATGAAATAAACTATAACAAGTTACTATGTGGTTGTCAACTTCTTCTAAAGTTATTCGCGGCAATTTTGTTTGCATGAAGTTAGTTGGAATTTTCTTTTTTCATTTTATGAACGGCAAAGAATTTCACGAACATAAATTAAAGATCAAAGATGAAATCAATACAATAGGTGAAGAAATGCATTCGAAAAGCCTCAAAGAGTACAATAACTTTTCTACTATCTCTATACAAAAATACAACCTACCTCCATACCAACGTTCACATTTTTTCTACAATTATTGTGAGATCATCACACTTTCAATATTTGATCCATGTGATGTTTTTAAATACACTAATTTTGAGCGATGTCTGCAAAATAAATGGTGCCGATTATAATGATGAGATCTTGAAAGATTCCATCAAGATCCACAAGAGCCGCATTTTGCACCAGTGCACACTACAGGGTCTCCTCCTCCTATAAATTGGCCGGAGTTATAAAAGAAATAGCGTAAAATGATAAGTCCCCAACTTAATTATTCCCCGTTTTCTTGAACTTAATTTAAATCTAGGAGTTTTGTCCTTATTATTTGAATTTTTTTCCCATTTGTTAGTTTTGCGCCAAAATTTTGTGATTTCGTCTCAACGAGAGGAATCAGAAAAGTATATTTTTATTATTTTTACCCAAATATTTTGAGAAATAACCACTTTTGTAATTGGTTAATAAAATCTTCTTTTTCGCCGTTCAAAAAAAAAGGAAGAAGAAGAGAAAATTGTGAAACGTTGACGAAGACCCCGGCTCTGTTGATGTCGACCCTCTCGGTCGGTCTCCTGAGCTTACCTGTCTCATGGGGTAAGATGCAATATTCTCCACACAAGACTTGGAAATTGGAAATTGGAAATTAAGGTGCTACAAGTCTCTCTCCAATTTTGCGTGTAAGACTTGCTCAGTATACAGTTGGCCATGACTAATTTTCCATCGTGAGTGCTCTTGTGATCGAGAACATGACAACAACATCTGAGGAAGAAAGTAATTAATGAAGCAAAATTTTTACCCACTGCGTTGTTCTTATATATTCTGCCCAGTAAACGTAGAGAGTGCGATAATTTGTGACCGTGGAGTCGTTGACGGATCATGATCGATCTTCATCCCACACTCCACGTAAAATGAAGAAAAACGAGGAGATCAGATTAATTAATGGGACATCATTGTCTCCTACTAATACAATCATACTGTGATCCCGTACCTGTACCATAGAGTTTTCCACTCTTTTCCCTATGTATAATTATACGTACCCCATGACCATCTCTTACATTCTTCACTGGCAATAACTAAAATGGGGTCAAGTGATATCACCTCCTTACCTCTTGTTTGTCTCGCACTCTTAAGACTCCCCACAGGACTACTTCAACGGCCACAACTCCGTTCGATCTGCCGTGGGGTGGGCCCCATGACTTGGGACGACAAGGTCGCAACATTTGCCCAAAACTACGCCAATCAGCAAATGGGAGATTGCGCTCTCGTTTATTTCAGAGGTGGAGGAAAGTACGGCGAGAATCTCGCCATTGGAAACGGAGAGTTCACCGTGGCCGCCTATTTACACCATTTATTAACACTACATCGAATGATGACACGTGTCATGATTAGTGGTTAATTTGGCCTAATATAGCAGTTTATCCTTCTTTCAAAGGCAACACATAAGATTAATAAAACGGACTAAGTTAATTAGTCGATTGTTTTCCTAACTATTTGTTACATATGGCAGACAATTATAACGTGAACTCGATTACAAGAAGATACAAAGCAGTTAGTTAACCGCCCAACCCAGAAGTTTGAAAAAGGGAACTGCCCAAATTTAAATCAAGGGAGGGAAAGTACTCAGATTCAAATTCAATATGAGAAGATGGCTTATAAATAGAAGTATTGAAGAAGTTTACAAGGACACCCAATCGCACAACGGCTTATCTTTTTATCTTTTCTAGGAGTAATTGTAACTTGTAATCGTTCACTCGATTGTTCCAATCAATTGTACTTCTACTTTGAAGATTAATAAAGTCCATTTATTATTCTTCTTCCATATTTTATCCACTTCATTGTTTGCTTCCAAAGAAATCCTGAAAACGGCAAAGAACCAAACTCCACTTTTCCACATCCACATTCCAGCATACGTTTCAATCATCTCCATTGATTTCAATCAATCGAGAAATTTGGTAAACACCGCCGCTGTGGGCCACAGAGAAGCCCAATTACGACTATAACTCGAATTCGTGCGCTGCTGGCCAGGTGTGTGGGCACTACACTCAGATGGTCTGTATGAATTCAGTTCGGCTCGGGTGCGCTAGGGTTCAGTGCGACAGTGGATGGTGGTTCATTACTTGTAACTACGATCCACTAGGCAACTACGTTGGGCAGCGCCCTTACTAGAGGCATAAGTTCATGTAGTCTATATAAATCAACTATGTTATATGCTTTCAAGCTGCAACCGTATAAATTAAACTCTCGAAGAAATTATTTCCCTTTGCACCGGCTTTTTGGGGAACACTTCATTAAAAATGGTGTCAAACCGGTTCAAAACCTACCAGTTCATACAGGACTTTATCCTAATTTTAATCGAGGTGCGCACGCGTAAAGTGTATCCTGGCACTTTGGAGTTATCGGGAGAAAAGAACGTTAACGATAGATCCGAAATTATTCACACTGTTCTACCAGGAATGCTGTGGAAAAATAGAGGCAAATGCAATGATCGATGCATTTCCCGTTGACGAAGACCCCATTGTCGACCCTTGGTCGGTCTTCTGAGCCTACCAGTCTTTATGGTGTAAGATTCATTCTCCACACATGACTTGGAAATTAACCTCTCTTTTTTATAATAAGGTATTCGAACCACCTTACGCGCATCTCCACTAATTTTGGAGAACCATAAAATCACCGTCCACTAGCGGAGCCGACTTGCAAATTAACCATTGGTTTTATTATTAGTTTTGCCAACTAGAAGTTGATGGTTTTAGCATATGAAATCAGTTGGCAATGAGTGCAGAGCCTGCTCAAACTCGTATACTAGTGTCGACTTTGGAAGGGAATAATGAATTACTATGGGACACTTCTCCCTCCGTCCCAATTTGTTTGTCCACTTTTTAACTTTTACTTGTCCCAAAATATTTGTCCACCTTGAAAAAGTAAGGGACCAAAAGTTACAAAATTCCCTTTTTGTCCCGAACCATTTGAACTAAAATATCTTTTTCAAAAAGTTAGGAGGATAACTTTTGAAAAATTGAGCATTTCATAGGTGCAATAATTGTATTTCCTAAAAAAGTTGAATTTTCCAAATTGAACAAACAAATTGGGAGTCATATGTTTATTTTCCTATAGGCACACCTCATTTAAAATGAAGTAATGAGTACCCTCAAATATTGCAAACTTGTGCAAAGAGAGATAACAAAAGGTTCCTTTGCTTCCAAGCTAGGGCAGAGATACTTTGACCCAAATTACCTTGAAAACCCTTCAGTATTATTTAATGTAAATTATACACAAATTGATCATGAGAAGAAGCAAAAAGAGGGAAACAAATTGGCCATCAACCCTTTTTTGATCAATACTTTGGAAGGGAGCACTCCTTTGGGAGGTTGTTTTGGAATCTCTTGCTGTCCTGGCAATAGTCATAAATGAGGTGGTTCTTCCTGACCCATCTGAAAAGCCTCCTCTGCGCCCACGTTAGAGAGCTGGACGTGTCCTGGTTCCACCAATTCGCGGGGCTGGCTTCCCTGCAAAATCTCGGATTGCCCTTCCAGACGCAGGCATCGATCTTGTAGTTCCTGAACGAGGCCGTGAAGGGGCCCTTGGACCAATCCACCTTGTCTTTGCCACCGCGTGTCGCCCAGCTGTCACCGTTCCACAGGCTGGTTTTTATGCTCATCGGCTGCCGCCTAGGATACGCAACCCCCTTGTCTGCATGGTTTCTGCATGTTCTGATGGGCACCCAATCTACCATGAAACTACAATGGAAAGCAAACAGAAGGAAAAAAAAATAATTCAAGAGGGAAAGAGATAGGAATTGCACAGTATGCGACGAATTGTTTCTTCTTTCTATTGGCTGTTTTAAAAAACGGATTTTTTTTACGCGATTGATTCTCAAGAAATCATGATTTGGGTTGGTGTGGTTTTTTCGCTTGAAAACAAAATATCTACCGAGCGATAATCAGAAGTTCATCTAGAATGATGTGACAGTGGTATTCTTAAAAGCAGGAAACAAAAATTGTGGTCCTTGATTCGAGATGAATGGAATACTCTCTCCACCCCAAAATCTTTGGTCTTTTTCGATATTCGTTCCGTTTTTTAAACTCTTATATCTCTCAATTTATGATATTTTTCATAATTTTAAAAACTTTGTGTTATAGATCTAATCAAGAACTATCAAACACGATCCATATTGTATATATTTGGAAAGTCATATTTGAAGATATAAGAGTTCAAAGAACGACAAAAATATCGAATAAGTCCAAAGTCCAAAAATTTTGGGACGGATGGAGTGCAAAACATGACGTAATTTTGGAACGGAGGGAGTACGAAACATGACGTACTTCTGCATGAGAATGTCTTTTACAAAAGCTCTGTTTGTATAGTAGTACTATGTGTCCAAATATAACACTGCCACGTCATTCTCAATCGTGTTTTTCTCAGAAATTTGTAAATCTTTTTTGCTTTTGGAAACATCAGTTAGCCACCAATGCTTGGATGAATAGAATTTGGGGAAAAATCGACATGATGGACATCGTCGTGTAATCAAATACTTACACAATTTGGTTGAGGTTCCAGAGTATGGAATAGGTGTGAAACTCTGTTGTGGGATCAAACCACAGAGATATTCTCTCTTCTCTGTCACCGTACCCATCAGCAAAAACATTGGTTTGGAGCATATATGGCTGCCCGTTCACGTTTCCCAGGAATTCAAAGTCTAATTCATCGCGATTTGGCTGATCCGATGTCATCTGCATTTTTTTTTTTTTTGAAGCCAAACAGAACCTTAGTTTAACAAGTGATTATAAGAGCAATTAATGGCCAAATAACAGTACTAAGAAAGAAATGATCTCTTACATAAAAGGCCACGACTGTGCCTGCGGAGTCGCCTGGTATTAGCTTAATTTGCATATCAATCTGACCAAATAGGAACATGTCGTTTGATGCAAATCCAGAGCCTACACAGGTTTCAAAGAACAAGAATCAATATAGGAATGAGTAAAAATAGGCAAACAAAAAGTTTAATGCTGAGTTATAATCTTAAAATGTCACTGTCAGGTTATTCTTGCTAATATTTTGTATAGAAATTCTCTACTATAATTTAAGAATGTCACTGCCACATTATTCTGCTAAATATTCTGTAACGAAACTGTATGATATAATCAACATTTTTCATAGAAGGAATAAGTTAAAAAGAAAAAATGATTAGGGTAAAATGTCAAAGGGAATGGTTTTTATACTCTCCTTTCATCCACATCCACATCAACTTCTTTTTTGGTCTTTATCTATGTGAAATTATGAAATTACCCCCCACAGTCTAATTGAGCTTTTCACTCCTAGAAGGCAATCTTGTAACTTCATGTGAATAGAAAAAGGAGTGCGTGTAGATATAAATGGAGTGCAAATATTATTTCTCTAATGCTATTAGTGAAATAATATAAATTGAGTTGTGAGCTTAGGTAGTACCATTCTAGAACACATGTGGGGAATTTTAGCATTCGTGGGATTTGGAGAAAATCTTATCAAATCAATGGAAAACCATATAACATTAAACCTATCAGTTCATGAACCTTTACTAAGTAAATAGCATTACCCAACAGATTAAACCTTTGAGAAGTCTTTCAGTTATGCACCATACTGCGAAAAATATTTGAATAAACATTCTGAAAGAACAGCATCATATTAGCAAAACTCGCGTCATATTACGTGTTTGATAGAGTTAACTACCTGAATCTTTGTCAAGCATCAAGCTTCTAGTTGTGCCATCAGCAGAAGTGTTTACATGGCTAGGAGACCATGTCACGAAGAAATCTTTGTTGAAATCTCCGGTTGAAACGATTGAGGCGGTTGAAAATTGCAACAGATTCACAACAAGAAGCCCAATGAAGATTACAAGGCGCAAATGTGATCTGATCATGGTTTTGGATGAAGTTTTTTGGAGGATGATACTGTAACAGTAACATGCAGAGGGTATATATAGGTACTTGCATTGCAGGGGTGTCCAAAATGTGAAGGGAACAGAGTAAGGTTTTCTGTTCAAGTAAGAATATCTTTAGGAGGAAGCAAAGAGGAATGTTGGGTTGTTAGCCTCCCATGGATATGGTTTTCTTAAAGACCTTTACAGCCTCATTTCATGTTTGATTTCATGATATTGTTAAAAAACGAACTAATTTTTGGTCGGTTGTGACTCGTGACCTGGTACGATGACTCCTGTTCTGTCTTTAGAGAATTGTGACAGTGAACCGAGTCATGAAAATTATCTTCTTTTAACATGAAAAACTGCATATATACTGCCTATTACCCTTCCGGACTCGGATGAGAGACTTCTTTACTTTAGTCACCTAACTTCATTCATATATAGGTCCTTATAAGTGGAGGTAATTCAGACAATTCTACAACCAAGTGATATGGAAGCAAAGTGGTGCCAGTTCAAATTTTCTTGTGAAGGGGCATTATATTCCTAGTCTGAAGTGTACTCTTAGGTTTGATTTGTAAAAAGTTTAGAAAAAGTTGAACTGTCAAGATGTTTTCCTTCTCTTGTGCTTTTCTTTTGAGGAAACCTTAGCTCTCTGAAGCTACTTTATTATAGCTTCTGGAAGATATTCCTATGATTTTAGTCTTTCTGCTGGGCTCTTCATCTAAGAGAAGGTTATATCTGTCAAGGTGTTTGCTTTCTCTTGTGCTTTTCTTTGGAGGAAACCTAGCTCTCTAAAGCTCTCTGTCATGGCTTCTTGAAGATATTCCTATGATTTAGTCTTTCAGTAGGGCTAGCTGCTTATCTCAGAGTTCTGACATCGGTCACATAATCGTTTAAAATGCATTGCGCTTCCACTCAATCTTCGCACTGCACTCGTGCTCTCAATCCCAGTAGCTTGGGATGTGTTTCAAAGACTCTTTCTCACTCCCGCTATCCCACGCGAATTATGTGACTTAAGTTCTGACCCGATTCTCTAATTAAAAATGGCATCACTTCAACTAACTAAATTACTAACAATCTCAATGGCAATTCAGAATGATAAATCATATGAATTTTCTTTTAAGTAAATAAAAACCAAGACCACAATAAGGCCATGACTGCTATTTTTGCTCTAAGAACTGTAAAGAACAGAACTTCATCCTCATAGTTATACCGAAAAGAATAAAACTAATCCGCCACTACGGTTGGTTGGAGTGCCTTGGTTCTTACCGTTATTGCAGTTAGTACCTTCAGAAGCAAGAAGACTGAAGACCCATGTTTTGGGAGTATAAATGAAGCAGCTAATCATGATTGCTGGTATTTCCCATGTTTTGGGAGTGTAAATGAAGCAGTTAATCATGATTTGTGGTATTTGTTAAGGAGATGATTCGGTGTCTTGGGTGTTCCGGTTTCTGGAAAAAAGAACTTTTTGAAAAAGAAGGCAATTTCAAGCTCAAAAATCATGTGTTTACGCAAATAATTTTCCTACCAATATGTATCTTGTTTGATAGATGTGATTAAGATCTTTTAAACGGTGCAAAAAAAATTGAAAAAATATTTTTTATTTTCATTATATTTGAGTTTGAATTTACCTTCGTTTGGAAAAAAAAAAAAAATTTGTAAAAGTGGAACACCCTCGACGCTTTGTTTGTTGGAAGGAAAGAACAAATTAAAGCACAGAGTTTGGAGCTTACTGTAGCTTTAATCAAACTTTCAAATCATTAGCAACAACTAGAGCTGAATTGTAAAAGCCACAAGAAAAGCACACCAAGTTTAATGTAACATGATCAGCGGCATTCTAGAGCTCGTCGAGAACAGTAGTCTCACGATGGTCGATGTGGCGAATATTGTCGACGAGGTCTAAAAATTGAACGGTCTCAAAAATGAATTAGACTAGACTGTACAATCTATTTGAGAGACTGAAAAGTTCAAACTCCCAAATAAATCTATGGTCAAGATAAATGAAGGTGGTACTAGTTTGAATATTTGGAGTGTACAGAGAAATAAAATAAAATAAAATAAATTCAGTAGCGAGCAGTATTGTATTTTCTCAAAAGATGAAATACAATAAAGTAAAGAAAAAATAATGATTCTTGCATGTATTTTGTTGACAAAAAGAATTTCGCAAGAGAACTAAAATTTCTCCCCTATATCAACATGATCTGAGTATTATGCAAAAAAAATATTTCTCAATGAACAAATAGAATGACTCCCATAACTTTATCAACAGATGAACACAGAGATAATTACAAGAAAGTTATTTTTCTGTCCTTTCAATAAGCTTTATTTTTTGTAATTTTTTTTAGTTTTTGGTCATAAGTTTTGGCGTTAATCATTTGTCAAAAAAAGAAATGAATCAAAAAAGTATGACGTTGATCGAAGTTGAAAAAAGTTCAAAACAAAAATACTAATTGTTTAGTATTTTTTTCGTTTTTAATAAACTTTTTTTTGGTCATACGTTTTAAAATTTTTTAGACTTCTATCATCGAAAAAATGATTAAATTAAAAGATTATAACGTGAATTTAATAAAACTATCAAAACAGAAAAGGAAAAAAAAAATAAAAATACTCCTACTTTGTTTTACTCCACTAAAATTTAAAGAGAATGGGTAAGAACTATAAGAACCAACCAACGCGGTAGTCCGGGTCGGGTCGACCCGTACTCCTTTCTCTCGGGACATTCACGGGCCGGCCCAAGGATAGTCATTTTCCCCTGTTTCTTTGCCAAGAATACACCCTGACCCTGAATGGGGTGTTTTCCGATTCGATTCTTCCACCAGTGTCGTTACCGGCGTTGACCCCAACCCCGTCACCTCTTGCCGGAAAGTCGGCCTCCTCTCCGACCACTACTCCAACTGCTTCTGTAGTGCCGTCCCCACCACGTCGTTATCTTCAGTGGGATCAGTGCCGTATCCTCCTCCAGCATCCCCACTGCATCTCTCTCCTCTTTGTTCTCCCCTTCTCTCTCCCTCCCTCTCTAACTGTCAAAACATGGCAACAATGAAGAGATACAGGAGGTAGAACAAAACCAGGTATTTAATCTCTTATCTCCCTCTTTTTTCTTCTCGAGAGAGTGAATTGAGTAAATGCAATTGGAAAATAATAGCTCAGATCTGGAGGTCAATTGCACCAAGTATTCAATTGTACGTATTCAATCAACGGGGAGTACTTGGTTTGCTGAAAATTAGGTTTTTGGGTTACGAAATGAAAGCAATCTTGCATCAATTAAAAAGTAACTTTATGAAATTCACGAGCTCAAAAGTTAATGAAATGCACGAGCTCAAATATAATGAAATTCACTCGTTGGTTGTTGTGTTTCGAAATCCATTGAAATTTTCGAGCTCGGAGCTGATAAAATTCACTAGGTGATTCTTATGTAGTTTTCACCACAAAATCCAGTTAAATTCACGAGTTCGTAGTTAATAAAATTTACTAAGTGTTCTTACGTAGTTTTGAAATTTCACTGACTTTTGTGAAATTTCACTGACTTTTGTGAAATTTCACTAATTTTTTGTGAAATTAGTGAAATTTTGCCAGCCCAAAAAGGTCACCGGCCGAAAGTGGTTGCTGGGTGGAGGTGAGAGGGGTAATGAAAAAATAGTAGAGCGTGAAAGTGTATTTAGTGAAGGATAAAAGGGTAATCTTCATTGTGAGGTTGTTCTTGGAGCCTGGAGGTAAATAAAAACTGATTTCAACTTTAATGGGAATTAATATGCATTTTTCTATCCTTAGAGGTAATTTGCTGTTCTCTCTCTCCAAGTCCTGGACTGCCAATAGATCGCTCTCTGCTACGAACCACACGCACTTACACACCCATTTATACACACACTCACAAGAGCCCACACACTTGTGAGTGTGGGTGTGTAAATGTGTATGTAAGTGGGTGTGGCTCTAGCATTTTTGTTTGAATATGTAAGAATTCTATTGTTCCTTACATCATTTTTGGATCCGTTGCAATCAACTTCAAGGTAACTTACTCTATTAATTTCATGATTTTTTTTTCCTCCTGTCTTGCAGCAATGCCGTCAATAAATCTGCGTTCTCTGCTTCTGTTCTCAGCAATTCTTCGACTTCTTTTGATTCTTTATGGAGAATGGCAGGACACTCATATGGAGGTCAGATATACAGATGTTGACTACCTCGTGTTTTCTGATGCTGCTTCCTTAATGGCCTCCGGGAAGTCCCCCTACGAGAGAACAACATATCGGTACTCCCCTTTGATTGCATTTCTTCTCGTACCAAATTCTATGATCCATCGCTCATGGGGAAAGTTTCTCTTCTCTGCTTCAGGTATGGTATCTTATGTTTTGTATGGAGTTTTACATTTGTTGAGGAAAATACCTTTAGAGGAAAACATAGAAGAATAAAAGGAAACATTCACGTGATTGCATGTTCCACCATTCAAATTTACTGTTATATCCATTTGATATTTTTGTATCAAGGTGGATCTTTGGAAAATATTGGGTATTATCACCAATCATTAAATGTCTGAAGAGTGCCCGCTGGTTCTAATCATTGGACGTTGTATTTGTTATATTTGTATTGCAATCTAACTGCATTGTCTTAAAAGTTAAAGCTTTGTACCTGTGTTGCTGTGACTCATTTCACTATTTATCATGCTATTCAGTTTTGTAACTTTTGTTCAAACATCAAGTACGTCTGTGTAGAATGGACACTTCGTCGGAGGTGACGTATTGCTGTTGGATACTTGTCGAACACCGACACGCGTCCGACACTCAAATCCGAAGTGTCCTATTTTTCTTTAATGTGTTTTATTTGGACACTCCAGAAACATTTTTAAAAATTCTCTGGAAACTCTTGCGAATACTCGATGGACGCTCGCAAGACACGTTGGGGGTGTTAAACGTTATAGTAGAGTCAACTTAAAGCTTTGAATTTTTTTCCCCGTATGACAAATGATGTGAGCAACCACTTTGTGCATACATTGCCAAAGGTTAAGTCTATCTCCAATTATCCCCCGCCCATACCCCCAATGATTGGGGACTAGAGGGGTTATGTTATGTTGTTGTTGTGACAGATGATGATCTATTTATTATAAAGACAAAGGTAATGAAACTGTTTTTGTTGGAATTCTTTTGTAAATGGTCTAATGATAAACGAGATTTAAGTCTTTTATGGTGTTGAATTGGTAAATATATCTATGCGTGGCTCCTTAATTCCTTTCGCCTGCTCTTGAAGAAATGGAAATAGACTTATTAAAATAAAAAACACAAAACAAATAAGGCGAGTGACCTTGCCTTGCCAAGGACGAGCTAACAGGGAGGGCCCACTAAGCACTAAATGGAAGGAGACCCCCTCTCAACCAGCACATGGGGGTTCAGAATTCAATAATGAACCAAGTAGAAAGGGGATTACACCAATGGGGGTTCTAGTCTATCGCGCATGGTATAAGATTTATAATGATTACGACCAGGATCAGATAAAGAATCTCATACTGTAACCGCCAAAGAGAGAGGGGTGGGCAATAGACCGTCCCAGCGGCAGTGCCGGATCCCAGATATATACAGTTCCTTCTTTTCCTGTGCTTCCGGGGCTTCCGTTTGAGCCGGAGTTTGATATTCTGCTTCTCCATAAATATTTGATATTCTGCGTCTCCATAAATATTTGAGAACGTGTGCATACCGATGCTCTGGACTATCAATGAAGGAAGTATGGTAAAGTGCACATAAATTGATTTGGGTCTCTAGGCTTTCTTTCTCTGATGCCATTTGGCTTTGATTTGGAGGCATGGTTCTACAACAAAATGCCCCTGTAACTCCTCGGTTCTTGGAGGTTTAGGGGGGCCACTGTTTCAGTGGTATTCTGAGAGTAGCCACTTTGTGCAGATATTGCCAAAGGTTAGGTCTGTCTCTAATCATCCCCCGTCCATACCCCCAATGATTGGGGACTAGATAGGTTATGTTATGTTGTTGTTGTTGTTGTAACGTGTCCCCAATGTGTCGTGTCCTCCAAGTTTTTAAAATTTGTGTGCCAGCATGTTGGTGTCGCATCGTGTCATATCGCATGTCCGTGTGGGTGCTACTTAGAAGTATGTCCTTTTGCTAAGATATTTCTCATAAACATCACTTCTATCCAGCTGTAATTGTGGGAGGGGTTAATATATCTTCCAGACAAGTTTGGGCATGGCTTGCAGGGAAACTCCTGATTCCCCTTGAGTAATTTTAAATTCTGTCTTTAACTTCAGACGTTAACTGAACAATTTAATATCTGTCTATTTTATTTACAAGTTGGTAAATTTCTTTTTGTCTTTTGTCTCTAGTCTCATGTATTTTGTTTATCCTGAAAAGATTCATCCTGTTCATGCTGCAGATTTACTTGTAGGGTTGTTTATCCATAACATTCTGAAGCTACGAAAGGTGCCTGAGAATCTATGCACCTATTCTGTAATGGTATGGCTCTTCAATCCATTTACCTTCACTATTGGAACCCGTGGGAACTGCGAGCCTATTGTTTGTGCAATGGTTTTGTGGATCATTATGTGTCTAATGAACGGTATGACATCCTATGTCTCTGTATTAACTTTTGAAATGAGTATCATTACAGATGTCTCTTAGGGCACCAGATTCTAATTAATCTGATTTGATGCCTTTGATTAAGTTCGTTCCAATTAGGATCTACTTAACAGTTGCCACCAAAGGTAGACGCTAAAGGATATGTCATGTTTTTCCGTTTTGCAGGTAGTTTGTTACAAGCTGCATTTTGGTATGGGCTTGTTGTCCATGTACGAATCTATCCTATAATCTATGCACTTCCTATCATCTTAGTTCTGGATCCTTTCCACTTCCGGTCTCATAAAAAGCCTGCTCTTACGGAATGGAGTTCTAGTAATGGAAGGTCAGCCCAAAATTTAAGCAGCAAGAATACTGGTGCATACAATTTATGGGTTGCGTTGACCAGCATGTTTACAAAAGAGAGACTTATGTTTGGGCTTATATCCGGAGCTGTATTCTTCATTTGCACTGGGATTTTTTTCTATCTATATGGCTGGGAGTTCTTGCATGAGGCACTGCTGTACCATCTTACTCGTACAGACCCAAGGCACAATTTTTCGATCTACTTCTACCACATCTATCTGCATTACGAGCATGAATTCTCAGTTATAGAAAAACTCATCTCTTTTCTGCCTCAGTTCATAGTACAGCTGGCCCTTGTTTTCCGCTTTGCACTGGATTTACCATTCTGTTTCTTTGTTCAGACGGTAGCATTTGTAGCATTCAATAAGGTATGCTAAGTTCCGTGATTTATAGCATGTTGCAATATTTGAATGACTTTCTGACATTTGAATTTAGCTGAATGTACATGAGCTTAATAATGAAACTAATGCTTTCCTAGTTTTTACTGAGAAATTTGTTGTTGTCAGGCACGTGATTTCGATTAAGGTTGAAAAGTTCATTTCTTTGACAGGTCATTACAGCACAGTACTTCGTTTGGTTCTTCTGTCTGTTGCCTCTGATATTGCCATGGAGTAATATGAAGCTTAAATGGGAAGGGTTGTCGTCCATTTTCATATGGATGGGAGCTCAAATCCATTGGCTAATGTGGGGTTATCTTCTTGAATTCAAAGGCAAGAATGTCTTCCTACAGCTCTGGGCTGCAAGTTTAATATTCTTAGCTGCTAATACCTTCGTCCTTACCAAAATAATCTTCCGCCAAAGATTCTCGCCGTTGTTCAAGCAGTTGGGGCCTGAAAGTTCCAAGGGAACAACGAAACATGAGTGAGAGAGTATGGGCTCCGAACTTGAAATGGACAAAATGTGTGCACTTGATTATGGTATTTGCAAACTCGGTCATCTGAAGATTTATGAGGTGGACAGTATGTCAGTTTATGATATGGATGATGATCAAATTGAGCTTACTTCTGGCTCATATCCGGGCAAGATACAATCTGGAGAAACTCCAAATGGCCAAACGCCGAACACATACCTCGTTATGACTTGTTTTTAGAAACTGATGGACTGGATAACTCTTAGTGTAGGATTGTAGTTCATTCTTATTTTTTATTTTGTGAGTTGAAATATTTTACTTGACGAGTTGGAAATATTGCTACGGGGAGGGGTTTTTTTTTTTTTTCCAATGGACAACGAGCATTGTCAGAATCACCAAGTAGGGAGGAGGTATACGGATGACCACCTTGGAAAGGCATGTTTTCATAGTTGGGTTTCGATAACCATCTACATTTTCAGCACTTACATTTGTTTTCATATCCTATTTGCTATTAGTAATTGTACTCCAGCTTTCTGGTGCAATGCATACCTAACATTACTTGTTTTATCCTTGTTTTGTGTGGATTTAAGTCAAACATGAAATCCGGTGAATTTGGTTTGACCTTGATTTAGTCAATAACTTGAATTGAAAAATCCTTCCAGTATCCCTTTCTGCGGATATGGTCTCATCCTTTTACCAAAGCAACCATTTACTTGCACACGGTGGCCTCCACCAAGACAGTTGCTTGAATTGACATAACCATTTTTTGGGTCATTGGTTGGACCTAATTTTTCTATGTCAAGGAGGAGATACTGTTGCTTTGCAGGGGTTGTGGGGTCTTCGTGAAATTATACGATAGTCCGGGAGTACCGCCACTCGGTATTTCGGACCACTTTATAATTACATATTTTCACGAGGCCTACAACTAAGTGTGTGAATTTCACGGAAATATGTGATTGTAAAGTGGTTCGGAGTATCACGTGGCAGTATTCCCAGATTATTCAATACTCCCCCGGATTACTCTTCTTCTTCTCTTTGTTTGAGAAGCTATGCGTCCAGGGATGGTAAGAAAAAACAACCCCACATACCCGACGCTAATGAAGAGAAACCCAATTTTCAAATGAGCCAAATTTTGAAGGAAAAACATTAAAAATAGTAGATTTCGATAAAAATAAAGATCTAGCTTTGAAGAAGGCATACCCAAACGAAGTTTTGACCTAAAATTTTACCAATCCATCTATGGGAACTGACGAGAAGTGCCAAAGGTGCACAGATTGATGCGGAACCCACCTTTAGAACCCATACAAATAATCATAACAGAGATGTTAAGGACACATCAATTTGTCACACTTCAATCACATCTCTTTCACATACATGTGGGTCTCTAGCGAGTCCCCAGCATTTATTATGGAATTCTCACGCATGCATGTGAGAGAGGTGTGACATATTAATGTGTCTCTCGCGTTTTCTCAATCAAACTATTTGAGTGGTCTCGTGAAAAATCAGCTCAATTGTGCACTCCCCCATCTGTTAACGTAACTTTGAAATTTTATCGGAATTTAGGTGGAAAATAATCAAACCAGGGCCGGAGATGATCCTTGCCACATTTAACCCGAATTAATTTCCATTTCAAGTGTGGTAAGTGGAAACCTGGCCCATGTTATTTACACTGTCGCGGGCATTAACTCACAAGTGTCCCGTTTCTGGACCCAACCTTCCAACAGGCCGACACTCAGAGAGAGAGAGATAAGATAGAGAGGGAGCTGTTGAGTCCACACCACACACGACCACTGAAGAAAAATCATTGACTACAAAGAATACCTTCATTCCTTTGAACTTTTCAAGATCCAACAGGAAATCTACGCGACTAAATTAAAAAATTTGCACCTTTACAACTTCCTGGTGCTTCTTTAGCTTCTCCAGGTATGTCTTTTCTTAGTTTCTCTCTCTTGGTTAGTATCCATTTCCACAATCTGATTTTGAACCTCTAATACTAATTACCAATCTTTGGGCTCCATGAGAGGATATGAGATTAGAAGTGGAGTGATCATTCATATGACTCTGTGAATTGATTTAGCTAATAGTATTGCTCTTAAGGAGTTCTAGGGTTTCTAATTTCTATGTTTGTGGTTTGATTAGGCCAATTTGGGGGGGGGGGGGGGGGGGGGGTGTGTGTGGCGGTGGCGGGGGTGGGGTGGTCTTTCATCAGTGATCACTTTACCTTCCTTCTTTGCCATTCTGGGTATTTCCTTTGTTTAGAACAAAATGGGGGCCTGAACTTGCGATCTGGGTTGTTTGATTACAGTGTAGAAGAAGATTTGGTCGAAGTACAAGGATTTAAAATCGTTTTTTGATGTATTACACTGCTCTCTCTCACTCTCTCTGTGGTTGGTTTGAATTGTGAAGGCAATGCACAGAACAAACTCACACTATTACTTTGTAATTTGTCCAATGGGTATGTAGTCTGAAATGACAAGACAGACATTTCCTTCTTGGATTTGGATTTTGCACTCTTTGTCTTTGTAAAATATGTTTTTCTTTTGGGGGCGTTTGGTTGGACTGAGATACGTTTTGCTTATAATCATTAGTTATTAGCTTAATTCTATAAATTTGCCGAACCAATTCAATTGGTCAGTGTAATGCCCGGCTAAGGGTGGCTAAAATTTCCAAATATTGAGTGGTGGCGTCGGGTAAAATATGTTTTATGGGTTTGTCTGCTTATAATCATTAGTTATTAGCTTATTCTATAAATCTGCCGAACCAATTGAATTGATCCTTGTAATGCCCGGCTAAAGGCGACTAAAATTTGCAAATATTGAATACACTTTTTTTTTTGGGTCAACATGAATCCATTTCTTACAGCTGTCTTTGAATTGGTATTCATCATTTGTTGTGAGGAGTTGACTGAAGTATTTTCAAGAACTTAAAACTGTGGCCAGGATATGTTTCCACTGTGACCAGGATATGTTTCCGAGGTATATTTTTTTACGTATATATTGTGGATAGATAGTTGGAAACTTGTTTTTACCATACATTAGGTTCACAACAGAGCTTGTAACTCAAGCTCACACTTATTCTTCGCCCAAGAGAAAAGACCCTTCATTTTAAGTTTCCTTGCGTCGAGCTCCCCACTGTGGTGAGATGATGACATTTAATCTTGTAAATACTTGATAACCAAGTTTGTAATCGTTCAAGTGGCGGTGTATCTCCTTTAATTTAAATATAGTACTGTTCAGTTGTACATATTGATTTCCAGGAGCAGTAGAAGTTGAATTAACTAGTTCAATTTTTGTCAGAATTTGAAGCACAGAACAATTTTCCACCATATTGAACCTTTGCTTCTTGCAGTTTATGAAATTTTGGTTTGGTTTGGTTTGGCCTGTGATGCTTTTGTGTACAGGTTAAGTGACTCGTACTGAAATTGGAAGAAGATCAAGATTTGACTACTCCCAAATTACAATCATGGTCAAGCACTCTCCTGGTAGAAACTACAGGTCCAAAGGAGTCAGGGTCAAGCATGTTCTTCAAATTTGTGTGCTGCTTGCTATTTGCTTTTGGTTAATCTACCAAGTCAAGCATTCACATGATAAGAAGAAAGAGTTTGATGAAGATGATGCAAGGATGTCAGTGAAAACACACGTTTCAGATGAAGTTTTCAAATTTGGAAGAAAGGATCTCCAACCTCTATTGAATGAAGAAACTTTGAAAAATGGGAAGGTTGATGAAGAACTAGAAGAAGAAGAAACTGTAGCAGAAGGGAACAAGAACGAAGAGGAAGAGCAAGAAGAAGATAACAAGAATGAAGAGAAAGAGGATGAGGCCAAAGGTGGAGATGACGAGGAAGATGAAGGTGACGAAGAGAAATCTGAGACGGAGGTCGAGCTTGAGGATTTTTTTGTAGATGGAGAGAAGGAGAGAGAAGAAGTTGATGAGAACGAAGCTGAAGAAATGGATTCAGAAGATATAGAGGGGGGTCGAAAAGGGAACATGAGCTCTTTTCAGGAGCACGAACGTGATGGAGGTAGTAGTAGGAATACTCACGAGGCCCGAGAAGAAAATTACAGGGCTGATGATGCTTCAAGTGCAGTGACTCATGAAACTGAACCTGAAACAGGTATGGACAACTCAAAAGAGAATACTGAGACGAAAGTTGTAGAAGAGGTGAGTGAAAAATCTAATACCACTACCGGCGTGAAGTCTGAGAAAGGTGAAACGGGTGAAAATTCAGCAAATGTGACTGTGAAAGAAGATAGGGGTTCGGAAACCGGTTTGGACAAATTAGAGGTAACCTCACTTTTGAATTCTACAGTTACAGCAGAGTCCAGCAATCTACTGGAAGTAAGCAATAACTCAACAGATGGGAGTCTGTTGCAGAACGGAACAGAGATGAAACCAGATGTAACTGAACCTCAAAATGCTACCATAGCTCTGGTAAAGGAAAATGATTCCGACACAGCTTCCAATAATGATCAATCCAACTCAAATTTGGTGATTTCTGGTAACACTAGAAATCCTGATGCAGTGGTCACTGGAGAGTTCCCAAATTCCTCTACGACTACTACTTCAGATACTGCTTTATCAGAAAAGGTCGTTACATCTAATTCGTCAGTCGAAGTGGAGGGACAATCTGGGTTATCAACAACAGAGGAAAATGCTGATACAACGCGGATTGAGAAGTCAGAAACCAGCAATGGAACAAATAAAAGCCGGGACTCATCCGAATCTGGGAATGCAGATGCAGTTCAACACGATCCAATTGATTCTACTGATTCTTCTGCTGCCTTGGACGAGAAGGATGTTCGGTCAGGTGGTACTTTGCAAGAAATTGGAGCTGAGGGAACCGAAAATGGAGACGGTGCAGCTCAATGATAAGTTTGATTCACATGGCTTTTAGTTTTCTCGACGTTTGATATAGTAATTGTCTAGTTTGCTTTTGCTTGAGTAGAGCATTCTTCTTTGATTCTGGTTTGAATTAGTCACTAATGTCAAGTTGTCTAACTAATACTATGGCTTTTACTTTGCATGCTAAAGTGCAGGCAAATTGAAAATATTTAAGCCTTTAGTCTGTATTATCTACTGAACATATGGAACCCATATTTTAATCTTGTTTCTTCGACGCCATTTTGTTTTTATTTTATTGCCTTATCTCTTCTAGTAGCATAGATATCGTTATGGGAGAACCTAATCGCAATAAATCATACTTGTGTATTTCTAATGACATAAAATGCTTTATTACAGATAATCATAAGTGAACAAATAGAATTTTACTATTGCAATATATTTTTATTCGGTTAATGGTTTGGCAACTGTTAGCCGTACAGAATATGAAAAAAAATTCAAGTTTGTCTTTCTGCCCTTAGGAAAAAGAGTTGTACAGCACGAAGAATTATAACCCAGGAATCAAAATTAATTTTCTTATTTGATTCTAAATACTATACTTTGGTGCCGTCAATTTTATTTTATTTTTAAAGCAGGACCTACATTTTATAGATCTTGACCTGACACCTAGGATATCTCTCGGTTTCAATATTTTATATAATATCCCAACTGACAAGTCACTAACGTAGGATCCCAACAATGGAGTACAAAACATAAGAAAAATTACTAAAATTATTAAATGCGTCTTTGAGTATACAAATAGGGGGATGAATAAAAAAATTGATAGTAGAACTCAATTTATTGTTTAAATTATGGCAAAGCCAAACAGGTCACCAACATAGGATCCCAGCAATAGACAACAAGTAATAACAAGAAGAGTACTAGTCCTGTTATGGGTACATTCATTTGGTGTACGCTAAATATACAACGCGTTTCACTGAATTAATATCAATAAATAAGTAAACTGTTTATGGAATTACATAAATTCCCAAGTTTGCTAAGTGAATCTACTCATTATCACACCAGTTGATTGGATGTCCAAATAGTAATTTCTCAATCAATTATTTCATCGCGAAATAGTTACCTCAAAATATGAGTAAGAAAGAACATCATTTTTTTTTTTTTTTTTTGTGGCCTAGAGGAGGAGTATCTAAAACTGACGACCAAATGGAACTAACGATTATTGCCATGATTTAGAAAATTGGCGTAAATTATCATATTCCACCCCTTCCAGTACAGGAGATGCTGCCAAGTGGCATCCCCACAAAGGGTTGCCAAACGGCTGATATGGCCGTTCATCTTGGGACGGATGGTTTGGATTAAATCTGAGTCGTCAATTGCTCGACAAAAATTCAATCTGTCGATTGCAAAATGAACAATGGCCGGATCTGCCGCTTTGCATCCGCTTTCCAGGGGTGCTTGGTAGCATTTCTCATTCCACCCCTTTAGCGGCACATAATCTATATATCGTGTAAACAAAAAATGAAATCTTAACCGACAAACACATCCATTTTTAGTTAATGTTCATTATTAATTGAACCAAGAAATTATTAATCATCGGCATTAGTACTCATGATGGGCTAAAAAAAGAGGATAAATGAAGACAATTAAGGCTAGTGGGCTAGTGAGTTACTAGCTTTGATACCACCACTAAATTGGACATGGAAAACTCAGAAAAATCCGTGGCCATAACCAATATTTTGGACATGAGGAGGGGTTGAAGAAGCATTCATCTGATAGGGTTTGATCTCAACCGAATCAACCATTCCGATACCGTTTGCTGAGAAAAATGGTGAAGGATTTACATTACCCTCCACGAAAAGCTTATCGGTTTGATTCGTCACGTTTTTCTTGAGCACCTCCATTGAATCCCTAAGTTGCTCAAGCTCATTCGACCCTAGCTCATCTATAGGTTTTTCCCACCAATACTTCCTTTGGCTAGCTAATTTTCTCATGTGATCTAGGGTTTCGCCCCTTTTTTTCTCGGCCTCTAACTCATTGAGAACTTGAGTTAGTTGTGAATTGAGATCTCGCACACTAGCGTTCCGGTGGGCATCAATGAGGTGGCGTGTGGTGGTGTTTGGTGGAGGGTTTCGACTAAGGAATTGGTCGACAATTGAGTCCACATTAGGGTGACCAAACGAAAATACTTTCCCGGCCGGAGAGAAAACTATGATAGATATTTCTACACCACAAAGCGTGCAGAGCTCACTCGCCTTTTTGAAGAGGCCAGAACGCCGTTTTGAAAAGGTGACTTGTAAGTGGTTTTTAATCTCTATTTTCGCGATCTTGATCTTTTGGCGACCCATGCTTGGCTTCTTTGCCATGACTAAAATTATTGAGAAAAAATAAGAGAGTTTATCTTGTTTTTTCAGGTGTGCTTGTGGAGATGATTAGAGGTGAAAAATGGGTTATTTATAGGACCTTGAAATTTACTCTTAAAGGTGTCAAAAATAATTGTCCATTGAAGTTTGATTGCAAGTTTCGTTTTGTGTCTTATAAATGTAGTGATTTGGGAGTTAGAAAATATTGGGATCTTAATGCGTGGATATGTGAAGTTAATTTTCTATTAGTTTGCATAATCAAAAGCTAGTTGACTTGGCATGTCAAAGTAGTCATTTGTTTAATTGTAGAGATTTCATAAGGTCTGACCTGTAAAAGAATAAAACCTAAAAGGGAAAAAGGCTAACTGATCTTTATAATAGATTGGGTGTTCATCATAACGTAAAATCTTAAATATGAACGAAATCAAGCCCAATTTTTTCATCTATTTTTCGTGTATACGTAAGTCACCTATCACCACAAGATTTGTAAATAGTTGGTCTCACATACTATCTCTTCCGCCTTAATTTGGATGTGTATTATGTTATAAGGCGTTAGAGCATTTAACTCATGAAAAGCGTATAAGAACATAGTAGTACTACGAAAGGAATATTCATTACAAACTTATTAGAAGGGAAAGCACAAGATTGAGAAGTGATAACTATTCGTGTCACTGAAAATGGAAGCTAATAGGACGGAAACGCATCGCAGTTACCTTGAAAATTACTAAGTGCTCAAAATCAAGGTGTAAATGCAATGCATTTTCACTAAGAAAAACAAAAGGATTGAAAACTCCAAAAAGGCTCATAATTCATGTAATCAAACTTTTTATTTGTCTGTTTTGTTTTGGGAAAATAATTAGTTTGGGAATGAAAGGTTTAATAGTATCATCCTAATGTTTGTAACGCATATGTATTGGAATCAATTGATAACTACATTGTAACATATCTGTTTTAGAACTTTCAAATAACAAATGTTGTTATATACTTGAGCAATTATCTTTGAGAGAACATCGTTTATGTCCATATGTACCATGCAATAAGCGCTAAATGCGCATCATATAGTAACTTTTATCTTCGTATTTTCACCGATAACGTACAATAATCATAGCGATTACTATTAAACAATGCCACCTCTCTTTCCAAATCCTAGCTATTTATATCATGTCCCAACCAACAGGTCACCAGCATAGGATTCCCCACAAAAGACAACAGATAAGAGAAATGACTAAATTATTATTAATGAATATACAAATAAATAAGTTGATGAATACAAAACCCATAAATATACAAATTACGACTTCCCCCAATAAATAAATAAAAATTCCTAAAAATTGGTGTGTCGATTCACTGTACACATCGGGTTCATTGTCTCTCCTGATAGCAATTTTTAAAGGGGAAAAACAGCTAAAAATCGCTGTTGGTTAATAAAAAGAATCCAAAAAAATCCAACCACCGGACCGGACGGTAGCCACTGTGACCAAAACGACACGGGAATCCGCATCAAACGACAAACTCCTGACTCTGCTGCCGCCTCAACCCCTTCAAACCCTTTCGCAGATTCCGACTAAACGGCCGGCAAGCCTCCACGCTCAGATCCATCGCGGCCGCGACCGCCACGAACGCCGCCGCGTCCTCCGTGCACGCCACGTGCTGCACCCCCACCTCCACCTCCGCATGCCTCCCGCCGCCCTCCACCGTCGACGACATCACGAACCCCCTGTACAGCAACTCCGCCCAAGACGCGGACCCGGACCCGGATTCGTCACCCGACTCGAGATCGAAACTGCTGCTCCGGCTGGACGCCGGTGACGCGCCGGCGCCGATATCGATAACGAATTTGCCTCCGGTTTTTGCACTGAGGGTGGAGCTGACAACGGTGAGGGGGGCGTCCCCGCCCCCGGCTACTGCCGCGTCGGGGAGGAGGTCGAAGCGGTAACCGAGGTGGTTACTGCCTCGGCTACCACGTTCGCGCCACGCCTCGAGTCGGCCCCACGGCTTCCATGTGTTGTCGCCGGGTCGGAGGATGAGCCACGCGCCCGGGTTGGACCGGCTGACCCGGTCCGTGCCCGGTGAAGGGACGAACGGGGTCACCATTGAGGCCGCGGCCACGGGCGAACCAGATAGGTCGTGGATCGTAATGGACCATCCTTTTCTTTCTTTAACGGGTTGGTCTTTGTTGCCCGCTTTGAGTGAATTCAGCCACTTCAATGAGGTGCTTGGCTCTAATACTGATGACCTGTTTAAGGAGGAAACAAATCAAGAATGCATAAAGTTAGATCCCATTTTTAAGAACAGCCCAAATCTGATATTGAGATACGATTATGAATGAATTTCTTTCTTGAAAATATTTTCAAAGCCAATTTTTGGGATTTGGCTATGCTGCCAGAGCATTTCCTTGCTCAATGGGTGCAGAGCGATCGACCTGATCGTTCATCCTGGTATGGACAGTACAGATCGAATCTGAGAGCATACAAAATTAAACAATTTATTGATCGGTTAAAATCTGAGCCGTCAATTGTCAAAATGAGCGGCCGCTCTGCACTACTCTATAGATGCTGCTTCTCCCGCTCCCTTTTTTTTTTGGGAATTATGAAAAATATTTCAGTTTCCTGTAAGTTTTTAATCTAGACCGTTCAAAACGCTTTAGGACATGCGCAATTGAGTGCTGTAAGTACTATTTACGGTAACAGCCGTAAAAAGTTTTTCTGCTCTAGTAAACATAAAAAAATACTACAGTACATGAAGAAACTGGTTTTTTAATGCACCCCAACTTTAGTCACAGAAAAAAACTAACCTGGATCTTTGAACGTGGTCACCGGAATTTCTGAGGCTGAACTTGCAAGTAAAAACAGGCTGTCTCGCATTCCCGTTGACCTGAAACACTTGAGGACTGCATTCGGGTTCCCCATCAAACCGAAACACAAATCTCGGGTCGGGTTCCACCTTCACATTCAAATGCAACTGCATAGCCCCCCTTTTCCCCTTCGCTCCTTCATCAACCAAAACCCACCCATTCTGCACCACAACACTTCTGTTACTCTCCACTGTTTTCCCATCCAAACGCACCGCAACGCTTCCCAAAAGCTTACCCGAACTGAACCCGCAACTCTTCCCGCTCTGACCCGTATAGATCTTGATTTTCAAGAGACAGTTTGACTTGTGAACCAGTTCGTCGAATTGGGTTTTGGATAGGTTGAAGCAAGTGGCCTGTGGCGATGGTATTGATGTGATTTGGGAAGGGAAGTTTTTGAGCTTGATTTCGCAGAAGCAAGGGGAAGAGGACGGGTGGACGGCTGAGAAAGCGGGTTTGGGTGATACCGGGGATTTTAGCGCTAAGGATCCGACTAGGATCCGGATGAAGGGGCAGGGGTCCATGGCTGCTGAGGGCTTCCAATTGCGGTTGAGGATTTGATTCTCTCTCTGTTGCTCCACAAAGAAGAAGGGTTTTTTTTTTTTTTTTTTTGTGGGCAAGACAAAGGAGAAGTTAATTTGTAATTGTGACTTTTGAGGGGAAGAGGAGACAGAGCAATATATAGGGAGAGAGAAAGTGGGTTGACACTTGACAGAGAAAAGGGGACAGGCTGGAGCTAGACATGATTGGGCCTGGGAGAATAAAATATGGAGAATTTTAGGATTTCAGTCACTTTCAGTGCTTCTTCTTTTCTTTTCTTTTTTATGAAAACACAATAGAAATTGATTACAATCTACCGTATTTAACTAATTCAAACAGATAAAACATACAATTAAATTAAATGAAGGATTCGAATTCAGCAATGATGGTCAGATGAGCCGCGAATGCTACTTTGTATTGACCAGTTGTCACGGTAGTTGTATATTACTCTTGTTATTTGAAATTTGAAAATAAAAGGAACTAGACTACAAGAGGCGTCTCATCTTGATCGACAATCTCGATAAGAGTTTAAATTGCGAAATGGAGCATTCTAAAGGGTAAATAATCTTATTGTGTATAAAAGTTGTTCATAAATTTAGATCATTAAAAGTAATGCTACGATCTTGTAGGCAAAGTAGTCATATAAAACCATTTGGATTATCTTAAATGAAGTGATTTCATAAAAGGATAATGAAAGTCCGTTGATGATTGTCATTTAAAAACCAATTCTTGAGACAACTGATCAAGTTGAATCTCGAATCTTTAAAAACACTCTTCGTCAAATTCATATTTCCTATTACTTGAGTTATTCAAAAATTTAAATATTATGTGTTATGCAATGCACGAAGAACTTTTTTTTTTTTTGGGTGGATTTTCTATGTATCTAAACTTAGGATGAATTTTCCCTATTGACTAAATGGACCAAATAGATTAAAATCTATGTTTTCACGAATTTCTAAATAAGTCATTCTCCTCATATACATGAGATAAAATATTATTTTGTGGAAACAGTTTGATTATTGTTATTAGTCTAAAGATAGCAAAATTTAGTAGAAACTCACTTTTATTTTCACGAACTTTTTTTTCAATCAACATTTTTCAAAACTTGGTATCCCTATTTGTTTAAGACCAAGTTTCTCTAAAACCCAAAAAATACGTTTAAAACAGGCATACATCAATTAAAAGTTCAAAAGGCGAAGTTAGCATTTTTAATTAAGAAAAACTAAAAAAAGATTTCTGTAATTGACAAACCACATTAATTAATTAATTGTCCCATAAAGAAAGGAAAACCCCATTAAGGCAAGTCGATCGCGGGGCCAGTGTGGGAAATACGACGATAAGGAAAGCGGTGCGCACGTATTTTTCCTTAAAGAGAGAGAGAGGGAGAGAGAGAGAGAGAGTTGTGCGCATGTACGCAAAGGTTAGGTGCCAGCAAACCAATCACTGTAGAATTAACACCTCTGTCACCTAGCAGCTCACGCTTTATGCTTCCCAAGTCTTGTGTTGTCCTTCTCTCTCTCTCTCTCTCTCTCTCTCTCTCTCTCTAAATTTGCGGAATGTTTTTTAGGGTGGGCGTGGACTTCGATTCCTCCTACCAGGATACAGCCGTTAGACAGCTGTGTGATATGGGGCCTTGGAACAGTTGAACCAATGACTTTTCTTAAACAAAATGCCAGTTAGACCAAAGTTGGACTCTAGTCCAATCTTTCACCAAATTCTTGTTTCCTTTGCCTGGCTAAAATTGCACTCTCCACCCGTGAAGTCTGTAGGGTACTCCCAAACTGTCATCCTCAAAAACAATGAGTACAAACCGGCCTATACAAGGGTTTCCCGCCTCCAATTGGTGTTGCTGTTATGATGTACCCCCTCTGTTCCAATTTGTTTGTCCAAATTGGAGAATAAAACTTTTTCAAAAAAACACAATCATTGCACCTATAAATGCTCAACTTTTCAAAAATTACCCTTTTAACTTTTTGAAAAATAGTACTTTAGTTCAAATGGTAAGGGACAGAAATGTAATTTTATAGCTTTTGGCCCCTTAGTCTTCCAAAATGGAGAAACATTTTGGGACAAATAAAAGTCAAAAATGGGGACAAACAAATTGAGACGAAGGGAGTAATGTGCATTTGTCCCGAGGCGGCAAAATGTATCGTGTAGGCTTTCCGGCCATTTCCAAATTGCATGATGTAGACCCCCCGTTTTCTCTCCCTTGAAGTCCTTTATGGATTTTGAGTTGGAAATAGAGCAGTGGCTTATTCTGTGTTGTATCACCATTCATTCATTCTCGGGGCATAGCTTTCCACGAAATGTGGCACGGGACATCTGGCGGCGGCTTTTCTCAAGGTTGTGATATGATTTGCTAACTTGTCAGATTTTAATTATCATGATCCGGTTAGAAAAACCTATGTCATTTTGGAATGTTTAAATGGATGCTTGTTACTGCTCAATTTTAACCAAAAAAAATTATTGAAAAGTGAAACCTAAGTTTTCTTTTATGAGCATTTTTCATTTTCCATACAGAGTCTCGGGGGATTAAATTTTTGTTGTAAAATTTAAAACAGAAAGAAGCCATATGCTACAAGATTCAAGCATCAACAAACATTCATAAGGATCACATTTTACCACCTTTCTGCTTCAATTGGACCAAAAAGCCAACTCTTTCCTTCCTTTGTTTGATGCTTTACTATCTCGAGCTTGAGCTTCTTTTGTGGAACTATCTTCGAAGCATTTTTCTCATGTAATGGTACACCTCTAGCCTTACCTGGCATTAGGAAAGAGATCTTATAAGTAACCATTTTCGTCAGATAAGTTGATCGTTGCCTATTAGACCATATCGACCAAAAACCCTAAGAAGTGCCCAGTATAGTAAAGGTTTAAAGTTTAAGGTTGAAAGTGAAAATCTAGCAATACCCCTAAAAAGTTTGTTTGCCTTAAAAAGAAAAGCTCTAAAGTTTGAGGATGAAAGTGAAAATTGAGCAGTATGCTGGAATATCAAAGTAATTTTCCTTTTTGGAATTGTATATATGTGGTTCTCTAAAAGGAAACGGTATAGGTCCCACTGCCCACCACCATCACCTAATTTTGTACTGTACTATTTGAGAACTTTTAATAACAATGGTGGACATATATTCTACTACGAAAGAGAATATTGAAGCTTCTAAGAGGAATTTAGGCCCCTTCAAGTGTATGTAAGAATAATATGTTGATTAATTTCAAAAAAAAAATGTAAAAAAAAACAGCTGTGTTTGGAACTTCAAAAATAAATGGAAGGAAGGAAGGGAAAAGAAAAAAACACCCAAAAGAAAGAAAAAGAAACAGAAAGTAACAATAATAAACAGTTGTTGAGCAATATTCAAATTTCTCTTCTTTTTCTTATAGTAGTAATTACTTTTCTTTCATTTCAATTTCTGTTAAGGTTGATAAATGGTGGGTGGGACTAAACCAAAATTGTGTTCGGAAGCTCAAACCTACCAAATGCTAAAACCATGTTTAATATATATATATATATAACTTTATAGTTTTGCAAGGTCCAAATGATGCCGGAAAAATAATAACTTTGTAGGGAAAAAATTTTAATGCAACGGTTATTTTTACCGCCCTCGCACATAATGCAGGTCCTGTGTATGTGAAAGAGGCATTATAAATAATCGTTACATTGAAAATTTTCTCCAAAAGTAGGCCCAGTTCATAGGAAATACTTCCAGTTGATTAAGAACTACAATTTTCTTCTACCCTTAGCCGCACATAATCTAAATCTCGCGCAAACAAAAATGACAAAGATCGTTTTTTCACCTTCATTGCTACTCTCTGGGCGATATGGAAAATCATAAATGAGTCCGTTTTCTCAGATTCTATCTTTGAGGCCGGTACCGCCAAGGCTCTCGCCGCGGACAATGCTCTATGATTTAAGCGGTCCTCTGTTTGGTCCTCCCGGGCAACTGGTAGTCATCCTACTCCACTTGTCCTTCTACCACCACACCCATCCTTCGCAAGTAAACCATACCCACCCTTCATCATCTTCGATCAACGGGCGGCACATATCATCGTGGATGGGGCTTGGAATTGAAAGAGGGTGCCGGCCGTACGTAGTGGTCTGGTTTCCATGTATCCTGTCCAGATGGTTCACTTATTCAGCAATGCTCCGTCGCTTGTTGCAGCTCAAACCCCTTTACAAACAGAACTTATGGCTATTTTACTGGCAATCACCTGAGCACTGCACCGTAACTTTAACGTTATTTTTCTTTACTTTGATTGTTTAAATGCTACTATGTTGCAGGCTTGCAGCTAGCGGGTCGGTCTAAATCCCATGCCGACACTTTTTGTTGCACAATCTTGGCCAAGAACTCTTGAAGTTAGATTTTTGCAGGGTAACCAAGATTGAACGCAAGAACGCACACTTGACCCATTGCCTAGCAAAACGGGCTTTGTTGTCCCCTACTACTTGTCCAGATGCAAGGGGAACACCTTTTTGGACCGGAGCTAGCTGCTACTGAGCCTTAGCTTTTGTTTACATAGCTCATCTTTTTTTGCATATATTTGTTGTTGTTTGCCTATTTCGTTTCCCCTTATAATCCGTAAACTGTAATCCTTTATCAATGCATCTCTATTATGTTCCCAAAAAAAAAATTTTGAAATCTTAGCCGGCAAATACATCCCTATACAATTAATGTTCACTATTAGCCAAATCGAGAAATTAGATGAAATTAATCATCAGAATTACTGAATTAATACTCATGATGGACTAAACATAACTGAAAAGGATTAATAAATTAACAATTAAGGCTGGCAAGTGAGTTACTAGCTTTGATTCCACCATTTATAAATTGGACAAGGAAAACTCAGAAACATCCATGGCCATAGCCAAAATTATGGACATGATCAGGATTTGTTGAAGAGCCAATATTGATCTGATAGGGTTTGGTCTCAACTGAATCAACCATTCCGATGACATCGTTCCCTATGAAAAAGTGCGAAGGGTTTATGCATCCCTCCACAAAAAGCTTATTCGCCTGATTCGTCGCTTTTTTCTTGAGCTCCTCCATTGAATCCCTAAGTTGTTCAAGCTCATTTAGCCCTAGCTCATCTATAGGTTTCTCCCACCAATACTTCCTTTGGCTAAGTACTTGCCTCTTGTGATTTAGGGTTTCACCCCTTTTTTTCTCAGTCTCTAATTGGTTGAGAAGTTGAGTGAGTTGTGAATTGAGATCGCGCACACCAGCATTCCGATGAGCCTCGATGAGGTGCCGCGTGGTGGAGTTTGGTGGAGGGTTTCGACTAAAGAATTGGTCAACGATTGAGTCCACGTTAGGATGACCAAAGGAAAATACTTTCCCAGCAGGAGAGTAAACTACGATTGTGATTTCAACGCCACAAAGCGTGCAAAGTTCGCTCGCCTTCTTGAACAGGCCAGAACGCCGTTTTGAGAAGGTGACTTGTAAGTGGTTTTTTATCTCTATTTTCGCGATTTTGATCTTTTGGCGACCCATGCTTGGCTTCTTTGCCATGGCTAAAAACTGTTGAGCTGGAAAGGTTTATCTTCTTTTTTTCAGGTGTACTTGTGGAGATAATTCGCGAGTGAACATGAGCTACTTATAGGGACTTTGACATTTACTCTTGAAGCTGGCCAAAATAATTGTCTATTGAGATTTTATTGCCAATTTCTCTTTGTATATTATAAATGTAGTGATTTGGGAGTTAGAAAATATTCTACTCTTAATGAGTGGATATGTGAAATTAATCTTCCATCAGTTCACATTATAGAAAGCTAGTTGACTTTGCCTGTCAAAGTCAATTCTTTAATCATAGATTTTCAATCATTTGGTTTTTACTTTGCAAAGTCAATTGTTTAATCATGGATTTTCAACCATTTTGTTTGAAAAGTAAAAACAAATTTTTTTTTTCACATTATATATATCAGCGGGGTGTTAGTTAGAGGGGTTAGTAAGTTAGTTTACATGGGGTTTAGAGGCTATGCATAACTCTGAACCCCACCCTCGCCCATCGCGGGGCTCGAACTCCTGCTTTCACTAATTGAAAACTCTAAAAAGGCTCATAATTCAAGTAAACAAATTTATGTTCTTTTTTTTTGGGAAATCATTAGTTTGTGAATTTAAAGGTTAAATTATCTGCCTAGTGCTTGTAACGCCCAAGGATGAATATTCATTAGTTTTGTGAATGAATGTAATTCAGGTATACAAATTTATGTTTTGTTTTTTGGAAAATCATTAGTTTGTGAATGAATATTGTAATAGTCATTGATAACAATATCATAACACCTTGGACCAATTAATCTTTTCTAGAAACTTTAATTAACTACCTTGAATAATAGAGTGAGTGGATGACTACGTTCGTGTAGATATCAATCATGCATCCCCCGATTTCATAGCGGCGGAGTTAGAATTTTGGCTCAAGAGGGACCGGTTTAAGAGTTTTTGTTTTCCAATGCAATACATTTGTATATTAAAATTATTCTACCGTAATGCTTATATGAATCTTTTTATTCTATTTCTATAGGTTTCTACTACACTCACATACTTATGCTTTATTTATGAAACAAATGAGAAATAAAAATGTAAAATAACTTGGTTTTCATTAAATCAAACCAAAATTGTTAAGACTATAAGAAATTAATTAAGACGTACACTAATAATTTCAAAATTACTCAAAATTATAAATCATATAAAGTTAATTTTAAAACCGCCTGACCCAATAGAGCTCATTTCCGGTATTACTTTTTTCTCTTATTTTCCACATATTTACATATTTTTTGTTACCATTTTTTGAGGACTGTAATATTTGATACACCATTTTTTATTATTCCAGTTATATAGATTAATTATCTCAAATCCAACGCCAAACTGCACAGGAATAGGCACCTGGCAACCAAACTCTCACCCACTTTACTTATTTTTGTGTCTGGGCCAGTTTATATCAGATTTTATCTTAGCTTTAACATGAACCTTGCAAGTGGACATTGAGAATCTGATGCCCAAATTAGTCGATTCAATAGGCTGGATAGCTAAGTTCTCAAAATAGAGATTTCAAATTTTAACCATAAGTTAGGACAACCAAGATACATAGTACTAATCAAGACCAGCCCAACTCTTGACGTGGCCTAAGGCGAATGCTGAAATGTCCTTGGCGAGTATTAATTATCAAAATACGCCATTGACCGTCATTTTCCCATTTCTTAAAACCCATTGTTGCAACGGGAAATTTTGCAAGTTGGCTCCGCTTTTAGAGTTTGTCTCTTGCCGGCCCTTTATATTGTACGGGGCCTAAGCATCCGGTGGATGACCAAATGGGCCGGCTTGTAAGACCCCCAAGTTGCAAAACCTCTAGAACTTGTACTCTTACACTGTGGGCCTTTTGACGGGATATTAACTCTTTATTGGGCCCTTTTGATAAGGGAAATTTTTGCGAGATAATGTCCAGCCGGTCCCTCTTTTTGAATTTATGGCTTGGGAGATCATTATTCTCCAAGTATAAATGTTGTGTAGGTCCTTAAAGTGTATTTTTACCATATTATCCTGATTGCCCACACATGTGCCCAAACACGAGTTGTGCCCCTTCTTGTGCGCACATGTGCATATGAGCATATCCAGCTGGCTGGCTCTCTCTTTCTTTCTACGTCACAAACAGTGACGCCCTCTCTCTCTCTCTCTCTCTCTCTCTTATTTCAAAACATAAAATTCAGAAGAGATTTTTACCTCTAAGTATACAAAAGTGACAATTTCCATTAAGGAGAGATGTAATAATTAATTACCACTAGGTCCACTTTTACAAAAATACATTTACCATTAATGAAAGTGTCACTCTAGGAATTGGGTATATTAGGGTTTTATGGTACCCTAGTGGGTAACCTAGTACTATTGGATATCTTAAAATCTTAGGGTACCCTAGGGTTTTAGGGTACCTTAAGATTTTAGGTTTTAGGATACCCTAGGAATTAGGTTTAGGCGCTTTCATAGGGCCCTAAGGTTTAGTGCTTAGCTCCACAACCTCGCCTTTAAATATAAGGTTGAAACACCCCAAACGTAGTGTTAGGTCGTCGATAGCATAATAACCAGAAAGTCCGGGATCGTACCCACAGAGAATCGAAAATGGCTTAATCGGATTGTAGTTTGTAAGGATTTGGGCGTTTAAGACGGCCAACTTTCAGTTCTGCTTTGAAAGAGGAAATACTAAGGCAAAAGACTAGAAAAGAGTTTAATTAACTTAAAAGAGGCAAGCCTAGGGATCATCCATCCCTTAACTTAGGCCATTACCGGTTCTCAATTATAACTCAAGTGAGAGTCACGATCGTGCGCTTTCACTCGGAAGATTTAACTTTAAATACTACGTGTATCAAAAGATGTGATTAAACGGAACTAAACCAACCTATTTTTGCTAATGTATCTAACACGTAGGAGGCCACGAGACCTCGGTATGTTGGGTGCCAAGACCGCTTGACTAAACAACATATCAAGGAGTTAACAACCCTCACTTAGACCAAAATGGCTAGGTTAGTTAGATTCTGAAAACTATAATTTTAAGCCCGATGGTTCGAGAACCAAATAACCACCTAAGTCATTGGGAAAGATTACCCCGATACTTAACCAAACAACTACTCAACCATAGCTAAAGAACAAAACATAATAGAACAACGAGACATGATATTTAACCGACGAAAACAAAAATAAACTTAAGATTAAGAAAGATCTAGTCCGTAGCTACAACATTAATACACAACAAAATAATAAACTTGAGGCTTGGACAGATTAATAGTCGAAAATCGATACTTTTTCAGAAAGTCATTTTTTTCATACTTAGACAGATTTTAAAGGGGCCGATAGGGTCTTCAGGTACTTGGAAGCACTTGAGCCATGTATGGCGTTAAAATGTGCCTTATTTGCACGGTTTACCTGAAAATACTAAAACACACCTTATGTACAATATTACTATAAAAGCTAAATAAACACAAGATAAAACAATATACAGCGGGACTAGTCGCACATATATCTACAATGTTGGGTGCTCATCATGTAGGCACTTTCATGGTAGTTTTAGGGTGCATTTTTTATTATAGGGTTTTAGCGGTTTAGACACTTTCATAGAGTATCTTAGGGGTTTAGGCATTTTTATAGGGTACCCGAGATTTAAACACTTTTATAAGATGCCCTAAGGGTTAAGCACAAAAATACACTTACAGAAAAGTGACGTTAATAAAAAAAGGAGTGGCAAAATCAGCAACGTTAAATTTTAGTATTAAAATGAGAGAGAGTGGGGGACATTTTAATGCGCCTAGAGGGACATTGAATGCACGTGCTTTACCGGGGAAAAAAACTAGTGCGCGACAAATTGCACATTTAATGCGCCTAGAGGGAGAGAATTATTGTGCGCGACAAATTGCACATTTAATGCGCCTAGAGGGAGAGAATTATTGTGCGCGACAAATTGCTTATTGTGCGCGACATATTGCACATTTAATGCTCCTGAAGGGTGTTTTTGGAAGGAAATTGATGTACAGGACTTGTTGGTCCACAGACTTCTTTTGGAATTGGAATGAATTAATAGGTAGGACTTAATGGATCGTTACCCACCTAGGCAGGACAGACCCAGAAGAAGCCCATTGGCGACCTAAAACCTTTGGAGAAGGAGTTTTTGCTTAGGCCTTTAAAGGCCATAATTGCAGTCTGTAACCCAAAAATATGGGCCCAAAAAATTGGAAGCCCAAGACAACTGTAGATTATAAATATGGGCCCATATTTAGGATTTCATATGCCAAAGGGCCACAGCATAAACAACTCTGCCAAGTATACCAAGAACAACTCTTTATTATTAAGTCATATTTTGCATACAAAATCAGTGAGAGGCCAAACGTAAAGGTTTAAAAATAAAATAAATTAAAATACAAGATAATTATGGGCTTTTTGTTTTCAAATAGGGGTGGCCCTGCCCCCATAAGCCACCCATAATTTCGTCTTCGGCATGGATCATGAGTTAAATAAAAGTAGTACGCGTAATTTTAGAAAGGCAAAATCTCATGTATGTGCTCGCAAATCACACCAGAAGTTATGGTACCATGAGGAGTAACTGCATTTAACCAAAATTTCCAAGAGATAGTCATAGGTTAACATAATCAAGATGAAATATAGAAAACCAAGTAGTTGGAACTTTTTGAAAGTTTCAGGGTTGTTTTTTTTTTGTTTGTGGTTGTTTTGGTTTTAGGCTATTGGGTTGTTTTGCTGCTTTCATGCTTTTTGTGGTGTTTTCTGATTGGCTCCTTGCTTTTCTTTGAGTGTGGTTCTCGGATGACTTTTGTCAGTGTATCCGTGATCATTTTAATCTTCGTTATCATCTTCAAAAATTAATAAAATATTCTTTTTGCCGATAAAAAAAAGATGTGCTTAGAAAAGCAATATTATTACTAGAAAGCTTTCAAGCTAAAACACAACAACAAAAGAAAAGAAAGCACACACAAAAGATCGAGTACTGTTGCTACTCGCAAAACAACGAACATGTAAAAATATTAAAAGAAAGCTAGATTGCGGCCAAAGACCGCAACCAAGCACCACCACAACAACAAAGCAAAAATCAAAAAAAAAAAACCAAAAAGGACCAGACCAATGATTTAAACGACACGAAAACAAATTGGGGGACGCTTTTATTTCAATCCATCAACGAACTGATCAGGAGCTTGGACCCTCCCCGCTATCAAACGATGAAGGCTTCTCGGCCTCCTGCTCCTTGAGTCCAACCACTCTCTCCCGCACCTTCTCCCTAAGCTTCACCATTTTATCTCTCAGTTCCACAAGCTGTTCCAAACTGAGCTCCTTCATGGGAACCCTCAGCAAGGGATTCTTGTTCTTTTCAGCCTCACCTGCTTTGCGAAGCTCTTCGGCTCGCTTCTTTTCGACTTCCAGTGCATTTTTCGATGCGATAAGCTCGTTGTTTAGCTTATCAAGGTTACGCTCTCTCGCCTGATTGGAAACGCAAGATCGTCGCCTAAAAAAGATTAGTCCTATTTTGCGCGCATTTCTTATTTTCACCCTCCCGACGTTTTGACCGCCCACATTTTTCTTATCCATGGCTTAAAAATAAGTCTTCTACCAAACAAGAGAGATTCTGAGGAGGTGTGTGTCATTTTGAATAAAGAGAAGGGGTATTTATAGGGGCTTTCTCCTTGCTTTTGGGTCCCAAATGAATTTGTTACGAATTAATGATTACCAAAATTTGCTGAGTAAGAATAGATTGTGAAAATCTGTATGCATTGAATTAGTAGCTATGTTTGGAGATTTTCGAAATCTCGTGTAAAGCACAACTAGGTTATGTGGTGGAACAATTTCATGCATTAATTCTGAGACAAGATCTTCTGTGCCGAAAATCTTTGTACCTCTGTGTCGAGGGATAAATCATATAATTCAGCGGCTGAAAAATCCTTCGGCACAGAGGCACAGAAATTTTCGAGACAGAGGAGATCAGACCCCCTTAATTCTCCTTGCTAGTTGCTATGCTTCTTGTATTTTTTCTTCTTCTCATACAATTGACATCAACTAACCAATTTTTTTTTTTTTTTTGAACAGCAACATCAACTAGCTTAAAATACAAATAAAATGTTCTTAAAGAAAATCATAAGAAAACATTAAGATCGAATTCAAAGGGTTTTCCACATAATAGTTTTAAAAAAGAAAACTAATCGTTACGAGGATAACACGGTTAATCTTTTCTTTTAGGAGGAAAAAAAACGATAGGGCATTATAAAAAGTAGATTTATTTATGGAAAATTAAATGCCTATATGTTTTATCCTATAATGCTTGTTGCCATTACATCCCCTTATCCATGGAAAATTAATTCAAAAGCACAATCCAACTTACAATGATGAGCTAATGAACAAGAAACACATCCCGCAAATGACAACGACAACAACAACAACAATAACAACAACGACACCAACAACAAAACAAATTAAGAAAGAGAATGTTGTAATCAGCATCTAATAACAAGCGACAAAAAAACAAATGCGGCTAGTATTAGCTGAATCTAAAGCAACATAGAGTACCATTTTATTTCATTTTAGATTGCAACATAAGAGACATATAAAAAAAGAAAACAAAAGCTGTGGATAAAGGAACTTATAACTAATTGGTGCTTATAAATCAGCACACATGCATCTAAGATAATCAGTAAAACCCACCACTAGTACCGGCGCCATCACCGCCACGTCCATAAGAACTTGTTTGTTGAGAAAATGGAAAAGCACCGCCGCGACTTCCACTGCCACTGCCAAAAGAACTCGGTCGTGAAGGAAATGACAGAGCACCACCTTGTCCAAAAGAACTCGGCCCTGGAGGAACTGGAAAGATATTGCCATCATCGCCACGTCCAGAAGAACTTGATTCGCCAGGAAATGGCAGAGTACCACTAATACTACTGATGCCTCCGAGAGAAGTACTAGGCCATGTGGAAAATGGCAGAGCACCATCACCACCTCCAAAAGAACTTGAACCCCTAGAAAATGGCAAAACGCCACTGCCACCGCCTCTGGAAAAATCCTTCCCTATGGAAAATGGCAAGGCATCACCAACTCCAAAAGAATTCGGCCCTGTCGAAAATGTTGGAGTGCCACCACCTCCTCTAGAAAAATTTGGCCCTGTCGAAAATGACAGAGCACCACCAGAACTGCCACCTGCTCCAAAAGAATTTGGTCCTGTCGGAAATGACAGAGCGCCACCAGTATCACCACCACCTCGGAAAAGACGCGACCCTTTGAGAAATTGCGAAACACAAATACCACGTTCTCCAAAAGAACTTGGACCAGGGGGGAAAGAGAAAACATCAGTACCACCTCCTCCTAAAGAACTCGTCCCTGCGCCAAATGGAAAACTTTAAGAAGTCGACATGTTCAAAAATTTCAAGATAAGTATGAGTCCTTTTCGTATAATCTTGCTATTAAACCCATTGGTTAGACATTTTCATTCATTTTCTTAGAAACTGTTGATCACTTGCATGGTGTGATTCATGTATGCAATTAATTAAATAACGCTAAAACGGAGAAAATAATTAATCATCAGGAAATACAAGCACCTCCACCTCCAAAAGAACCTGACCCTGCAAGAAATGGAAAAGTTTAAAAATTGCATACCTCCAAAAATTCAAGATAATTATGGTGCTTTTAAAGAACTAGCGGAGAATTAATCGAATCAAGCACACGCACCTCCACCTCCAAAAGAACTCAATCCCTGCGAAAAGTTCGAAGGATTTTGTTGGTGCTCTTGCATGAACTTTTCAATTTGCTTTTCCACGTTAGCCTTGAGCCCTTCCATGGCACCTTCCAACTCCATAAGCTCATCCAAGTTCAGCTCCTGAAGAGGAGCCTTCCACTGGCATTGACGATGGCTCCTGCTCAAAGCCATAGCATGGTCAAGCACAGTTGCACGCTGCCTCTCGACTTCTAACATAGCCTGTATGTTGGCCAGCTTGATATTGAGGTCATGAGCACAGGCGTTCCGATGAGCCTCCATGAGCTGGTTGGTGGGGAGGGATGGTGGAAGGGTCCCAGTCAGGAACCTGTTAGTGATTTCTTCCACACTAGGGTGGCCAAAGGAGAAGACCTTATGGCCGGGTGAAAAGACGACGATCACCACCTCGACGCCACAAAGAGTGGCTATCTCACTGGCCTTCTTGAAAAGGCCAGAACGACGTTTCGAAAAGGTTACTTGGAGGTTGCTTTCATTTTCTATCCTGGCCATGGCAATCCTTTGGCGACCCTTACTAGTCCTCCTTGGCATAGCTCTTTCTAGGGCTAGGGCGCCTATGAACTCACCGGGGGAGGGGGAGAGGGTAAAGAGAATGACAAGTTGGAGTTGTGCACTCTAAAACTGCTTGTGTTCAAGTGATATTTATAGAGGCATTTCGAAATTAGCTAGCGTTGTAAGCAAGTTACAATACATTATCGGCTTCGCGGGGGGCCGTACGCGCCTTTTTTTATTTAGATAACTCAGACATCCGGACCAGTAAGTGCCGTTATTCGTTGGAAATCTGCATATTTATGAGTGGCTAGTTATGGACAATTTGTTTTCTTTCCTATCTAATCTACATACGGAATTCAACATTCTTATTCTTATGTGTAAGTTATTGTCCTGGTTGGGTGTTTTTGAAATGAGTTTGACTATCATTGCTATGCATGCACCAAGTTTGTATAGGCCTTATTGGGAATATTGCCTTGTTATGGTAAGTTTTTTTATTCCAATTTTTTGGATATAGTTCCGAAAGCCAGCCACTTACGCCATAGGGCCGAATAGAGGTTTTCCGAAAGTCCATTGCCTTCTGCCTTTTTTTTTTTGTTTAAATGACCACTAAGATTAAGTGGAACAAGGGCGGCAAAAGTCATCCAAGACCACCGAAAAAGGACGACAAGGTGTCAAGTCGGGTAAAAGCACAGTCTGACAATGCTGAGAATTAAAAAATGTACATAAATTCTTTTAATAACTAAGCGAAACCTTAATTAGGACTCTAAACAGGGCCGCATTGGGGGACCGCGCTTACGTGACATCATAAATGTGGTTAATTTTCCAGATTTAAGTCATATCTACGGAATTCAATGAAAACGCTCTTTTTGGAGTACTAGTATTTTGTCTAAATTAAGTTGCAAAATACAGTGTGTGGAATCTCTTAATTTAAAAAATGGCGATGGAGACTGTGTCCTAATTAATGGAGAAAGTCAAACTAAATGTGTGTAGATTTTGCTTTAAATGATTGTGGTGTTGGCAATATCTGGGAAACCACGTTCAATTTCGAAACGGTAGGCGAAATTAAAATCACCATACTACTACTAAATGTGGAAAAATCATCAATGCGTCTCGAACTAGTTTTATTAAAATCACAATACTACGATCAAGTTAATCTTGTTGAGCTTATCTTTGTAGGACAGTACGTACCCGTGTATACCAATGTGTATTTGGGTACCATTTCGAATTGACCGCATTATATATTTTGAATTAGCCTTGTCTGCAGTCCATATGTGAATTGCAGAGGTGTGGGTAAAAGGTTGTGAACCGTCGGATGGTGTTTTTAACGATTGAGATTTAAAAAAAAACTTTTTTAAAGTTTAGACCCTTGAATGTAAAGATGAACGGCTGAAATTGGACTGCATGGACTCTCTGCAGTCCAACTGCAAAGAATCCGCCTCCATTATTTTATGCACATGTAATATATAAATAATTGCAATACTTGAAGTAGAGAAACAAAACAAATTGCCATACTTCGATATACCGTAAGTAACCTTAGTTTTAACACCAAGTTAACATATTATGGACTCAGTTTTTGTTTAATCAAATTAAAATTCAAGCCATTTTTATTTTTTATCGAAGGAAAAAACTACACTTGGATTGTTGTACTGGCTGACATTCCGCTATAGGCCGGTACAAGCCAGTATTTTGGCCTATATGGCAAGCTTAGTTTACTGTTTTATATTCTAATACTGGCTGGTAGCCTGGTACAATACGGACTTCTTCTTTTTTTTACAACAGCAAAAAGATTTCATTAATTTTTGAGAAAGATAATAAAAATTAAACGGATCTCGAACACACTGGATAAAAAGCCACCTGAAAATCAACACCAAAGAATGGCAATAAGCCAACCAAACAAAAAAACCTACAATCATTAGAACACCACACGGGACAAGCCCGCAAACCAAAACCACAAAACGACTACAGCAAAGGCAACTCATACTAAAGATTAGATAGAACAAAACACAAACTACACCCACACCCGAAACACAATACCAAATACTTCCAAACACGCCCGAACCCCAAAAGAGACAAAAGGCAGACAGGACCGAAATCCCAGATAGAAACCAAAGCAACAGAACCGCACATTTAAAACTCCAAAGAAAGGGAGGCATCTTTCCCGAGATCGTCATCATCCTCCAAATCAACATCAATCTCCAATTCATCAAGAGCGTAAATCCTTTCTGCTAATTCGGTCTCCTGCATTTCGACAAAAGTATTTAAGATAAAATTTCTCCCCCCTTTAAAATCTATGCCCAACCTAGCACCTAAATCTCTCGTCTTATGAGCTTCCTTAAAAAGTAAAGAGTTTCTCTTCCTAATGTCATCAGAAGAAAAAGAAGAAGGAATCATTTTATTTTTAAGAATAGATTTATCGGTCTTAATCCCAAAATCCGCAAGAAGCTTTTTCTTCTTTGACCTTCTCCATCTTCTTTCCATTTTATGAATAGCCTTAAGGGAAGAACTTATGCCAAGAATGTTATATCCACCCCTACTCTGCTTACTATCCGCACGGCTCCCAAAGTTGGAAGAAAGGGTGGTTTAGGGGTGTTGCCAACTTTGTCTTTTGGATTCTGAGCGGCATAATATAACTGTCGAGATGCAAGAATGTCTTTTGTTGGGATGCTTCTTTCTTGATGTGATGCTTCTTGTCTCGAAGTAGTTGTAATTAATTTCTGTAATCTTTTTTTCGAGATTGACAAAATTTTCTCTTTCTGTAATCTTTTTTGAGATTAATAAAGTTTCTTTTTTCGTTGTTTAAAGAAACTAACCTCCGGACACAGATTAGTGAATAGGAAGAACAGATGCGGACTTTATTAATTATCCTCATAACCTTGGCTTTATAGAAATCTGATGGAGAAATTAAGGGAAATTCCAACGGATAGACGATTTACACGGATTCCCGTAAAATAGTTGTACTTTTGAGTTTCCTCTCGATGTGCTAATATTTTGGTTGATATCTTGCTGACTTTTCTTCTGCCCTAGGCAGCATACAATTGTGACTTGTGAGAATACGAGAGTGCCAACTTATTTGAAATGTATGCTTTTGACTTTGTGGTGATGTCTTTGTAGCTTTGGTCCTTTTAATCTTTGTATATTTCTTCAAAAATTAATAAATTCTTTTCTATTATTCCTGAAAAACTGTCAATAAATGCAGTTTGGTCTAGAAAAGAAACAAAATTCTTCTATAGTTTGGCTCATCCGACAAGAGATCCTGGCTCCGTCTCCGAGCAACACACGGAGTTGGTCATCGCATTAGGTATATGACATGGTGGAACATGTCACGATAAACAATATTCATACTCTGTAATATGTTTCTCTTGGATCGTGATGAGTTACCTAAAATCAATTTGGGTATATGCCCTAATAGGGAGATATCTACACTATAGACTATGCATCATTAAAAAAGTTACGATACCGCAAGGGGTTTGACTGTACCTTTTTTTTTCGGTCTTGCTATTGTCAGCCCACTGGATTAACGATAAACACATTAGAAGATAAGAAAAACACATATTTCTGTATACTTTTTATACCCTTTAATACACATTCGCACACTCACTATTGTCAGCCCATTGTACTGAAAAAAAATTCATTGATCTTTGACGTTGTTACAAAGACAATAGGACGGCATCGTATGATTCATATTCTTATTTCTTAACAAAGCTAAAAACAATCCTAGCTATGTCCAGTCCGAAACCCAAACCCTCAATTGACAAGGAGCCAACTAAAGACACCAAAAAAACGAGTCCACACCTAAAGGGTCAAAGCCCAGACCCAGGAAAAAAAAAACCTAATGCCGGGTTTGACTGTACTTGAGAACATCGTGATTTCCAAAGACATCCATTTATCATAAGTATGAGCACATGGTTTGTTTTTTTTATAATTCAGATGTTCGGGTCAATTTACACGCACCTCGATTGATTCTATGAGAAAATATATGCAAACGGTAAGTCGTAAATTATGTTAGAGAGTTGTAGTAGCGCATGAAAACCATATTATTAATTACTTGGGTCTTTCCAATCATAACAGCAAGCATCACTCTCTGGATCCCAAGTACAGAAGAAGAAGAAAAATGCACACAAATACAAGACTCATGAGGATTGTGACTACTAGTACTAGAACAAAAACAAAGCGATAACAGGAAGATGAAGCTAGAGTTGCGGCAAAAGACCGCAACCAAACAACCCAAACAACAACAACAACAACAAAATATAAATGACAAAACGCGAATTAAATGGGGAGAGGAGAGATGCTTTTAATTCCATCAATCCAATCCGAGAAACTCAGGAGCTTGGACCCGCCCCGTGATGATCAAATGGAGAACGATTTGGCACGGCCAGCTTCTTCTCGATCTGATCCAATCTGTTCTCCACTTTCTCCCTCATCTCCACCAGCAATTGTATCGATTCCTCAAGCTGTCCCACGCTAAGCTCCTCAGGCGGAACTGTCAACAAGGAATACTTCTTATTTTCAGCCTCCCTTGCTTCCTGAATTTCTTCACATCTCTTCCTTTCAATTTCCACCGCATTTGTCATCGCGGCAATCTTCTTCTTTAGCTCATCAATGTGATTTTGCTCTCCGGCCTGGTTGCAAACGCCGATGTCATGCTCTCTGGGAACACCAAATCGCCGTTTCAGTAAAGTTAATTGTGATTTACTCGCATTCTTTACTATCACCAACATAACTTTTCGGCCATCCAAATGTATATTTTTCTTATCCATGGAAAAATAAATAAAATCTCCTACCAAGCAAGAGTGGTTCCAAGGAGGTGTGTGTCCTTTGAAAAATGGAGGACTATTTATAGGGGTTTCTCCTTGCTTTTCAGGCCAAAATATTTATTAATCATTTACCCAATATGCTGAGTAAGAATAGATTTTATAAATCTGGGTAAATTTAATTCGTAACTATCTATGGAGATTTTTCAAAATCTCATGCATTTTGGTAATATAACTAGGTTATGAGCTGGAAGAATTTAATGCGGTTACAACGGTTCGAGTCTCACAGGGGATGGGAAAATTATAAGCAGACTTCTAGACAGATTTCAAAGGATTTTTCATTTCTAACTGTAAGTAAGAAAATTAATGATAATGAGGGTAACAAGGTAATTTTAATTTCTGTTTTCTTTTAAGAAGAGAAATATGAGAGTGGAAAAAAGGAAAAGAGAGGACAAATTAACGCCTCTACCTGCGATAATCTGATCTATTTAGAACGTTTAGTCGGGCGGTACGTATATGCCAATCTAGTTTGGATGTACTTTCTTTGATGATGATGTTGTTGTTCCCTATCTCTATAATTGGTCTGTTATATCGGTTAGGGAAAATTTCACTTAGGCACCCGACCTTTCACACAAATCACACATAGACACCTGACCTTTCTTAAATTTCATATAAACACCTAAGCTTTCTAAAAACTCATCAATTCAACACCTGACATTTCTTAAATTTCATATAAACACCTGAACTTTCTAAAAACTCATCAATTCAACACCTGACGTCACCCTTTCCTCTAAAACCAAACAGAAAAAAAGTTAAGTACTCCAATTTTTTATTTGTTTGAACTTGTGCGAAGATCTTATTTTTTTGATCATTTTATCCTAAAGAATTATAATTAATTTTTGACTCTAAAGTTCTCGTTAGTCAGCCCTAAGAAAGTCATAGAATCAAATATCTCTTAGGGCTAATTAACGAGAGCCTTAGAATCAAAAATTAATTATGATTCTTTAGGATAAAATGATTAGAGAAATAAGATCTTTATACCGGTTTAAACGGATTGAAAATTAAAGCACTTAATTTTTTAACCTTATTTTTTAATATATAAATGATCTATATATGGTTGAAAAATTAATTGCTCCAATTTTCAATTCGTTTGAACCGATGTGAAGATCTTATTTCTCTGATCATTTTATTCTAAAGGATAATAATTAATTTTTGACTTTAAGGCTTTCGTTAGTTAGCTCTAAGAGATATTTGGTTCTACGACTTTCTTAGAGTTGACTAACGAGAGCTTTAGAGTCAAAAATTAATTATGATTTTTTAGGATAAAATGATCTGAGAAATAAGATCTTCGCATTGGTTTAAACGGATTGAAAATTGGAGCACCTCATTTTTTTACCATATTTTTTAATATATAAACGGTCTATGCATAGTTAAAAAATTAATTACTCCAATTTTCAATCCGTTTAAATCAGTACGAAGATTTTATTTTTCTGATAATTTATCCGAAAGAATCATAATTAATTTTTGACTCTAAGGCTCTCATTAGTTAGCCCTAAGAGATATTTGATTCTACGATTTTCTTAGGGCTGACTAACGAGAGCTTTATAGTCAAAAATTAATTATGATTCTTTAGGATAAAATGATTAGAAAAATAAGATCTTAACACTGGTTCAAACAAATAAAAAATTGGAGCACTTAACTTTTTTTCCGTTTGGTTTTAGAGGAAAGGGTGACGTCAGGTGTTGAATTGATGAGTTTTTAGAAAGTTCAGGTGCTTATATGAAATTTAAGAAATGTCAGGTGTTGAATTGATGAGTTTTTAGAAAGCTCAGGTGTTTATATGAAATTTAAGAAAGGTCAGGTGTCTATGTGTGATTTGTGTGAAAGGTCGGGTGCCTAAGTGAAATTTTCCCTATCGGTTACTCAAGTTAATATATAGTAGAAGAATCGAAATGAAAAAATAACAACAATACGACAAACGAATTAAAAGTAACGAATGACGAAAAACAAATTCGGATACATATACATATAATATATTTACTTTCACGGGATTTCTAATCGGTTCACTTAGAATTACTTCGAAAAATCTTGTATTTGGAGTGAATGATCAAATAACAACAGGAAAGAAATAAATTACAAAATGACACGACGGGAATATATACGACCAAAAAGAAACGATAAGAGTCTATTGCTTCATGCGATCGACATCTAGGTTGTCCACGAAAAAACAAGAGCTGTGCTGCTGAGGAAAAAAACAAAAACAAAAGCTGTGTATAAGGAAACTACCGCTAATAAATCAGCGCAACTTAGATAATCACTGAGACCCGCGACCAGTGCCACGGTTAGACCCACGACCACGGCCACGGCTAGGCCCAGGTGGTCTCCCACGTCCACGGCCACGGCCAGATGGATTCGGCCCTACATGCAATGCACCACCACCGCCTTGGCCGGATGGACTCGGCCCTATGTGCAAAGCACCACCACCGCCATGGCCGGATGGACTCGGCCCTATTTGCAAAGCACCACCACCGCCATGGCCGGATGGACTCGGACCTATTTGCAAAGCGCCACCACGGCTGGATGGACTCGGCCCTATATGCAAATCACCACCACTGCCACGGTCAGATGAACTCGGCTCTCTTTGCAAAGCACGGCCACGGCTACGGCCGGATGGACTCAGCCTAATACCAGCACGGCCACGGCCCCTGCTCCTGCCCCTGCCCCTGCCACGGCCACGGCCAAGGCCAAAAGAACTTGGTCTCGGAGGCAATGGCAAAGCACCACCGCTTCCAAAAGAACTCGGTCCCGGAGGAAATGGCAAAGCACCACCGCTTCCAAAAGAACTCGGTACCGGAGGAAATGGCAAAGCACCACCTTGTCCAAAAGAACTCGTCCCCGGAGGAAATGAACTTGATTCTCCAGGAAATGGTGGCAAAGCATTACTGAAGCTGCTGCTGCCGCCTCCAACGGAACTGGACCATGTAGGAAATGGCAAAGCACCAGCACCACTACTACTGCTACTTCCAGTAGAATAGGTCCATGCAGGAAATGGCAAAGCACCACCACCTCCAGAACTTGAACCTGCCGAAAACTGCGAAAACATCGGTCCTGAAGAGAACGGCAAAGCACCACCAACACCACCTACAAAATAATTCAGCCCTGTTGAAAATGCTGGATCAACACCGTCACCAACACCTCCTCCGTGAGAAGTCGACCCATCGACAAACTGCGAAAAACCACTGCCACCTTCTCCGAAAGAACTTGGACCAGGGGGAAAAGATGGAAAAACATTGTTACCACCTCCTCCGAAGGAACCGGACACTGCGAGGAAATGAAAAAATTTGTAGTGTTACGTACGTGAATTTAAATTTTTGAAGACGAAAGTAGAATAGAACTACTTTGTAGTAAACCTAAAATATATATAATTAAAATTTTCCTAAAAAGTGAATAGTAATTAATTATCATGTAATACAAGCACCTCCAGCAGCACCACCTCCTCCAAAAGAACTCGAACCTGTGATAAATAGGGAGATTTTAGTAATTAGCTGCATTCAAATATTCATGTATGTAATTAAAAATTGCAAATTAAAGAGTGAAGAATTGATAATCATGAAGCAAAAATACCTCCGCCTCCGCCTCCAAAAGAACTTGGCCCTGCGTGACATGGAAAAAATAATTCAGGAATTGAATAAATTCAAATATTTAACACAAGTGTGGTACTTCTCATATGCCTACAATATACGTTCATGTATGTAATTAAAAATGGAAAAATAGGGAAGAAATAATAATCATGAAGTGCAAGCACCTGCACCTCCCCCACCTCCGCCACCACCACCGCCTCCGCCTCCAGAAGAACTCGCCCCCGACTGAAAAGCCAAAGGATTTTGTTGTTCCTGTTGCATTCGCATTTCCACATGCTTTGCCAGGTTAGACTGGAGATTCAACATGGCACCCTTCAACGCGACAAGCACATCATGGCTCAGCTCATCGAAAGGAGCCTCCCACGGGTGCTGGGTCAGACTCACGGCCCTAGCGTGGTCGAGCGCGGCCTTCTTCTGCCTCTCGGCTTCAAACACAGCCTGCAAGTTGGTCATTTGGCTATTGAGTTGACGAACATTGTCATTCCGCTGCGCTATCATGATGTTGTTGGTTGCATCGGACGGGGGAAGGGCCCGAGTCAGGAACCTGTCGAGGATCTCGTCCACGCTAGGGTGGCCGAAGGAAAACGCCTTGTTGCCGGGAGAAAAGACGATCAACGCCAGCTCGACACCACAAAGGATGGCTAACTCACTGGCCTTCTTGAACAGGCCGGACCGACGTTTCGAAAAGGTTACTTGGAGGTTACTCTCATTTTTCATTTTGGTCAGGTGATCAATCTTTTGGCGACCCTTATTCCTCCTTGGCATGGCGTTTTGGTCTTGGTCTGGAACTTGAGGCGCCGCCTGATTTGGGACTTGAGGTGCCCTAGCTTGGTCTTGGTCTTGGTCTGGGACTTGAGGCGCCTTATCTTTGTCTTGAGGTGCTTCGTCTTGGTCTTGGTCGGGAACTTGAGGTGCCCTGGCTTGGTCTTGAGGTGCACTGCCTTGGTCTGGGATTTGAGGCGCCTTGCCTTTGTCTTTGTATTTGTCCTTGTCCTTGTCGTTGTCATGGTCCCGGTCCTGGGCCCGAGCCCGGGCTTGGTCCAGGACTAGCGCCATACTATACGACTATATATATATAACCCCAACAAGGGAAGAGAGGGAGAAGAAAATGAAAGGTTTGGGAAATTTGTGAGTTCTAAAAAATACTTGCGTTTTGTGGTATTTAAAGGGTTCGAAGTCATACCTTTTGGGTCCACTAATTCCTTGTATGATTTTGTAATTAGGGCAGTAAGCAAGCTGCATAATCAGGTTCAGGGGGCCGTACTTAATTAGTACGTACCATTATTGTTTTTCAAAATTCACCTATTTAATTATGAGTGGATAGTTATGGACAATTTTTGTTTTTCTTTCCTCTTTAATCTGCTTATGGAATTGAACATTCTTGTGAGTTAGTTATTGTCCCGGTTGGCTATTTTTTAAAACGAGGTGGCTCGTTATTGGTACGATATCCACCAAGTTCGTGATGTCATACGTCTTGCTTCGTGGCTCGTTATTTTTTGCTTTCAAAAAAAAGTTGGTGTATAGGTTTTTGCTGGGGAAAAAGAAGTAAAACACTAAAAATTCCCATCAAGTGTTAAAGAGATTTTTCAAGGGGAAAAAATAGTTAAAAGAGGGTGAATGTCAGCTTAATTTTATTTTATTTTCTTTTGGGTACAATGGAGGCCGAAGCAAAATTACAAAGCTCGATTGCGAATAATGCTTCGCCCCTTTCCCTCATCAATGTACTCTCCTCGATTCTTAATATATGTCTTCTTTTAAACTTGCCATTGGAGCAATTAGGCGCTAAGAAAGAAAAATGAACGCGGAGGAGCACCCAATTCGAAAATGCACTCTGATAACATTTTAGACAAAAAATTAAATTATTTACAGTGCAGGTGTATATAATTTATTCTCTTTAGTAAATTAAAGGAAAGAAATTACTCCGAACCGGGCCGCATCGTTGGGGTACGTGACATCATAAATGGGTCGTAGACACATAATCGTGTGCCTTGTGAAAAATGGAAACGAATTAATTTTCCAGCAAGAAATTGAAAGCAAATGCTTCTTATTCTTTATTAATTTTCAAAGTACAGTGTATATTCTTTATTAATTTTCAAAGTACAGTGTATGGAATCCGAAAATTGAATTAGGTGGGGATCGAGACCGTGTTTTAAATCTTTACCGAGTGAAGAAAGCCAAATCAAATTTGTCCAGATTTTGGTTTAAATAATTGTGGCGTCGGCAATATCTAGCAAAACTAAGAACAAAATTTATATCGGTATGCAAAACTATTAAAACAACTAAATTAAATAGTACATAATTTGGAAAATTCATAATTTTTTAAATTTCTTTCCTGTACTTAATAAATTTAGTTGACCTTATCCTTGTTGTGCTTACCAGGCAAATCTTACAACATTGCCTGGTAATTAATTAATGACCCCAAAGAAATTAGAAAAGAAACCTCCAAGTCAACTTTAAACTTTAAAGTACAGTTGTGTTCGGAATCTTTGAATGCATGTAAACTCATGTGCATAGAACGGTTCAGATCGCAGTTGTTTCCGGAGTTATATGTTTTGAAGGTATGCGCATAGCATTCAAATGACGATTGCAACCCCCTTAAATTATACAGGAAGAATGCAAAATTATGAAAAAAAATCAATTTTCCTCTTGACGTCTAAGTGTCTAGTTACTAAGAAAATTGTAAGATCCACGCCTTCAATTTACGGAAAAACTTTCGTGGTCAGAAGAAGAAATTTTATTTTTTCTGCTAAACTCTCTGTCAACATAACACATACGGAGTACAAAACTAGATCTTTTCTTCATTGTTCTTGAGAAATTCTCTGCGCAACATTTCCGACAAGTGAAGGGAACTCAAGCTCTTCAATACCAAATTTGCCGTCTTTCAAAGATATATAATTCAAACTGTACGTAATGTCAAAAACTAAGAAGAATGTCTCAGGGCATCGACCAGTATTTTGCAAGTCGTTTTAACATGTACTCACAAATGAAAAGTTAATTTAAAAAAAAAAAAAAACAATTGGAGTAATGAACTACCAGCTTGTTGTGGAATTATACCCCTGCTCACCTTCGCCACTTAAACAACTCAAATGTGGACCAAAAAAAAAAAATGAATTTTCAAGGTCAAGAAACGAATATAAATTGGAAAGATCACATTGACCTCTACTTAAGGCATCTGGTGATTTCTCTTCACAAAAAAAAAAAAAAATTTGAAGAAAAAATAAAGTCATATACAGCAATCCAAAAACCTCCTTTGTGACTTTTGAGATCACATCGGCATTTCATGCCGCAGTTGTTATATGATAGAAGTACATGAAAATCGTGATTTTTTCTCTTACCTATTAGCATTAGCATATTAAACCAATAGCCTAACAAAGCCTCCTTCTGCTCACCACCATTTTCCAGCACCTAAACTTAACCATTGTTGTAAGTTGCAACCACCTCCTCCATCGCCGCCCCCCTCCCCCTCCCCGTTGTCTTTTCTACCCTTTATCGCGTACCTCGACGAGCAAAATAATTTTCTTCTCAAACACATGTAAATAAATAGGAAGTAAGGGCCTTAGCCTTTTTCAGGATTCGCATCCAATATGTCGTAATAGTTATATTTCAAAGAGAACTAAACGACATAGCCCCCGGTACTTTTCATGCTTTTAAGATTGCGATGAAATTAGGAAATTTTCCTTGAATAAGTATGAAAAATGTATGCATAATCCACATGTGGATTGATGTGATATTCACACTTAGTAAAATCAGAATCTCCTCAATGTATAGTTTGACATGCTTGTTTTCTCTTACTATATAAAAGCCAGATTCCCATTTTGGTCCTTCAGAAGCGAAAGTTGCAAAAACATTTGACACCTAAGAAAACTTTGGAGTTTGGACATTGCCGGTTGCTTTTCATCTTTTCAGCATATATAATTTGCGAGAAATTATTCGGTGCCCCAAAGGCAAGGCCACGTGTTGCCCCGACCTGTTTTTTTTTTTTTATCCGCAGGTGCCTCCACCTTAAATATCTACTGACACGCGTTTTCTTCTCCTCTATTCCACTAGACACAATCTTTTCTCTAAAATTAAGTGTTTCAAATTTCAATACATTTGAATGGATGAGAAGATTTTATTTTTTTATCATTTAATTCTAAATGGTCAAAATTAAATTTTTACTATAGGGCTCTCGTTAATTAACCCTAAGAAAGTCTTAGAATCAAATATCTCTTAGGACTAACCAACGAGAGCCCTATAGTTAAAATTTAATTATGACCCTTTAGAATTAAATGATCAGATAAATAAAATCTTCTCACCCATTCAAACGGATTGAAATTTGGAACACTTAATTTTTCAACATTCAGTTTATATATTAAAAAATATGGTTAAAAAATTAAGTGCTTCAAATTTCAATCCGTTTGAATGGGTGAGAAGATTTTATTTATCTGATCATTTAATTATAAAGGGTCATAATTAAATTTTGACTCTAGGGCTCTCGTTGGTTAGTCCTAAGAGATATTTGATTCTACGACTTTCTTAGGGTTAATCAACGAGAGCCCTATAGTCAAAATTTAATTATGACCCTTTAGAATTAAATGATCAGATAAATAAAATCTTCTCACCCATTCAAACGGATTGAAATTTGAAGCACTTAATTTTTTAACCATATTTTTTAATATATAAATTAAATGTTGAAAAATTAAGTGTTCCAAATTTCAATCCGTTTGAATGGGTGAGAAGATTTTATTTATCTGATCATTTAATTCTAAAGGGTCATAATTAAATTTTGACTCTAGGGCTCTCGTTGGTTAGTCCTAAGAGATATTTGATTCTAAGACTTTCTTAGGGTTAATTAACGAGAGCCCTATAGTAAAAATTTAATTATGACCCTTTAGAATTAAATGATAAAAAAATAAAATCTTCTCACCCATTCAAACGTATTGAAATTTGAAACACTTAATTTTAGAGAAAAGATTGTGTCTAGTGGAACAGAGGAGAAGAAAACGCGTGTCAGAAGATATTTAAGGTGGAGGCACCTGCGGATAAAAAAAAAAAAAAAACAGGTCGGGGGCAACACGTGGCCTTGCCTTTGGGACACCGAATAATTTCTCATAATTTGCTGGGCGTGAAAATTCCAAGGAATTTTGGTTTAAGTGGATTTACATCTAAAATGATGTGGCAATTGCACTTTTAAGAGTGCCAAGAAGCCTTTGGCCCACAACATCATGAGTATACTTTGGTTCTAGGAGAAATGAGGTCAAGAGTACAACTCTTCTTCCAATGTGCTAATAACTATTCCAAAAAAACTAATTTTTCGCCAATTAAAGAAAAAACAATAACACTTTCGGAGTTATTCCTGGTCTCGATGGTTGCATTTGGAAACTGTTCAAACCTTATCAACCACAGAGACACAGGTCACTAAAAAGATCCTTAAACTTCCCATTTTTGAACAAACAAAGGAAATAAGAATGAGAGAGTTCATGTCCAAACTCCAAATAGGGACTTTTTGTTCCCATATCAACAAAGAGGATGAAACCTGTCCACAGAAACTGATTCCAGAGTGCAATGTAAAAACATAAATAACTTGTGATCTGAATATTATGCTTCAATCACCAAAAAGGGATTCAAAACACTACAAAAGAAAGGAAAATGTTTTCTGAATTAAACAAAATTCTTCCCTCAAGACCGTCGCTGGGCAAAACATAGCAAAGCTACTGAATCCCAAATGAAACTACTTGTGATGAAACCTACTGATGAGCATCCCAAATGAGAGAATGATTAGTAATATGACTAGGAAAGACTACTGGATGGTCTGGAACGAAAGATCCTTCAGTTGCTGAGGATCCACCTCCGAGGGTGTACGAGTAAGGGCGCATTGGGCAGTTGTCGTCTTTGGGAAAGCGATGACATCCCTGATGGAATTAGCACCGGCTAACAGCATTACCAACCTATCCAGCCCATAAGCAATTCCTCCTGCACCAGAGAGAGAGGCCGGTGGATTTAGCTCTAAAAGAGAGGGTCAGTCAATTTAGTTCTGAGGCCCTTTTTTTTTTGTTCGGATTAAAACGTCGAATGATCATAATTCTAAAAAGACCACATCCCGTGGTTGGTTGAAACTTTTGCAGCTGTGTTCCCACGATATAAAATATATAGAATACTATCAATCCAAGAGGATTATTGATCATTTATCACTTCATTATTTGTCCAGTCAAAGAATAAAGGCATGAAAGTAAATACAGCCCTTCGTAACTAAAATGGAAACAATTCCCATTACCCAACAAAACAAATCTCAGAGCTAGCAAATGCATGGCTTCCATTTAGGATATCTTCATATCGATGAGGAGATACTGCTATATAAACCCATCAAGGCATCCAAGTTAACCAACCCACCACAATGGCTATCAAAGCAGAAAGCACAATTCTGCCTTGTCACTGATTGGCTACCATGCATGCCCATGCTGAAAGAATCAAGGTGGAGTACGAAATCAAAACTTTCATAATAAGGTAAAGCAGTACTTTCCACCCAGACCAGCAATGCATCTGAGTACGGTCATGTGAAATTTATAGCAAGGCATAAATGTTATTCCAGAAAAATTCTGAGGGTCAAAAACAATCTCTTTGCCTAGAGACTATGGCAAGGAGCAGTTGGGCCTAGCATTGACAAATCCTTGTGAAAAACATGAGGACAGTTCAATATCTCCATGAGCTATAGGTGGCTTTCTATTACACATCAGTATATCACCATTTACTTCCATGCCAATGGAGATTTTAGTGGCTTCATGTTTTTGTCTAAAGTGATGGCATACCATCAACCACAAGGTCCACAACTATGTAGATACATGGCATAGTTAAAAATAACTTGAAAAATACATCATACAGGATGGACGAAATATAACAAAACACGCTTGAAGATTTTTGTTAGTTAGATGATGACAACTATGGAAAGGGTAAAATTTCATACCATGCGGAGGAGCACCCATGTCCAAAGCCTCCAACAGATAGCCAAACTTTGCTTCGGCCTGCAGAAGAAAATACACTGTTACAGTAAAAACAAAGGCACTGGAATTGATAATTAGTTACCAGCTCCTGAAGAGTCCCCTCACCTGCCCAGGGGAAATGCCAACAATTTCCAAAACTTTTTCTTGGATTTCACGCTTATAAATTCTCAAGCTTCCTCCACCAATCTGATAGCACCACACCAACCAAGTAGAGCAAGTTGAATTTCATGTGGAACTGATGACAACCTTCAAACAATTAAATGTATTAGCAAGTAAAGTACCATGAGCACATACCTCAACTCCGTTGTAAACCATGTCATAAGCTAAGGCACGAGCAGAGGAAAGATCCTCCATATCCTCGGGGTTTGGAGCAGTGAAAGGGTGATGCAAAGCCTGCAATAGAACAAAAGTTTCACAATGCAGAGCATCAACAATATAGGGAAGATGTATAGATAGAAATAGGGGCCCACTGGTTCAGTGGTCAAAACTCAAGCTATTAACCTTGAGCTTATTCGTTCAAACATGAAGGCAATGAATCGGACCACCTATCCCAGGCCCCATTAATGGAGACTAAACTAGGTCTAGTTTTTTTCCCCCTCATCAGCAGATGCTAGAAAAATAGCACTATTGACTTAAAAAACACCACAAGCAAGAGTAAGATATAGTACCACTTTACTCAAAAAGAAAAACTAAACATCAGATTCTTCTTGACTACAGACAGAACCATGCTAACAGTTTCCGCAATGACATTACAGCAAAATCATACTTGTTTGCGAATAAAAAAATGTAAGTATTTCAATTTCCTAAAAAGAAACACATAATACAAAACACAACATGGTATGGGAAACTACCACTTCTTTTCCCATGAATAATAACCATAGCAATTAACAAGCTAGACAGACAGACCTCAAGCCTTTGCTCCGAACTGTTCCATTCAAACATCGGGAAATCGGTCACCCAGAGAATTGAATGCCTGGCCTACATACCGGAAACCAAAAATAAAAAACAATGTGAGAGAAAGGGAGATAACTGGGGATCGAAAACTTTCCATGTTGAAGGCACAATACAAGCACACCTGGTCAATCAAGCCCAACTCATGTGCCACATACACCCGTAGCCGGTCTAAGGTTTTATTAACTGAGACATGGTGACCCACAACAAACAAGATAAGATCACCGGATCCAGCAGAGCATCGTGTTAGTAACTGCTCCTTTTTTGATGGATGTAAACTTGATACTAGTGCAGGAATCCCCTCAATAGCCCCTATAAGCAAAATTACAGATCCAGTGAGTTGTGAGCCATATAAATCCCTTCGCTAAAATTGAGATTGCCTGTTTTCGTTCATTACCATCATCCAAGACCTTAAGGAAAGGCAAACCCTTAGCTCCAGATTTGATTGCTTCATTGTAAATATCACCTTTCTTAAGGGCTGTGTTTGAATAGCTTTTTACTCCTGAAGGCACACATAACACCTTTATAACTCCCCCACTTGCCAGGGTATCTGTAAAAACCTTGAATGAGGAGTCTGCAAAAATATCAGATACCTGCAGTTGCCACAAAGACAACAAACGGTAGGTATTCTTTCAAGAAACACCAAACCACGAAGAACATTTGTTCATCAACATCAAACTGATTTGGAAATCATATCAAACTCCTCCTTATAGGCACTGATATGTTGTTTGTAGTCACATGAACAAATAGATCAGGAGAGAGAGAGAGAGAGAGAGAGAGAGAGAGTTACGTCTCTTAGTTCAAGATCAAAACGAGCATCTGGCCTGTCTGAACCATATCGACTCATTGCTTCAGCATATGAAATCCTTGGGAAAGGATTCGGTAGCTGAACACCTTTGATCTCCAGAAAAACCTACATTAAGCAGAACTAGTGATATGTGGCAGTGACATTTCAGGAACAGCAACACAGAACTAAACTAAGTAGGACATATATAATATGTCTTTAACATCTCGATGCAATACGGTTTCGACTGTCTCACAATGTAGGTGCTAACTGTGTACACTAACTGTTGGTAAGCTAAGATAACTTCATGCACTAACAAGTTTGGCTCCCTACGAAACTACAAATCAAGCTCAAGAATTTTTTAAGGCTCAAAAGGTGATGTCAGACACTAAGCGAAGCTCATTTTGACTTAACAAGCCTGAGCCATGCTGAAATGGATTATGCTCGAAAAGGACTTGGCCCGGTCATTTCAATTATCGATTCGCACTATACACAAGTTATTGCAATAGAGAAGCGGCTAAATATTCTACTGCATGCTACATATTTTGAGTAAAACCTTGGTTTTGGAGCTTTGAAAAGCTTGCAAGATGCAATAAATTGATTGAACTCTTAACTCTTTGCTTCAACCTACGGCCCTAAGGACATACTCTGAACCGAAGCAAAGCTAACCCAAACCTATCCATGTCCAAGAAGAATTCCAGTGATCAGTGGCCTGGTTCCACCCTGAATCAGCTTAAGAAAAGCCATCAAAAGATACAAAACATTTGATATAAGAATGCTGATTCATTGCTTATCAAAAAAAAAAGAGAGAGAGAATGCTGATTCATTCCATGCCACATAAAAACAGAACTAACTTGGCCAAGTTTTTCCTTAGCTGCTTGTATAGTTGTATACCATGAAAATCTTTTTATTCTCAAACTGGAAACCCATTCTCGTAATCTCGTTATGATAAATATGGGTAGTCACAGAGGGTATTATGACCAAAAAATTGAGGGGATTCATATCTCCAGATCGACCTTGCCCTACTTGAAGTTGAGCAAAGGCTTAGCCAACCCCTACTCAAAGTCTAAAGTTGTAAATCGACAAGAAAAGGTTTCACTTTACCCCCACGTAAACATATAAAGGATATGTTCAAAAAAAGCTAGCCTATGAAGCACCGACACCTCTAGAGGTCAACGTTTCGCAGTGTCTGGACACGTGGAGACACCTCGGGGACATGGCGGGACACCGATGGGGACACGACTGGGGACACAGCAGGGATCAAAGTGTAATTTTAAAAAAAATTGGGGTCAAACTGTAATTTTTTAAAATTTTGGGGTCAAACTGTAAATTTTAAAAAAAAAATCAGAGGTCAAATTGTAATTTTTCAATAGGGTTGTATTGAACTTATAGATGTCTTGTTTTGTTTGAATGGTATTAGAACTATGAATTTTTCCTTTTGTCCACATTTTGCCGTTTAAATTTGGAAAAAATTGAAAAAAAATATAAACAAATAAATAAATATACACGTGGTGTGTCCCCTGCAGTGTCCGTGTCCCCATTTTTTTGGAATTCCATTGTCCATGTCTGCGTCCGTGCATCATAGAAGCTAGCACATCATATGATTTCCAAGTTCATCTAAATTCATGGGTGATTCCTTACAACTTGATAGCCTGAACACTGTCCGAGAACATTTACTTGCAACTGGTACATGTATCTCGCTCTCATACTATCCTTTTCTCTATTGTATCAGTTGATTTTTTATCACAGTGCTTCAGCATCTAGTTATATCAAAATTTTAACCACCTTGCAACAAACATTCTAACCTGTCTAATCAAATCTTCATTGAGCCTCAGCATGTTCTCCAAAGGAGTGAAAGCCATCTCCATATCCAGTTGTGTAAACTCAGGTTGTCTATCTGCCCTAAGATCTTCATCCCGAAAACATCTGCAAAGGACGAAAACTAAACTCATTTCTTCCACAAAATTTGGAGGATATCTTGCTGATTGTTGACATCAGCACAACCATTAATAGGCACTCAAGAAAAACTACACATTGTTAACAGAAATTAAAGCTGTGAAGAGATCACTTACATAAAGAGAAAAAGAAAGGGAAGACAAGAGAATGTCAAAATAAAATCAAAGTAGGAAAGTAAAAAATATATTGGCAGAATACAGAAATCACTGAGCACAGTTGAGAAAGGAGCACAGCAATTAATTTATATCTAAGTATCCATTCAAAAAAAAAAAAGGACTTACCTTGCTATTTGATAATACTTATCAAAACCAGAGACCATTAGCATCTGCTTAAACAGTTGTGGACTTTGGGGCAAAGCATAGAATGTTCCTGGCTTCAGAATATGCAGTAGAGTGAATCAGATTTGCAAGCCCTGATGGCAATAAGTAGCCAAGTGACAGCAGGGAACATTATGTACCTGAACCCTTGAAGGCACTAAGTAATCTCGGGCACCTTCTGGAGTAGATCTAGAGAGTATTGGAGTCTCAATCTACCTTATAACCATGAAAAAGGACAGGGTCAAAATGAAGTATGAATGTAGAAAATAAAAGCAAACTGAAAGCATTATATTCAAGAGAGAAGTTAAAAGGTGAATTCAAAATTCAAAGTACAGTACCTCCACAAAACCATGTACATCCTCTAGGTATCTTCGAATGAGTTTCACCACTCTATGTCGCAGCATTATATGGGAGTTCATTTGTGGCCGGCGCAAATCAAGGCAACGATATCTAGTAACATGCATTTAATACATTCTAATCAATAGTAATAATAGAATCAGGCATCAAAACTAACACAAACATGGGCAAGCATATCTATCAATGTTAGAGGTATCCTAAAATGAATCAAAATAGTTTGTGGAAAGGAGAGTAAGGAATCTAGTAGCAACCTTATAGAATAAGGAGGATAAATCTGAAAGGTAAACTCCAATGTCCGATTACCACTTGTATAATTCTAAAGGATGTATGGGTAACCTTAGTTAAATTACCGTTTGTTATGAGGTTGCCCCTTCTGCAGGGAGAGGAAGGGGAGTCTCAGCAGTTCAAAGTTCAAACTACTCTTACGTCTTAAAAGGAAGAGAAACTATAATAATCTCGTACGTGGGTCATTGTGACCATAAACAGGCTGATTGCTTATGTATAGTTCCTTTTCAGTTCAAAAGAGTATAATAAACATATGAACATTAGGCTTGAGTTATCAGGTGAGGGAAAAAAGAAACTAATTAGAAACCAAATAAGAGGTACTTATATGTGCTTGACAAACAGGTAAATAACTAAAACATCACCATCGACAAATGCCAAATGTAAAGATTTCTTAGCATAGATGAGCTCAATTTTAATCAAGCTACCTCAAACGGATTTCCTCCTTAACAGAATCTTTTGCATCATCTGAGGAAGTAACCAAGAAAGGCAATTTAGATCTCACTGCATTCAATACTTGTACATGCTCTGCAGCAACCTAACATGCATACCAAAATAATGTTAAAACATGAGGAAAAGACTTAAAGACAGGTAAAAAAATACATAAAGCACAATCCAAATGATAAACAGATAAAGCCTTATCATGATGCTCCTCACTTCTACCTCACCATTATCAGGTGCCTTTTATAATTTTTACGGTTTACTTTGCCCACCAAAAAATGGTAAGCCCAGATTCAATCCTTTGTCTTTTTTGGGCCACCAAAATATAAGCCAATTAGGATCCTGCCTCTGTTCCCATTACATTCAACACTAATAAAAATAAACTTTCAGACAGGCCAGCCTAGGAGTACTGGTATGTACCACACAAACAGCAAAAACAGACAGTCACACAATTCTGACCAATACAGGATAGGTATCTATGCTCTTAACACTGTTCATTTAGTAACTAGACCAACTATTTGATTGCATCTCACATTTCTCAATGGATATAAAACATTCGAGCTGAGTAGAAACCAAGCTACCGACATAGTTGAGTGGAAAAACGAAATCAATAAACAGTAATGACTGTCTCGATACAAACGTGAACTATGACATAGACTCGTATCCATGGGTCCTAACATTGAGTGCGTTTATGGAACACTATGGCATTTACCTCTATCATCCCAGTCTTCATTTTCTTGTTGACCGACTCACTGGGCCTACACCGAACAACACCTTCAACAGCAATCACATACTCAAGCCTCAGATCATTTACAACAGAATGAGCATCCGGGAACTCATCTGGCAGTGTGGTAACCTGAAAGTAGACAATGCCAACATCAACTCTAAAGTCTATATGATATCACTGATAATAGTGCAACATTGCCAACAATTGCATTTAAAAAGACAATTCGAAAATGGGAGCAATTCCAACTTAATACTACTACCAAAAAAAGGCCCTACAAGCTGACAACAAAACACCCCTCCAGAACGACACTTACTTCCTCAAACGTAAATACAGTTGGCATGGTTCAAAATTGGTAAGCTAATCCACCACCGCACCCTTTAAAACTGTAGAAGCTCTTGTACCGTGTTAGAAAAGTAAATTCCGTGACCAAGACGCCTAAACGAAGTAAGAAACGGGAATACTAAACTCGTTTAAACAGGAAACAACATAATAAAACCTTCAAAGTACGACCGCGTAATAGTTCCAAATATCATGCTAACACAACCAAAAAAAATAAAAATATTCCTTTAAAATGGGCTAATACTCCCTCCGTCCAAATTCATTCGTCCCTTTTGGATTTCCTAAGTACGTACTTATTATTAAGAGAACATCTTCATTGCACTTGTCTTCTTTTTTTTTTTTCTTTTTTACCCTTCAAAACATCATGGCATGTACTTACTTCCTTTCACAAAGTAATTGATAGTAATGTAAAAGAGTAAACTCATCACTTTTTGCCCATCACTTTCTAATTGGGACAATCTTTTTAGAACACTAAAAAGTGCTAACTATGACCCAAAATTAGTGGCAGAGTATTATTGATAACAGAACGTCAAATGGAATTTTTTTCATCTTGTAAACCTGCACAAGGCCAGTGTGGTCTCTAAGGTTGAGAAAAGTGAGGCCTCCGTGAACCCGGTGAAGCGCGACCCACCCGCAGAGCCTGACCCGGTTACCCACATCGCTTTCGGACAATTCGCCGCACAGTCCAGTTCTGCTGACCCATTCTTGAAAGGGTGTTTCCGGTAATTTAGGGTTAGAACTTAGGGTTTTTTCTAAGGACGTGAACGGAGTTGGTAAAGCGGAAGCGGAGTGGTTGGTTCTTCTACTTATTGGACAAGTATTTGGTTTGTTGAGTGTTTGGAAGTTGAGGTACAGAAGAGAGAGGGGTGCGAGGGAGAGGCGTTTGGAACGGATGGATATGATGGGTAGGGCTCGGAGGAGTATGGACATGGCGATTTTGGAGAGAGAGAGAGAGAGAGAGAGAAGACGGTGGGACGGAAAGCTTATCTGTCTGAGACGAGATGGGAGGAATATAGGACTGAACTCCGAGCTGAAGTATCAACGCCGTGTACTATAACCCAGGGGCCCCTTTGAGAGGCAGAACTTCTGTGATGCTCACAAGTGGTATGGGAGCATCATACTCCCAATAAATTTCAGACAACACTTACCATTCACTAAGGCAACACTTACCATTCACTAAGGCATAACTTATCACACTTGTGTGGTAAGTTCTGCCTTAGTGAATGGTAAGTGTTGCCTTAATGAATGGTAAGTGTTGTTTGTTCTGTGGTAAGTAATCCTCCGTTTTTTAGGTCAAAACCGCCTCGTTTTGTAACCAAACCACCCTATTTACAAAACGAGGCGGTTTTGACCTAAAAAACGGAGGATTACTTACCACAGAACAAACAACACTTACCATTCACTAAGGCAACACTTACCATTCACTAAGGCAGAACTTACCACACTTGTGTGGTAAGTTCTGCCTTAGTGAATGGTAAGTGTTGCCTTAGTGAATGGCTTGTGTGGTAAGTTCTGCCTTAGTGAATGGTAAGTGTTGCCTTAGTGAATGGTAAGTGTTGTCTGAAATTTATTGGGAGTATGATGCTCCCATACCACTTGGGAGCATCATAGCATTTGCCCTTTGAGAGGTGCTAATTTCAGAAAAAACCCTTCAGTTCATCGGTCTCTCTCCTATTTCTCGGCTTCCAAATTCAGAATGTTTAAAATACATTTAGATGGCTCGGATGCAAATTTAAATACCACGTGAATTATACTCTATTTGCACTCAAAAATTCCTCCTCCGACTGTGGCCTTAGAGGGCGGGCCAATTTGGCTAATAAAGAAGCGGGGATTATTTTTTTCCTCCATTCAATTTTTTTTTCATATTTATTTATTTTGCTCTAATATTTTACAAGTAGTAATAGTTTGTCTCAACAAAGACAATTTGAAAAATTAAGAATATATGATCTAAACTCAAATTTTCTTATAAAGACGAAAATAAGTTTAAACAAATTGTCCGTCTTGTACATTATTTTGTCTTTAATGAACTATTTTGAATTTTTTTATCATGATTTTAGTTTTTTTATTCCTTCTGTCGATAAATTATTTATCCAAAAAATAATTGTGGGAGAATCACTGACTCCCATAATAAAACCTAACATGGGGCTATCAAGGGAATAGGGGTGTTGCCCAGAGTATAAGACTTAAGAGCTTGTTTGGTTTGGGATTTGAGATTTTGGTTTTTCTCTGCGCATGATCTCTAATAAATTTTATTTGAAATTCGGATCTTCATCTTGAATCAAAATTAGCGATTTTTTGAATTAATCCCGGTATTGGTCCAATATATCAAACTCCTCTTCTACAAATAGAAACTTATTGGAAATATCGCGATCTATTCAGTAAAAGATGAACAGCTCAAATATTACGGAAAATACGGAAAATTCTTGAGGGAATTTTGCGTAAAATCGGATTTCATAAGTTTCTCTTGAAAAACCGGATCAATTTCAGATTTCCTATTATTTAGAATGTTTTCGAAACAATCTAACATCTTTTTCAATTTTTCTAAATGATTATTCCAATTTTGTTCATTTTCGGAATAATCAGGGTAGCTCTCATCATTATTCCAATTTTCGTTATTTGCGGAATAATCAGGATAGCTCTCATCATTATTTCAATTTTGTCATTACTCTTATTTCCCTCTCTATCTCTCTCCACTCAAAAATCCCCTAAAGTTTCACTTTCGTCCCCAGTGCTATTTAGATTTGTACTAAGCCCTCTAACTTTTGATTTTAACTATTACGCCACTCAACTATGACAAACTTTTTAAGCCCAACCGTCAACATCCATTCAAATTAAAGACGAAACGCACGTGAAAGAACTTGAGCCAGCTGAATGTGAGAATAGTTTGGCATAGTTGTTGTCCAGGTCAAGTACAAAAACTTCTTGTAATCCTCATCAAAATTATCACGGACGTGACTACTCATAACCATCTTCAATTCTTATCTTGTTGACTCAACAAGTTCAAAATCAAAGTTGATGTACAAAATTTGCACTATTAATGGCATAAGCACAAACAAAACAAAAGTTTAGTAGTTTAGGAGATGCAATCAATCTCACTAAAAGGTTTGAGACTTCATTTGGTATGTTTATTTTCGACTGAATTCTGCTTACATCATGTGTTTTGTTTAATTTAGTTTGTTCGGATTCCCCCTCATACCAAGGTGATACCTTGTCGTTACTTCAGGCTAGTGAATTTCTAAAGTGTCCATCTAAGAGCATCCACAGTGGAATAAGCAAAAATGAATAAGCAAAGTTTGTCACATCAGATTTTGCTTATTCATTTAGAGGTTGCTAAAGTTAGCAATCTCAAGTTCCACAGTGGTTATTTTTTGCCCATAATCAAAACCATTTCCCTCCAAACTTTTTCCCTTCAATTTTCACTCCAAATTGTCCCGCCGTTCCATCCCCGCCAATTTTTTTCCCGCAGAATATTCAGCCCCCTTCCTTTATCCTTCACTTCACGCCTACTGCCATTTTCACCCATTCCGTATTTCATCCTTTCAATGGAAAATCACTTCTCTCAATCCTCTGAAACTATGGAATCAGAAACCCAAATGGAATCACAATCTGCAACCCAAATGGAATCAGAAAATCAAAGGAAAACAAGGAAAATGAACTACTCTCAATATGAAGATGAAGCGCTAGTAAAATCTTGGCTACATATTTCTGGAGATGCAATGGTCGGAAGGGATCAAAAGTCTACGAAGTTATGGATGCGAGTTCTAGAGAGTTTTCATCAAATTTTGGGCAAAATAACAGAGAGAAATGCTCAAGGCATGCAAAATAGGTGGCAAGCTATTTCGCATGATGTCTCTAAGTTTTGTGGGTATTACAACAAGATCGGACGATTGAATCCAAGCGGATGGAACGATCAAATGATAGTAAGTTAAAAACCAATTAATTTCTTGTTGTCTCCAAAGTTTGGTTATTTTGTGGGTTTTGCTAATTCGTGGTTGCCGATTATAATTAGAAAATTATACTTCAAAATGGAAACAAAACAAAAGAAAGTATTTTTTCCCTGTGAATCAATGATGTTATTTATTGAAAGCATTTACGTGCCGAAAGGAACTGAACACATGTTTCCTGCCTTTTAATTGGGAAAGAAGTTATTTTGTGGATTGTTGCTCCATAAATGATTGTGTGTGTGTGTGTGTGTTTTTTTTTTTTTGTAGCTTGATGAGGCTAAAAAACAATATGGTGAAATTGAGGGTCCATTACAAGCAAAACCGGTGCAATTTTGTAAGTTCAAGTTTGAGCATTGTTGGAAGCTTTTAAAGGACAGTCCGAAGTGGAACGACCATGTTCTCATGCGGAACACATCCAAGGGATGCAAAAAACCTTCAAACCCACAAAGCCAAGTCATTGGTTTGGATGATCTGGGCACTCCACCACCATCTACTTCATCAACACAATGTTCAATTCCCCTTGATGAGTTCAAGTCACAGGATGATGAACACGACCAAGTCCGACCGGCTGAAGGAAGACGAAAAATCAAAGCAAAAAGAAAGAATGAATGGAGAGATGAGGAGTCAACTTCGTTCTTGAAAAGCATCAATGAAACACTTGCACAAACTGCAATGATTGAGAAGGAGAAATTGGAGGCCAAGAAGAATTCTGAGAAGGAGAAATGGGAGGCCAATAAGAGAAGAACTGAACAAAAAATAATGCGTGAAGAAATGAAAGTGATGAGGCAATCTATGGTGGGACTCACACCCGAACAAGCAGCTTATTGGAAGCTACAACAATCACTCATTGTTGAGCGCTACAAGGCAAATGGTTTCTTGACGGATCTTGAGACCAATGAAAATAATTATGATTTTAACTTCTAGTTAGGGGTGGATTTGAATATGTTTTTTGCTGCGCAAGTGAAGATTAAAGCAGTAATGTTTGAATTATGTTATTTTGTTATTGTCGATTTGACATTCGGGAATAATTTCTCAAGACTTTGACATTGCAATCCCTTTATGTTGAGTTATGCTTCACTTGATCATATATATGTTTTCCCTTTTGATAGTCTCGGCTGCTAGTTTATTTTTTGCTTTGGTTCTTTTGTTGCTTCTGCTGTGGTTGATTGTAACAAGGCCTAATGTAGAGTAAAGAGGCATAAAAAATGGATATATATCTCATTCTAGTTCCTAATTGCAACAGAAGATGATTACAATGACCTTGAACATCAAAAGATATATTCCAAATAACACAAACAGTACTACATAAAAAAAAATGGCGTCCAAGATACATAAAAAAGAAATGGCCTCCAAGATACATTCTATTGTTGACTGAATTGGAATTAAAATCGTCCATAATCAATTCACAGCAACAATCAGAGATGTTCATCTCCGCGGCGGTTCCACAAATGCTCAATGAGATCCAATTTCAATTGACTATGCGTTACCTCGCTTGTCATAGCCTTAATTCGGCTAATATGATTGCGTCGAAGTAGGTTAACATCTCGATTAAAAGCCACAGGTTCATACGTTTCCCCTTCGGGGGGTGCCCACTCCTCAGGATCTTCCTCATTCTCCACTATCATATTATGAAGTATAATGCACGTCTTCATAATAAGGCCACATTCTTTTCGATCCCAAAGGCGTACCGATCCCTTCACAATAGCAAATCGGGCTTGCAAAACCCCAAAGGCCCGCTCTACATCCTTTCTTACAGCCTCTTGTGCTTCAGCAAAAAGCTTATGTTTTGCAGTGACTGGATGGCTAATTGTCTGAATTAGTGTTGCCCACTTCGGATATATGCCATCAGAGAGGTAGTAACCCATTGAGTATAGATGCTCATGTACAAAAAAATTACATGCTGGAGCTTCACCTGACACAATACGGTCGAAGAGATGAGAATTATGTAAAACATTAAGGTCATTATTTGTACCTGCCATTCCAAAGAAACAATGCCATATCCAAAGGTTGCGCGTCGCAACAGCCTCTAAGATGAGTGTTGGGGCTCCAATTTTTCCATTCACATGACTGCCGTGCCATCCAGTTGGGCAGTTTTTCCACTTCCAATGCATGCAATCCAAACTTCCAAGCATACCGGGAAAGCCTCTAGCGGCATTTTCTGCAAGGATGTGTTGAATGTCCTCCTCGGTTGGAGTTCTCAAGTATTCACTTCCGAAAATCTCAATGACAGCATTGCAAAATTTTCTCAAGGTTTTCATAGTAGTGGTCTCTGCTATTTTAAGGTACTCATCACACTGATCAGCTGCCATTCCATATGCCAACATCCTGATTGCAGCTGTGACCTTTTGTAGAGAAGATAGACCCAACTTGTGAGCAGCATCTTGGCGTTGCTGGAAGTTCATCGGATCATGCTGTAAAACAGCGTCATGGATGCGCATAAAGAGTGGTTTTTGCATCCGGAATCGTCGACGAAACATTTCATCAGTATATAGGCATCCATCAACAAAGTAATCTGTCATCAAAATTTTTGCAGCCCCAACCCTATCACGAGGTATGTATCGTCGTGATTTACTAAAACCATCCGAACGAGGTCTTTTTTTTTGTCGCTGCCTTTCATATATATTTGTTGCAATAGCAGCACCTCGGTATATTGATTTCAGCCCACCATCGTCAGAAGAGGAGGAGGAGGAAGATGAGGAGGATGAGGATGTGGAGGATGAATCAAAGTCATTGTGGGAAGACATTTAATCCAGGGCTTTGTCCTGCATCACAAGAGCATCTGCACATAAGTTTAATGCAAATAAAAGTAGTGCATCATCAAACTCTTTCTAATCACTAGTAGTAGAGCAAAAAATTTCTAATCACTAAAATTTACACCAGTTCAATCCCATGGTTTAGTATCATAGCATATGAGATGAAATTTCTAATCACTAATACTCTTTTTAATTTGCACATGAGATGAAATTCATCAAGCCTCTTGCACCCTTCAGATTTTAGCTCTCCATGGTTTAGTATCATAGCAGAAGCATATAAAACTGTCACGAAATCGAGCAATCAACTCAAGTAATGAGTTCAAATAAATTAGGAGTGGCTGGATTTTTTGGAAAGCTATCACTTTTTGGAAGCTTTCAACCTTTGCTCTTTCAACTCCTACTCTTGGAGGGCTAAGAGAAGCTATCTGGGGTTTTATTACTCTTATCAACTCCCAAATGTGTGGAGGGCTAAGAGTTTGTCAGGAGATTTGTTACCTCTGGAAAATATCAGTAATGTCTCTTACAACTTCTACTTTTTGGAGGGCTAAGAGAAACTGTCTTTGTATATAATTACTCTTTTCAACTCCCAACTCTGTGGAGGGCTAAGAGTTTGCTGGGTGAATTTGCTTTATTCTCGGATAGCTGCGGTCAAGACTTGATGATATCATATGGTACAATGTTGGTTTCGAGGGAGAATACGATTTTGGGCTAAAACTGTCTGTGGTGTATGTACTCCTATTATTCCCCAACTCTGGAGGGTAAGAGTTTGCTAGGTGAATATGTTATGATTTCAGATTGATGTGGTCAAGGCTTGGTGCTATGCTCCAAGTTTGTTTTCGAGGAGGATCTTGAATTTGGGCTATAGTTGGAAATCTGTGAAAGCTTGGGTGAACTAGTTGTCTGACTTGGAAATTTGTACAGCCTACCCACACACATGCACGCACATATATATGAGAAATTTTTCAATCCTACCCCCAAAATCACAATATAGTAAAAGCTTTCACACACTCAGCTTCGTCCCCTATCTCTCTTAGCCTATTTGAAACCTTCGTCCCCTATCTCTGTCAGCCTATCGAATTAATTCGATTAATTCGCCTGTTCGTCCTAGGATTCAACAACCTTCTATCGCAAAAATCTCCATCCCGTGTTGAATAGGAAACTATAATTTGTCGACAGAAAAAGGAAAAGAAGAGAGAATATGGGTACCTTAATCCGGCGTCGATTGAGAGGGACAACCTTCAATTTGTGGTAGAAACGGTGAGAATGAAGAGGAAAGCAGAGAACCCAAAGGAAAGAGGAGAGAGAAGGAGCGTGCGTTGGCCGTGCACCAGTTTTTTTAGTCAACCAATTAAGATGCGCGTGTTGCCCAAGTAGGAGACCTCCGGGTTATAAAAACTTGTGTAGGTGGGGTCCCACTAGTTTTGATTATTGACAAAACATTGCTAGCTTTGATTATTAAAGAGCCAAAATTTGATGAGTTGTTAAGGGGTTGTTAAATTTGATTATTCCAATGTGAGCACTTTTTTGATTCAACATTGTTAACTTTAACAATTTTTTGTTTTGCTTATTCCACTGTGGATGCTCTAATATATACAGAATGCAAGAAGACATGAGTTTTCTTACTCCCGGATCACTGAAAAAATAAATAGTGAGAGATATGCAGAAGATGGTCTACCTTTAGTTATAGTTGTTCGTAGTTGAAAATGGGTTTTGTCACAAACTTGATGAATTTCTAAAGTGTCCGTCTAATATATACAGAATGCAAGAAGACACAAGTTTTCTTACTCCCGGATCACTTAAAAATTAAATAGTGAGAGATATGCAGAAGATGGTCTACCTTTAGTTATAGTTGTTTGTAGTTGAAAATTGGATTTTGTCACAAACTGAATATAATAACTTTATGCGTGTATTACGTATAACATAACCATATACGAAGATAGTTGACATGAATTATTAGCACCAAAACATAACTAGCTTGACAGTAACCGTTGCTCAAAACAATGGTGCACATCAGGTAATTTAACATTGACACCATTTGAAAATAATATTGTACTGTCTTCCCCAATGTTTTGTTTTCGGAGAAATAACCTTTGCGCCTTGTTGGAAACAATGTTACTTGGGGAGAAAATGCAGACACCATTTGAGTACAACGTTGCACCCCAACGAAGACGGTTGAGTTGTCATTGTGCTGTCTTAATCTAATTTATTTAGAAAATGATGACCTATGACGCGTTTTGATAATTAGTACCCGATAAGAACATTTTCGGCATTAATAAATATTCTTAGCAAACACGTACTGTACCATCATTTTCCCCAATTTATTTGGTTTGCAAAAAAAAAAAAAAAACCATTGCGCCATGAACGAAACAACGTGGCACCTCGTACGAATATGGAAGAATTTTTCCCAAGTTCACTATACCACTTTCCAAACCCACTAAGTCCATTTCTAAATTCTTTAACCTCCTAAGTCCACTAACCTATTAGTAAAGATATAATAACACTGGTTAGTCTAATATACCCCTACTTTCAAAAAATCTTTTATCCTTTTTTTTCCTCCATTCCCCTTTTTTTCTCCCTTTTTTCCCCCATTCCCATTTTTTTCTCAGATTCCTCCATTATAAAACCCATCCCCCCTCCCCCCTTTTCCAGAAGAACAAAACCCAGAAGAACAGGAGAACAAAACCCAGACGAACAAAACCAAAACGATTTCCCATTAGAAACCACAGACGAACTCCTCAAGCACTCAAATACCGGCGTCGTCTCCGTCGCCGTCGTCAAGCACTCGATTGCCGTTGTCACTCCAACAACGAGATCAACGGACGAAAAACAGAGATCAACCCACGTCCCAGACTTCCTTCGTCGTCGATCGCCCTTCGTCGCTGACATCGTACTCCTCCTTGCCGTCGTCCTTCGTCGTCGATCGTTGCCCTTCGTCGCTTTTGCATATATGTATATATAGTTTCTGATTTATATAACATTATATATGATCTACTGTTTCGTAAGACATTTTATATGATGTTCTGTTGCTTTTGCATATATGTATATATAGTTTCTGATTTATATAACGTTATATACAATATACTGTCTCGTAAGACATTATATATGATGTTCTGTCGCTTTTGCATATATGTATATATAGTTTCTGATTTATATAACGTTATATACGATTTACTATCTCGTGAGACATTATATATGATGTTCTGTTCAACAAATATATAGGGTTATATATGGTTATATCAATGTTGGTAACTGAGTCCAGTTCAAGGTATATATAGGAACTCATTAGCAAAGCACAATTGAACAGTTAATAATATATAAGTTAGGGTTTTGATTGCGAGTAGATATGATTATATCAAACTATGATCATTATATGTTCTACTTTATTGAATTGGTCCACGCAGCGGCTTTACTGACTTATTATTTGTGCAGTTGTTCAAGGGGTGAAGAGTATTAAGTTACATGTGAAATCGACCGTGAAGAAGGCGATGGCGACAAAGGGAAAGAAGTTACAAGATCTCTTCTTTTTTTTTTCCATTTTTTTTAGAGTTAGAAAGGACAGAATCTCATGTATAATGTTATAAGGCTATATGTTTATTTTTTGTCACACTTATTACGTTTTTTTGTTTATATTTATTTATGTGGCAAAATAATACACATATAAAGTTTTTTGTTTGTTTTTGCATTGTAAACATATATAAGATTATTTATATATGGTTATCAGAAATTAGTCAATGAAGCCGCTGCGTGGATCAATTCAATAAAGTAAAACATATAACGTTATATGTGAATTTCTATGCTGTGAACCTCCAAAAAAATAGAACATATAACATTATATGAAAGCTGCTGATTTGTGTACCTCCCAACAAAAAAAGAACATATATTATTACTCGAAGCAAGTCATTGAGGCCGCTACGCGGACCAATTCAATAAAGTAAAAATATAATGTTATATCGGAGTTTTTGTGCAGCGAAACTCCAAAAAAATTATAGAACATATACCATTTTATGTTAATATATGTACGTTCAGATGTAAACGTGGAATGTTATATGTTCTTGTATTATAATAAAAAAAGTGTTCTTGTATTATAATAAAAAAAGATTTCAAAAACTCATATAACGTTAAATGCGAGCCGATAAATGAGTATATAACGTAAAATGTAAGTATCGCACGTTAAATGAAAACTAATAAACGAGTATATAACGTTATATATGTACAATTACGTTATATACAGTGTATCATAAAAGGAGAATCTCCTGTTGCTTGATTCCAACGTAACTGCTGGGATTTCAAACGTAGAACGGATAATGGACTAAAAATATGGGATTTGAATGGAAATGGTAATCTTCTCTCTCTCTCTCTCTCTCTCTCTCTCTCTCTCGTTTGGACTCTGTTTCTCTCTTGGATATGGGAACAACGTGAATATAGGAGATTTTATAGGAGTAGGATATGAGAGATTTTATAGGAGTGAGATATATCAGATTAACAGTTTTTAAAGATAAGGGTATTTTGGTCTTGAATTAATTCCTTTTTTAATTGAATTGGACTTAAGACCTCACAAAAACCTAATTAGTAGACTAGAGGGGTTATAAAATTTAGAAGTGAATTTAGTGGGTTACAAATATGCTACAGTGGACTTCTCAATAATTTTTTATATGAATATTCAGTGTACCATTTGACGATAACATTGCCCTCGACTGAGAAAACCGGGGTCGTCATTAGGAAGGGTATATTTGTCCGCGAAAATACGGTCCTTTTGTTAATGACTTCGTTAAGTAATTTCGGAAAAGCGGACCAGGAAGGTGCGAAAAACCCACCCATTTTACTCCGACAATCAGAAAGTGCGAAAAACCACAGAGAGAGGGCCAATAAAATCGCGCGACGGCGCGAGAGAGAGAGAGAGAGAGAGTGTGTGAGCAAGAGAAAGAAAAACAGCTGTTGCTGCTCCTCCTCCTATACTTGCAGGCCCAATCCCTCCTCCATCTGAGCGCTTCGATGTGTCCAGGGCTGGGCTAGGGTTTTTGGGAGGGGGTGACATGGCGAGCACATCGCAGCCAATCCGTTTCTGTGGTCCCGCCACCGCCTCCGGCACCGGCAACCTCGATGCGCTCAACCGCGTCCTCGCCGACCTTTGCACCAGAGACAATCCAAAGGTAGTTTTTTCTCTTTTTTTTTGTTTCACTCAATTCAATTGCAGCTGAAGTACTCGGAAAAAGACATAATCTTTCGATCATTATCGTCAATTTGGTTGCTCTCTATGTTAGAAATCTGTCAGTGTCCGAGCATGTCGTCTGGCTCGACTAAAAATCGAAAAAACCGAACTGTATATGTCCGCACAAATGTGAGCACTAGGCGCCTGGGCGTACGCGATGCATGTGAGAATCGTGTTATGCGGGAAGGAGAGTGGAAATCTTCAATTGAGATTGATTGGTAATGAAATCTGAGATGCGGAAGCAGAAAAAGAGGGGAGAAGAAAATTATGGTGGCATGGCGGTTTCTCTAGGTAGTTAAAGGGTAGTTTAGGAAACTAAAGCTGCGAGCCGGCTTCAGAACCTCTGTTCACACCAAGAGGGTTCTTCTGGCTCGACTAAGAATCGGAAAACGAACTGTGGATATATCCACGCATATATGTGTACTAGTCACCTGGCCTACACGACGCTTGTGCAGATCGTATTATGGGAGAAGAAAAGTGAAAATCTTCAATTGAGATTGATTGGTAATGAAATCTGAGATGTGAAACAAAGAAAGTACAAAAGAGGGGGGAAGAAAATTAAGGTGGCATGGCAGTCTCTCTAGGTAGTTAAAGGGTAGTTTAGGAAATTTAAATTGTGACCCGGCTTCATAACCTCTGTTCACACCAAGAGGGGTCTTCTGGCTCGGCTAAGAATTGAAAAACCAAATTGCATGTATCCACATATATGCGCACTAGACGCCTGGGCATACGGGGTGCGTTTGCAAATCGTATTATGCGAGAAGAAAAGTGGAAATCTTCAATGGAGATTGATTTCTAATGAAATCTGAGATGTGAAAGTACAAAAGAGGGGAGCAGAAAGTTAAGGTGGCATGGCAGTCTCTCTAGGTAGTGAAAGAGTAGTTTAGAAAATTAAAGCTGTGAGCTGGTTTCGTAAGCTCTGTTCACACCAAGAGGAGTCCTCCCTTTTGATATAGTCATAGTAATAATAGATAGTATAATACATGTAAACTGCCCTTACGCTCGAACAAACAGTATGATTTTGGAGGTACCGTAGGCATATGCGGGGCTTATATTAGTGCAGAAAGGTGAAAACATATCACCAGGCATGATTGTTGAACTAAATCAGTCAGTGCAGAGTAATCCTCAGCCTATCGTCCCATGGAAACAGTCTTTGAATGTGTTAGGCTCGGTGAGAGACCAAACATGTACAACATACTCGGTCTAACAAGGAAATAACCATCATGTATATCATGAAGGGATGTTTCTCTTCATAATTGGCATATCCATTAATGATAATAGCACCAATGTGGAACTGTACTCCTGATGAAAGGGTTACTTACTCTTACGTTAATTATTACTCACTAAATTTCAGTACGTGGGACTCACACAATTACAAGTAACTGGCGTAAATCACACTAATGACTAAACATGGAAAATGGAGAAGAGAAGAGCAATAAGCTTGGCGGTGTTAGGATTTGGGGTGCATAGTGCTGTGCCTTGTGTTACATTTCAATAAATAACCTACCTCTAAGAGTCAGTTAACGTCCCTCGCCCCTTTGGTCGATTTTCATTTTATTGGCTGGTGGACAGAGTTTAGATGACGAAGAACTGTAGTTTCTGAGTTGTTTTTGTATTTCTGAGAAAGATGGAGTTGTTGGTTGCCTCTTGGCTCCAGGTTTGCCTCAATTTGATTATGCTGGAAGTTAGTAATAGTCAACGGGCATAACTTTACTCTGGGGAAATGCCAGTTTCCTTCTTTCTGCATATGTGGAGAGAAAGGTGGAATGATTGTTGTGTGTTTAGAGGTGGATTTAAGGTGCCTTACGTTTCATTGCAGAGTCGACTTTGAAACCATGGCATTCAGGAAGTCTAACAAAATGAACAACTGGTTTAATGATTTGATATTGTGGTTCTATATGTTGCTTCCATTTATTTGTTTATGCATTTCTGGTTCAATGCTGTGGATCCTAGGATGGTGCTGCATTGGCTTTGAAGAAGCATTTGGAGGAAGAAGCTCGTGATCTTAGTGGAGAGGTCTTTTTTCGATTTATGGATCAGTTGTATGATCGTATTACTAGTCTGTTAGAGAGTAATGACGTGGCAGAAAATTTGGGAGCATTAAGGGCTATAGATGAGTTGATAGATGTGTCACTTGGTGAGAATGCCTCCAAGGTTTCAAGATTCTCTAACTACATGCGAACTGTATTTGAGGTGAAGCGTGATCGTAACATTTTAATCCTTGCTAGCAACGTTCTTGGTCACCTGGCCAGGGCCGGTGGGGCAATGACTGCGGATGAAGTGGAATGGCAGGCATGTTCTTCTATCTTTCATCAATTGTATGGTTGTCTGGATCTATGAGTATGTAATATAAGTGGTTCCTCAGGTGAAAAATGCTCTGGACTGGCTTAAAGGGGAACGAATAGAGTATCGTCGTTTTGCTGCCGTCCTAATCTTGAAAGTAAGTGAAACATTTATGTTGTTACTGGCCGCGGTTGTGCTAGTGCTTGTCAAAACACCGAGGCTTTATTTTATTTTATTTTTTTAATCAATATCTTATCGTAAACTGCACTCTTTTTGTACTTGGTCAATTAATTCCTATTGTCTTATTTGGAATAATTTTTGTTCAATTTTAGGGCATAAGGAATTTGTGATTGCTTTATTGCCAATTTTAGTTTCATATTATAGTATTGCATTTGATATTTTTGGATAGATTTATTTTGCCAACTACTGAGGTTAAACTTCATCTCAGTTTCATAGTCTTTTTTTTTTGTTTTCCGGAATTTTTTTCATTCAGATTGGGATATTGCCATCTCCCAGAGGATAATTTTCTATTGGTTTTGGTTTTGGCTTTATTGTAGGAAATGGCTGAGAATGCTTCAACTGTCTTCAATGTTCATGTGCCTGACTTTGTGGATGCTATATGGGTTGCTTTAAGGGACCCAACATTAGCTGTTCGGGAGCGGGCAGTAGAGGCATTACGAGCTTGTCTTCGTGTAATTGAAAAGCGCGAAACTCGTTGGCGGGTACAATGGTATGTATGGATAATTTTTTTCTTCAAATCTCGTTAGTGAATCTGAAATGGATAAATAACGAGGTTTCGCTGTGTGCAAGGCTGCAGTGATAACATGTACCCTTAATGTAAGAGGAAATTGTGATGCTGCAATGGATTCTATGAACTCAATTTGCCGTTATATGTTAAATTTGCATACTAACAAAATTGTGTACAAGGTTATGAGATGGTATAAATTTTTGTTTCACTTTTTATGATGAGGCATCAAGTATCACTTAAGTGAGCATGTTTATGCCTCATGAATGTAGATCACCGATATTAAGTTATTATTTGCCATTATAGCCTACAGTAGTGTTTAGGTTAGGGTTGTTTGTTGGTTTGTCTTGGTTTGCTTTTTCCATACATAAGAGGCAATTGAATCTGGCAATCTTATTTTATCTATGAGGTTGTTCAGATTGTTTTGAAAGCTAATTGTATTGATCACTAGCAATTAAGAATTGATCCCTATCAATTAAGTAAATGTAATGCTTATAGGTGTATATTCCACTCCCATTTGGTAATTTATTGGGACCTTTTTAACTTCGTTCTTGCACTTTTCACAGGTATTATCGCATGTTTGAGGCTACTCAAGAAGGTTTGGGTAGAAACGCCCCTGTTCATAGCATACATGGTTCTTTACTCGCTGTTGGCGAGCTTCTGAGGTTGGTTGAGATTTTGATTTTGCACTGTTTGCAGATTTGAAGTGCTTTTTCCAATGAATATTGCTTTCCAGCTTGATTTCACCTGCAATTCTTGCATGCAAATACTTTTGGTTGCTTGTCTTTAGCCTCATATAGTGCCAAAACCTTGTCTTTTTGACCTCTTTTCGATCTCACTTATTAGCGAAAATGACCTTTTAATCAAAATCCTTGGGAAATTGGAAGAAGATCCCATCTTGACGTCCTCTTATTAGCGGAAATCTACTTTTAATCAAAATCCTCAGGCGTAGCTGGCGGAAATAGCTTAATGGTAGAGCATAGCCTTGCCAAGGCTGAGGTTGAAGGTTCAAGTCCCTCCTGCTCTGGGCTTCGTCGTTTAGTGGTAACGAGTGGAGTGCATAGGCTTCTTCACTCTTCTATAGCGCTTATCGAGGGAATTGAGCTTAGCTTGGCCCTTTAATCAGCGCTTATCGAGGGAATTGTTTCTAAGCCGACAAAGGCACTGTTTCGCCTTTTTTTGTCTCCAGTCTTCCCCACCCATTTCCCCATCGATTTGGGATTACATGGGTGCTACTATTTTTTGTGGTATTTTGTAGGATCATTATGTTTACATTTTTACATCGAGTTAACTAGCAACCCCCATTGATTCGTAATCCATGTTCTAGGGTCAGTGTGAATCTAAGCAAGTGAGAAGTTGATATTTGTGTCCATTCTTTTAGTGGTTGCTTCTCATGATCTCATGTTATAAGTTTTGTACTTGGTCGTGTTTCACATAATTGTTGTAGAAACATTGGGACTCCACTTTGGGTCTCTAAAACCAACACCCCCCCAAACAACCCCCCCCCCCCCCCCCCCTCCCTCTCTCTGCGCACATTCCTCATTAAGTTTTCTCTCAAATTATGACTCTAATTTCTCTCCCTCCCTCTCTCTCTACTCATCACCTCAAAAACCTCCCTCAAAACTCAAACCAAACAAAGCCTGGATATTTGTTCTGAAGTGTTGCTCAAAACAAGTATGGGGTATTAAAGGGGTTGAGGTTGAATCAGTTTTAAGCTCTCATTAGCTGTCTTGTAGAAACATTTCGTGGAAGCTCTAGTACTGTGATTCCCACCAAGACCAAGATCTAGATACTTTGATAATGTGCTGCTGGTGAAAGTATCGGATGCTTTTTGCTAGTACAGAGTTCGAGCAGAACTCTAGGTTGACCTTCTCGTGCCACTTTCGAGGAGCCGAGTCTGGTTTTGCAGGAAGTCAACCATTGCGGGTTATTTCTACTTCAAATGGGTCGAATCAGTGAGTTATATGCTTCCTGAGAAGTAGAGTTCGTGATGAGGAATTGTGTATGCTTCATGGTTGGAAGTTAGGCAGGATTATTTAGTTTCTGTGTACCAATAACGATAGTTCTATACATGTTGCCAAGTTTGTAGAACGGTGATTTTCAATTTCTTTTTCTGCCCACCAAGCACTCCTGTTTGCGAACCTCTGTTGTGTTGTTAATCCAGTTGAGGGTAAGCATAATGTTCCATGCGTGCAGGAATACAGGCGAGTTCATGATGTCAAGGTACAGGGAAGTTGCAGAAATCGTTCTCAGATTCCTAGAGCACCGGGATCGACTTGTTCGTCTCAGCATAACTTCACTTCTACCTCGCATTGCTCATTTCTTGCGTGATCGTTTTGTTACGAATTATCTAAAGGTTTGTGAACATTGCTTTCAGTTTTATTATGTTGGTTGGTGAAATTTTAAGCAGCCTTATGCAGCTTTGGTGCGTACCCATCTTTGCTCATGAAAACGGTTTTCCTTGTACAGATATGCATGGATCATATTCTTGCTGTACTTAAAACACCTGCTGAACGTGCCAGTGGATTTGTTGCTCTTGGGGAGATGGCAGGTGCTTTGGATGGTGAACTTCTCAACTATTTGCCGACAATAACATCTCATTTGCGTGATGCGGTATGTTACATGTGCCAATTGTTGCGGTCTCCTTGCCACATTTTCAGCTCTTAATTATCTTCTGTGCTCTCATCCTCTAGGAGAGACTTTCTGATGATTTGCCATTGTGTATTTATAGATTGCTCCTCGTAGAGGACGACCCTCACTTGAGGCTTTGGCCTGTGCTGGAAGCATTGCAAAAGCCATGGGGCCTGCCATGGAACCTCATATTCGTGGTCTTTTAGATGCCATGTTTTCTGCTGGTCTTTCCTCCGTTCTAGTGGAAGCTCTTGAGCAAATAACTGTCAGGTAGGCTAGAATATTCAGAAACAATTAGTTCAGGCATTTTTGTCCGACATATTACATTGGAGGATTTTGACCAACACTAATGGTGGACATTACAGTATCCCGTCCTTGTTGCCTACTATTCAAGATCGGTTGCTGGATTGCATTTCAACGGTTCTTTCAAAATCTCATTATGTCCAAGCTAGGGCATCCATTGCCATGACTAGAGGAAGTACGACGAATGCCACTCAGCAAGTTGCAGAGCTTAGCGGTTCCGCATTAGTGCAACTCGCTTTGCAAACCCTCGCCCGTTTTAACTTTAAGGTTGGCATACTTGCCTTTTTTGCACGCTTCCTTCTTATTCCATGTGCTTACCTGTGAAGCTACTATTTGTCCTAGGGACATGATCTTCTCGAGCTTGCAAGGGAAACTGTCGTAGTGTATTTAGAAGATGAAGATGGAGTGACAAGGAAAGATGCTGCCCTATGTTGCTGCAGATTGGTCGCAAGTTCTTTCCCTGGCATAGCTAGTGCCCAGTTTAGTTCTAGTAGGTCCAGTCGAACTGGGGGGAAGAGACGACGGCTTATTGAGGAGGTTTGATTTAAAATGTCTTTTTTCCTTCGCATCAAATTGCTGGCTAATTTTAGATTTCTGTTGTATTATTGACCTTTTCTGGCTTATATTATTCAGTAGAAAATTGCAGCCACCATTTTTATTTTTAACAAGGGAAAATGTATTTATTAAGAAGCACAAAAGAACAAACCTTGTAAACACATACTATACTGAAGATAACTCCTCATTCCATGTGCAATAGTCGAGGCTAGGGACTGTCGAAAGAATGTATGCTTTTGTTTTTATGTTCTTGTAAATCCAGACAAGGTGTTTCCATTATGTACCAAAGCTTGTTTATTAGTTATGGCGTCAGTCACTTTTCAATCATTTATTCCTTATTTCAGACAGAATTACATTTTACTTCTGATGACTTTAGCTAATTAGGAATATCTACAGAAAAACATACAATCTCTCTCCCCCTCCCTTTCCCTACCTCTATGTATACATCTTAGGAGTTGCATCCGCCAAAGGATGACCTTTCTTGTGCTAGGTGAGCATCCCATCCCTCTTTTTCTAATTAAGTAAAAAAACATGTAGAGATGAATGTTATACGTATACTGTATATAGAAGTGCATACTTTAATCTTGGGTCAATTGTTTCTTCTTGGATCTGCAGAATAGTATTACCCAATACACAAGGGTCATCTTTGTGACTTCTAGGAAAGACCGAAGGTGCTCTTGCCTATCTTCCTATGAAGTCAATTGCCCTTATCAAGTTCTCTATGGGAATTCACCCATCCCCTTAGTCCTCTTCATGATGAGTAGAATTTTCTCATTCAGATTGAACACCTTACATCAAATGACCTCATTCTCTATTTTGAATGTGCCAAGGCTCCGCTCACGTGTTATTCCCACTCTGTGTATTGTGGAACATGTTTCCTCTCTTTCTTCATGATGCTTCTGGCAGTGAATTTCAGAGTCAACCAATGCCACAGACTGTAGTATAAAATGCTTGTGTTTTTCCTATTTTGATTTACTATGTTACTTTGTTGTTTTGTCTCCTATTGATTCATTCTTAGACCTTGGAGAGAGAATAGTGTAACAAAATGAATTAACTAGGGCTTATGAAAGTATGGCAGATTGCTCATTGTTTATACTGTTTGTGCTGTTTCCGCAGGTGGTGGAAAAGCTTCTTATTGCAGCTGTGGCAGATGCAGATGTCACTGTTCGGCATTCAATATTTTCCTCTTTGCATGCAAATGTAGGCTTTGATGATTTTCTAGCTCAGGCTGATAGTTTGAGTGCTATTTTTGCTGCTCTAAATGATGAGGTACGATCTCACAGCAAAAAATATTTTCGTGTTAAATGACGAGGCTGATAAGATAAATGTTACGGCCTTGTGCGTTGCGATTTCGTGTTAGCAAGTTTTAAGCCAAGTCCTAGTTCATTGCTTTTTAATTCATATTGATTGCATTGTTTTGTTTTCTTCATTCAAGGGGCCAACAATACTGTGGTATGCATGTTTAATTGCATGAGCTGTATGTATCAGTTGTCCCTGGATCTCTCATCTTTCTAATTTTGCTATTTGGTTTTTTGGTCTATGGGGATTGATTGTACTTCAAGTCAGAATTCTATAGATCTTAAAGTATCAATAGGTTTGTTTGATATTTTGTTGAAGAATATTGATAAAGCATCCAACTCAAAGCCAATTGGCAATCATTGGATAGGCGAGAGGCTGCCGAGGCTCATGTATTAGTTTCGGAGGTTATAATTAATCAATGTGGGACAAGCTCTAACGCTCCCCCAAACGTGCGACCCCTGACCCACATGTGGGGAGGTAATGAAAAACAACAAGGTGCTCTTAAGGCACAAACAACGGGGCAATTAATCAAGAGGATCTTGTCCAAAAGCCTCCGGAAGCCTAGCTCTGATAGCATGTTAAAACATCCAACTCAAAATGAGTGGAGAGGCCGCCTAGGCTCGTATACTAGTTTCGGAGGTTGTAATTTATCAATGTGGGACAAGCTCTAACAATATCAAATGAGGATACGTGATTTTCAGATCATGGTGAGAGGGCTTTGGCTGGCACAGTTTCTGAGAGAGTTTCTAGGAGTTGGGAGTCCTAAGAATCACAGATATGTGCATGGCACGACATGGAATATGGCCCAGATGTTTTTAAAAAAATTAGGACACTGATGTTTGGGACACGTATAACATCTCATATATAAGGTAACTATATAAGTACTTGTAATTAAGTCAAAAAACAATTATTATTTCTGCAGTGTTAAGCATAAACTACACGTGAAGTTAACAATACACAGATATAGAAACAACAAAGTTAGAAAATAAGTAATCAAGAACTAAACATCAAAGGTCATTTTGGCCTTCCCCCAGCCTTTTAAATTTGTATTTTGGCATCCTACATGTCCCCTGGGTGTCTGACTCAAGCGGTGAGGCCGATATATGTGCATATGCTTCTTAGGTTGGGACTAATGGAGATTTATTTGGCAAAAAAAGCTTCCGTGCTGTAGCAGAGTGGCAAAGTTCTTTCGCTGGAGGTGGACGTGTGGTTGAGAGGTAGGGGTGTGAGGCATTTTTTTTGTCACTTTGGTGAATACCTTCATTTATAGTCCAAACGACAGCTCAAAACTCATTTTTTAGTTTTTAGCGGTGGACACATCTTTTGGTCATATCACATGTGAGAACACTTGGACACTGCATGGATCTGGAAAATTGCAGTTATGTTTTAGGCAGCACTTACCATTATGCTACACGTGAAACTGGAATTTATTTATCCAAGGTATTGATACAGCTTTCTTTTCACAGAAATCAAGAGGCGAAATTGGCATTGTATGCACTGCTGGATGTGAAAAACATTAACTTGTCTGGTAAAATAGTATAAGATTGCCGAGTTTAGAGTCCAAATTAGGCAATTGTTTGTGGAGAAATAGAAAAGAAATTTGACTTGGTAAAAAAGGAAAATAATAAGGGAAAATAGCTGCCCCGCCGTGTTAGTTCTCTCCAGGCCCTTCTCCTTCTTATCTTTTAAGGTTTGTTTTGTGGCGGTGCAATCCTTACGTTCACTGTTGTCCATAGATGGATATGCTCACGTGACAACTTGATTTTCCGAGGTTTCATTGAATCTAGCAATGGCTCTAAGTTATATTGTTAAATCATGATTGTTTTGTACTTTGTTCTTTTAGGATTTTGAAGTACGGGAATATGCAATATCCGTTGCGGGAAGACTATCTGAAAAGAATCCAGCATATGTTCTTCCAGCACTTCGTCGCCATCTTATTCAGTTGTTGACATATCTAGAACAAAGGTAAGAGTATTTTAGTTGCTGGTAGTTGTTTGCAGGTTTTATTCACCGGGAACATGTCAGTGGGCATCATTTTCTTCCACATCATCTGCGGCCTCTGATGTATGCTATGTGGATGTGTTAGCAGTGCAGATAGCAAATGCAGAGAAGAAAGTGCTAAATTGCTGGGTTGCTTAATCCGCAATTGTGAACGGTTAATACTTCCATATATTGCTCCAATACACAAGGTTGACGGTTTCTTCTGTACAATTTTTGTTTAATTTAATAAGTTACTCCCTTGCTCATTAAGTTCGTATTTAATCTTAGGCACTTGTGGCAAAACTCTGTGAGGGAACTGGGGCAAATGCTAATAGTGGCATTATAAGTGGGGTTCTGGTGACTGTTGGTGATCTTGCAAGAGTGGTGGGTAAAGTTTTTTCATAATCAACTTTCTTTCTTGCCTGTATATGTATGGAGTTGTTTGGATGTGCTCAATGTATGTTATCAATGATTTTTCTCTAGAAGAGACCTAGCAACTAGCCTGATGACTATCACCTCAGATGTGCTGGGGTTAACGAAGTTTTTTTGTGCTTTCTAAATGCATTTAAACAAATTTTCAGTGTAAACTGCATCCTCTGAAAGTGAATGGAAATCTACTCTCCCTTTTACATAATAAAGCAGTATATTTTGATGCTAGGATGAATGTTTGTCGTGGTGTGGATGTTTTTATTCATTACATGGAATGCTGCTAACTGTTTTGCTTCTTCTTTTGCAAAACCTTTTCCTACGGTTCAGGGTGGTTTCACAATGCGACGATACATTCCTGAACTTATGCCGTTGATTGTTGATGCTTTATTGGATGGAGCTGCTGCTGCAAAACGTGAGGTGGCTGTTGCCACTCTTGGTCAAGTTGTACAGAGTACAGGGTACGTTTTTTCTTTCATCCGTTTACTTTTCCTCAACTATTTCTTTTATAGTTTTTGTTCAATTTTGTCTTAAAGTCAGCTCTGGCTATTGGTGAGGACTCTTAATTCTGTTCTTCCGTTAAACTTACAAATTCAGCATGTAGTTTCCCCCAGATATTGTTACATGGTAATTTCCGGTAGACTTTCAGTGTTACATTTGAATTCTATGTAGTTTTAACATGTTAATGGTACCTTTCAATTTTTGTGTTTTTTTTAAAGTTTGTGTGTGTGTGTGCGCGCGCGCGCGCACGTGTAAGCCGGTAAACTGTTTTCCTTTTTTGATTATGAGGGTGCCAAAGGAACTATGATGGCTAATAGCTGAGCTACCCCAACGAGGAATGGTGATTTTAATGTTGCAATTACTGTTATGCATATTGAGACCTTGACGGTTTTAATCGATATTGAGTGTATAGAATCACGAACGGCATCTTGTTGTATAGCTCATAATACCTTAACTACTATTACAAGGTCCATTTAAGTTTGTTCAGACTATGCTACGGATGATTTTGGTGAAGTGGCTAGCGTGATGCCTTCTGGGAAGATTGTTGATAGCAGGTTGGCACAGGACTATCAAAGGTGGATGGCCTGAGCACAGCTGGTCTTAATCTCAGAGAGGGAGAGAGAGAAGAGAGTGGCAGTGATGTTCAAACCCATGGGAGGAGAGAAACTGTGCTATCTACGGCTACTGCTTTGATGCATAGGGGCTTAAGCCATGTGGGCCCACTCGTAACATCTAATTCTCAAGGACGAGTGGTTTATCTTCTCGTGGTTTGATAGATTAGAGTTTTTTCAACTATTGAGTGTGCCACCGTGCATATGTTGGTGTAACGAAGTTGCACCTAGATATGTATGTTACTCCTCAGAGGTGATATCGGGGAGCTGCAGTGGGTAGCTTTTCCTAGAGTAAGAAGTATCATGTCTTAGTCAATGTTCCTTTTGTCCTCATGTAGAAGCCCCTCTTGTTTAATGACTTGGGAGCTTGAGTTAAGCAAGGGGATAGAGGTGCCTCGATGAACCCCTAACTTCAATGTCTGAGTAGGCAAGTTCTCTGGTGAATTGGAATTAAGAAACTTTCAGAGGGAAGATTTGGCTCATAGCTTATGGATTTTAGTGTCAGATTTAGGGATAAAGGTGCCTCAACGAACCCTTAACTTCAATGTCTGAGTAGGCAAGTTCTCTGGTGAATTGCAATTAAGAAATTTAAACTCTGAGGGAAGATTTGGCTCATTGAGCTTATGGATTTAGTGCCATCATCTAAATCTGACAGATTATATGTGCTTTCCGATGCTCTGGACCATGAATGAAGGAAGCGGGGTAATTACGGAAATGGATTTGGGTCTCTAGGCCTACCCTCTCTGATGCCTTTAGCTCCTCGGTTCTTGGAGGCTAGGGGGGACATTGTGTTAATGATATTTTGGGAGCAACCACTCTGTGCATATATTGCCAAAGGTTAGGTCTGTCTCCAATCCTCCCCTGCCCATACCCACAATGGTTGGGGACTAGATGGGTTCTATTATTGTCGTACCTAATCTACAGATGAGTGAAACAGATGCTTTTGGACATGTGGTTGGCTGGAAGCCAATGGAATCCATAAAGTATATGTGTAAGTTTACCAAGCGTTAATCCTCAACAAACTTATTAACAACTTCCTTCGACTTATGCTCAAGAGCATCGTCGAGTATGAAGGGAGAGCAGCTTATTTAGATATCGTTGATTATTTTTGGATATGTTCCCATTTCAGCCTGATAAGCACCTTCTCAAGTAGAAGCATGTGTTAAACAGTTTGACAACTTGGCAACGAGCAATGTCTGCGTGGAATAAGCTAGTGATCTTCATCTTGGCTACTTTTGGACTTGTGGTTTATTAGCACATTTTGCCAATCTAGTTGATGCGGTTTCTGACTTATGTAAAACAGATGAGATTCCAATTAGTAGTTCATTGGTCTGACTATTTGACAAGGTTGTGAAATGGCATTTACTTTGAGATTCCAATTAGTAGTTCATTGGTCTGACTATTTGACAAGGTTGTTGAAATGGCATTTACTTTTTCCGAAGCTAAACTAATTTATTTTTTTGTAGTACTATTTGCAATGGGAAGCAAGAAGTAAATCTGTATTGTAATACCCATATGAACATGAAGCAATGCAGCTTGCGCCCTCTTGTAGCATCTATCTTGGCTCCAGTTATATTTGCTCATAAGTCCTATATTATAGATCTTTTAATACCAAAGGGTGCCTTTCAGTTCAGGGTGAACCACGAAGGAGAAGTACCTTGCATGACTTTCTTGAGTATTACATTCTTTTCCAAGCTTGCTTCAGAACTGAATCTAATCTGTTAATGGTCACCAAAGTCACCATGTTTTCCTACAAATAAATAATGAATTACGTCATGCAACAAATAATTATATGTTGAAGGAATTGACATTTATAAAAGTGCATGACTGACCAAGAGGGATGGAGAAATTACACACTTTTTAGCTCCACTCTTGAAAGATATCATCTCTGCTCTGTAGATCTTGACTCGACTAGAGCGTTTCTTTAGCTAGTTCGTGTTTCCGCCTAGTTGGGTTGAGAGCCCTTCTTTTTATCCCATAGCTGGCACAGCTTCACCCTTAAAGTATCCATCTTTTCAAGTGGACGAAAAGTGTAGGCATGTTCGTGTATTATAACTAGTCTATTATTTCTACAAAACTTGTTTTAAGTAAGGGAAATTGGTATTTGCAATTCCAATTTATTTGAATGGTTGCTAGGGTTAATGTAGGGATGCTTTTAGTTCTATGTTCGTGTTTTATCTCTTATATGCATGTCTTAAAAGTTTTTGGTTCGGCTATTTTGACAGGTATGTGATCGCTCCATATAATGAGTACCCACAGCTGCTTGGCTTGCTCCTGAAATTGCTGAACGGTGAATTAGCATGGTCTACCAGACGAGAAGTTTTAAAGGTATTTAGCTTCAAATTGACTTTAGTTAGTGCTGTGATGTTCTTCCTCATGTTGATATTATGTTGGGTTCCCCTAGGTTCTTGGCATTATGGGCGCTTTGGATCCCCATGGGCATAAGCGCAACCAACTACGCTTGCCAGGGTCGCATGGTGAAGGTACCCGTGCAGCCAGTGATACAGGTCAACACATCCGGTCTATGGATGAATTACCAATGGAGCCGTCTTTTGCAACATCAGAAGATTATTACTCGACGGTAAAACATAAATAAAGCTTAAGACTTGACAATTTTTTCTCGTTCTTGCTAAATCTAATCTATGTTCTACTTCAGGTTGCCATCAATTCCCTCATGCGGATTCTTAGAGATCCTTCGCTATCCAGTTACCACCAAAAAGTGGTTGGATCCCTCATGTTCATATTCAAGGTTCCTTTAGTGATAAGCGATTTTAGTTTGTTTCTTTAGACATTCTCATCTGTTTCTTTAGTCTTATTACAATTCTGATTTTAGCCTTATTAATTTGTTTTTGCGAGATCAGTCAATGGGTCTTGGTTGTGTCCCATACTTGCCAAAGGTTAGTATGTTAGTGTAGCTGTTAATTTTGGTTCCTGCAAATATTGATTTGTTGAGCCCTCGGTACTTGTTTTGATGGGACGAGATATTATGTTAAACTGGTGCATCTCTTTTCAGCACACCTTGGAACTTCATGGGTTTTACTGCATTATTTTCACCTTCAGATTACCTACTTTGTTCCTCAGTGATAATGTGGCATTTGTGGTTGTTGGGATGATCAGAGTATCTTACCTCCATCATAACTAATGGAGGTCTGAATAATGCATAAAAGTTGTGTATCTGCTATAAATGGATGCCCTTGTTCTTGATGCTTTTTTCTGGACGAGCTTAGGTTTGTACATATATAAGGAGGTGTGGTCTGTCAGTTAACATCATTGATACCTCCCAAACTTTTTGTGGACGTCTACTATTGGCACATCGAAAAATGCAATATGAATTGATACTTCCCCCAATGTATTGATTTCTGATTCATTCTTGCATGCTAAATGTTTTCCCGCTTGATTGTTATAGATTCGTTGAAGTGGGGCTGAACATTCCGGGTTCTAACCCCCTCATTAAATTGCAGGTTTTGCCTGATCTGTTTTACACTCTTCGTACATGTGAAGAGGGTCTGAAGGAATTTATAACACGGAAGCTTGGAACTCTGGTATTTATCGTGCGTCAGGTAAGAATCGTATGAAATTGCGTGTTCATTTGCACATTGTTTGATTTTATGACCATTTGGGGAGTTTTATTGGATCATGGTGGACAATTGCAGCATATTAGGAAATATCTGCCAGAGTTGCTTCTTCTGATATCTGAATTATGGTCATCCTTTACTTTGCCAGCTGCTAACCGTCCTGTGCATGGGTATCCTGTAAGTGTGGCTTCTTTTTGGCTAAACTACCTGCATCTTGTTTTCATGTGTGATTGCTGGTGTCATTTTTCTGGACTTTGTTCTTAGGTTTTGCATCTAGTAGAACAACTGTGCTTGGCCCTCAATGATGAGTTCAGAACAAAACTTCCAGATATTCTTCCATGCTGTATTCAAGTCCTCAGTGATGCTGAACGCTGTAACGACTACACTTACGTCCTTGATATTCTCCACACTTTGGAAGTGTTTGGTGGTGAGTGCTTGTTTCTTTGTTGCTATGAGGAATTCCTCATCTGATTGCCTCCATTTGGAAACCTCTTATATTAGTTGATTTTTTAGGGACATTGGATGAACACATGCATCTACTCCTTCCAGCGCTCATACGATTGTTTAGAGTGGATGCTTCGGTGGACATAAGGCGTGCTTCGATTAAAACTCTAACAAGATTGATACCTCGTGTGCAGGTAGGCAAATACTCTTTCCTCACTTTGTTAGCCAGTGAAAATATTGTTGTAATATTCGCAAACCTTGCATTTAACTACTTCCCTTGTGCCTTTGTTTCATCAGGTCACCGGTCACATATCAGCCCTTGTGCATCACTTGAAGCTAGTCTTGGATGGGTCTGTTTTCTTTTTCTTCAGTTGCCCATATCAACAGGAAAATTGGCCTTGATCTATTTTATATCCAGTTTGCAAGATGCATTGATACGCGTATCTTGTATACACATACTTCGACTTGCTATGTCTTTATACCTGGCAGTGAATCTTTTTCCCTGTATCTATTTCACATCTAATTAGTGTTGGAAAATCGGTCCCTTATTTGCAGAAAAAGTAGAAAAGAAGTGGGACGATAGGTCCCTTGTTTCAAGCCTCTTCCAACTTTGACTAATCTCTGTCATCGTCATTTTGTGAACGTCAGTATTTATAGCCTACATCATTGACCCACTTCCTCAATTTATCTTTAAAGTGTTTTTCTTCAACATGTGGTCTGAGGCTCTAACCAGTAAATACACTTTCATAAATTTGTGCTCAAACTATAATAATTGAATCTAGTATCAGCAATTTTAGATGAACACCCCAAGTTATTCAACTCTTTGGTTGAGCTCAAAAAGTCAGGTAACAAATTTTTTTTTTAAGGCTAGTTTGTTCCTGTAAAATGGCTGTTTTGTTATACAACCAGATTGGTGCTCACTAATTTTGAACATCTGAATGTTGGAAACCAAACATATTAGATGGAACCAAAGTATCTTATTAGCTAGTAGCTACTTACTAGGAGTGATCTCATACTGGAATAAGGATTCCGTTTTATATTTTGCTAGTCAAGTTTTGGACAAAATTGGTAGATTTTACCTCAATGGTTGGGGGCTTCATTTCGGAAGATCCTTTTTCACCCCACGTCTTCATTTTTTTATGGGAGTTTTACATAGGAGTTGTTGTGTGAGGTAGGATTAGTGACTCCAAGGTAGGAAGTGCGAGATGGGTTAAGTTTTGGAATCGTGTGTGATGTTTGAAAAGGTTGAGAGGTTATGTGTTGTGGCATATCCTGCTACTTAGTGAATGGCTGTTGACAGGAAGGCTTTAGTTGGTTATTGTATTTGAAGTGTATTGCGGCTTGGGGAACAATTGGTGTCGGATATGGTCTTTGTTGGGGGTGCAGAATTGGGAGATGGTTGAGTTATTGAACCTAACGGAGAGGCTAGACGCAATTCAGAGGATCATGAGAGAAGGGAGGACTCATTTCGCTGGACTCTTGCTTTGTTGGAGCCTTCCATAGCGAAGCAGTATTATAGAGTTTTGTAGACACAATTCCACCCTCGTAGATACGTGATTTGAGGAGCCAATGGTCCGCCGGGTTGCATTTTTGTGTTGTGCGGCTTATGCTAAGATTCTTATCATTGACAACCTAATGCAAAGGAGGAGAATCCTGTTGAATTTTTTTTTGTTTGTGTGAGTGGAATGTGAAGTCAAGGCCACCCTTTTTTAGTTATTGTCAGATGGCTTGAGAACTTTGGACTTCGATTATCTCATGGTTTGTGGTGGTTTAGGATTTCTGAGGGGAGTGGAAGAACTTCTATAAGTTTTTGGGACGAAGTTGAAGGGGTTTGAGCGTATTTGTGAGATGACCTTGAGTGATTTTAAAGGTTGTATCTATTAATATACTACGTTTTTATGGCTTCAACATGCTTTTTTTTTTTTAATTCTAATTACCGTTTTCCTATTTTTAGTAAGGCGCCTTTGTATGGTGAAACACTATCCCCTCCTTTTATGGTACTTCTAAATAAAACTTATTTTTTGTGAATAAAAATTCAGAACTCCAGAGGCTTACACCTCAACGCGTTGAGGCTTACGCCTTGCCTCATGAGAGGTGAACCGCCTCCATTGCGCTTTCACCTTTGAAAACTTTTGAAAACTTAGGTATAAGCTAATGAACCTTATTGTTAGAAGTTTGCATAGTTGGGGGTCGAGGGAATGTAATCCTTCCCTTGATGTGATATGCCTTTTCCATATACACAGCAGTGTATCCCTTTTGATGCTGGGCTATTCCTATGTACAGGTGGCATTCCCTCAATGTCTTTTTGCTGATTAGTGTTTACGTATAGAAGGGGAGGGTGATTTTTTCTAATTGTGTCAAGAACCACTTTCTCATTGTTCGATTTTCCACCAAAAATAAGCATTTGAGATATCAAGTTGGTCTATTTGTTATCAGATCTACCTATGTATGATCTTCCTTCCATTTGGTGGGGGAGAGACTTTTAAATACCTTACACTAATAGTTACACCTTGACGTCCATACTCCGTTATTTTAGAGGTTAGACTTGCTATTGCTGAGGTTTTGATGTTTTATAAACTTGTGGATCTGCTACGATTTCACATGCAATGTATATGCGATAGCATTATTTGTTTCGCTACCTTGGATAGGAGCATCTCTCATCTCTCTCTCTCTCTCTCTCTCTCTCTCTCTCTCTCTCACCGAATTCACATGGTATGTAATTTGCCTACACAAATGGGTTGGTAGTTTTAACTGTCCAATTTTTATTTGCAGGAAAAGTGATGAGCTCCGTAAGGATGCTGTTGATGCACTTTGTTGTCTAGCTTATGCCCTTGGGGAAGACTTTACCATTTTCATACCATCAATTCACAAACTTCTTTTGAAATATCGCTTGCGGGTCCGTTTTCTGTCTCTATGATTTAATTCCATTATGATCATTCGTCCAGTGGAAGATTTTGAGAGTAGATGTAACTTTGTTTTCAGCACAAGGAATTTGAAGAAATTGAAGGGCGTTTACAGAGACATGAGCCTCTTATCCTGGGGAGTTCCGCTGCTCAAAGACCAAGTCAACGGCTTCCTATTGCAGTTAATAGTGACCTTCTAAATGATAGTGAGAATGATCCCAATGATGATGGAATTGATGTGCATAGACAACCTAGAAGCCATCAGGTTATTTTTTTCCCCTGGTTTGGTATCAGTTTGTGATTTTTCAGATGGTGTAAGTATAGCTAAGTGGACTTGCATCATACCTCTTTTTTATTCTCTTGGTTCTTACTACGGTGCCTAAGCTGTCTTCACATAGTTTTACCTCTTGGAGAAAGTAATTTAGGCCAATGGTCTTCTGTTCTTCTTCAGAACAATACAATTATTTTAGGTAGGTGTGGTCTGGGTGGGTTTTTATTTGTGGGGGACGAGAGAACTGGGATGGGTGGGGGTTTGGGGAAGGGGAGATGAATCACAGAGGGAAGAGACGCAAGGAAAATAGAGGATGAGGAGTTGCACCGTCGAATAACCATTTCTATAGTTGTCCTAATTGTTACATAATTGATCCTTTTGAGGTACTGTGTTTTAACCACAACTTGTTCCCACGTTAAGCAAGCGCGATCATGGAGGAATTATTCTGAAGCACCTTAAAAAAATGATCATGGAGGAAATGCATAGCACACCTCAGATGAGAAAAAGCACATCATGCTAGCCTACTAGCAACCAAACTAAGGCACATCAACGCAGAAATGTGTACCTTTAGGGTTTGGTCTTTCTTCAAACCTACCTATTGAAAAAGATTTAGAGGATCTTTAAACTTCTTACAATTTCATGCAGGTGAATGATGGTAGACTACGCACTGCTGGAGAGGCTTCACAGCGTAGTACAAAAGAAGATTGGGCAGAATGGATGAGGCATTTTAGCATTGAACTTCTAAGGGAATCACCCTCTCCGGCTTTACGAACATGTGCTAGGCTTGCACAGTCGCAGGTGTGACATCTTTTTGATGTACCTTTATATATCTAGAATGAGGTGGATTCTGATTTTTAGTGGTGGCAGCCTTTTGTTGGGCGAGAGTTGTTTGCAGCTGGTTTTGTTAGCTGCTGGTCACAACTGAATGAGTCTAGTCAAAGACAGCTGGTTCGGAGTTTAGAGATGGCATTTTCTTCTCCAAATATTCCTCCGGAAATTCTTGCGACACTTCTGAATTTGGTATTGTTTTTCATTATCCAAGTTGGTTTCCTTTTTCGGGGGGCTTGTAGGTGGCTTGTATGGGTTTTCCTTCAGTCTTTAGGTGGCATCTCCTATATAAAACATATGGTTTTATTATGGACAAATCAGGGAGCAATGAATGGATTTTACCATTGATAGGCTACACGTCTTCTGCAAAAAGCTTTTTTCACAAAAGCCACTGTATTTTAGTCTTGTCATAACGAGTAGTACAAGATTTACTATTTTGTTAACTACGATGAACGATTAAATGAACTAAAGAGGGTGAGATGGAGGTAACATTTTGAGGGCTCTGTCGGGTACTTGCAAACTGAAACTAATAAAAGATCTTTCTTTATAGAGTGAGGACTGAGGGCATCAATTTGAGCATGCCGCATATTGAAGGCATTGCTCATCACAGCCAAATGACAGATTCCCTTGTTGATGTCCGTTACTTCTCTCACCCTTCTGTTGGTTTTAAAGCAATAGGACTGTGGAGACTGTGGTAGAAGTTTTGTGGTTTTTTTCAAGTTGCTTTCTGTTGTGAAGTTCGTTAGATTCTGATTCCAGGAGATCTTGCTCATTGATTTGCCATAATTCTCTTAGTATCATGTACCAAACTCTTAGTCTATCTTGCTGAAGGAGCTGCAGCATGATTTATAATAATTAAACTGCACTCGGGACGATGAGGCTGTTCTTTTTATAGATGGAATCATTTTTGTGTATGAGTTGGCATTGATTATTTCAGGCAGAGTTCATGGAACATGATGAAAAACCTCTTCCTATAGATATCCGCCTGCTTGGGGCTCTTGCTGAAAAGGTATGCTGCATGTGTTACCTGAGGAGCTATGTTACCTAATGTTGCATAATATTTGTGTCTTTTACTTACCACCTCTTAATTTTAGTGTCGAGCATTCGCAAAGGCTTTGCATTATAAGGAGATGGAATTCGAAGGTGCACGTTCTAACAGGATGGATGCAAACCCCGTTGCTGTAGTAGAAGCACTAATACATATAAACAATCAGTTACACCAGCACGAGGTGTTCATTTGTCTCTGTCAATAGACCGATTTATGCTGAGTTTCTCATATGATGTCTTCGGAATATTTCTCTTGTTTTCTCTCCATTTTTTTAGGATATCTTAGGTCATTTTTTTTTTGTTTGCTGATTTCTTTTCTTTTTTTAGGCTGCTGTTGGAATATTGAACTATGCCCAACAGAAGTTGAATGTTCAACTGAAGGAATCATGGTATCATTGATAATTCAACTACTGCAGTTAATTTTTGCTGCTGCCGAATTATTCATCTATAAGATCATTATCATTTTATGACATTTCCTGGTTTGCTCCTGTCATGCAACATCTTGGTTGTGATTTTTTCAATTAGAATACTCACATCAGTTTGCACTGTTTAAGGTATGAGAAACTGCAGCGGTGGGATAATGCGCTTGTGGCATACACTACCAAAGCCTCACAAGTTTCAAGTCCACATCTTGTTTTGGATGCTACGTTAGGTCTGTAGTCTGTATTTGAATTATGCAATTTATCATTTTGTTCTTTTTTATTTTACCTTATCGTTTTGTAAGTGCATCTCATGTCTTATAGACTTTCACACATCATATCTTCATGTGAAAATGCATTTATGCTAAAAATCTGAGAACTGAAACGTGAATGCTTTAAGATATTGCTGCCAAATGAGAAGACAAATATTTACCGTTGTAATTTTGATATAGACACAATCTCATTTTTAAAGAAGTTTGGAATAGTAGAGATTCTCAAATGTATGTTTTCTAGTCACGAAATGATACTGGATGTGCTATTTTTGCTACTTTTTGATAAACTTAACTAGGCTATGATTATTGTGGGGTATCTAGAAGGCCCTTGCCACGGGGCACTTACAATTGGCCCATGACCCAACGGCATGGAGCAGACAAGAGAGCCCTCTGGACCCATGCCCTTCCCTCCACATCACTCTAAACAAGTATATTATTTGGGCTCCATACCTCTGTCTCTAGGACCCCTCCATGAAGTTTCCATGTTTACAAAAGTTAGAGAGATCTCCATGGCATCTCCTATCTATCTACAGATTTTACACAGTCAAATAAGCCTCCATTGTGCCTGGCAACTCCACAAAACCTTAGGTCGGGAGCATGGCCTAGTTACCTTGCTCAGGACCAAAGGAAGCACGTGGTTTGGAGGCTAGAGCAACAGGTTGTCAAGCCTTTCTCTACGAGGAGAGCTCGACGTTCACCAGTAGAGAGAGAGAGAGGGGGCATTGGCCAATAACTACCTATGTTACTAGAAAACACTAATACCCTTACAATTTACGGATTGAAAAACAAATTGTCAAAATACTCCTACAAAGGTGTTTTGTTGGAAACTATCATTTTGTTTTGTTAGATGTTTGTCGTTTCTAGGATGTACATTTTAGTGTTATCCTGATTAGTGCTCATGGCATACTGCGTTTCCTGTTCCCGATCTTAGTACCAGAATGATCCGCATTCCGGATATTCTTGCATCTTACATCTCGGAGGATGTATGATAGCTACCACCTGCTAGCTCCCCCAATGCAAGTTCCCATAACCTTTGAAAGCTCAGCTCTACCCTTAAGATTTGCAAAGGAGATCACAATTAACATGCCTTATGCTAAGGCAGCGAGGAAGGGCCACCCGTCCTTGGGTGATTTGTACCCCTCCAACTCTCCTATATAAAGGGAGGTCCAAGCATACAGGGTCACTACCCTACAACTGCATTACATCAATATTTGGTTGACCACTCTCTATTGCCATTCTTTTCCCTCCAACGCTAGTCCGAGCTCTCTCCTACTTCTACCTCATGTGGTCCCGAGTCATTGTACTACCCATCTTATTCCCGAAAGGCGCTATCTCGTGAATAATGTCTTGACAATGCGCTCTTTTGGGCCTTGTTCTCTATACAACCATAGGTTGACTCGTGATATCATGCCATCTCAAGCCATGTCATTTGGTCTTCCTCAAGTCATTGTGTTTTCTTAAAATCTGCCCAACAAACCTTTGTAGTCACCTTGAGTTAATTCTTCACGTTGTTGTCCGCCCTCCTCTCAATATGCAATCACACCAAGCCTATGTGTTGGTCATGCTTGCTTGCAATGTACGATTTTGGTCATCTACCTTAGGTTCACCTGTGAATCTAAGTAGTTTTGAAGATCAAACCGATACCTTTGTCGCTAGCTCACAATGAAACAGTAGATGATTGGCCATGTTCGTCTTCTTGCATGTACAGAAAATTCAGCAGGTGTTCTTCTCTCTCGCTCTGAGGCAGCTGATCAAGAATTAATGGCCACTTACATTCCCTGATTCTAAGGATATAGTGTGACCATCTCCTTAGTGGGGTTTCCTCTTCTTTCTGCAGGGAGAGAGGGCGAGAGGGGCTGGCAAAATATATTATAGTTGTAGTGTTATATCTTGTTGCACGTACAAAATGGAGTTTCATAATCTAGAAGGGAAAAAAATAAAAAAATAAAAAGTACAAAGATCCTTACACTCTAGTACTCTACCAATAGCTTTCTCTTTGATTGTTGCTTATGTTACTTGCTATGTCTAACATTTGTGTGCTCTTCAGGACGGATGCGATGCCTTGCTGCATTAGCTCGTTGGGAGGAGCTTAACAACCTTTGCAAGGAATATTGGACCCCTGCCGAGCCAGCTGCTCGGCTGGAAATGGCACCACTGGTTTGTTTAGACATTGAGTGGCTGTCAAACCATATTCTTTCTTCTGTTACTAAAGTATCTGGTGTGGATGTCCCAGGCTGCTCATGCTGCGTGGAACATGGGAGAGTGGGATCAGATGGCAGAATATGTTTCTCGGTTGGATGATGGGGATGAAACCAAACTTCGGGTTTTGGGAAACACTGCTGCTACTGGGGATGGAAGCAGTAATGGCACATTCTTCAGAGCTGTCCTACTGGTTCGAAAGGGAAAGGTATGCTGCTTTGTGTTTGTTTTTGTCTACTACGGAAAATTAGGTTTCTTAACTATCTTTTTAAAGTTTACTATTTCTCCAGTATGATGAAGCACGCGAATTTGTTGAGAGAGCAAGGAAGTGTTTAGCTACTGAGCTTGCTGCTTTGGTTAGTTTCTGATCCCTTCTCATACGTTTTCAATTCCATCTTGCCTTCGCTATTGTAGTCTTTGACAGATTAATTTGTGGTCATTGACCATATTAGATTACGTTTATACGTTAGGAGTGCTGTATGCACTAGATGGTTGGTGGGTCGTGTAAATTTCTTTGATGCTGGGGTAGCAAGACGACAAAGTTGTTAATTTTATCTTTTACAAGCCACATCAATGTGGTGCAATAGTTTTTGTTGTTTCCTTTATTAAAAGATAGATATGTCTCAACCATTTTTCCATGTTGTAGTGCTCTTCAGCGGTAAGCATTCTTGCATAATGTTGTAGTGCTCTTCAGCGGTAAGCATTCTTGCATATTTATCCAATAACGATTTACTGATGACACAACTGATGTAGATGGCTTTTGATACACTGGTGCATCTTTGAGTTAATTTCAGAGGTATCATAACCACGTTTGATTGGTCGTGGAGCTTACTTAGTTCCAAAAACTCACCTGTTTCAATAATAGCAGTAGCTTTAATTTTTTCTTCTCATTCTTATCATAAGTCAAATAATCAGTCTTTATATTGGTCTGTGTGGAATATGGTTAGATTGCTGGTATTAGTTTCCATGTTGTGATGAAGTGATCTTCTGAGAGAGACCAATAAGATAACAAAGTGATGGCATGTGATTTGATTTTTTCCCACATTGTGGTGTTCATCGTGCCGTTTAAGAGTGTCTGGCAGAGAGTAGCATGCTACAATGGTTTTATACGTTTTACATTAGAATTAAGCTTTTTGAATTGCCTTTTGTGTTGTATTCTGTTATATTGGAAAGTCTGAAAGTTGAAGGGGACAAAGTGTCGCTTATAAAATTACTCGTGAAAATTTGGACCAAGATGACTTTTGCCGATTTTGCTCTTAGAAATGTGAATGTGTGAGTGAGGAGTGTGATGCAGGACAATAATTTAAGAAGAATAAAGCCTTGTGTGATGCAGGACAATAATTTAAGAAGAATAAAGCCTTAGGAATCTGCACATAAAGAACCCTAGAAATCTGCATGTAGGGGCTGAAAAGGCATCCACACCAATACCCAGAAGAAACTCATTTCATTCCGTAAACTATCCCAAACAATATCTGTTGAGTCCTTTAGATAGGCTCTTCCAAATGATACCTACGAATGATGATAAGATAACGTAACATAATGTTGTTACGAATAAATATCCTTATGTAGATAATTATTTCACGAATAAGTATCCTCCAGGATAAAAAACAACTAACTTATTTTTTTCTTTATCAAGGATTCTCTTTAGTACGACATCTACGTCACCTCCAATCTCTCTATCTTCGTGACTAATCGAACCGACGTTACGAAAATGTTTTACCTTTTGGTATCTCATGATTTTTATATTTGCACTTCTTCTTTATTAATAAATTTGCACAAGTAACTATACTCTGTTTCACTCCTACTTTCTTCAAGCCCCTTTTACACAAGCAAGCCAATCATAGATGGCAAAAACAAAACAAAAAACAATGTACGTATGGTTGGAGGAGACCCCTAAGAAACAGATACCTGCTCATAAATTCTCATTGTTTTAGAAGGCAAAAGTAATAAATATGTGAATTCCTGAAAAAAAATGCTTGATTAAGCATGCCTGATTAAAGCTCTTGTGGAACAGTTGTGTTTTTGTTTGAACATCTGCCTATTGGATTTAAGTTTAACAAATGTCTTGTAGTAGTGCCAAAAAGACTTGGTGTGTCTATAATGATAAAGTAATACAGCATGGTGTGTCAGTATTAAACTTTATTGCTATTCAGGTCTTAGAGAGCTACGAGCGTGCATACAGCAATATGGTTCGTGTTCAGCAGCTGTCAGAGTTAGAGGAGGTTTGCTCTCTTTTATTTCCTTAACCCACTTCACTGCTTGAACTGAAGTTCTAATGAGTTAGAAAAATTGTGTTTCAACTTTTGACAGGTCATTGATTACTGTACTCTACCTTTGGGGAACCCTGTTGCTGAAGGGCGGCGTGCACTTATTCGCAATATGTGGAATGAGCGCATAAAAGGCACAAAACGAAATGTTGAGGTAAATATGCTTTCAGAGCTTCTTGACTTGGTTTTTACAGCTCCGTCTCACCATGTGCATTGTCACATCCAATAAAAATTTAACAAAAGGGGAGTAGTCGCACATTTGCACAATATCTGGCTTGAACTCTTTGTCTGAATCATGATGAGGCATCCTGCGAGACTTTTTTGAACCCATTATTGTTGGAAATTGGCTTCAGAAGTTTAGACAGAATAAACATCTGCTATTCTTCTGGACAGACAGAAAGTAAATAATTGCCCTTGGGGAAAGGAAAAATTGTTGTCTAACACTAGAAAATATGCAGAGATCTACTGATATTTGTTCTAGGTGTACAAGTGGTGGTCACCAACCATTTGTAGTTTGACAAGTTAAAGATATTAATAAAAACGCATATGCAATGCTTGTGAAGCAGTTTTTTCACATTGTTTCTCAGTTGTTGACTGGTATCTGGTAATGAGTCTTTTTATAGTGGCAAAGAAGCACAAACACTCGAGTTTTGTCTGCCATGCTATACAACTATGAGCTGATGAGGTAGGAAAACATGGTACCTTCATTTGACTGTAGACGTGAAGGATTAGAAGACAGAAGGCTGGTGAGTTGAGCTACAATGCTACATAGCGGGTGCACTTTCTACTCAACAGTGGGGGTTGAGAAAACTGATGTAGTTGGATAGGCATAGTGTGGGTTGGAAAGTAGCTTGCCACTTAAGGGGGAAGTGAGCTACTGCTCATTGTTCAAAAATATCCCCCGTAGTTGGCAAACTAAACAGCAATAAGGCCACCCCTTTGAGGTTTGAGGGGAAAAAATACGTTGAGTGGATAGTTGAATGGTATGTTGCTGCTTTTGGTATGCAAAAGGAAGGAGGTTTGCGGCAGAGAAGAGTCTGGTCAATCAATTCCTGAACCATTAACATACCAACTAATGTCCCGAAGGGTTCAAAAACCACGAAACAAGCCTATAAGAAATGCCACTAGGTAGGTTGACTTAAATATTGTTTAGAGAAATATGCTTTAGCAAATGCATGCTTGTGTCCCCTTCAAAATGGAATATGTGTGGACGCCATGGTTTCTATATTGTTTGTTTCCCAAAATTGTTGTTAACTATTTGGCTCTTTTTTTCTGATATTCTGCTGTTTTCAAGGTTGTTTTTATGTACACCCTATGCTTCAGTATAGGGTTCTTATTCGTATGACCTCTCATATTTCATGACCACTTGGTAGTACAGGTTTGGCAAGCACTTTTGGCTGTTAGGGCATTAGTACTGCCTCCTACAGAAGATGTTGAGACTTGGCTTAAGTTCGCCTCTCTGTGTCGGAAAAGTGGCAGAATTAGTCAGGCTAGATCTACTTTAGTTAAACTTTTGCAGGTCAGTGGTGCTTTTGTATGGGTTGTCTTTAGTGAGCAATTTGCTTTTGTACTTTTATGAGATTTAGTCAATTTACGCTTTATGATTATTGATTCAGTTTGATCCAGAAACAAGCCCTGAGATAATACAATCCAATGCACCTCCTCAAGTGATGCTGGCATACTTAAAATACCAATGGTCTCTTGGAGAGGACCATAAGCGTCGGGAAGCCTTCGCTAGACTGCAGGTATGGATTAGATTTTTCATTTCGGTATGTCGACATGCAAATAATACACTATCTGATGCATTTTCCGTTTCTTGATTCTTACATCTTTGCTTTTCGGTTGCTGTCTTTTTGTTAGGATCTTGCCATGGAGCTCTCAACGTCAACAAATCTCCAACCAGCCACACTGAATGGTGTGATGGGTGTTTCAAATATTCCACTTCTTGCCCGTGTAAATCGTAAACTTGGAACATGGCAATGGGCACTATCTCCTGGTTTGGATGATGATTCTATAAAAGGTAATCAGCATAATGAATTTTCTTAAGTGTTCCCCTTCTTTTCTTCAGTCCAAGACTTCTCTTCATGTTTCACCGGTATTTTCTGACGATTCATCTTCAATTTTCCCAGAAATCCTGAATGCATTTGGGAATGCAACTCACTATGCCTCAAAGTGGGCAAAAGCATGGCATACATGGGCTCTGTTCAATACAGCAGTGATGTCTCAGTATACTGTCAGAGGGTTTTCTACCATGGCAGGGCAGTATGTTGTTTCAGCTGTCACTGGGTACTTTCACTCCATAGCATGTGCAGCTAATGCTAAGGGAGTTGATGACAGTTTGCAGGTAAAGTCATTTCCCTTGATCTAGAAGCTTGATGCAATATAGAAGTCATCCTAGATGCGTACTTACTAGTTATACAGTTGTTACAAACTTACAACATTCGTCAGTGCGATCCATTTGTCTAATGTGAACTATTCATGTGAGAAAGCCAAGTCATTTGCATGCACTTTTCCCCCTCATGAAGTATCTGCCTACTTTTTGTGTTACTGGTTTTTTGATCAAGAACTTAAAGGCCATGTTTGATAATCTGTGTAGGAGGGGGGATTGGACTATGAATCCCGGGTCCCATTAGGCTGGGGTTTAGTTACATTTTGGAGGGCTGGACTATTAGTCCACTCAAACTGTGAACCCCTAAAATGGGGGGATTAGCAAAGGCCTACACATTATCACATTGCTACACATTTTCATAGTCCAGTTCACCTGGATTTGCCTTAATCCATACATTATTGCATTAATCAACTCTCATTCCTCAACCAAACAAACATGGTTATAACATGCCCTACAGAATGCTTATCTCCAATCTAACTACCAACTTCACTATTAATCCCTATTTAGTGCCAATCCCAATCCCCTCCAGACTCTCTGTCCCATCTAACCCATAACACGCATCCAACAAGGCCTAAGAGAACTTGAAACTGAGGATTTGTAAGATAAAAGGGGCAACCTTTAAGTAGCAATGGGAACCATGGTATGCCATGCTCTAATTGCTTTACATGCATAGAAGCTACTTGGAAGAAGGATTTTAGCAGCGCGTACTCACTTCTTTCTAGTTTTTTTTTTTTAATCTTCCAGTGTCTCAGCAACAGGTGTGAAGGACACAACACTGCAGTCACCATCTATTTTACGTAGACCCTTTTTAATTTGTGAAATAAGTTGTAGTACCTATGCTGATTGCTGGTCACTTGATACTTGGATATGGGCATGCAACATTCATTCAATGTGTCTAGTTGGACAATGGACATGCACACAAGTTCAGTTTAAGGAGTTTAATTTGTGTACGAACTTATCCAAAAATAAGACCCTCTCTGCTTGTAGCTCTGTAAAGACTATATTGGTTTGGATTAAATATTAAGACAAGAAACATGAAATTTTGTCTCCCAATATTCCTGGGCATGAGAATTAGATGAATCCAAGTCCAACACTTAGACACGTGCCTACAGTTCACACAAGTTCCGACTCCATGTAACATATGTTAAACATTAACTTGGGGTGCTTACCCTTTTATCTTTTGTGTAGGATTTAGCACAAACAGTACATTTGATGGTAGATTAAGTTTGGTTTCTGATTATTTTTCTATTGATTGGCTCTACTCAGGCTCCCAATTTCACTGAAAGGAATTACCATAATTAGGATTAAGTGGGACAATAGTGTTGTGTATTTGTTCACACACTAATTTAACATGAAAACTCTTCTTTTGAGAGGTCTGTCCTTGTCTATATCTGGTATCAACTGCATGTGCCTTTTAAGTTACCAATTATCCCAATGCTTAAGCTGTTAGGAAATGGCACAACATTGTATATCAAGCTGTCCAATATTGCCTCGTCTTGAAAATGTTTTGTTTATTGGGTAAAGAGTTGTAACCTTCCAACATAGTATTTACCTTCAATTTTCTTTTGGGTATCGTGTCTTTCAGGATATACTTCGTCTTCTTACTTTGTGGTTCAACCATGGAGCTACAGCAGAGGTTCAAAAGGCACTGCAGACAGGATTTTCTCTGGTTAATATCAACACATGGTTGGTTGTTTTACCCCAGATAATTGCCAGAATACATTCGAATAATCAAGCTGTGAGAGAGCTGATACAATCACTTTTAGTGCGAATTGGGCAGAATCATCCACAGGTCATTTTTTTATGGTTCCTTTATTTGTTTATTTCCTAAATTATAATATTCTTGTGCTACTTTAGCAATTTGACCAATAGGAATACTTTATTTTACATAAGTTATTCCTATTTCCTATTAAGATGTATAGGAGGTGTGTGAGTATTTGTCAAACTACTTTATTGCCAGAGGGTTTGAGGGAATCCACTTGATGGTCGAAATATTGTTTAGGTTGAACTGCAACACCTTTCCTAGACTCTTTGTTTCTTCTCAATTTCAGAATGACTTCATTGGTACGTTCAAATAGAACTAGATGCTCTTGTTCACAAGAGATTATGCATGCTGGAATTATATCCTATACATCGCTAGCGAGTAGCAACATATTTTTCTCTCTAATAGTCAACAGAAATGAAAGGTAGAAGTCTCCCCATGGCTGAAAAGACAGAATAAGTAGATTCCTTTCAGGCAAAGATGAATATATCAGTAGTGGTTTTCCTAATGCCCCTCCTTCTCCATGTACCCATGTGCTAGTTCTTGACCAATTCCCCAAATCGGGCCCGAACTTTCGCCTAGCATGTTACACAATGAATGGCAAGTCAAGGCTGTTTGATTTAAGTTGAAGTGAAACTTCACATTGAATGGGTTGGTGTTTGCATGTCATGAAATGCACTAACTAATTACTAATGCACTGAATGTTTTCTGTTGCTGCCTGCATTGTCTAGTTCAGCTATCGGTACCCCTACAATGCGATCCTTGGATTAGTTTTCTAGTGCATACTTAATTGTAATCAACTGAAGTCGAAATATAATTTTCTCGACTTCCATGCTGATTGAAACTTAACCTAGTTTGATAGCCTATACATTCAGTCACTGGAATAGCATTTAGTCAAATAAATTTGTTTAGTTTTCCTCTCTCCTTTTTCGTTTTTGGATTCCTTGACCCATGCCTTTCATATTACTTCCCTTTTTTTAATTTTTATTTCACTATAATTTCTTCAATGCCAAGAAAAAAGAAAACCATGTATTTGACCATATGCTACAAATGGTTTGACATGCATGATATATGACGGCACGAAGAAACTAAATTACCAAACCAACCAAGCCTTAAGGCCCAACCAGTTCGGGTAGGCTACATGATTACGTTTTCTCCATCGAGGTCTGTCGAGTCGAAGACATCATTTTATGTGATTTTTAAGAAACCTAGGTCTTTTCAAACTCCCGCCTCGAAGGTCAATTTCGGTCTATCCCTCCCCTTAGTTCTACCATCTACCATGATCATATCACCCCTCCTAACTACCGCATTGACTTATCTGTGATAAACCTATCCAAACCACCTTAATCTATTCTCTCTCATCTTACTTATCTTCTATCAGTACTACCCCTACCATCCCTCGAAGGTTTTGTTTTTAATTCTATCTTGCAAAGTCTTACCACATATCCATCTCAATATTCTTATTGCAGCTACACTCATCTTACTCGTTGCTTTTTAGTGGTAACACTCCATGCCATATAACATGGCTAGTCTTTTAGCAATACGGTAACTTTTTCCCTTCAACTTTATGAATATCCTACTTCACAGTTCACACAACGCTCCTAAAGCACTTTGCCACTTGGCCCATCCAACTTGTACTATGTACTTATTAACCCTAATTACGATTGTCACTTGGTTGGTAAGTTCGAATATCTTACTATTACGCTGACTGATATTTCATTTCTCGTTAGTAGGTGCGTCAGTTTATGTTTGCACCTAGACTTCCACAGTGGGAAGCTGCTTTTAGAATTGTAAAGTATCTTAAAGGATATCCAGGATGTGGTTTATTTTATGGTGCCAGTGGTCGTTTGTGTGTTGAAGCCTTTACCTATTTAGAGGGGGCAAGAGGACCATCCGATAGAAAATTCACTACTGGCATTTGTGTGTTCCTTGGTGGAATCTTGTTACTTGGAAGAGCAAGAAGCAGACAGTTGTTGCAGGGTCTAGTCTGATCCTTCCTTGAGGAGATAGGTTTTTGCATGCAATTACCCATGAAGCTGTATTGTGATAATTAAGTGGCAATCCATACTGCATCTAACCCTGTTTTCCAAGAGAGGACTAAGCATATTGAGGTAGATTGCCACCTTGTTCTAGAGAAGGCAGATAGTGGTGTGGTAACTATTCGTTTTGTGTCCACTAGTGCTCAATTAGCTAATGTTTTCACCAAACCATTGTGCTAGCCGTGCTTAGAGTTTCTGTGTAACAAGCCGGGTCTCGGTGATATTTTCCTAGCTTGAGGCGGATTGTTAGCAATTATGTGTTTAGTATTAGTTAGCAAGGGTGTTTTAGTCTTTTTTATTTTGTACTCTCTCCTGATATATGTCTTACGTTTGTGTTACTGTTAATGAACACCCAAAACACTGTTCCATTCACAACACGCAGTTTTGGGTTGTGTAATTCTTCTTGTACCCATTGTTCCCTCTCAATAATGTGTTGATGAATTAAAGGAATTCAACTTTTTTCACAGGCTCTTATGTACCCCCTTCTTGTGGCTTGTAAATCAATTAGCCCTTTACGTAGAGCTGCAGCTCAAGAAGTGGTCGACAAAGTTAGGCAGCATAGTGGTGTTCTTGTTGATCAGGTGAGACAATGACTCTGTCCTGTACACAATTCCACTTGGGAATCAAATGGTAACAAGTTGGGGTTTTTGCAGTATTTATGTTGATCTGACGATTGGCTTTTATTATGAAGGCACAACTTGTGTCAAAGGAGTTAATCAGGGTCGCAATACTTTGGCATGAAATGTGGCATGAGGCACTTGAAGAAGCCAGTCGTTTATATTTTGGTGAGCAGAACATTGAAGGAATGCTAAAGGTGTTAGAGCCAATGCATGAAATGCTTGATAATGGGGCAATGGCAAACAACACAACCACGAAAGAGAAAGCTTTCATTCAGGTAATTGTAGTTTTGATTAAAAATTGCATTGGTGCTTCATGAGTAAAAGTGACAATAAAAACGATGGGTATGCTCTGGTTGTCTTAGCATTAGTATTCTGGTACTTATTCTGATCCATGTTACACTATGCTTGAGTGATGTCAAGGTGAAGCAATTGCTCCCAGTTATTGGCACCTATGATTTTTCCAGTTTAACATGTAGTTTATGGCATCAGATAAGGATTGTCGATCTTTCAATGCATACCGATACGGCAACACCTTTGGTATGTGATCTTGGAAACTTTGCTAACAATTGCACCTTCGATTTGATTTCAGGCATACCACCATGAATTGTTGGAAGCCTATGAGTGCTGCATGAATTATAAGAGAAGTGGAAGAGATGGAGAACTTACACAGGTTTTAATGATCTGTCTGACTCTGGTTTTCTATGTTGCTTGGATTGTTTGTCTTTGTAATAGCGTGCTTGTCATGTTGTTTCCAAATTTGGTCCTTTTGTTACTAGTTATGAGTTGACACTGCTGTCCTACAGCTTCTTAGGATTGGTAAGATTTGCCATGCGTAATCTGTAACAGTAACATTTCTATATTTGCTGTTTTCTTACATCTAAAATTTCCCCCTTCTCTGCTATGATTTTTCCTTGCATTTCTTATGCCGATTTTCCTGGAGTAAAACAAAAATTGGCTGGACCTGGACAAGTTATGTGCTTATTATAGGATTAAGCCTTCTCAGCTGATGTCCTTGATTTTGGAGCCTTATGCTTCGCTCTTAACTTAATTTAAGGAGCCTTTATTTCTTCCATGGTGATTTTTGTGTAATTATTCTGTCATGCAGAGCAACTTCCTCAAATTAAGAACACAAATATGTCTATCCGGTTATTCTGTGCTTTCTTTTTTAGTGTGGAAAATTTGGGAAGTTCTCCGATCAAATCTGGTGTATGTTTCTTAGACCTCTTGATTTGTTTCTATTACAGGTTTTTCATATCTTTATCATTGGTTTTTTTTTAAAAAAAAGGGGGGGAACATGTATTATTGGTGAGTCAATGAAGTGCTGTCAATTTGTTTTGTGCTTCTAAAAATCAACATAACATGGATAAAGTTTGACCTATACCCATAAATAATTAAAAATAATGTTGTTTCTAGTTTCTATATTCTCTGAGATGTTTGCAACAGACTTTTCTGGTGATGTTTAATGTCTTTGAACTTAACTTGCATCGGCCTTAGTTTACCTAGGGCTTGGAACTGTTGTTTGGCCGATCTATTGTCAGGACCTGGAGTTACCAAGTTCAAGTTCAAGTTCAAATTCTTATTTTCATTTATTTTGACCAGGCATGGGATCTGTATTATCATGTCTTTAGACGGATAGATAAGCAGCTTCATTCCCTTACTACTCTGGACCTACAGGCAAGAATCATGCTGTGTTTGTATTGAATTCTTTTCTATTGCTACTCCAAGACTAACCTGTATTTTCTTTGCATGATCAGTCTGTTTCCCCCGAATTGTTAGAGTGCCGTGATTTGGAGCTTGCTGTTCCTGGAACTTACCGAGCAGGTAAAATCCAGGTCATGGTTTGTAATATTTAATATTCTCTTAGAACTATAATAATTCTGTTTTGTCGGACATTGACGCGCACTTGTATATTTCAGATTCACCAGTGGTAACAATTAAATCATTTGCGCCCCAGCTTGAGGTCATAACCTCGAAACAGCGACCTAGGAAATTGACAATTCATGGGAGCAATGGAGAGGATTATGCTTTCCTATTGAAGGGCCATGAAGATCTACGCCAAGACGAACGTGTCATGCAGGTTTTTACTCCTCTCTTTGACTCTTATAATGAGTGCTAATGGAGAATGCTGTTGTCCAATTGGATTCCGAGGCTTATCGACTCTAATTGGTTATCTTTTTCCGCCATAGCATGTGTTGTTGGTTTCACTGTTGTCTAGTTACTAACACTGGTATTTGAATTGGATGTTAAAATTTTTCCAGCTCTTTGGATTGGTGAACACACTGCTGGAAAATTCTAGGAAAACCTCAGAAAAAGATCTTTCCATCCAAAGATATTCTGTCATTCCGCTATCTCCAAACAGTGGATTAATAGGGTGGGTCCCAAATTGTGACACCTTGCACCATCTCATTCGGGATTACAGGGATGCTAGAAAGGTCGGTAGAGTTCATTTCCCACCCCACCTCAAACCCTCTCCTCCGTGCCTTCTTTCATCTTATCCTTAATGCATGCTTTTGGTTAACAGATCACCTTAAATCAAGAGCACAAACTTATGCTTAGTTTCGCTCCGGATTATGATAATTTGCCACTTATAGCTAAAGTGGAGGTCTTTGAGTTTGCACTGCAAAATACAGAAGGAAATGACCTGGCAAGGGTATGTTATGTTAGAGTGGTATGCTGCGTGTTTTGCTCTCTCTCTTCTTTTGTATTTTTTCTCAAGATTGTTATTTGGTTACTATAGGTCCTTTGGTTAAAAAGTCGCACATCTGAGGTCTGGCTAGATAGGAGGACAAATTATACAAGAAGCTTGGCTGTTATGAGCATGGTATCACTTCCTTCTCAATATTGTTTGAATCTCCTCCTGAAAAACAAGCAGGACCGAGCTTTTTGTGGTTCCACATAATCAGCATGGTGTATCTTTGATATACGATCTGATATACGATCTGTTTCTGAATTTTATATGGTTTAGAAAATTCCCGACACCTAAAAAAGTAAGATGGATGTACTTTTTTTTACGCGAAGTCTGTACAAATGATTGTACTTATTGTTATTTGCTGATGGCTCCTAACGCGTACTCAATTTGTTTTTTGGTAAATCCTTTTAAATCACTTTTATAGATCTGACCTCGGTCCATATTTTCAACCCTATGTCAGAGGTGGGATGATTATGAGTCACTGGTTCATTTCTGTAACATCCCAAAATCAGGGGTTGTTATGGTGTTGAAACTTACTGTTATATGAGGTCAATTAGTTTATCAGGAGTTGGAAATGTGGGCTGACACACCTCTCCTGTGGGTGTCAACCATATGCTGCACAATGTGGTTTAGATTGGTCAATTATATATTTTCGGCACGTAGCCTTGTCGACATTGTGCGGCATGCCTGACTGCAACCTGTGTATTTCTTTTTATTTGGATGTTGTTTTGGCTGTGTAATTTAAGATAGCTGGCACCTCTTTCAGGTTGGTTACCTTCTTGGCTTAGGTGATCGGCACCCTAGTAACCTAATGCTGCATCGTTCCAGGTATTTTTGTGGTTGGAAGATTAAGAGTAGTTTCATGACGCACTTTCATCCCTGAGTAAGGTCTAAAATTAATAACTTAATTGTTGCACATTGATCTTGCAGTGGGAAGATATTGCATATTGATTTTGGAGACTGTTTTGAAGCGTCAATGAACCGAGAGAAGTTCCCTGAAAAGGTATGTGTTCTTGTTTTGAACTTTTTTGCAGATAGAAGTTTACTCACTTACGGTATCTATGGCATTAGCTTTATGGTATATCCTCTTACATGAAGTTGACAACGTAGGTTCCCTTCCGGTTGACTAGAATGCTTGTGAAAGCTATGGAGGTTAGCGGTATCGAAGGCAACTTCCTCTTGACGTGCGAAAATGTGATGCAGGTTCTTCGAGCAAATAAGGATAGTGTCATGGCTATGATGGAGGTACAGGAACCGTACTTCCTCTGTTCTAGATGTGTTTCAGTGTCATCTTCTCTGGACTACTTTCAATCATATCACTTGCACTGTTAACCAAAACCTGAAAAGTATGGGGAGTACCCTGTAAGGTACTTTGCAAAATTTAAGATCCCCTTCTAATCAAGGTCTTTCTCCAAGGAAATAGAACAAGTAATGAAGAAAATTCTCTCTCTCTCTCTGTGCACGCGTGTGGATGTGTGCGCGTGCACACGTTTATGTGTCTCTTCTTTGGGTCGATGAGGGGTTGACATGAAACTTTTGGTGGGCAGCCATTGACAATAAAACCCGTTTTGTGTGTATCTCTCTCTTATTTGGGTGGATCACCATGGATGAGGCGTTGACATGAAAACTTGTGGTGGATGGCCATTAAAAAATGAAACCCTTTTGTAGTATCAAAGCAGAAATGGCTTATGTTCCGTTATTTAACAAGGGAAGCTAAATTAGCTCCACCTGCTTTCAGGCCTTTGTTCATGACCCTCTAATAAACTGGCGCCTTTTCAACTTCAATGAAGTTCCTCAAATGTCAACTCTGGCCAATACTCATGTTCCCGCAGTTGTAAATAGTGAAGAAACTGCTCCTAATAGAGAGCTGCTTCAACAACCTCAACGGGGTGCTCGAGAGAGGGAACTTCTACAGGTATATTCAACAACTCTTTTGTCAAACGGAGTTATTCTGATGTGCTTTTGAATCATTCTTTAAAGTTTCATTGTGTAATATGCAGGCTGTCAATCAGTTAGGTGATGCTAATGAGGTCTTGAATCAACGTGCTGTGGTTGTTATGGCTCGGATGAGTCATAAGCTCACGGGGCGTGATTTTAACACTAGTCCTTCGGTATCAACAAACTCCATTCAACATGCAATAGACCACAATTCGTTGATCTCTGGAGATACTCACGAAGTTGAACATGGATTATCTGTTAAACAACAAGTTGCGAAGTTGATTCTTCAAGCTAGGTCACATGAAAATTTGTGTCAAAATTACGTCGGGTATGATATCCATGGTTTCTTCCATGTTCTTGTTTAGGGTCATATGCATCTGCTTAGTTGGTTTTATTTCACAAGCAAAGCTTATATTTTGTCCAGGTTTTTGCCCTGCAACAACCATGTGTAAATTTGCTAATTATTGCAATTAAAATTCCTTTGAGGTTGCTAAGCCACCGCAAAGATGTTTAACAAAACCTGTTAAAACAGGGCAAGTGAACCTCAAAAAAAAGCAGATAATAGAACTCCTAAGAGGTTTCTTACCAACACAAGCCTTTGAAGATTTCAAAACCACTAAAGAGAGTTGTAGGCCTTTAGTTGAATGACTAAGAAGCATGGATGCTTCATTGTAGTTGTAGTAGCTGTATCCGACACGTCTTACACAGCTTTCCTCAGACACGCGAGGTCATATCGCGTGGAGTATTTTTTTTTTTTTTTTCTTGTATTTAATTGTTCTACTTGAGGAAATTAGGCACAGACTGATCTACCGATATGTTTGGGCAATTTGTTCATAATCATATGTTTCCAATTTCCATAAATAAATTCTAAACTAAGTTTCCAATAGTTTGTTGCGTCTATGTAACCTATATTAGGACTTCCATCGTGAAAAATATTCAGTTTGAAAATATTCTACATTCAGCTGAGCACTGCAAAATGGTTTCTTACCTTATGGATTGTCTGGAATTGTTGCCATTTCGTATTTAGTTGCATTGATCCTGTGGTCATAAGGTGGTTGTCCATTGGTTCATTGATCTTTTCCAATACGATATCAACTTACCATCTTGACATATTGTTGCCTTCATTGGGCCTCTTCTGAAATAAACTGTTCGAACTGAATTCAATTCTGGGGTTGGTAAACAATTAAACGTTAATGGAACCATTCTTTGAACGATCAAGTCCACTGCCCATGCATATTATACATGTAAAGACATGTAATACCACTATCATGATATGCTCGATTTTTCCATGTCAATTCTGAAGTTCCAAGATTCAGAAGATCATTATTATATCTTTTTCTTTTCCTCTCTAAGATGGTATCAATCGCCTGTATGCTCAGCTTGTAACGTGAAAATGCTTAATTACTGGAAGAACCAATAGGGATGTTGTACTCTATGAATCTGAGCTGTTTCCTCCTCTCTTTTTTTGGCTAGCTATGAATCTGATTTCACTTTGTCTGACAGCGGCTGTTTTACGCTCTTTGCAGGTGGTGTCCTTTCTGGTAACTTGGAAGCTTGACCACGTTGTACATATGTTGTACATAGCTTTGTAGTACACGTAGTGTTGTATGTCTTGTCCTTGTTTTTTTCCTAATTTATATGTCTGATTATTATGGCTGTATATATAGCATCTCCGAAGCTTTTCTCATGTAAGGTCCATGTGCAAAAGCTGAATAGAATTTTTTGTAAATCATAATGCCTAGCAAATTCTTCTCCAGATCAATCCAGAAGTCACTTTTGCCTGCTAGTAGTCCTTGTTGCAACATCTTTTTTTCTCGCTTAGAAAAACAACTCCATCTTGTGCTTGGGTTTGTTTTATGCATGGGGTTGGGAAGGTTGAGTCTCCCCCTCCGAGAGAACGCGCTCTTCCTTGTATCGTCCAGAGATTTTTGGACTTAATCGTCACAAAAAGACTTTTTTGGGTGTTCTTAATCCAACCATTCGTGATATTCGGAGCTGTCCGGCAAGCAGCTGGAGCTGTCTGGCAAGCTGCTGGAGCATGCTCAATAATGCAGAAAATGGCGAGGGTTGCAGATTTTTAGTTACTTTCATGGTCTCGAATTCTTTATTTTGTATTGAGGACTGGAAATTAATAGTCGTTTAGCTTTTAGACATAGGGCCTTTGCAGAGTTAAAAAGTGCATCAGACTTGTAGCGATTGGAGAATGCAACTATGTCGATTCACGTTGCTGAAGGAATATGCATCTCCGAAGTTTGAAAACATTAGCTTCTTTTTTTTTTTGGATAAAAAAACACCAGAAAACTCTTCGCTGCATTTCATTCCTGACAGGCTATGGTGCCCCGGGGTGGGTGGGTATGGATCGAGTCCATATCGCCAGAGAGCAACAGCCGCCTCCGGATCTTTATCTATCTACTTGACAATTCATAGCCCCAAGAGGAATCAAACATTTCTGTTGCGATCCACCAAAGAAGCCCCAAGAGCAATCAAACATTTCCGTTGCAAACCATGGAGCAATTCTTGTTCTTAGATAGCACGCACTAGCTCCCAATTTCAACTTCATAAAAAAGTCAAAGATGGATCACAAAGAGAATGAAATGCATTTGCTACGAAACCATTGAGCATGGGCAAAATGGTGATATGTAGATAATTTTGAGCGCGTTCAGACCACCGCTAAAAATCAGACAAAGACTGAGGCCGCCTGTTATTGATCAACGTCTTAAGAACAAGATTGCTCGATTGAAGGAATGAGGCACAAGGTGAATTGTAAGCCCCAATGACGAATGAACTTACACACCCACGTATTAGCACAATATTCAACACTTGGAGCAGTCAATTTTTTACGAAGAAATGGTGAAATTGAAGAATCTACTCAACTGTGTGAGATTGCTAGATCAGGCACAATCAAATTAGCACAATCAAGAAATTTCATGATGTAAACACCGATGCTTCCCAAAAAAAAAAAGCTGGAGCAGATCTGGTGCAGATCAAATCGTTATACACACCATAATCACATATCAGCTCATTTGACAGTACAAAAGCGCCAAGAATCCAGTTAAGGTTGCATGAGGATTTGAGAAGCATCCATCTTCAAGCGAGGCCTTGAGTCATTAAACCATATCCTGTTTCAATTTCTAGAGCAAAATGTCATGCACAGAGGATACATTTCCATTTATGCAGCAAGTCGCTCCTTGTACTTGCTCTGCATGAGGCTTAGAAGAAAATCTGTAAATATATGCTCGTATTCTGGCATTTTTCCAAACCCTGCAATGGCTCCCAAGAGTTCAGTTTAGAAACAGAAGGCTGCACGATTGACTCTGATTAACTCTAGCAAAACTGATGCATAATGCATTAGCAGATTCTAACAAGTACATGAGACCGTGTAAAATAGAAACACGACTAACTTACGGTCAATGTTACGCTAATGACTACCCAAAACTGTGCCATCGTTACATGGAGTATTACCGTGCAGATGAACCTTGCACCTTCAACCAAAAAAGAAAAGAAAAAGAAAGAGAGAAAAACATACTCCTCCCGCTTAGCAAGCAAAGAAAATAAATTTGCTATTCTTTAATGCATTTGACAAAGAAAGGGAATTGTACCCCAAATAATCCTCCAACCTCACGGTCATTCAATATACAGGCACAAGGTATGGGATTTCAGATGTGGCATTTAGATGGTAATTGATCATTTTCACAAGTACCTCCAAGGCTCCAACTACCGATCATATTACTTCATCATGCACTTCTTCATACTCGAGGTGAAAGTGTTCTTGGGCACACGTGTATCAGTGTGACACACACACACACACACACACACACACACAGAGAGAATGGAAAAGCACCTCCAAGACTTTTCGTACCATATTTCCAAGGAACCAGCTCAATAGAAATAATCAACAAATAAGAAATATTGACTGAGAAAAGGTTTTTCACTTGCCAGGGAAGTAGTTGATATCAATAACATAGTATAGATCTCTGGTTCCATGCTCTCGAATGATATCTATGTTGAACAGCCGGAGACCCTAAAAGATGAATCCCAAAGTCAAAACCAATTACCAGCAAGATGAAACCAGATTTATATACACTATTTGCTGCATACGCACTGTCATAAGATAATAAATAAAAAATATTCCTCTATGATGCACCTACACAACAAAAACCTGAAAAATAAGAAATGACATCAGAAAGGTACCAGGCGATGACGCAGCTCCTTTGCAAGCCTCTCAAGCAAAGGTGTTGGCGGAAGTTCTGCAATACATGCTAAATTCATGTAAATGAACCTATAAGGCTCAAAAATAATCTCACACATTCTTTACAAATTAAGCAATAATAGCATCTGTGCCTTGAAGTGGAAGTGTAAGTTGATCTCTAGTGTGGTACGGGACCATGGGAAGTGGGAGTTCGAGACTTTGAGTGGTAAAGAAGACTATTTTTTCAAATTAAAGGCAAGTTCTTGAAGCAATCTACCATTTGAAAGCCAGGTCTGACCCATAAAATTCACCCAAAAATACAAGATAAAAAAAATCATATTATAGGCAGGAGCTTACTGAGCTGAAGCTATCGGGAAAACACATAAACGAAGAACTCACAAAACCTCACCAGCAACAGCAGGGTCAAGATTAGCATCCTCAGCAGAAGCTGCAGCACTTGACACCCTAGGGAAACGGAATACGCCAATTTTCGATAGTTCAGGATTAAAGACATCAGGTAGAGAGAAGCGCCTAACCACCTTAATGGTTTCCCCGATAATGTAAACCTTAAAGAGAACACCACCTACAAGGAGGCAAGGAGAAGATGAATTTCTGGTAGAAATATGGCTCCAAAGGAAATACATGGTTTGGTGAAGCATTTCTGAAACAGAACAGACAAAAATACCATGATTGATAAACTCCTGTACAACGAAAGGAGGTTCAAGGTTTGAGAGGGAGAATTCATCATAAGCAATAAATAATTCGTGTGATTTTGCAGTTCCATCCACAAGCAGCGGTTTCGCGACTGGAAAAGCAAAAGCAAAAGTATAAATAGCAATCTTCAGTTAGGAAGACTGACCGAAAAGACACAAAAATGTTATCACACCTAGTTAGCCTTCCCTTCCTAAAATCCCTGAGGGTAGCGAAACTCAAAATGAACAAGTGACTCAAAACCAGTTCTTGAGGTGTCTACCACTTGAACCAGCAGGTTTACAAGTAAATGCCGAAATGCTGCAACTGTGAGGGCATACCTAGAGGTAGCTTTAATCCAGCTTTATTAACTTCATCAGGAACAGACAATGGATCTTTTGTGATAACCAGCTGCCGTGGGACGCCAACTCTTCCTACAACAATAGTCAATAGTCAAAAAACAAACTGATCATATTTACAAAGATACAGGTCAATGAAAAAAAGTGCCGATAAAAAAATGGAACAAAAAAAGGGTAGTACATTAGAACTCCCTTAGCACGAGCAAGATTACATGGAATTCGATCAATAAATCTTCAAGGAAACAACAATTAGTCCCGTCACTGAACAAAAAGAGTAAATCAATAACAAGGGATCAGCAACGTTATTCAGAGCCTACCATAGCACTCAGGCAAGTTGATACCAGGCACGTCCTCAAGCATAGACTGACGGTTGTACACGTGTTGTATGGAATATGGGGGATCGAGAACAGTAACTTCTGGATGTTTTAGCCTGTAATCCTTCAAAAAATTAAGAGAAAAAGGGAGAGGTAAAAATGAAGGACCCGCTGTCAGGGAATGGAAGATTTTGGGCCACAAAGCATAAAGGCTTATTCAAGCAGGACAAATTCCAGGTCGTTTGCCTGTAAACCATAGCTAATAAACACTCATAGATACCCAGTAAGATTCATCAAATGATTACTATTTCCTATCAAGAAATTGTTCTTTGTTTTCATTTTAGCAGTTCTCTAGAAGATCAGTTCAGTTGTTGCCTACAAATTATAAACACGTTAAAAGCTTGGAAATAAAGGATAAATGGTGGTCAGTTTTGTAACTCCACACAATGGAATATCATACTAGTATCAACTTTACACGTCTGGGGGAGCATTACTACCTGCCATCTATTGTACACACAGCACAACACTCGCCTAGTTAAAAAGACAAATGAGCAATGCCTTAAAAACTGCCGTAAATTGCTCCCATGGCAGTTTTGAAATCAGTGCAGAAGACTTAAAATTATAACTACAGGGTTAAAAACTACACAGTAACAGAAATAGCTTTTCTAAATCCCAAGAATTTCCCACTGATGTCTGGCTTCATGCCTGCCTAAACGCCTAAATGTAATAATCGAGATATCAAATTTACCAGTCCTGCTTCTTAAGAAACTTTATTAGTCATCTTATAACTATTCAACATATCAGAGAAAATGAGCTGAAATATCTTGGCAGTGAGCCTACGAATCATTCAATTGAAGCCCAAAATTTAGAATCAACTCAAAGAAACCAATCAAGCATATGATAGAATGGGAGAAGAAGTACTCTAAAACTGCTAGAAGGATGCATTTTTGCAACTGTGCAAAGCAAGGCCTGAACAAATTCTAGATTGATCATTGAAAGTAAAATCACTTGTTTGATCTCTTGAGGGACCAACCTGATCACAATTAATGATGGAGCAAAGATTCTGCAACTATGTCAGACAAAAATCATTTTTAATGCCTCAGGCCCTCAGGAGATCTGGGTGTTCAACCACTGACCCTTCAGTTCACATCTTATCTCCGACATGAATAGGTAGCATGATTATGTTTCACTAGTGTCATGAAATTGTGTGAATTCCGAAAACAAATGCCATTTACTGTATTAAAACGAATTCACTGCACAATGAATACAGTCTTCATCTTATGTTTTCCAGTAGAAATAAGGAACATGGGTTTAGATTGAGCGAACCTCGACAACCTGGCACCATTCCTTTCCTGACAACTGAAATAAACAAAAGACTTGTCAGATGTATAATAAACTAAAGAGTTTTATTCCACATAATCAAAAGGGAAGTCGATAAATAAAACAAATGTTCGCAAAGGAAAGAGAGAGAGGAAAGAAAAGGAACTTGTCCCTACTGAACGTTAAAGATGGTCAGCATAGCAAGGACATACTGTAAAACATACTTTCCATCCCTTTCCCAAAAGGGGGCAAAAGAAAGGAAGATAGAAGTAATCACGACCTGGGTTTTGGAACAGTCAATTGAAAAAAGGAAGGTATCAACAATTAGGAGTTTGGGTTTCCCTATAGAGAAATCAACACAAACCTTATGCAAAACGACGTCAAAAGGACCTTGATCTGACAATGGCCTGCTTCGATCAATGGCAACAAAAAATATACCTTTATTTCTGCAATGCATATAACACTGCACAGTTAGAGAAGCAGCAAGAAACTTGGGCCTAAACCAATCTATTTCATATGTGACTTCATATTTATTTATGGCATAACAATTCAATGGACACATGCCTAGTAAAAACATTATAGTGATTGACAATCAGATTTCAGTAGCAAAACAAATATCAACAACAAACTAAACGAATAATCATAGAAAGGCATGAATAATGATATCACGTGATATACACTGTCAAGAAACATCCCAAAATAATTTTAATCCTTTCACCCAAACGTAGATTTCAAGATTGTGATGCTTTCGTTCAGAGTTTTGCCTTCTTTTATGACTTGTCTGTTTCTCTAGTAGAACATCCTAGCAAGAGGGCAACCCATTCTCTTGCAAAACAAACCCGTTTACGGGATAGGATGAAGAGCTGGAGGAGGGATGCCCCCAACGACTTAGCCTCTGAGGCCTTAGCCCTTTCTGATGTGTAACCCTTGATTTTGTTACCAATCTTTGCATGTGGATTTTGTTTACCGTCCGTTGTGTCCAAAAAATTATAACTCCTATGTGTTAACAATGCCAATAAGATGCCAAGAGGCCTTTGGCGCATTGGCATCAGAAGTACACTCAGGTGCTAGGAGCAAGGAGGTCAGGAGTTCAACTCCTCTTCCAATGTGCTAATCTAAGTATTTTAACAATATTGACTTCATCGATAAAATAAACAATGGTAACAAGATGAATAGAAATTTATGCACTACAAGAAATGAGAGATTGAACTGAAAACCACGTTATAATATTCTAAACTTCCAAATCAAACACCCAAGAAGTAGCAAGAAGAAGTACGCAAGGGGAAAATGAGTGCAATTTTGTTCACCCTCCTTAAAAGTTACAAGACAGTGAACATTACCCTCCCTTCTATTGGTTGAAATAGCGTGAATCCCGTCACAAATAATGTCATGCTTGCCCCTGCAATACACTTTTTGGTAAGCATGACATTACTTGTGAAATCCACGTCATTTCAACCAATTGGAAGGAGGATGATATTCACCCTCTTTCAAGAAGGGTGAACAAAACTCAACTCAGGGGAAAACAGATGATCTAAACAAGTTAGCAGGAAGAAGGGCAACGTTAAAGAAAGGATGAGAAATTTTTTTTGGGCAAGTAAAAGGATGAGAAATTGACTCTGAATTTATCACTGTAAACAAGTCTTAATGGGTATATCTTTGGGAATATTCCCATTAAACAACAGTAAAATATGACAGAGATTCCAGATACCAATGGGTCTGCGAGGGACAAGTCAAGCAAACAGTTGCCCGTGACTAATCCCAATAAATTACTAACCACTATGGATAAGGACACCATTCCCCCTAAAGCTGCAGAATCCACTGTTTTACTAGCAAATTGCAGGGAAAAAAAGTTGGAACTCACATGCAAATTCTTCCAAAATAACCTCCCTTTTTTTGCTGTAACCTTAAATTAAATTGTCAGGTTACACGGAAAATCAAATATTTTCAGGGGAATTTTTACAAAATAACCCGTTTCTTTTCTGGGAACCTTAATTTAAATTGTCAAATTCTTTAAAAACCATTTCGGGGAATGAAATATGAAAACGAGAAGGTTTTTTTTTTTTTTTTGGGGGGGGGGGGGAGGTGTGGGGCGTAAGTTTGAAAACAAGAAGTTAAATTTTGTTTTCTCAGAACCCGTTCTCCTTAGAACATTCCTAGAAAACTGATACAGAAAACAAAAACTGAAAATCGGGAGATCATTTACGGGAGTGAAATATGTAAACAAGAAGTGATTTTTTTCTCTCTCTCAAAACCCTCTTCTTTTTTTATAACATTTCTAGAAAACTCATACAGAAAAACCGAACTGAAAATCAGTGAGACCAATTTTGATCCACCCCCGAGTGAAGAAAAATTGGAATAATTTAAACTTGAATAATAATACTACAAAGACAATAATAACAATATACCTGGCTAAAGAAAGGAGTTTGGGCTGTAAAAAGCTCTGCTTTTTCTTCGATGTGAGAGCGTAACCGACCACCAGATTCTGGGTCAGCGTGAACAGTCCTCCATCGCCGATCGAACACGCTTTCATCAGTTCTTCGGCTTCTGGTTCTTCTCTCTCCTCTTTATCATCATCATCATCAATGTCCTCTGAGATCTCTCCGTTCAACCTCATACCACCCTCAAGATTTATCAAGAATTACCAATTTGCAGGTCAATCTAGGGTTCTCCCCTGGTGGTTACGTCGCTTCTGTTTTCTCAGATGTTAATTTCCGTTGAGCTTCTTTCGTTTCTCGGTAGTACCCAGATACACATCACTCACTCTCTCTCTCCCTCTCTCTCTCTGCGTTTGAGTGCAAAGGAATGTTTAAAAAACTGGGGGAGTAGTTCTGCTTTCTAGATGGAGTAAAATGGAAAATACTAGCACTAGGAAATAATAGTGCGGACGTGCGTATGGAAATAGTACCGCTAGAAATTGAACAGTTCGAATCATTTTTATAGGACCTGAAACGAGTCTAAAATGCGTATGTATATAAATGTATGAATTTTTTTTATCAGCGAGTACATAAATGTACGTATCCATAGACTTTTCTGTTTTTGTAATCACGCTCTCTTTTTTATCTCTTGTGCTTTAAATTTATGAAATTAACCTTTTATTTACATATCATTTCACATTGAGAATGATAATACTGTAAATTCACATTACAAGAAAACAAAAAAATGATAATGTGATTATAAAAAATGGAAGTGTAAAAATCATCACATTTGAAATTTATCATCTAAGAGCATTTGGGCTTTACTAAATTGTTTTACCCAAATTAGTGTACAAATTTGAGTAAAATCTCCATTTTGTATAAAGTATTGGAATATGAAAATCAAATCTAAGCATAAATTTAAGTAAAAAGTTGATTGATATTAGTGGTATAGTTGTAAATTTAGATGGGAGAAAATGACCTTTAAAAATTGAGTAAGAATTGAAGTCTTTCTTGATTTGGTTAAAAAGTTTAGCAAAACTCAATTGGATATGGATTTGAGTTAAAGGTTGGAGAGAGGTTAATGGTTGAGATGAGCCCCGTTCTCGAAAGGGAAATATGTACTTACTGGTGCTAGTCCGTGCCTACGGCACTACGCGTCTCGGTTGAAATGAGATGGCAGTTGTGTGATTTAGGTGAAAACCATAGGTACTTAACTGAGAAGTGGGAGGATGCACTACAGCTTTTGGATCAAATGAATCTAAGCCATTCCAATAACTTGTCCTCACACCCTTCTGTTTTATAATAGAGATTTTTTAAGAATATAATTTCAAGCTCAAAAATTATGTGTTTACGTAAATAATTTTTCTATCAATATGGATCTTATTTGATAGATCTCATTGAGATCTCTTATACAATGCAAAAAATTTTGAAAAATTATTTTTCATTTACATTATTTTTTAAGAAGGTGTTTTGGAACGGGACCGGTTTTGTCGGGTGTAATTTTAATTAGAACGAATTTTAGAGTATATTTATACTGTAGTAATAAACTGTAGGTTAAAAATCATTACCCATATAATTATTATTAATTTAAAAAGACCAAAAAAGTCTTTGTTTTTTAATGAGGTTAAAGAGCCAAACAGTCTCCCCCCTCCCCCGATAGAAGATAAAAAGTCTAGATATGAATAAGTGACATCTTCCTATCTGGTGGAACCCGATGCCAAGCGTCAAGTCTACATCCAATATTGTATTCTTTTGTCGTAAAAAGAGTTCTCTTGTTGCCATTGTTTTTGGGGTAACACATAGGGTTTCGGTCGGTTTGCGCATAATTCTGGCTAATTTTTACACTCTCTTCTACAGCAGTTTCACATTTTACGCGTGAGAATGAAATGATCCTTAGGGTTGTTGGTAACGATAATTGAACCTAAATTTTAAGATGGAATAAACTCTTAAGTCTCAAGGCAAAATCGCTTGGCGAATTCCTTGGGATTCTCCATTTGTTGTTGATACTAAAGAATGAAGCTGCAATACTTGGTACCAATTTGATGGCATTTGCTTCAGAAAGCAATGGTCAATTTTTCTCACTTCATCTAAGTCATTTGATTTGTATTAAAAAAATGAGATGAGTTTAATCGATATGTGATAATTTGAGAGTGTCAAAATAGCATCGAATTGGTGTAGCAACAATTTTATTTCTTACTAACATTTTAGCAAGCCAAAAAAAGGATTTTACTAATGCCATTATTGTACCAACGTGTGAAATTGCTCTTATTAATTACAGTATGTGTCACCCTATTACAAAAACGATCAATCCAATAAATTGGAAAAAGCAGTACCAGACGGTCCAGACGCAAACATTGGTCATATATTCCAAAGTGAGAGGTAGGGATGTTAATGGAGTAGAAGTTCGGACTGAGTTTTTGCCAACCCGAATGAAACCAAAATTTGCAACCAAAGTCCAGCTGGTCCCCGTCGCATCTTTGCTCGTCGTTGCATCAACTAAGGCTAAGTTCCACTAAAGAATTTTTGGACTTTTTTTGTTTTGTTCTTATTCAAAATTTTTCTGCGTTTGTGTGTCTCGTGATAATTTTTTTTTACTTCTATTAATTCATCTCAACTAGAAGAATCAGACAAATAATTTTTTTATTTTTTTTTCCTGCGGGGCTTCCAAAACTGCACCTCCATTGTTCCATAGGAGTAAACAACACTTCTCATTGCATGCACGTTAGTATTAATTAAACACCATCTCAATTTCTAGACTTCCACAACAGCCAGCCAATCGAGAGATTTTTCAGTGCCGGGTGAGCATAGGTCACGTGGTGCCGAGCACGCATTTTGGTCGTCTAAACGTGTTTTGAACGACTCAGATCTGTTTGGGCTTGAGGGGATGTTTTGGTAATTTTACACTAAAAATTTGCCTAAATAGATCTGGACCGTCCAAAACACGTTTGGACGGCCTAGATCATGCTCGGAACCACGTAGCTCGTGCCCACCCGGCACTGAAAAACTTCTCCAGCCAATCACACCCGCAGCGTACCAAACATTTTGATTTACCAGTACTATCATTTTATCGATTCTCTCGGTACCCGCATTCTTCTCCCTTCCCACAGCACCACTATCATCACAATCACCATCAGTACTACTCCCGCCACCGTCGGCATCCCCCTCGCTCTCCCATCACCTCGTTAACAGCTAACACCTCGTTTTTATGTCATTCCCATCCATCACTGCAACCCCCCTCTCCACCGCCACCCCACCTCCCTCGCCCCAACCACAACCATCACTACCCTCATGAATTTTTCTCTGTCGCACAATCATCGATCCTCCCTCGCCCCAACCACCACCATCACTACCCTCATGAATTTTTTTCTTTCCCACAACCGTCGATCGTTGCCAATGCATCTTCCCACATACACAACTATCCATGAACCGTATTCACGTCATTTTGTGCACCTCATGACGTACTATTCTTTTTGTCGATCCTGCTACAATCATATAAAACCAAATTCACTTCTCCAAACCTTGACGTCCGAAGCATCTAAGTTTGTTTGGATCTTCAGATCTTCTTGTCCATAGCACTTGGCAGATTATGAATTAACTAGTAGGGGAATATTCTCAGTTTAGACCAAAGTTTTTTTTTTTTCCTTCTGTGATTGTGGTCCCATTAATTTTTCGTCTTTTCTACGTGATTTGAACTCTCAAAACTAGCCTTCAGCAAAATTCTCACGTTGGATTTTACTTGTGTTTGCTTCAATTCAAAATTTTAGAGAAAATGACGGCTCAGGACGTGTTTTGATAATTAATACCCGCCAAGGATTGTTAATACTGAAAGTGTCCTTGGCGGGTATTAATTATCAAAACACGTCATTGGCCGTCATTTTTCCAAAATTTTATTATAAGAGCATGATTCTTAACTTCGACGTGATCTGTTTAATTAGAGTGAAAAAGACAATTAGAAAGAAAAAAAATAAGAGAGAGATAAAAGAAAGAAAAAGGAGAATAATGTTTTTGATATAACACATTTGATTAGAAGCAGCTAACTCGGGCTTTATTTTATTTACATAAACTAATCATCCTCATCTTCAAAAAAATAAAAAAATCATCAAAATATAGTAGATCATCAAAGAAAATTACTAACATTTTATATAAGTGATCTATGAACTGGACCAATAAAATAGAAAATAAACAACTTAATTTTTGACGGTTTTGTTGAAAATCAAATAGCGTGTTTCAATCGGGCTTTGGCGGCAGCAATATTATACTATTAAAAGGCGGGAATAAAAGAGTAAAAGTTCTCAAGGGAATTTGCTTACCAAAATCACAATAAAAAAAAAAAGTGGATGTGAGAATGTAAAAAAAGAAAATCATGTTAATTGTTGCTCATCCTCCCGAAAAAAAATTAAATTTTTTCGCACCTGGTAAATACTAAGATAGGTTCTTAATTTGGCTAAGTAGAATTGTACCAAACTGAACCAAACGAGACTTGTGACTCAATAAAATTATACGGATAAAAAAAAAAAATTCACTTTCCAACACTTTCTAGAGTTTCTTGCCAGGCCACTTTCCACTAATTTTTTTTTTTTCACTATGATTATTTGACTTTAGTAATTAAGTTGTTCATACAAAACCAAAACTTTTTGTCAAAAGTTAAGTTGTTTTCATTAAACTAAAACATCCAATACATTTTCTTCCAGTAACCCAATAATTTTTTTACAAATTTTAGTTTAGTGGAAACACTTGACTGTAGCGTACAACAAGTCCACAATTTTTAGCTTAGCAGAAATTCCAAAACAAAAAAATTGAGATTTTTTACTCTTTTCATCATTATTTCGGGAATCTAGGAAGATTGATGTCCTATGCTAGAATTAAATTATTAGCATTATTTTGATCAAAAGCAAGAAATTTTCTGTACTGCACTCATAATTAAGGAAAGTGCACCCTAAAATTCTATAAAAATGCCTAAATTCTATGGTACCCTATGTCCCTATCTTACCCTAAGGTAGGACTGCAAACGAGACGAGCCGAGCCGAGTTTTAGAGTGTTTGAGCTCGGCTCGCCAAAAATTTAGTTGGCTCGAGCTCGGCTCGAGCTCGTGACAAGCTGCAGGACTCGAGCTCGAGCTCGGCTTGAGATGTATTTACAGAGCTCGAGCTCGGCTCGTTTATGAAACAAATATATATATATAATATAGTTGAGCTTGCGAGCCAATTCGAGCCGAGTTTCGATTAGCTCGAGCTCGGCTCGTTTATGAAACGAGCCCAGGACTCGAGCTCGTTCGTTTGTGTCTCGAACCGAGCCGAGCCATTGTCGAGCCGAGTTTCGAGCCGCTCGCGAGTGGCTCGGATCGTTTGCAGTCCTACCCTAAGGTAGTTTTTTCGTGAAAATATATTTTCGTCTTTATGACTTAATAACTCAAAAAATTGAAAGACATCCACTAAAACTATTTTGATGACATTCTTCGCAAAAATAAAACTTATTTTATTGTACTTTTGACCAATATTCCTTAAATATATAGGAATATTCCTTATAGTACCTTCAAAGCCACCGCCAACGGTCCTTTTCATTACAGTTCAAACAAACAACCCCCCAACAAGGGTAGTTGACCGTTAAATTCGGACAGCTAAATCGTACCGCCAACATCTCTTTTTTAATTTCTCTCCCAAAACCCTAGGACCCCTTGTCCCTCCCCTCGTAAACTCCGAAACCAAAACCCACCAACCCCACCGACGCTTTTATTTCTCAATTGCCGTCACATTCCATCACTACCCTCTCTACTTCTTCACTTCACTTCATTTCATAACCCTTTTCTTCATCTTGATCTATCTTCAAATCCATGGCTATTTCCCAAGATTCAGCCATTTTCTGCCTCCAGATCATCGCCAAGAACCCGGCCGTCGATTTCAAGAGCCGGTTTTCTCGTTCTCCTGTTAGTCCCATCAGATTCTGCTTCAACGTTGAGAAATTCAAGGGTAGTGACAAGTTCAAGATTGGAGTCATGGCAGGGGTTGAAGTGGTGGGCGCGAAGAGCGCCGCGAGTTTGAGCCCCAGTTCTAATTTAGGCCTTGATGTGGTGACCGACAGGGAGCCGAGGGAAAAGGGTTTCTTGGGATTGAGGAAGACGAAGCTCGTGTGCACGATCGGGCCGGCGTGCTGCTCGGAGGAGGATTTGGAGAGGTTGGCACTGGGAGGGATGAATGTTGCTAGGTTTAATACGGGTCATAACACGAGGGAGTGGCACCGGGAGGCGATTCGGAAGGTTAAGAGGTTGAATGAGGAGAAAGGGTTTTGTGTTTCAGTTATGATTGATACTGAAGGCAGTCAGCTTGAGGTTGAGCATGGGGAGTCCTCCCCTGTCAAAGCAGAGGTAAGTATTGGCAGTTTGATACTCATGAATTGGTTGAGTTGTGTGATTTGAACAATCAAATATAGCTAGTGGTCAAGGCTTGGGACTTAGTAGTTTGCTCCCTCTTAAGCTCTCAGGTTCGAAATCTCATAGGTTCTATCAACTACTTTGGGGCCAGTCCTGACTTTAATTGTGACTCCGTAAGTGAGCAGTGAGATTGGTCCCCGGGATTAGTCAGGGTGCGTAAGCTGACTCAGACACCTGAGTTGTCCAAAAAAAAGAAATATAGCTAGAAATTAGGAAAAGAAGTAACTATACATTCCTGTTGTTTACTGTTTTTGAATAAAAATTTCAGAGCACTTTTTGGAAATCATTTTGGAATATAAACATTGATCGTTGGCTGTAACCGTAACCAAGGTTATTTTTCGGCAGATGTTGTCGAGAGTATGAGAAACTTCCATCTTTAGGGGGGGTAAAAATAGGTTGTTTCACAAAAAAATTCCTTGTAAACCAGTGGTGGCTACAAAATTTTAGTTCAGCGGTGACAAAAACATAAAGATTTTTTTTACTACAAAGCTCTATTTAAAAAATAATTTTATTTTGATTCAAAATGAATTGGGTCTCATTTATTTTGTTTTGTTGAGCTATATTATGTACATACTCATTACTCACAGATTTAAGTGAAGTTTCCTTTACTTTGACTACATATGAACAATTCAGTGCAGACAGTATGAGAGAAAAATCAAATTATATGTTTAAAAATACAAAATTTTAGCACATTTTTTTAGCCCTGGCGTTTGCTTGAGCCCGATCGACTACAGGTGCAGCCGCCTTTGTTGTAAACAACGTTCAGAATCTGTCAACCATACTCTTTTTCTGAAAAATGTTTTCAGAATTCTGTAACACAATCTCCAGAATCGTGTACTTTAGAAAGACGCAACTTTGATGGTTTATTATCATCTTGGAGTATCAGGAAGGCTCTATCTGGTACTTTACTTCTAAGAAATTTTGGGGTTATCGTCCATTCATTGTTCAAGCAAACTGTGAAGGCTTCTCTGAAGGTAGTTTTATAGAAATGAAGCAAGTTTAGTGATTTTTTCCCAAGCAAAGGAAGGTTTCTTTTTCTTTTCTTTTTTCCGTGTGCGTTAAATCTGCCACTTTATTTGTCTATATCAGGTGTCAGGTTGGGAGATGAACTTGTTGTTGATGGAGGAATGGCAAGCTTTAAAGTCCTAGATAAGATTGGGGAGGCTTTACGGTGTAAGTGCACGGATCCTGGTTTACTCCTGCCCCGAGCCAAAGTGAGCTTTTGGAGAGATGGAAGGCTTGTTGAGAAAAATTATGAGCTCCCTACTCTATCAGTCAAGGTTACCTTTTCAGACACTTATGCTCGAGTTTTGAAAGCCTGCATGGTGCACATGCCTATAGCCTTTAAGTTTAATATGTAACTTGATTATCCATTTTAGCCTGCACCAGTTCAAGCTTATGAGAAATGGTTAAATTTATGCATGCAAGTGTTTCTGTGGAGGTATATAAAGATAAAACCGGACAATACATTCCCTGCTCGTCATTGAGTTTATGTTGTATGGTTTGCAGGATTGGTTTGACATCGATTTTGGCATTTCTGAAGGTGTCGATATGATTGCCTTGTCATTTGTAAATGATGCTGATGCTGTCAACCAGTTGAAGAACTATCTCTCATCCACATCATCCAAGTGAGTACAAAATAGCAAAAGTTCCTTAATGCAGCCATAAAGAACTTTAAAGTAAGTAAACTGCCAATCACTCTTACAAGATTCCATATATTAGGAAAAACAACAAATATGGGTAATGTATCAAATGATGCACTCTAATGGCTTGCCAAATTTCTAGCCAAGATTTCCACATCACCAATGTGTGCCTGTGTGGTTCAAATATACAGGAGTGACTCAAGTAATCCAATAGTTGTGATGCCAGCAAATGGCTTTGGCTAAGATTTGACATAATGGCAACGTAGCAAGCCCAACAAATGACTTTGGCTTTTGAAAAAAATGGCTACAGACATTAGAAGTAATGTATGCAATTATCTTTTGACTATTTCACTGGATGCATGCTAAATAGTTGAGGTTGATTCAATCAGTTTTGTACATCAACAAGAAACGTACAAAATCATAGCAACTGTTGATATCTTTCATGTTCCATTTACATGGTAGATGCATTTTTCAGGCTATTTTTAGGCAGATCTATGTTCTCGAATATAAAAGCTTTTTCCTCCATTGCCAGATCCATTAGAGTTCTAGCAAAGATAGAGAGCTCAAAGTCTCTCCAGAAACTGGAAGAAATTGTAGAGGCTTCTGACGGAATAATGGTGGCAAGGGGTGACCTTGGGGTTGAAATTCCACTTGAGCATATACCAGCACTGCAACAGAAAATAACTCAAGTTTGCAGGCAGCTTAACAAGCCAGTGATCATAGCTTCTGAACTTCTGGAGTCGATGATTGAATATCCTACTCCGACGCGTGCTGAGGTACTAAACTTAAATCACCTTAAAACAAGCCTACATGGATTACAATATACTTAGAAATTTTGTTGTGTCTTATCTTTTTAAGGCCTTTACTGCTGCTTTTATGATTTCATCTCCCTTGAATGTTAATAGGACCTCATAATTATCGATGTCTGCACGATTTTTCACATTTCTTCTTCCAACTAAGACTTGTGGTCTAAATGAATCTCTCTCTCATGACCATGTTCCTTACTCTCATAAGGTTGCAGATGTTTCTGAAGCAGTTCGTCAATTTGCTGATGCCCTGATGTTGTCTGGTGAGTCAGCAATTGGATCTTTTGGACAGAAGGCTCTTTCTGTTTTGCACACAACCAGCAGTAGGATGGAGCTATGGAGTCGTGAGAAGAACCAACACAATGGTCTCCATCAGCGTCAACTTGGACTTTCTCTAGCCGAAAAGATTGCTGAGCAGATTTGTAATTGTGCAGTGGAAATGGGTAATTTTTGGTTTTCTCACCATGAGTTCTCTAACTTAAGAGTAGTGTTCTAAATTTAATGCCTCAGTTGCATAGAAATTATAACTTTTAGTAGCGACATTTCAATATCTGGGTGATTCATAAATTTCAATCTCGAGTCTTCTTTGGATAAAGAATTAAAGATATGTCCGCTTGTTTTTTAAGAATCAGTTTTTCGGCACTTTTAAGAAAACTCTTCTTGATAAGACAAACACTCATAATTTTCTTGTTGCATCCCCATTTTTGTTAGCGGATATTGTTTAATAATGTGGAACATCTTTTTCGTGTTTTTGATTCTTCTATAAGTTCCTTAAAATTAGAAGTTGCAAAATCCGATGCCTCCTGAGCTTTCTGAAAAATGTTCTGCAATTCTGAAAATGGTCTGCTAACTTGATTCTAAACGACAATCACATATTACACTATATGTTCTATAAGTTGTTTGCTCTTTCGGCAGCTAACAACCTCAGTGTGCAAGCTATCTTTGTGTACACAAGGCAGGGACATATGGCATCCCTCCTCTCACGCAACCGTCCCTGCCCTCCCATAGTTGCATTCACAAATGATGCAAGCACCCGGATGGCTCTGAATTTGCAGTGGGGAGTTATGCCCTTTCTAGTTGATTTATCAGATGATGCGGAAGCCGACATCTCAACAACCATTGATCTAATGAAAACTAAGGGCATGGTGAAAGAAGGAGATGCTGTTTTGGTGGTCTCAGATGCCATTCCAAGTTCCCAATCAAATTTCTCTTTTTCTGATAAGTTATTCCAATCGAAGGTCATTCCAAGTTGTGCAACTGCAGATGTAATCCAATCAATCCAGGTGAAAACCATTGCTTAGGATGTAATTTATTGGAAGTGGAGATAATTATTTACGTACCTTCTGAAAATAGCGGCAAAACTATCCTTTGGACCTGAACGAGTCCCTATGGAGTAATGCGATTCTGCACTTTTTTTCCCCTTTTGGGAAATTTTTTTACGTTTGATTAACCATCTGCTTTAGTTGGTAATGTAATTTTGTTCTGCTGTAAGCTGGTCCATAATCGTTTGTATTATACTCAAGGGATTTTGCTTTCATTCCACCTTTGTACTCAATGCAACTTTATGCGAGGAAAGGCAAAAAAAAGTTCCATTTTTGGACAGGATTCACTTCAAAATGGATTTCTTTTAGGAAAATGGTGCCGCACTTGATGCATGGATAGGTTTGTTTGTTGGAGCAAATGGCCACAACTGCCGCTGGCTGGTTTTTTGAGAATAAAGCAAAATTTTCTGTTTGCCAATTGCAAGATTCTGCCATGGATGTCTCAGGGAGGTGCGTTCCCGGTAAACTAAATGGACTAATGGCAGTAGTCAAGTTATCTCTGCAAAATGGTTCTTTAGTTGATGTATGTGAGGAGAATGATCCGTCTAGAAATCCATGAAAATATGGGCTTTAATAATTTAGTGAAAATGCACCGGCAGCGTAGCTATGCTGCTATTGTTGAAATTCTTTATCTTATGCTTCATATTCATAAATAAATTGGAGCTTGAGGAAGTGCCATGGAGATAAGATAACCTTCTACTATGCTAAAGACCCTTCCTTTTTTATTAATCATGATCTCCATTCTCCATTATTAAACAAAAACGTTTGGGGAATGGGAGACTCAGTTTGGCTTGCTTTCGTTTGGTTATCTCCATAATAGGGAGGATCCACGGCCACGCTACAAGTTAAAAAGACGATTCTTGTGACTCGACTCTGTGCCGTAAATTATCTTTTTATTATAAAAAGATGTCTAAAGGCTATTTAAAGTTTGGATCGTTGCCAATGGAACATGTATACAATACAGTGGTTGTGCATGCCGACAATAATTAATCTAAGGAAATTAAATATGACACAAAGATAATCATGAAATTATATACGATGGTTCGCACCGGTTACAATCGTGAAGTCCAACATCCTAAACATAAATTAACATTTAGCTTAACATCAGAGCTTGAATTAGACGAAAAGTTTTTTTTTTTAAAGGTTTTCTACATGTGGGACTGATCAAAATTAAGGATAAGATCTGATGTCATGATTCATACAATAATAGTACAGTATGTGAGAACAATAACAATCGAGCTTCAATTATTTCATCACCCTAGAAGGCCATCATCAGTCTCACTGAAGGGCTAACCATAGGTTAGGACTTGCTAATATAATACCAACTCTTCCTTATTGTTGTTTTTTTACTTCATCATCCCAAACCTCAATATCGTATCAACCCTCGTGTATCCCGTAAGAGGGTGAATCCAAATACGAATATGCGTAAGAGTTAGAAACACGTACACGGAGATCGATTAGAGTAGAATGACTTACAAGTGATTCACATGGACAATCCCAGTTGAATAGGACACAATCTTCTTGATTTCATTTAGTTCAGGAAATTGCTGATACAGACAAGTCTGGGGAGGTTTGTCTAGTTTGGGATTGCTTAGACAAGATGCGATAGCGCATGTAGACAAAATTCTTAGGGCCATATTTCTGGACTGATTATGACTATACTAGAACCAAAACCTAATGTTGTTTCGTGTGGACATGTCCTTTCAATTATTTAACGAATATGGCACTGGTATTATGTGATGGCCGTCAATTTGCATAAGTTAGTTGTAACTTGACAGTGACAAAATCCCGAGGGGTAGTGCAGTTGGTGATCAGTCAGGATGGAGAAGCTTACCATCTCGAAGTTTTAGGTTCGACTTCTCTGTACTGTGAAAAAATAATTGAGGCCACCTATGCGTAAAAAATTCTTGGATTACCAAAGGCTAGTGGGAGCTGTAGAGATTTAGTCTTGTGGTATGCGCAAGCTGGCCCGGGGATACGCTACATTCGCACGTTACCCAAAAAAAAAAGGACAGTGACAACAGGGCCATGCAAAATGTGCTCTGGAAAAAAGCACCGTTCTCCCTTCAAAATGCGAGCTACTAAAATTTTGGTTGTGTTTGGTTGAGAGTTTAGTTTAGTTTAGTTTTGGTAGTTGGTGGAGAGAGAAATAGAGTAATGATTGAAGATAGGGGTAATGATTGGAGAGAGATAGAGAGAGATGAAAAAATAATAATTAAAAAAATAGGGTAATAATTGGAGAAAGAAATAGGATAATGATTGAAAACAAAACTAAAACTAAAACTAAATTACGAACCGAACAAAGCTAATATGATTATGATTTTTAGGGTTGGTAGACCAGCTGAATTAACGAATGGCAAAAAAAAAAAAAAACGAGCCGAATGATATAAGCAATTTGTTGTTCAACTTTAATTTAAGGAAAATAATTTCTACACTCTCTTTTTTATTAAGACACTTCATTTCTTGTCTTTTAGTGACACTTTTGTGTGTATTTTTTTCACTAAAGAACAAGAAAAAAAGTGCCATAATCAAAAAATAGAATGTAAAAATCATTTCCCTAAATTTAATCCTATGGACCAACTCGCCCAGTTTTAATCCTCCAGTATGGTCTAGCTTTGAGCCTTTGGGGCCTCAGTCGTAGTTCACCGTATTGATCCGAACTACTTACATAATATGTCTCGTATAAAAATGTGTTCCCGTAAAAAATAATATTTGATTGAATAACAATAGCTATGTCAATAACTTACACTTTTTTTCCTCCACCTGTACCAATTGTAAACATAGTTATCGATGCTCAATCGAGAGTTATGTTTTTATAAATTTGTAGTAGAAAATATGAACCTTCTGATGAGTATGTTTTTTATACGAGAGAAACTTATTCACGATACGTCGTGAATAATTTATTCATGGTTCCGTACAATCTCAGTCATCCGTAACGGCAATCAATGGTCCGGAAGGCTCTGTCGGTGCCTAATTTCTTCAATCCAGCGAAAATAGGAACCTTTTGGACAGAAGGCTCTGTCTGTGCCTAATTTCTTCAATCTAGCGAATAGTTTCTTCACGGCTCTGCCGCTATTTTTTTTTCTTTCTCTTTTTATACTCCTGTATGATTATAAATTGGACTGTCTCCATCTAGAAATTTTTGGGTGCCGAGTGGGTATCACATGGTGTCCATTCAGCACATCTGAACCATTCATTTTGATTTTGGACCGCTCGGATTTGTATAGAGAAAGAGGAGAGAGAGTGGTAGGATAAGAAGAGGGAGAATTTATATTTGAGCCGTCTAATATACTTTTGAATGGTGCGAATGAACTACTCAGGCATTACATGGGCAGGGCCATAGTAAAAAATTCCTCGTCTCCATCTCCCCGCGTGTTTCCCTTGTGTTCTGCTTTTAGCCACAAAAAATCAGCCATAGAAATCTCCCGCGCATGATAGACAGTTAGACACCACAAACCCCAAGGCCCCAATCATTCTAATCGACGACCTGCTCACCTAAATTCCCCTCTCTCTCTCTCTCTCTCTGTAGGAACTCTGGTCACACACTCCATCTTCATAGGAGTGTTCCTAAAATGGTATACCCATGACCCATCTCGTTAAAGTTCCAAATTTCAACACTACCCTCTTCAAACAAGCATGGCTTCTGTCCAGATTCTGAAATACAGCTTGTCTCCGTTCTCGGTTCCTCACTCGAATTCCCCTCGAAAATCGTGCTGTTTTTGCTCGGAATCCAAATCCCAACTAAGCAATAGAAGGTTCCTCAGCTTTCAAAGCTCGAAAGTTTGCGTTTTCAGAGGTTGTAGGATTTCTTGCAAGGTTCAAGAAGGGGACAACAAAACTAATGGTGGGTTCTTTCTTTCTTGCCGTATTCTTATCTTGGCCCTTCCGATTTTTGTAGATGCCGTACTATTTTCCAGTGTTGAAAAATAATCCCTCTGTCTCATAATTTAAGTTTATTTTTCTTTTTTGGATGTCCCGAAATACTTGTCCACGGGTATCTTGTGTAATTTTTTCGAGAATATCTTGACAAACTCTTTGAATAATGATAAACCTATGTGGGAGAATCAAATCAAATACGCTGCGGAAAAATTACTTACCTTCTGCCATGTGTTTAAGTCTTTAGAAATCCGAAAATTGTTTCGAACTAGAACCAATATACTTCACCGACACAAACTCTCACTAATAGTTTTCGGAGAGCAATGGGTAGGATTTCCAATCTAATCTATATAAATGTTTACACACTTGTAACTTGATGGTAATCACGTGCCTTTATATAGATAGAGCAGGACCCTTTTCCAATGGACACAACCCTTCATACTTCCTTCCATCAAAGAAGTAATAAGGCACCTATTCATTAATAGTTGCAACCTTACACATAAATGGTCACTAAACCCATTCATGGATAGTCACCATGTCTATTCATGAATAGCCACCAAGCCTTTTCATGAATAGTTACCAACTATTTAGGCAATATTTCATTTAAATCTAATACCCATATTTTAGTTACGAACATAAATACTATAAAAAATAATTAGGATCGATGGCATGTGAACCACATAAATGAACTCCAACATGGTCGAGATAGAGGGGGGACAATTTTGATAATTACTACCTTTTAATTTGATTTTAAATCCATTAAATACATGCCCCTTTAAAAAGTTGGAATTTCGAAAAAATGACCAAAATTTTGTAAAGAGGAGTATCATTTTCACTTCAGAAAGTGATTTTGAGCCATAGGTTTTTCAAGACTAAAAAAAATGTCATTTTCCCTTCATTTTTCAGCTACGAAGATGGTTGGGTGGCTATGCTCATCATCTTAAACCAACTATAACTATAACTATGGCTTCCTGATACTGATAGGCCGCCTATAATTTAGTAACACAGTTTGGTTATATTCTCGCTCTTAAGTATATATAATTCCATTATCTAGGATGAAGCTGGGGAATTAATCTGAATTTGTTAAGGTGATAGGCAATAGCATTCTCATTGAGGTTCCGGAACTGTGCTGTCTTTCTCTGTTTCTTTTTTCAGGTAATTTAAGTTTATAGTCAACAGAAGCCCATTACAGGTGCTAAGGGCATACCCTTGAACAAAGAAACACATACAACACTAATGGGAAACAAAGACCTATAGCAAAGAGCCAAACAAGGACAAATGCTCAAACTAACCAAAGAAACAAAGTAGACAGGACCATGAATTTGCATCAAAGTCTCTGCAAATAATATCCCATTTAGAACAGATGAGCCTATTAGCATCTGATTTCCCAACATTTCTCCAGGTGCTAACACAAGCCCTCATAAGTCATTTCCCTCTCAATTGTGGAAATAATATGCTCTGGGCTACACTCCTTTTCTGGAATACACGAGCATTTATTTCTGATCTGGGGACCCTGTAGTGCACCTCTGCTCTACAAGGCTGTAGTTCATTATCTGAGCCATTGAATGCTTTTGCTGAGATGGACGGTTGGGATAATGCACTATAGGTCCCCGATTCCATTTCTGTCACCACTCACCACATATATAGTATATGCAAGCTGCAAAGAAAAGCCTCACTAGAACGTGCTAAAGAGAATTACCCCTTATGTGCATCTCAAACCAGTTCACCTCCTCAGCAAGGGGAACATATTGCCTATGAATCTCATTTCTAATGGGAAGATGAGACCAAATCCTGTTCTGTCTTCTATTTGTGACATTTCTGGAATACGGGTTGTGTGACTTTCACAGTTTTGAGTGAAAGTTGCTAAAGTATGATATTGATTTGGACAAACTTGAGTCTTAGTAACATCACTTTGGTCTTAAAGATCATGTTTGTGTTGCATTGCTTTCTGATCAACTGCTCACTTGCATAGAGTTAATTGTTCAATTGGTTATGTGCATCTTTCTTTTTTGCTTCAGCTCAAAATTAGAAAGGTTTATCCAGATCCGTGACCTTCTATTCCCTGGCTTTTCAGGTGAAGAACCTCCAGAGTCATTGTTTATGAAAGAGTTAAGAAAGCGGGGGATGACTCCCACTTCATTGCTTGAGGAAACCGATAGGAGTGTCAAAGATGAAGAGATAAAACTGAAGGAAGAAGAGGGAGGATACTCAAAAAGAAATGCGGTGTCAACAGATTATGAGAAAAGTTTATCTAATCAAAGGGAACGTTCCATGGCACTGAACAGTGAAGGCCTTGAGGTTGACTTGCACTTCTTTTTACAGCTGTTGCCAAATCTGTTGGCTCAATGGTTCTTTACTTCTTTTTGCTGATAATGTTATTAAAGTTCATGGTGTCATTGATTTGTTTTCGTTCATCTCAAAGTTTGGGTTCGTGGTATTATTGCTCAAAATAAATATGCTTCCTTGTTTTTTAGTGGTGCAGATTCACATACTTTATGCTATTGTTTGCACCCGAAATTTCATATCCAGAGAGAAACCAGTTCGTAGGTTCTGGGCCTGCCTCCATCACACTAGGTATTTTGTACCAGAATGAAAGCAAGAAAATGCATCAAAGGCAAAGGGACCAAAAGCATAAACTTAATACTCCTACTCCGTAGCATTCTATGAGCAACTTGAATCCACCAAAGGACTACACCGCTTCTAATTCTAGAGAGTTTTATTTGACGACGTTGGGGGGACTTCTTCAAGTGTCTTCTTCTTCTTTTATAGATGCTGGAACTAACTTTGATGCACCATCTTTGTCCACACTTCTTCTAAGCTTTCCATGTGTCCATGATGAACTTCCTTCTTCATGGAAATAACTTGCAACTGTCCCAATGACGCCCTTTGGCCTGTGCCTGTGGAAGTAACTTCCAACTCCTTCCTTTTGATAAGGGTTCATGGCATGAACTTCCACTAAGACCAGTTTAGGATTACATGGATATACGTATACATACACACACACACACACATATATATATATATATATATATATGTTTGTGTGTGTGTGTGTGTGTGTGTGTGTGTGTATGTATTCATTTGTATATGTATGCATATACATGGGGTTTATAGATTGGCATGCACACATAATACAAGACCAAGTCTGATGCTAAATTACTCTCAAGATAATGGCCTTGATACATAACATGTCACCAATCATCGTGCTATGTGTGCGTCTTGAAGTACAATCTTGACGTAGCTTTCTCGAGACAATCAAAAGATGAACTTCACCTTCTTATAAAGGTTAGATAAACTTATAAAGTGAATACACCATCTCTAGCTTCTCGAGGCAAATATATTTTATGGCAAACATCTAATTTTTGTCCCTAGAATTTTGTACCTTCACATATGGATCTATATCCTTTGAATTTTGAACTTCAGTGGTTTTATGTGCTGTCATCAAGGATATTTAATCCTACTGGCTTTTGCTTTGTATGAGCATGCATTAATAACCTGATTGGTAGTATGCTTCTGTAAAGGGTTCTGCCAATGTTGTCCTGAAACAAACCAATAAGAGTTTATAACAACAAAAGGAGAAGACATGAGATACCAATGCGTTTCCATCACTTTACTTATTGGAAACTAGGGAACCACCTGAAGAGTAATTTCAAATACCGTCCAGTGCAGCCATAGATTTTTTGACATGCAAGAGAACATTGACTCTCAGGATAGTATGGGTCCAACAATCAGATTACACTATGCGATCTAGCATTGTAGTTAGCCATCATAATGACTAATTTAGAGCTTGAGACGTGAGCTGTTAGGTTATGCAAGTAACGAATATCATTAATTGTAATGCATCACCATGGTATTGTTGGTGGACTGACGGTGTATATCAGTGCTGTACTTGTACGCATTGGAAGTATCATCTATTGTTGTTTTCCATGTTTGCTATGAGAGTTAAAATTTCAAAGTCATCTAATGAACCTAACATGCTTCTATTAATTCAGGGATTGATTCCACGGGCTAAACTTTTGCTGTCTACTGGTGGAACATTTTTCTTGGGATTCGGACCATTAATCCTCATAACGGTTGCATCCTTCTCGGCTCTGTACCTTGTGAGCTCCTCTACGATCTTGGTGTCTGTCCTCATAATTTTTTTTCCTATCCCAAATATGCTTGATGCTTTCTTCAATATTTACTTTTCAATGCATTGTGTGGCTAACATGCCATTGGCTGGCATTTGCTTACCAAATGGGATTCATAAGAAGTTTTAATTCCATGTCAATCTAAAATCCCTTGGTTGCATCACTGATTTATTTGAATATGTGGAAGAGAATTAAAGGTGAGCTTTTCTAGAAGTACCCAACTAGTGCTGAACCAAGTGGAGGTGGTTTTGTGTTGGAAAGTAGCCATGCATTGTGCAAAATTTGACTACTAAATCTTGTTGGATTCTGCTATTGCATAGTTTGAGCACATCAATATATCAAAAGTGGGCTTTCTCATAGGGATGTTTGTACCATTCTATACTTGTTTCCTTTAGGGTAAGGAAGTTGCTGGTACGAATAGGATACTATATATTTCTACACAAACAGTAACTTGTTAGTAGTCTCTTTTGCTTCCTCTTTTAAGGTTTGCCGGATATTTGCTTCATAACATCGATTTTGTGTAATGAATGACTTGAAAAATTCCTGTAATTCTTTTCCGTATTGTCCTAACTGATATATGCAACAGTGATTGCTGCCTATTGGTTGAATGTATGTTGTTAGCTATATTTATTCATGATGTATGGAAAAGGCAATGTAACCTTGGCTAGAAGGCTAGAATACTGGGAAGATGAAGCATTGATTATTATTATTATTATTTTTTTGTATCTTTGGCAGTATTTTGGACCAACTTTTGTCCATGATGCAAGCAAAATACCAATAACACCACCTCAGTATATCGACCCCTACGTGCTTCTGGAAGATGAAAGGATATCTCAAATGGCTCCTCTTGTAAAATGAATGAAAAACATCATTTCACGGACACCAGCCATTTCAAGCTTCCCTTGCAGGTTCTGTTGCCTATTTTCATCCATGCCATCTACAAATCTAAAAACAATGCAGAAACATGTTTTATCTTAGCTTTGTTCTGTCAGTTGGAAGTTGTTATGAACCAACTATTGTCAAGACCATTAGAATCAAATTGATGTGTTCAATATCTGATATCTATGGGTTCAGTTCATTCATGGGATTCCCATTGAACTTCCAAGTGACAAGAAAAGAGCTTGTATATATCTTACATATTAAATCTACTAAATTTTAAACCTGTATCAGTTAGGAATGGAAACAAACATTGTTTAGACCTGGATATATTGTGTATCCCTCCTAATTTTCCATGATTTAGGTATGTGTATGAACTGCCACACTCAATCCATGGCAACCCTTTAGTATGACGTGGCTGAGTTTTATTTTTTTGTAAGAGATGTTCTACGATATGTATGGTAGGTGCATTTACATGTAAATAAATGGGCTGGTCTGATGCTTCAAAATTTCTGGATTATAATTTCAAGTGCTATTTGATAGCGTCCATTTGATTAATGATGTCTAGAGACATTTTTTCTATAAGATCCATCCTTTTGAGAACTTCACATAACACATGTGAAGAGCTTCTGGACACTATGCAGTAAACAAGAACACGTCCAATTAGGAGAAGTCATTTCTTTGACTTGTTCACCTATACGTTTAGCATATCCATTTGTTTTCAACTATTTACGTTAACTTAAACACAGGGAGATTTAGGATATAGATTGGAAAGAGCTAAGATATAGATTGGAAAGGCTTGTAGGTCTGGACAGACTTGATGAGGCCCTGTATAGATCCAGCTGCAGCAAGAAGTGACACAATCAAGCAGAGCATGCTGAGTAGCTGCATATAAATCCATGTGGGGGAAAATCTACGGATCTGTGCCTTTGATATGTACATCTCAATCGGAAAATACACGGTCAATGGCCAGAAAGTAGCAGCGCCCATAAGACCCAAGAAATCGTTGAAGAATGGGAGCATCGTCGCGACCACTGTTGTGAATATTACGTATGCTGTTCTCCAGACAAGCCTAAAGAAGTTGAAGTTAAAAGTAGATCCAAATGGTATGGGAATGGGGTATTCTCTTGCTATGAATCCACTCTGCGGCCATTTGTTCCGGCACCAACTTTCCACAAATCCATACACAGGCTGACCATATACCTACACATATGCATGATACAGTATACCATAAATTATAGAGAAATTTTGCCTGCACTAGGTAGGGAAGGGGTTCTGGATAGAGAAAAACCCAACACAACTAGGTATGGAAGGGATTCTGGCCTGTTTGCATATACATCTGTGTAAATGTGGTTTAGAACCCCTAAATTATAAGTTTTTAACAAACAGATGATATTTGAGGCGTATATGTCTGAATCTAACTAGGGTAAATCTGCTTCTCCTCCCCCCTTTTCTTTCTCCTATTTTCTCTTTGCCAATGATCAATCAAACTCATGGCGTTCAATTTATTCAGTTCCCCCCTTCCCTTTGTGTATCTTATCTGAAGTTATATGAGTGGGATGAGGTGAGGGTGGGACCAATTGTTGGGGTTAGGTGCCGCGAGGGTGGGGCCAATTGTGTGCCGCCCGTGGGGTAGTAGGGGTATGCGCATGACGGGTTTGAGGAGGGGTACCCTATCTTAATAATGAGCCTTTGGCGTCCCTAGTAATGATCCTTTGTTTCGGGTTTCAAATCCCTTGTCTTGACTAATGATGAGGTAGAAGCGCTCTCTCTCTCTCTCTCTCTCGGCATTCTTGGAGGCAAATGATAAGAAGCTCTGCAAACAAAGGTACACCACTGGATTGCCATTATAGAGAATATGTTTGATGGTTTACCTGATAGGCTCCAACAAGATGAACAATAATGCACAAGTTGGCGAAGTCAACCAGCCAGAAGGGTTCATAGAAACCGAATCCGGTCAGAAAGTTCCCAGGTGCATTGTTCCCAAATGCCGCATAACCCAGAACTCCGCATAGCATGTAGAACGTGGTGCTGATTGAGATTCCAATCAAGGTAGCTTTTCTCATCACCGTGTTCGCCGGTGGGCTAGATTTCAGTGTATCCTGCGATTCACAGAAATTTTATTTAAATTTACCAGAAGAAAATCCGTTGTTTGCCAAATGAAACATGATTTGCAACAAAACTAGGTGTCTGGCTACCTTCATAATCTTATATTCATTAGGGCTAGGGAGAGAGCTTCACTTAAAGCTTAATGGTTGTTGGACTCGTTGCAGTGAGTCAACGAAGGCAGTAGTCTGTACAAGTTTACATTGTAGGATTGCTGGTCCCACACCACTAGTCGAACCGAGGTCACCATCTTAACAACACCCAAACACAACCTGCCATTTTACGAGTGTGGATCTGGTCCTAGACCTGACACTAGACACAGGCTACTATGATCAATAAATTAACAAGAATAACTACCTACTATATGACTGAGCATAACATCCGAGTGTACCCATTTTACTATTGATTTAACCATGATTTGCTGAAGCTGCCCCTAATTGTCAGAAAAATGTGTCAAAGACCCTTTGGATAGGAACTATTACAAGCACCATTAAAGAAAATTTGCATGTTTGCTGCATTTTAGCATTGATTTGCAGATGATGATAGAATAGCTTGCCTGTATCTCAACAAGGACAAGAGAGTAAGCATAGGCAAATGCAATGTTTCCAAGGGCTTGGAAGCAGCTCCATATTTTCTGTGAACTTGAAGCCTCATCCCTGACAGATACTCCTGTTAAGCTCGTCTTCACGTGTGCCCCTCCTTCAAAATAACCACCACAATATCAGACATGCTAGCGATACACACACATGGTACACGTATGTTCATATTTAAAATGAAAAACTTCTGATGATTGCAATACTTAGAATCCATGCATAGCTACTGACCTGCAATTTTGGCTATGGAGAGACCAAGGCCGATGGTAGAGTAAGTAAAGGACATGACGGCTGCGATTATGGAGAGCATCGAAAGCTCGTTGATGTCTGGAATTTGGCTGAGGACAATCTGTATTACCCCAAATATCATCATGAACAGATTGTTTGATGTATGACACCCTGCAGCGTGGCCATGCTTGTGGAAACAATCAGATCGTTTAATGGCCCTATCTCACAGGAAATTCGAAAAATAACCGATATACTTAGATATATATACGAAAATCATTAGCTTATGACAAGAAATGATTATTATAATTAATGCTTACGCCATGCTAATAGCCGTAGTGATTGTGTATCCAATGCTTGTTCCAATTAGATTTGTGTACTGAGCCAATCCGCAAAGCTGGATTTTGATTCCTCCTGTACATGCACGCGTAGATGAAAGGAGAAAAAAGAACAATGAAGAATGAATATTTTGCAAGGGGGTTTTTATGGAGAAGAGCAGTGGTACAATACAGATGTCCGGACACAGATGTGTCTAGAATCGTTGGGCGTGTAGGTTTCACACGATGCACGTGGAATCCACACATATGTAGTTCTGGACACAATTGTCTCTGCACATTTGTATCTCAAAAATTCTGGAAAGTAAGTACCTAGATTGGCTCTAACGACCTCGCTGTAAGTGTGGTTTCTGCTACCTGTGACAGGATGCCTGTAGCAGTCGGCAAGCAGAACAGAAGTGAACCAAGTGATGAGAGAGAATGTAACCAGAGCAATTGGACCAGCAATCCACCCCAATTGAGCCATAGCCCATGCCAAGGACAGCACCCCCGACCCTATCACTGCTGTTATTATGTGGGCACTTGCAGTCATCAAAGTACCTTCAAAAACCAAAACCAAGACCAAAACCGAAACATTTAGGATTTGTTGGGTATAAACTGTAGCAAACAAAAAGATGTTAAGTTCTTTTGGAGCGCCGTCAAGGCCCCGTCCCCACCACATATTGATATAGGTTTCATCACAAAGTGTGTGGCTCCACACCAACATTTGGCAGAAAATTGTCTTAGAGCACCACATTGCCCAAGAACACTGAAAAATCACTCGTATTGCACATATTTTATGTTCTTATTTCAAAAGATGCAGAAAACTTGTTTGATTAATACTTTTCCAAACTTGTTTTAGGAAGAGAGTTTTGAGCGCAGCCCATTTTTCTGAAAAACACCACTGATGATTCCAAATTCTGGAAATTTATTTCTGCTGAAAATTGCGCACGATATGGAAAGTGATGGCTGGTTCTGCGTTAAAAATAGTTTCTGGAGAATGATATGTTGTGAATTGTGTGTACCGGTCCTAATGGCGCGACCATCACCATCAAGCTTTTCATTAGCATTGCCATTGTCAATGGCAAAGCTTAAACTCCTCTGCATCTCTCTCTCTCTCTCTCTCTCTCTCTCTCTCTCTCTCTCTCTCTCTCTCTCTCTCTCTTAATGTTCTTGACAACTCTCCCACTCCGGCAATAGAAATGGCGGTGAGCAAGTTAATTTAAAGGGAGTGGACTGTGCAGCAGAAAAGAGAAATCTTGGTGATGCAATAGCCGCTTCATGCCTTTGTCAAACAGTGGATATTCTAAAAAGGTCACTTGTTCATTCACACTGTGATGCACCACCACCATCTGTTACCACATTGCTTTTTTGGATTTCACAACAAGAACCCAACTTCTCAATTAATACCCAGATCTCAAACAGATGTTGCATTTGAAAATGTGGAGACGATAAATACTACTATGAGTCAACTGGTAATACAGAATTTTAGGACAGTCAAGACATGTCCACACACATCCACTAAGGTTGTCCAAAAATGCAGGTGGAATCCAAGATTATTCTATGGTTATTTATTAGGTGAACTTATACGGCACCCGGCAATAATATACGTCACCCGACAGCTTTGTGAATGGTAAATACTAGTATACGTCACCGGACGCATTTCTTAAATTTCTTTCATCTGTTATTCGTATCTGTACAGTAAACATCACGTAATTAAGTACCGTATCTTCATGCAATACCATGCGATGTGTCAAGATACATGGGAGCTAAATGATTTACTAATATACTAGTATTAGGGAGATATATAAGAATCCTCTTTGTGAATTGTGGCATTGAATTAGTTGTCGGATTCTAGAATTACCCATTCAAAAGATGAGTTACAAATTCACCTAATTTGATGCCCCACTATAATCTGAAAAAGAAGAATCAAGACTGCTCTGTAGTGAATAGCATTCCAATTGTACTTTACAACCACCACCCTCAACAGTTACGCCATCAGTACTGCTTACAACATAATGCAGAATCGCAACACAGATTCGCAGAACCTTAGAGTCAATGCATGGGACAAAAAGAAGGTAGAATTCTTTTTGGCCTCACATATAAAGAGCCAACACAAAATAAAGGTTTGTGACGGTACTTTCATGATAACTCAGATGTGCGGCCAGCTTCATGCCGATTTTACCGTCCACCAGAGAGGCCCCAATTAAATTCAGGACAAAATCCCAAGCAAAACTGGGATTTTGTCCTGAATTTTCCTTACGGAATTCTGTGGAGTTGGGAGAAGATTTCCCTAGTTCATGTTTTCTTTTTATGAGGTACTAATTCATTGGAAATTGAATCGAAAAGCACAAGAACACAGATAATTAGTCTCTCACACAAACCAGAGTAGCCCTTTTTTTCTTGGCAAGACCATTCTTAGTCGCATAATGCGCTGTGTGAGCGTGAACATGAGCAAATATTTTGAAACCTCTCAAAACAGTTAAATTCGCGAGAGCATGAGCATATATCGAGTATTGAGAGCTACATTTTACTGTGGCCCAGGCGTAAATTGCACTTAAAGCACCATGAAACTTCATAATTTGTCAAACTTTGCGGGTTTTTACCAGATACTCCTGACATTGGTAGTGGGTGATGGTTATGAGATGCTAAAATGATGGTGGTGGTGGTGGAGGTGTAGTAGTTGTGCTGGAGTTGCAAGTGGAGGTGTAATCGATGGTCATGGCACTAAAGTGTTGGTGTCGATGGTAGCGCCTCAACAAAAGCGGAGGTGATAGGGTTGAGGTGTGGTGCCAATGGTGGTAGCAGAGTAAAAATGTGGTGGTAGGGGTGGTGAAGTGATGGTACCGGTGGTGTAGGTGGTCAAGTCATTTTGGTGGAGGGATTGAGTTACACTGACAATGTTGGTGGTAAGTAGAGGTAGGTCTGTCAGTGGACCGGATCCGATCTGAAAGATCCTATCCTAATTCGATCCGAATCCGATAACGTTGATCCGATAATCTGAATCCGGTAATCCAAATATGAATTGGATCGGATTAAATCTGTTATCAATCCGAATCCGAACTTAATTTTTTTTAAAAAAAACAGTAAATTTTTTATTTTGAAAAAAAAAATGTTTAAGAAGTTGTATTTTATTTAAATTTTTTTAAATTTTTTTTGGAAAATATTTTTTTCTGAAATTTTTGAAGTACAAAAGTTTTCGGATCGGATTTGGATTTTCAGATTGGATCCGGATTTTTTGGATTCAGATTCGGATTACCACTATAGGATTCGAGTCTTGTCGAATTCGGATTGGATTTGGGTCTTATCGAATTCGGATCGATTGAATCCGACCCATTGACAGACCTATTATGATCTTTGTAGTTGCCTACTTTCTACTCATTTTTTATAAACTAACTTTATTATTTGTATTATTGGATTCCATCATCATTTAATACTTTATAAATTCTTTTTATTGATATATGATTGGTCTTTATCTGATTTAAAATGAAGGAGATGCGAGTGTCTTACTGGAACGATTTATTTTATGACTAATTGAGGGTAAAATAGCCATATATTTTGATGTACAAATAGTTTTGAATCCAAACTACTTGGATTAGAAAGTAGACTCAATAAGCTTTTTAACGGTTCAAACATTGCGAAAATCAGAGTTCGGGAGTGTAAAGGAGAAGCCCGTCAAAATTTGACAAATCGTGGACTTTCAATGCGCCCCGGGCTCACTAAATTGAGCCTAAGGTGCTCTGAACTCCACATTTTGTCAAAATTTGCAAGCTTATAACGAACACTCCTGAACTCCGATTTTTACAAAATTTGAACCATTAAAAAGCTTGTTGGCCTATTTTTATAACCCAAATAGTTTTGATCAAAAATTATTTTTACATCAAAAGATTTGACTATTTTACCCTCTATGGGTCGAAAAATATAAATCATTTCTGTAAAACGCTCGTATCTCCTTCATTTTAAATCTGATCAAAACCTATTTTATATCGATAGAGGGGGTATTCAACATACTAAGAGATAATGGGATAGAACAATAAAATGAATAGATTGTAATTTATGAAAAGTCGGTCGAAAGTAGATTAATTCAAAGATTGTCAGAGCCACTAAGGCAAAAACACATTTTTGCGTCCTTCCACTCATTTTAAGTTCCATTTGATACTCTCATTCCTAGTTCTAAGGTACTCTTTCATTTCTTAAGAGTTCTAGATGAGTTCACAAGGCTTTTAACACTCATCAAAGCACATAAAAACTGCTTAATCATAGGAATATGCCTAAGAAGTACGCTTGACAAACACGTTTTAGGTCTCATCAAATAGAAGCTTATTGGGTTTCCATTTCCTTACGGAATTCTGTGTAGTTGGGTGAAGATTTCCCTAGTTTATGTTTTCTTTTTATGAGTTACTAATTCATTGGAAATTGGATCGAAAAGCACAAGAACACAGATTAGTCTCAGACAAACCAGCGTAGCCCATTTTTTGGCAAGACCGTTCTTAGTCGCATAATGCGCTTTGTGAGCGTGAACATGAGCTAGTATTTCGAAACCTCTCAAAGCACTTAAATTCCCGAGAGCATGAGCGTATATCGAGGATTGAGAGCTGAATTTCATTGCGCCCCGGGCGCACAAAATTGCGCCTATATCATCCCAAAACTCCATAATTTGTCAAACTTTGCCGGCTTGTACCGGAAACTCATGACGTTGGTAGTGGGTGATGGTTATGAGACGCTAAAATGATGGTGGTGGTGGTGGAGGGGAAGTACTCGTGGTGGAGTTGCAAGTGGAGGTGTGATAGTCGTGGCGCTTAAGTGTTGGTGTCGATGGTAGTGGCTAAATGAAGGTGGTGGTGGTAGGGTTGAGGTGTGGTGCAAATGGTGGTAACAGAGTGGAAGTGTCGGTGGTAGTGGTAGTAAAGTGATGGTGGTATAGGTGGTCAAGTGATCTTGGTAGAGGGATTGTGTTTATGGTGACAGTGTTGGTGGCGGGTGGAGGGATGGAGTGCTCCATGATCTTTACACTGGTCTGCTTTCTACTCATTTTTCATGAACTAATTTTATTATTTGCATTGTTAGATTCCATTATCTTTTAGTATCTTACGAATTCTCTTTATCGATACATAATTGATCTTTATATGATTCAAAATGAAGGAGATGCAAGCGTCTTACCAAAACGAATTATTTTATGACTCATTGAGGGTAAATAGTCATGTGTTTTAATGTAGAAATATATTTTGATGTACAAATAAATAACCATATATTTCAATGTACAAATAGATTGGAAAGATCAGCTAAGATGTAGAATGGAAAGGCTTGTAGGTCTGGACAGACTTGATGAGGCCCTGTATAGATCCAGCTGCAGCAAGAAGTGACACAATCAAGCAGAGCACGCTGAGTAGCTGCATATAAATCCACGCGGGGGAAAATCTACGAATCTGTGCCTGTGATATGTACATCTCAATCGGAAAATACACGGTCAATGGCCAGAAAGATGCCGCGCCCATAAGACCCAAGAAATCGTTGAAGAATGGGAACATCGTCGCAACCACTGTTGTGAATATTACGTATGCTGTTCTCCAGACAAGCCTAAAGAAGTTGAAGTTGAAAGTAGATCCAAAGGGTATGGGAATGGGGTATTCTCTTTCTATGAATCCACTCTGCGGCCATTTCTTCCGGCACCAACTTTCCACGAATCCATAAACAGGCTGACCGTATACCTAAACATATGCATGATACAGTATACCATAAATTATAGAGAACAAAGGTACAACCGCTGGATTGCCATTATAGAGAGTATGTTTGATGGTTTACCTGATAGGCTCCAACAAGATGAACAATAATGCACAAGTTGGCGAAGTCAACCAGCCAGAAGGGTTCATAGAAACCGAATCCGGTCAGAAAGTTCCCAGGTGCATTGTTCCCAAATGCCGCATAACCCAGAACTCCGCATAGCATGTAGAACATAGTGCTGATTGAGATTCCAATCAAGGTAGCTTTTCTCATCACCGTGTTCTCCGGTGGGCTAGATTTCAGTGTATCCTGCGATTCACAGAACTCTTATTTAAATTTACCAGAACAAAATGCGTTGTTTGCCAAATGAAACATGACTTGCAACAAAACTAGGAGTCTGACTACCTTCATAATCTTATGTCCTTAGGCTAGGGAGGGCTTCACTTAAAGCCTAAGGCTCGTTGGACTCGTTGCAGTGAGTCAATGAAGACAGTAGTCTGTACAAGTTTACATTGTAGGATTGCCGGTGCCACACCACTAGTCGAACCGCGGTTGCCATCTTAACAAAACCCAAACACAGCCTTCCGTTTTACGAGTGTGGATCTGGTCCTAGACCCGACGACACTAGACACAAGCTACTATGTCAATAAATTACCATGAATAACTACCTACCGTATGACTGAGCATAGCGTTCCAGTGTACCTAATTTACGATTGATTTAACCATGATTTGCCAACACTTCTCCTAATTGTCAGAAAAATTTGTCAAAGACCCTTTGGATAGGATCTATTACAAGCACCATTAAAGAAAATGTTCATGTTTGCTGCATTTTAGCATTGATTTGCAAATGATGATAGAATAGCTTGCCTGTATCTCAACAAGGACAAGAGAGTAAGCATAGGCAAATGCAATGTTTCCAAGGGCTTGGAAGCAGCTCCATATTTTTTGTGAACTTGAGACCTCATCCCCGACAGATACACCCGTTAAGCTCGTCTTCACATGTGCCCCTCCTTCAAAATAACCACCACGATATCAGACATGCTTACAATACACACAAATGGTACACGTATGTCCATATTCAAAATGAAAAACTTCTGATGATTGCAATACTTAGAATCCATGCATAGCCACTGACCTACAATTTTGGCTATGGACAGGCCAAGGCCGATGGTAGAGTAAGTAAAGGACATGATGGCTGCGATTATGGAGAGCATCGAAAGCTCGCTAATGTCTGGAATTTGGCTAAGGACAATCTGTATTACCCCAAATATCATCATGAACAGATTGTTTGATGTATGACACCCTGCAGCGTGGCCGTGCTTGTGGAAACAATCCGATCGTTTAACGGCCCTATCTCACAGGAAATTCAAAAAATAACCGATATACTTCGATATATATGCGAAAATCATTAGCTTATGACAAGAAATGATTATTATAATTAATGCTTACGCCATGCTAATAGCCGTAGTGATTGTGCATCCAATTCTTATTCCAACTAGAGTTGCATACTGAGCCAATCCGCAAAACTGGATTTTGATTCCTCCTGTACATGCACGCGTAGAGGAAAGGAGAAAAAAGAACAATGAAGATTTTGCAAGGTGGGTTTTATGGAGAAGATCAGTGGTACAAATACAGATGTCCGGACACAAATGTGTTTAGAATTGTCGGACGTGTGTAGGTTTCACACAATGCACGTGGAATCCACACATACGTAGTTCTGGACACAATTGTCTCTGCACATTTGTATCTGAAGAATTTTGGAAAGTAAATACCTAGATTGGCTCTAACGACCTCACTGTAAGTGTGGTTTCTGCTGCCTGTGACAGGATGCCTGTAGCAGTCAGCAAGCAGAACAGAAGTGAACCAAGTGATGAGAGAGAATGTAACCAGAGCAATTATACCCCCAATCCACCCCAATTGAGACATAGCCCATGCCAAGGACAGCACCCCTGACCCTATCACTGCTGTTATTATGTGGGCACTTGCAGTCATCAAAGTACCTTCAAAAACCAAAACCAAAACCAAAACATTTAGGATCTGTTGGGTACAAACCGTATCAAACAAAAAAATGTTAAGTTCTTTTGTTGCATCGACAAGGCCCCTTCCCCACCACATATTCCTATAGGTTCCATCACATAATGTGTGGCTCCACACCATCATGTGGTGGAGGATGGTCTTAGAGCACGGCATGCTGGCACTCTAGGGACACTGTAAAATCACTCGTATTGCACATACTGTATTTTCTTATTTGTCAAAAGACGCAGAAAAGTTGTTTGATTATTGCTTTTCCAAACTTGTTTTAGGAAGAGTGGTTCGAGCGCAGCCCATTTTCGCGAAAAATACCACTGATGATTGATGATTCCGAATTCTGGAAATTTATTCTGCTGAAAAATGCACACAATATGGAAAGTGATGGCTGGTTCTGTGTTCAAAACAGTTTCTGGAAAATAATATGTTACAAATTGTGCGTACCGGTTCTAATGGCCCGACCATCATCATCAAGGTTTTCATTACCATTTCCATTGTCCATGGCAAAGCTTAAAATTTAAATTCCTCTCTCTAGATCTCTCTCTCAATGTTCTTGACAACTCTCCCACTCTGGCAATAGAAACGGTGGTGAGCGGTAAATTTAAAGGGAGTGGACTGTGGAGCAGAAAAGAGAAATGGTGGTGATGCAATAGCCAGTTCACACTGTGATGCACCACCATCTCTTACCACATTGCTTTTTTTGGATTTCACAACAAGAATACAACTTCTCAATAAATACCCAGATTTCAACAGATGCTGCATTTGAAAATTTGGAGACAATAAATACTACTATGAGTCAACAGTATTTCGATTGCCAAATGGTGACACAGAATTTTAGGACAGTCAAGACATGTCCACACACATCCACCAAGGTTGTCCAAAAATTCAGGTGGAATCCAAGATTACTGTCAAATTATACGCCACCCGGCAATATTATAGGTCGCTTGACATCTTTGTGAATGGAAAATACTAGTATACGTCACCGGGGATCCAGAAACGCTGTAGTGCACTCTGTGTAGTGCATTGTGTAGTGCGGCACTGTAGCCGTCTAAAAGTGTTTTCAACGGTTCACATTAAAAACAAACTAAGACCCCAGAAAAGTTTGTTGTTAATTTGAACCGTTAGTTGATGGGATCCTTGTCACTGGAAGCGTTTCTCGAGTTTCTTTCACCCGTTATTTGTATCCGTACAGCAAACGTCACGTAATTAAATACCGTGTTGTCATGTAAGTACCATGCGACGTATCTGAGATACACGAGAGCTAAATGATTTACTAATATAGTATTACGGAGATGTATAAAAATCCTCTTTGGGAATTGTGGCATTGAATTAGTTGTCGGATTCTAGAATTACCCATTCTAAGTATGAAATAGAAATTCACCTAATTTGATGCCCCACTATAATCTGAAAAAGAAGAAGAATCAAGACTGCTCTGTACTGAATAGCATTCCAATTGTACTTTACAACCACCACCCTCAACAGTTACGCCATCAGTACTGCTTACAACATAATGCAGAATCGCAACACAGATTCGCAGAACTTTAGAGTCAATGCATGGGACAAAAAGAAGGTAGAATTCTTTTTGGCCTCACATTTAAAGAGCCAACACAAAATAAAGGTATGTGCCGGTACTTTCACGATAACTCAGATGTGCAGGCCAGCTATATGCGCACTTCAATTAATATTGGGAGACCAATTTCACTGTCCACCCAAGAGGCCCCAATTAAATCCAGGACAAAATTCCAGGGCAAAACTGGCCTCAAAATGTTTAAGAAGCAACTGTGAAGTTTCAAACGTGAAAACTCGAAGTGGAGTAAACGTCCCCCCTAGTCTTAGGCTTTGATCTCCCGCCCAACCCCTTGGGTTAGCTCTCATCAAATCAAAAAGAAGTTTATTTGGTTTCCATATTCTTATGGAATTCTGTGTAGTTGGGTGAAGATTTCCCTAGTTTATGTTTTCTTTTTATGAGCTACTAATTCATTGGAAAATGGATCGAAAAGCACAAGAACACAGATTAGTCTCTCACACAAACCAGAGTACCCCATTTTTTTTTTTTTTTTGGCAAGACCATTCTTAGTCGCATAATGTGGTGTGTGAGCGTGAACATGAGCTCATATTTCAAAACGTCTTGAACACTTAAATTAGCGAGAGCATGAGTGTGTATCGAGGATTAAGAGCTGCATTTCATTGCGCCCCGAGCACACTAAATTGCACCTAAGGTGCCTTGAAACTCCATAATTTGTCAAATTTTGCGGACTTGTACCGGACACTCCTAACATTGGTAGTGGAGTGAAGGGGTGGTGGTTATGACATGCTAAAATGATGGTGGCAGTGGCGGTGTAGTAGTCTTGGTGGAGTTGCAAGTGGAGGTGTGATAGTCGTGGTGCTTAAGTGTTGGTGTCGATGGTAGTGGCTAAATGAAGGTCGAGGTGGTCGAGTTGAGGTGTGGTGCCAATGGTGATAGCAGAGTGGAAGTGTGGTGGTAACGGTGGTAAAGTGATGTTGGTGGAGGGGTTGTTTTAAGGTGGCAATGTTGGTGGCAGGCGAAGGGGTGATAGTGCTCCCATGATCTTTGTAGTGCACTTTCTACTCATTTTTCATAAACTAAACTTTATTATTTGTATTGTTGGATTCCATCATCTTTTAGTACTTTAAAAATTATCTTTATTGATATATGATTGGTCTTTATCCGATTTAAAATGAAATAGATGCGAGTGTCTTACTAGAACGATTTATTGTATGACTCATTGAGGATAAAAAAGTCATATATTTTGATGTAAAAATAATTTTGGATCCAAACTTCTTAAGTTAGAAAGTAGATTTAACAAACTTTTTAACAGTTCAAATCTTGTGAAAATTGGAATTCGGAAGTGTAAGGGGGAAGCCCGTAAAAATTTGACAAATTGCGCCTGAGGAGCATTACATTGCGCCCGGGCGCACTAAATTGTGCCTAAGGCGCCCTGAAACTCCACAATTTGTCTTACTTTGCAAGCTTGTACCGGACACTAGGGGTGTGCACGGGTCGGGCGCGTCGGGCATGCCCCACAACCCGACCCGACCATGTCGGGTAAGGAAAATTTAGGCCCGCAACCAAACCGAACGATGGTATAGACCCGTCCGTGAGCCTGATTTTTTGCTTCGGGTCTGGTTGGTCGGTTTAGCCTTTAAGTTGGTCGGGTCGGGTCCGGCCCTGCGGGTAAGGAACGCATAGACCCAAAGTCCAAACCAAAACTCATTTTTTTAACAGAACCCAACCCGTACCCGACCGAAGCACCTGTTCGGAGCCGCCCGAGACCCTTGGGGTCGGGTTGCGGGTTTTTTGTACACCCCTACCGGATACTTCCGAACTCCGATTTTCACAAAGTTTGAACCTTTGGAAAGCTTATTGAGTCTATTTTTATAACCCTGTAGATTTGGCAAAAATTATTTTTACATCAGTAAGATATGACTATTTTAACCTTAATGAGTTGATAAATAAATTATTTTTGTAAAACGCTCCTATCTCCCTTATTTGAAACCGGATAGAAATATATTATATATCGATATAGAGAGGGTATTCGACATACTAAGAGATTATGGGATTGAACGATAAAAATAATAGATTTTGGTTTATGAAAAATTGGTCGAAAGTAGATCAATTCAAAGATCGTCGGAGCCACTAAGGCAAAAACATGTTTTCGCGCGCCTCCACTCTTTTTAAGTTCCATTCGACACTCCCATTTCTATTTCGAAGGTACTCTTTCACTTCTTAAGAGTTCTAGATGAGTTCAAAAGGCTTTAAACACTTCATCAAAGCGTATAAAAATTGCTTAATCATGGGGATATGCCTAAGAAGTACGTTTAACAGGGCTTACACATTTTGGAACTCAAATATTGGTGTCTCTACCTGTCTACCACCAACCATATCACTTGACAGCTACGGCTTCAAAACCACCGTACTTCCACCGAACCTCCCTCCACCGCCAAAGTTTCTGCCGCCGGGAAAAAAAAAATTTGCGGAGTAAGTCTATCTTATCCATCGTCTGAATCCCCCTTTCATCTACATCCATGGAACACATGTACATATGCATTACCAAAAACTTCCTTTACAAATTTTAGTTCAACCAAGAAATCTACCCGTGCTTTCTAATGGACGTTGGCATAATGCACACCACGTGTTCGTTTAAATTACTAACACATGGTTTGGTTATGGATGATATGGTTCTAAACGTCCAAACAATGCCAATGTGTAAAGCTTGCACAACCCAAAACAAATCAACTTCAGTTTGATAGTTAATAATTAATAATCCAACTTGAGCAATGAAGAATTCGTTTGGAAAAAAGAGAGAGCCGTAGACTATGGTAAGAGTTAAACCGTAAAAGAAACACTATGTTAAGTTCCCCTATTTGGCTTACTCTACCCAAAAGTTTTATGTAAATGCAGGCCAAAGTCGTCTTGAACGTAACAAAGACATTGACCGAAATATGTTCCGAATAAATCTACAAAACTTGAACTTTGTATTTTGACGACTACCCTGGGGCAAGATATTAGCACCACTTGCCGAATTTTATGCTCTGCCCCTTGTCCCTAAATTGTTTTATTGAGAGCTACCAGTGGGTTCATGAACTCAAATGGTGCATGGTCGCTGGGATTGAGTATAAGTGGGGCAGTCCAACATGTTGGGGATCGTGGCCTAGCCGTAGGCAATCTGTTGTAAATCCCAAGAGGAAGCATTTAAGGAAGCAATGTGTTTCGATTACTTGCTCTGGTAGTGCTCTTGTCTAGGCAATATAAAAGCCAACAGTTCCAAGTAAGATAACAACCCAAACACAGTCAATGAAATGATATATTCTACTAATGCTGCAATAACCTGCTCCCCTGAGCCTAGGAAGATCATGAGAAGCTGAGGAGGATGGAAGTTGCTTCATTTGTGTGTGTGTGTGTTTGAAATATAGGATTTGAGGGCCTATTATAGGCCGAGTTGCTTTTTTATTGCGTGTTTGAAATATAGGACAAAAAAAATATAGGACAAAAACAACCCATTATTCGTGTATTCCCTCCAAGAACATTTGCCTAATGTCACATTTCTTCCTTTCATTGTGTTGTGAATTTGTTCAGGCCACTTTTCAAACCCATTACTTGCATGTGAATTTGTCGGAAACTCAGAACAGCTGTGGAGCTTCCGTTCCATCTTCTGACTTCTGGAATTGGAAACTTAACTCAGGTCGAGGATTACTAACAGAAGCTTTTCCACCAATGCAGTCTTTCCAGGTAAAATTTTCATTTTCGAAGAGCATGCTTCTGAATTCACTTCCATGATTTCCGTATCCTGCTGATATCTTAACCTGATTTCTCACTTCCCTTGCGGAGAATTTTGCATGTTTGAGGGTAGCATAATACCCGCATAACTTGTCGATCAAAGCACTTCTGGAGCAATAAGTCTTGACACTGACAAGGGCTCCAACCATGAAAATGAAGACAAGGATACTCAGGACTGCACAAATGTAACAGTAAAAGTTAGTAACTCGGTATTGTGAGAAAAATAAAGGGCAAAGTCCACTTTCACGCATGTGGTTATCGTCACGTGGGGATACCCCCTTCATGGTTTAAAACTGACCGCATAACCTACCTGTGGTTTTGAAAATGTGCAGATAGACCCCTTGTTGTTATGTTTTCCATCCATATTAACGGAGGTGTATCTCACACGTCTAGAATGTAATTTGAGTCGTTCATAATATATTAAATAAAGAGTAGAGTATCTCTATAAAAAATCATCTCGATTAGACATCAATAACCCAGTGATTTAATTTTTAGTAAATTCAAATTTGAAATTTTAATTTCATAACAAAATCGATTCGACCATGAGCTTTTCATTTTTCGATTGCCTTGAATTTGGCATAGATGTAGTACTCGTCAAATTTACAATATCAACGGTTTGGATTCAATTTTTGGTATAAGGGATGGTGTGGTTAGATTTAAAAAAGAATAAGAATCAAGGGACATGATGAGGGTATATCGGTTTTTCAATATTGTGTCCGTTAATATGGATGGAAAACATGACGGCATGGAGTCTATCCGCACATTTTCAAAACCACATGTAGGTTATGTGGTCAGTTTTGAACCATGAGAGGGGTATCCCCATATGGCAATAATCACATGGGGTCAACATGGACTTTGCCCAAAAATAAAAATTGTTTTTGAGTTGTGCAGAAAATTAGTGGATTGGTTTACACAGAAATTATGCCAATAGATGGGATCTATAACTTCATTTATTCCTTGCTTCGCTCACATGAATTCAATTGTTAAATATTCAAACCATGTGCTTGCTTATGCAACCCGCATATGCTGTTAAAAATATTCTGAAAAAGTGATAAAACTATATGAACTTTTATTCAAATACCCCCACTCCACCTCTTGTACTAAATAATGAGCATTAAGAAACTAATTTCTTGATCACTGTCTCTTGTTTTCATCAAGTATATTTTGGTCAATTTTTTCGGAGTTAAACTAGTCGATAATCATCCAAAGAAATTCACAGTGGAAAAAGAGGAGGATGAAGAATTTACCCTTTCTGCCTGCTGCACTGAAACATGTGACAGAATCTTCTCGCCGAGTCACGTCCCAAGTAATTCCCAGTCCAAAACTATCATCAGCGAGATAAGGACTGTACGAAAATGGAGTTGCTATGGTCTTTACAGGCTTACAAGAATCCGGAACAACCTGAAACGGCGCGACAACATAAACATGATGCTCGGATCCGCTCATACACGGGACTTGCACGAAGGGACGCGAAAGTGGAGCAGAGCAGTTGAGGTACGTGTAGTTTTTCAGAATGTAGTAGTGACGGAACGGGGTTCCAGAGAGATCAAGGTTTAGAAAGACTTCTTGGACACAATTTTTGGGATCAAGGAGACTCAGTCTTTTGGAGTCGTAAGAGATGGATTTGACAACCAAATCCCCATATGATGGAAAGTGGATTGTGGTTTTGTTTTCCTTGCAAACTAGTTTGAAACCAGGGTAGCTGCAATTCTGGGGCTGAAGCCCTTTGATTGAGAAAGGAAACAGGATTTCAGGGCCATTTGGGAAACACTTAGCCGGTGGACAATTCTTATCTATGGCTTCCGTATTTAGGAACATTGAGGAGAAGAGGAGGAAGAAGATGATGACATCCATTAGGTAGGAGTATCAAATATCAAATGACACAAGCTTAGTACGAGAGAGATAGAGAGAGAGATGTGATAAGCACAAATGACTGAATGAGATGCACTAGACCTGCTGATCCCTGAAGTTCTTACAGAAAAAAGTTGACCAATACTCTGCAAAAGTTCTGTAAGAGACCAACTAATATCTCTTGAGAGAGAGAGAGACGTGAGTGGAAGACCCGCAACGCAAGGGATGAAGAGGACAAAGGCGAAAGAGATGTGATCTGAAGAAGTCTTCTAGTATTAAAAGTCATTGGTCGTTGTTTTTGGTACAAACAAGACTCGAAAGCAAAACAAGAGGGGTGGGAATTTCCAGTTGACTTTTACAAATGGAGTCTTCTAAGAAATTTCAATTGTTTAGTTGCGTTAAAGTGTTACTAGTATTCATATTTCTCCCGTGGAGTTGTTCAGATAGATTTTGACATGCAATAAACTTAAACTTTTAGCATGGACATTAAAATACACCAAAATTATAAGATAAATGGTTCGGATACTTAAATGAATCCGCGAGAGATTTAATTCAACATTACATAAAGCAAGTGGAGTGGTAGCTAAGTGGTAGGCACCGTATACGCACATGCGTTTAACAGTGGTCCAAACCTCATAACTACAATTTACTACGTTGACTTACGAAAGAAAAACGAGAGTTTCTTTTTCACGGAGCCTCCATTATCAGGATGTTTGCGCAATTGCTCAATCTCACGCGTCCATTTCGGTTCTGGACGGTTCAGATTTTAATAAAACTTTTCCGGAGAAAAGTTAATCACAATCAATTATTATCGGTCATAATTGATTTTCAATCCGAATCGTTCAAAAACACTTTGGACGATCGCGATTGAGCCCCGTAACTTCTTTTTTACGGAACAGCCATAAAGAAGATTTTCTCAAAATTAAACAACACATGGGAAGCTACACGAGATATAAGCACATGAAGAGAGGATCTGGAGTGGGGAGGGTCCTGCCGAAGGATGGGTAGTTGTAAATTGTAACAGCCAAGTATAACAGCAAAACGCAAGAATACGCCGCAGGATTTTGAATCGAACCAAAAAAAAGACATTGATAATATCAACACCAAAAACCAAGGCACAAACTAAAAGACACACACGTAGTACCAGACAAGATAAGCAGCACACTTAGGATTAATACTCATTTAAGAACAAACATTACAGCTCCAAACACTAGATTTGATACCACAACCAACACAAACAGCTAAAAACACACAAAGTGGCTCCAGTATGTGACCATGACACGATCAAACTCCAATAGATATAGAACCATAGACACAAAAACCAATCAGTACTCGTCCCCTTCATCCCCGTCCTCTCCCTCGGCCAACTCAGCACCGACCTCCTCATAATCCTTCTCCAGAGCCGCAAGATCCTCCCTTGCCTCCGAAAACTCTCCTTCCTCCATACCCTCACCCACGTACCAATGCACAAATGCCCTCTTAGCATACATCAAGTCGAACTTGTGATCAATCCTTGAGAACACCTCAGCCACACTGGTGGAATTCGAAATCATGCAAACAGCCCTCTGCACCTTGGCAAGATCGCCACCGGGGACAACCGTGGGTGGCTGGTAGTTGATGCCACACTTGAACCCGGTGGGGCACCAATCCACAAACTGGATAGTGCGCTTTGTCTTGATGGTGGCAACAGCAGCATTGACGTCCTTGGGGACCACATCACCACGGTACATGAGGCAGCATGCCATGTACTTGCCGTGGCGGGGGTCGCACTTGGCCATCATGGAGGAAGGCTCGAATGCGCTGTTGGTGATTTCGGCGACAGAGAGCTGCTCGTGGTAGGCCTTCTCTGCGGAGATGACAGGAGCATAGGATGAGAGCATGAAGTGGATTCTGGGGTACGGGACCAGGTTGGTCTGGAATTCAGTCACATCGACGTTCAGGGCACCGTCAAATCTGAGAGAGGCGGTCAAGGAAGAAATCACCTGAGACCCACAGTAACAAGATCTTAGTTTAGAAAAGTACGTCTCCATCAAGATAAATGAGACATCATCCTGCAAATCTAGAGAGACTTGGAATCCTAAAAAAATGTGTTAGGATCATAATTTGTGAAATTATTGCAGATGGAAAAGAAGATATATTAGATTTCTCTTCCCATATTAGTCAAAGGTATTACTGTTACCCACCATTTTCTTTTCCCTCTACGAATTCCCATGCAAATCCTTCATCCAAATATGCCCTAAGCTTGCTAAAGGAAAAAAAACAACTAAATTTTCTAACGAACTCTAAAATGATCTTGCTTAAAACTTCTACAAAGTAAAAAAGTTGTGTTTTCTCAGGTTGTGAGAGTTTATAGGCTTGTTGGTAAGGCATTTCGTTATGTTCTTTAATGGGTTTTCCTTCCATGATCTCATTTTCCCCTTAAAGATGTGCATCAAACCTCTGCAGTATATCTTTTATCGTCATTCAAAATATGGTGAATTAACGAAACAAAAAGTCTAAGAAGCCAGTTGGGAGCATATGTTACCTGGGAAACAAGGCGGTTGAGGTTGGTGTAGGTGGGCCGGTCAATGTCAAGAGAGCGCCTGCAGATGTCATAAATGGCTTCATTGTCAAGGAGCACAGCAACATCAGTGTGCTCAAGGAGGGAATGGGTTGAGAGGACACTGTTGTAGGGCTCGACAACAGATGTGGAAACTTGAGGAGAAGGATAGACAGTGAAACCAAGTTTTGATTTCTTGCCATAATCAACTGAGAGGCGCTCCAAAAGGAGAGACCCAAGACCAGACCCAGTACCCCCTCCAACAGCATTGAAGACAAGGAACCCTTGGAGTCCAGTGCAGTTGTCAGCTAGTTTACGAATGCGGTCCAGGCAGAGATCAACAATCTCCTTTCCAACTGAAAACAGTGTAACGAATCTTCAATTAGTGATTCCACGGAATAGAAACAAGTTCACAACCCAAAAAGATACAAAATTGTGAAACAAGCATGTGTACTTGTGTAGTGGCCACGGGCAAAGTTGTTGGCAGCATCTTCCTTGCCACTGATGAGCTGTTCGGGGTGGAAGAGCTGACGATAGGTTCCAGTCCTTACTTCATCTATGACAGTGGGTTCCAGATCTACAAAGACAGCACGAGGAACATGCTTTCCTGCACCGGTTTCACTGAAGAAGGTGTTGAAGGCATCATCGCCTCCACCAATAGTCTTGTCACTCGGCATCTGGCCATCAGGCTGGAAGAAGAAAAAAGAAGTGATTTTAGAGATGCCCTATAATATAAAAGATAGCCTAAATCAGAGGGGACAAGACGAAAACATAGTAGTAGTATTAGTAGTAGTAGTAGCAGAAATGACACATTTTTTGCCCAAGATCAGAACAGGGTGATAAGAAGCAATTTGAACACACACATGGAACAATGAAAAATTTAGCCGGTAAAATGCAAAGGAGTTTCTGTTGAAAAAGAAGCAATAATACATGAACATGGGCCTGCCACAGATGTAATCACCAAGAATTAGTGCCACAACACAAGTCACTAGTATAGGCTGATCTGACAATTTCAATCGCAGATTTTTAGTTCTTATGCAAGAATCCGTACATAACTGCATACACCAACACTATTTACACAATTGAAGACTGACACTTTTGTTTTGCAAAAGGGGTCCAATGTACTGAAAAGGTAAATATCCAGCCACCTTCAAGGACAAGTATCCAAATTCCTTGAATTACAAAACCAACTCTCCAAATTTAATAGGCTATCCATTCAAATCTACTGCCTAAACAAAGAAAAATCACATCAGACACAAGAAGTGTGATATAAAGAACCCATTAAACCACAAGATTTTATAATTAAAAAAAAAACCATTTTCATTCATGACATAAAGGCTAAAAGTGTGATCTTGAGAAGTTGATAGGAATAATATTTAGTTACCTTATTCATTACTTTACTTTGTTTCTATCAATGCATGATTTTAGGTCTAAGTGCTAGAGTGTAGGATATTATGTCAGTCATTTATGTCCTTTGATTGCATTTCCTTTTGAGTAAAGTCTATACAAAACTACGTGGATGCCGTATGACTCATTATGCAAGAATAATACCCCAATTGCGCTTTGGAGGTTGGATCCCCTCGAGGCCTCAAAGTGATCAATTCCTTCCCCATTCCCTGTTTTTTCTTTTAATTTTCAGAAGTGAACCAATAAGAAGCGTATGGATTTCGATATTACCAAACCAATGTACCAAACCAAATATTTACATTTTACAAATAGAACCAGAACTCGATCTAACATGCTTCAGATCGTAGAATACGAAATACATTCACTTTGCCCAATCAAATTAAGCATCGTCATTCCATGCAGATGAAATGCACATCTTTCTTATGAAATATCAACAGATCTGACTAACACTCCAGAATTGAAGCACACATAAAATTACAGAATACCAGATCTAACAAATCTTAAGGGGTCTGGCTAACTAGGCGGTGGATAATATGTGCATATGATGCCAAACATGTTAGAATTTCCATACACATCACCCCAAGCTAAAATTCCAAAACACATTTCACGAAGATCAATACACGTTCACCATATCTGTACATTGATCTTGGATATTCATATGATGTACCACTAAAAACTGATATTCACGAGCGATCCACACGTTTATTACGAAATACCAATTGATCCACACGTTTATATACATTTATTTTCGCTCGATAGGGATCGGATCAAACAGTCCAAATCCGGACCATACATTGGATGGAATCAATGGTTTGCAGTATTGGACGGTTCAAATTTCGACTGTCTCCTCCTGTCCAAAACGCAGACCAGAGAGGATCCACTTCCCAGACATTACCAAATCTAACAAATCTAACAGATTTTAACAAACTAAATACACAGAAGAATACATCCGTGCAATGAAAGAGGAGGAAGAAATGAGATGGTTACCTGGATGCCGTGCTCGAGGCAGTAGAGTTCCCAACAGGCATTGCCGACCTGAATCCCGGCCTGACCGATGTGGATCGAGATGCACTCCCTCATTTTTTATTTTTTTTTCCCCCGCTGTTTGGATGGTAAGGAAATCGCAATCAAGGAAAAAGGGGGGGAAAAAAAAGAGAAGAAACGAACGAAACAGGGCGTTTATCAAGACGCCTTCTGATAATGCGAAGCGCTCTCGGATGCCCGCATTTATAGGGGAGAGGGAGAGGGAGAGGGAGAGGGAGAGGTGAATGTTAACCGCAGTTAGTTTTTGCTTTGTTTGATCGGAACCATAGTTAGTTTGCCGAACCGACGGCCTGTAGTTGAGTGGGATCTGTGATCCTAACCGTTTTCGGCGACCGTGGTTAGCTTTACTGGAGTAGTATTTTAAAAACACAAAATTTGCCGCGCTGCGTCAGATTTACGACTACAGTTTTAGAGAATTTTTGGGCGTTGGGCAGGTACCGCGCACATTTCCCTCTCTTTTTTCTCACCCGATCACTCTTTTCTCTTTTGCTCTTTCTAAAATTCAGATTTCAAAAAATACGTTTGAGATCACCGTCGGGTACAGCCACGTGGTACCCGCTGAACACCCAAAAAATTCTCCCATTGTTATCTTCTTGGGTGATTGTGTGATTTTTCATTTTTAGTTTAATCTGGTGGTAAATGTCATGAATATAATTTCTAGTAATATTTGATAGTCTAACTTATTAAGAAATATCAGCAAATTTGTATAATTTCTCCGGGAAAAAAGCTTTGTATAATTGCACTTTTCCTTATTTTTCCCTTAAAACAAAAGACTGTTATCATTAAAATTTTGAGAATTGCTTCTTTTACTATTACGCATTGAGAAAAAAAAAGATTTAAAAAGTAAAGAAAATTGCCAACTTTTAGCCCGTAGACTTTCAAAGAGAAATATTTTTTCAGAAAAACAGACGAGGCAAGAGTAAATATTTTTCTTATTTAAATCCTTCTTTTGCCACTATCATTGCATTTTGAGAATGAAGATCACCTCTCCTGTACAGATTTCGAAATGAAAAAGGTAGCTGAAGCTCAGTTTTCTTTTGGACAGTGTTTGAAATTTGAATCAACGGGTCGTAGCTGATTTACTTATGACAAACACAAAATGAAGCTACTAAATTTTTAGGGTCCGTTTAAGAACGTGAATAAGAACTTATTTTTTGTTCAATAATAAGGTTTGTTCCACAAAAAATAAGAAGAAGGTACTTATTTTTTCAGAATTTATATAGGTACCAATGGGAGCTGGGGAGGGAAATCGTACCGACGGCCGCGCCGGGCCGTCTCCGGCCACCGGACGGCTGATCCGAGTCGTTCAAAAATTCTGAAAAAAAAACCAAGGGGGCCTGTGCGGGAATCAACGGCATCCGAATTGTGTAGGATGCTTGATCCGAGCACCCCTTTCGTGTAAATGATTTCACACGAAAAAAGGGTGCTCGGATCAAGCACCCTACATACCTCGGATGCCATTGATTCCCGCACAAGCCCCCTCAGTTTTTTTTTTAGAATTTTTGGACGGCTCAGATCAGCCGTCCAGTGGCCGGAGATGGCCCGGCGCAGCCGTCGGTACGATTTCCCTCCTTGGCGCCCATTACTCATAGCACAACTTCTTATTTTTTGAAAAGGCAATCTCAAGCTCAAAAATTATGTGCTTACGCAAATAATTTTCTTATCAACATAGATCTTGTTTGATAAATCTCATTGAGATCTTTAATACGATACCAAAAAAATTGAATTTTTTTTTCATTTACATTATTTTTGAGTTTGAAAATGTGAAATAAACTTTTTATTTGGATTTTATGGAATGAACCTTCTTATTTTTCTTTGAGAAGTTCCAAAATAAGTATACTTATTTTTTAAGAAGGTTTCCGGAACGGGCCTGCTTCCATTTTGTTTACATCTTCCTTGCGTATTCCTCCACAAGTTCAATGGGACAACATTTCGGCGTCCTGACGCAATAAAAAAAGTCACCCTTACAAAAATTGGTGAATGTCCATATATTGTAACTAGAGATCATCTGTAAAGGCAACAAACTCGGGTCCCAAAGTATGAGTAAATTGCATTTGACAAATGACAATCAATAAGCATCTTTTGCTTGAGATACCAGCAGACAAAAAGAGTGGCTTCCTGAAGAGGCTCTCTCTTTTGCCTGATGAGTGCAGTTGAAGCAATGGGTTACTTTGCTAGTAATCTACAGTCCACCAAAAGCCAAAGAATCACCAATGCTCATGCTGGCTTTCATTATCGACGCCGGACACGATTAGCTTTTGTTGATTCTTCACATAGGCTAAGGCATTTTGATAATCTCCAAAAACAGGAGCCAAATCTGGTCTCTTCCCATCAGAGTCCCTTGTTTCCTTTTAGAAAGAAAGACGGTACTTTCCCGAGATCATCCAGAACTTGCTTTGTGTTTGGGAAGTGGGGAATTCAAGACACAGGCTGTGCACCAGTCCATGCATGATTGTCGTCATCGTATTCATTCGCCCTATAGTTGCGGCTTTGTTGTAAATAGGATAAACCAGACCAAATACCACGGATAAGCAAGATACTAACAAACACGGCACTTCCAATTGTGCAGACCACCTGCACTTGGTATAAACATAAACAAAAATGAGTAGGGATACTCATGTAACAACACTGCAGTAACTAAGAAGATACAAACAGGCAAAACTGCAACAAACAAACAGACAACTAGCTCAGTCTGTCTTGGTTATCACAAACTAAAGCACCTATAACTAACCATCAGTGATTATATTGTGAACGTTTGAAATGTGGACCATTAAACTCACAACAAAGCATTGGTTCTCAAATTATTTCCGATATCTAGGACGGGAGTCCGTCGAGCTCAAGGACAATACGAAAACAGAGTTGCTTGAATGTATCTTTGCAAACTTTCTGAATCAGGTTGTAGGCCCAAATACGCCAGAAGATCTCTATCAGAGTTCCAACATTTCTTAACTTCCAATACAACCTCAACCTTGAAAGTTCAGCACGACAAATCAATTTTTCTGGTAAAAGACAGCACACCAGAGTTTTCTACTGATGTGGCCCACAATCTATTTCTAACAAACCTGCGAAATAAAAGAATTACAAGTTTGCAGGTAAAGACTAGAGAAAAGTTCCCTACAAAATCAATCACTTCCGAGTTCTGAGCTATTGTAATGGAATTGGCCAAACAAATTGCATTTGTGATTTCACTATTGAAAACCTTTCACTCCAGTATTTGGATCGCATTTATCCTAGATGGCTTTGAAAGTTGTCGCACAAAAGGATAATACAGCAGGTTTGAAATTCCATTGAAACAAATCAATTGAAAGGACCTGGTCTCTGGAGAGCATATAATCCTAGACTAGTGCCAAATACTCTTTAAACTGGACAACCAAGAAACTGCAGGATTGTCCTAATTTTTCCAGCTGTACTATATGGCTATATTGCTTGATACCTTTATGCAGCACTGGGCTGCACAACATGCATCCAATTGCTATCCACCCAACAAAATTGTAGAAACCTAGTTGAACTGTTGACCAACTGAAGATTGCGGGGGAAAGAAATGGCATATCATCAAAACCATATAAAGCAAGTAAAAAGAACGAACATTATATCAACAGACCCCGTCAATTCTTTTCCCGCTATTTCACACAAATGATGCATTAGAGGCTGATCAAGTTTACCATCACATCTCCTTCAAAGCTTAACTGAATGATGACCTCACCAGCGGAGTCCCTGAAGCTCAAAAAGTATAACCCCACTTGCTGTTTAGACATGGATTCCACTCAGGCTGAAAATTAAGAATTTAGAAAAACCTCTTTCCAAACACTTAAACATATAACCACTCGCTTACCAGAAAAATAAAAATCTAACAACTCGCTAGAGAATCCATGGAACATAATTGAGCATGAATCCACCCATCATGAAGAAGAATAGGACTAAGTCATTTTCGAATTCCTGAGAGGGGCACACCATGGATCCATACAGCCACCTGATTCAAATTTGTAGGCACAATCCTCAAGCCCTTTTGCTAATGATTGTGCTGCCTCCAATAACGACTTAAAATGATAGATCTTCCTTCCAACATGTTTAACTTTTCCTCCATCATGACTTGCAGTCCACATGTTGGCACATCTGCCCTCTCTGTTTCCTATACATCTCTCCGCATTCTTATTGCATTTCAAGCCCTCTCTAGACTAACTGATCCATACCGAAAACAATCATAAGTGATTGCTCGAATACATAGATGTGACAGCCATGTGCTAAACTCACCAAATAAAATCATCTCTTAGTTTTGGAAACTAAAAGACAAGTAGAAATCTAATCCACACGGAATGCAGAGGAGGACCAACAAGCGCAGAAGGAAGAACCATTTTGGTTACGAACATGCAATGAAACCATTCAAGTCTTGAATGCTATGCATTTGAGATGTATATGTTAAATACATGTCCAACGGTAACTAAGTAAGCAAAGTTAACCAAGAGTTCAACCATAGAATTGAGGGCAACATTTGAATGGCAAGCAATATACTTCCTCCAAGACATGACATGAAAAATGGCCTAGTGTGATGAAGATAGAAAAAAGAGAACTACTAGAAGAGAAAGGGCTCTCCTACCTGCCTTATCCACGTAAGAAAGTTCTAACTCGTCCCAATAAAAATGGCATAGACCATGATTCGACAAATGTATTTTTGTGATAGACCATGCATCTAGATATTCACAACAATAACTTTATCTTATATTACCTCAAGGAATGCTTTCAAAATCCACAAGAATGCCAGCAATATAACCCCATTGACAGAGAAACCCACCTACATTGAACAGCAAACAGACCACCAGTCAATGAGCAAGCCAGCGGCTTATCTAGCAGAAAGCATGAAGTGCTACCTAAACCATCCATCAACATTACATCATGCCACCAAAGCACAACATCAAACTATGATTGAATATAGATCAACAAATCAACAAGAATGTCAGATGATGCACAACGATAAAAAGTACCAATCGTTCTAAACTCCCCAAAATAATTCAAGTTTTGCATGTCTTGAACCCGCCACCATATGAAAATTCTATAAAAAACTACAGATGTCTGGAATCCATGTGCAATGTGTACCATGTAGGACATATGTCAAGCAAGAGAAGCCACAAGGGCATCGGTATAGCAACTACGTAACCCCCTGGTAATATTTGTTTTACTTAATTTTCTATATTTTTTGGTTTATATAACGCTGGTGTGCGGACCACCTTAAGCGCACCTCAACTAATTCCCGAGGACCAATCTCACCGTCCACTAGCGGGGGCCTATTTAAAACTAGAGCAAATTTCCTATGGACTGACCCAAAGGAGAGTTCGATTTTGCTATGGTAGAAGGTCAAATCTTACATACCAAAAAAGTGTATGTACCTCGTTTCCCGTGCAATTCAATCGCATGATTACACAATAGCCTCTTTCGGGGAGAGTCTTTTGTGCAATCTTGTGGTTGACATTGCACAGGAACATAACACTTTTGAGTACAAGTGACCTGATGTGCTTTGGCAGTGATTGCTTAACATTGGATGCTTAACTTTTCGATAACCATGAATCCATCTCAAATTGTTACGAAAGGCACGCTCGACAACAAAGAATCCTTTACTGACTTACTACCAAAGAACATGAATTTTATTTTTGGATGACTCAAGTGTCCGACCAACCTCCACGCACCTCGAGGTTGAGGAAAGTGGGGCAAAGAAAAGAAAATGGGAGGAAAATGAGAGGGAAATAGTACTGTGCAGAATACTAAAATTTCCTATTTACTCTCCTCTTTCTCTCCATAACAAACAATGGAGGAGAAACATTTTTAAATTTTCATTTCCTATCTCTTCTTTTCCACAAGTTCTAGAACACGAGTTTGAGACGAGTACCAATTTCGTAGAGATAGTGACGGGCAGAACAGATCGAACGGCCTTCCTCGCTCTTCTCGACACCTTCTTAAAAACGTTCTCGACAAACTTCACCAGAAGATCCAAACTCCGATCCTCTTCTTGCTCCTCCTCATCATCATCTCCATCATCATCATCACCATCACCATCGGCGTAATCTTCAATCCCTAGTCCTACCTGCGCACAACACGAAGCTAAATTTAATACTGATATCCGCCATATCTGTATACAAGTATGCACAGAAGAGAGAGAGAGGACCTCGGGGAAATTGGAGATTCGTCTGGAAGCTTGGACGCGGGGGTAGAGTCGACTAAGCTGAAATTGGAGGATGGTGGAGTTCTTAGGAGGATTGGATGAGTGGAAGAGGGTTTTGGGGAAGGAAGAGAGAGAGTGGGGAGGAGAGAGAGTGACGGAGGAAGTTCCCATGGTTGAGTTGGGGAAGCAGAGACGGACCAGAGAGAGCTTCAGTTGTTGGAAACTAATGGCTCAATGGCTCAACGTTGTCGTTTTGTTTTTGTGGGAATTTTTTGCATTAGTGATTCTTTGTTTTCCTGATTTGGTCAAAAATACCAAGAAATAATCCAACCCGGGCTAAAACAGAAAAAAAAAAAAAATTCACAATTTACATCCCTCGTTTCTTTGTTCCTTTTGAATATTGAAATGTTTTAACTCTAATTCTCTTTAAAAGAAAAACGCTAATCACGGCTCAGTGAGCGGTGGTTAATATGCAAAAAATACACTGATATCTATGAAATTTGCATTAATATTTGTGAAAGTGTATAGATAATTGTAAAACGTGTGTTGAAATACTAATTTTTCTTGACAATTGTGATTAGCGAAACCGTTATTTTGATTGTTTAGATATTGATCATCTGTTTTTAGGCCTCTAGTCCTTTGGCCAAACATTTTACTAGATTTGTTCTCTATGTGCCGAAAAGGTCAAATTTTAGAGGCCACTCCTGTATGTCCTGAGACTTAGTGTTAGAAATAACATATTTTGATTATGTTTTTATGACAAAATTGATTTCTTAAAATGCATGATTAAAATCCTCTTATAAAATCTCTATTGAAAGGGTAAAAGTCTTAATAGATGTTCACCCATAAAAAGAAAGAAATCCTTGTTTGTGTGTGGCCAAAATAATATGTGTACAGCTCGTGTACAAATTCTTTTTGAAAGAAAAGTCTCCTGGCCCCATTTTTTTTATCTTGCTCATAATAAAAGAACTCCTTTTAAAATCAGTTTTTGGCCTATGTGCATACATGTAATCAAAACCCATGTGGCCCAAAAGTAAAAACTTGTACAGTGGACATCTTTAATATGGTCGACCAGTTTCTTCATTTTAGTTTGAAAAGTTTTCTTCCATTGTTGACTTGAGAGCATGGGAGTTAATACTCGACGTTGAAAAATATGGCTCAACATTTCTCTATTGCAGTCAAAGAAAGACAATATCTCTGCATGTGTAGATTTTATGGCTCAGGGATCACTAGCAATGAATGAAGATCAAAATCAGCAGAAATGAGATTTGCATCTCAACGGACAAATTTCAACGGTCCAAAAATTCAAGCTATATAATGGAAGAGATTCATTATCTGCGAGCAACAGCACCTCCAAGTTACAACAGAGAAAATACACAGAGCATTACAAGAGCAATTTTCACCCTCTCCTACACTTCATTTTTTTCATACAATTACCTTGAGAGATTTGCGAGCAAATTGTTATACTCTTTGAGGAGGAGTGTTGTAATTGTGAGCTACAAATTCTATTATCTTTTGAGAGATTAAGTGTTTGAGAAATCAAACACTGGTTTTGTAATTCCAAAAACAGGGGTTTTGTTTTTGGAAGGGGTTTTTGAGGATTTTGTACTTTAAATCTTTGCGGTTGTCTAGCTCCTCTGGAAAGCTAGGAGCGTCGGTAATTGTAAGCACCCGCAAGGCTTATTGGTGTAATTCCATTTTCTTTAGTGGAACCTTCAAGCGATTGCCTTGGAGAGAAGTGGAGTAGGCTGGACCGTGGACAAATTCAGACCGAATCACTATAAACTGGTTTTGCGCTTCTTAACTCTCTCTATATGTTTGCTAATTGGTTATTTGTCTTTGTATTTTTTAATAGTAATTTTTAATTAGCAACCCTATTCACCCCCCCTCTAGGTTGCTGTCTGGGTAACAATTGGTATCAGAGCTTGGACTCTTGTCTAAAGACTTTACAGTCTAAGAGGGATTATGGCAACCACATCATCACACATCGAGGGCCTATCAACCAACAGACCACCTTTGTTCAATGGAACAAACTTTGCCTACTGGAAAAATAGGATGAGAATTTATATCCAGTCCATAGATTATAGTTTATGGAAAATTATCACGATCGGACCCAACATCCCTATGAAAACTGTAGGAGAGACCTCTGTGGTCAAGACTGAGGCTGAATGGAATGATGCAGATATGCGTAATATAGAATCAAACTCCAAGGCTATGAATATTTTATATTGTGCTCTAGATTCTGCTGAATATAATAGAATCTCTATTTGTGAAACTGCTAAAGAAATTTGGGATAAATTGATAGCTACTCATGAAGGAAATAGTCAAGTGAAGGAATCAAAAATAGATATTCTAGTACACAATTATGAACTGTTCAAAATGAAACCTGAAGAATCTATTTCTGATATGTTCACTAGATTTACTGATATCGTTAATGGTTTAAAATCTCTTGGTAAATCTTATACTAACTCAGAAATGGCAAGAAAGATTCTCAGGTCCATGACAAAGTCTTGGGATACTAAGGCATCAATCATCTTGCAAACCATGGACTTCTCCAAATGTACTATGGATGAACTTATGGGCACCCTCATGACAGAAGAGATACATCGCAAGCTAAATGAGGAAGTCGATACAAAGAGAAAAGACATCGCTCTAAAAAGTACTACCAGTAAATCAAAGAACACCGAAGAAGCAAGTAATGAAAGCGATGATGATGAAGAGATGGCCTTAATCACAAAGAATTTCAAGAAATTTCTCAAGAAAAAGAATGGATGGAAAGGAAGGAAATTTCTCAAAAAGAATGAGAACAAAGAAGATGATGGCAAACGTGATGAGATGATCTGTTACAAATGCAGAAAACCAGGGCATATGAAAGCTGATTGTCCTCAGTTCAAAGGGTTCAGCAAAAAGGATAAAAAGAAAGCAATGGTAGCAGCTTGGGACAACAGTGAGGACAGCAGCTCAGAAAGTGACGAGGAAGCTGAAGTGGCAAACTTCTGTTTAATGGCACTAGAAGAAAATAAGGTATATCATGATTCCTCATCTCTTTCATTTGATGAATTACAAAATGCTTTTAGAAGTTTGCAATTTGATTTTGAAAAAGTAAAATCAAAGAATAAAGCTTTTAAGAAACTCGCCAAAGAACTTTCAAATGAAATGAATAATTTGATTGACGAGAAAAATGCTTTAGAAGAAGAAAATGAAAATTTGAAAAATAGTTCTAACACTGATCTTCTTGATAAACAAATTAAAGATTTAATTACAGAGAGAAATGCTCTGAAAGAAGAAAATGAGAATTTGAGAAAAGCTTCAAATGTTGATTTTTTGCATAAACAAATTGATGATTTAACTAAATCTCTTGAAAAATTAACGAAAGGTAAAGAAGCCTTAGACTTACTTCTTGGAAAACAAAGATGTTCTTTTCATAAAGCTGGAATTGGTTATAATCCTGACGAACATAAAAATCTTTACAAAAATCTTTTTGATAAAAGCACTTCACCTATTCGTCCTAAAATTACTTGTCATTATTGTGGTATAGAAGGACATATTTCACCATCATGCCCTATGAAGAAACTTTCATCTGTTCATGTTAACAAGACTTGGGTTCAAAAGAACCAAACATACCCTATTCAAGTTAACCAACATGGACCCAAGATGATATGGGTACCAAAAATCAAGTTTTGATATGTTATTGTAGGTATGTCTCAAATCCACATCAACTAAGGGTAAATGGTACCTTGATAGTGGATGCTCAAGGCATATGACAGGAGATGAAAAGGCTTTCAATTCTCTAACTCCAAAAGATGGAGGATTTGTAACTTTTGGTGACAATAGCAAAGGAAAAATCATCGGTATAGGTAATATCGGTATATCTCCTTCTCCTGTTATAGAAGATGTCTTATTTGTTGATGGTCTTAAACACAATCTTCTTAGCATTAGCCAATTATGTGATAAGGGTAACAAAGTTATTTTTGAAAAATCTAGTTGCATCATTGAGAGTATCAAAGAACACAAAACATTATTTGTTGGCCAAAGACTTGAAAATGTTTATATTTTCAACTTAAATGATTTGAGTAAACAAGGTGTAAAATGTTTTTCTGCAATGAGTGATAATAGTTGGCTATGGCATAGACGCCTTGGACATGCACACATGGATGCAATTTCAAAACTTTCTAGAAAAGAATTAGTTGTTGGTCTTCCAAAAATCAAATTTGAAAAAGATAGATTGTGTGATGCATGCCAACAAGGTAAACAAACAAAAGTTTCTTTCAAATCTAAAAATGTTATTTCAACTGCAAGGCCATTACAATTATTACACATGGATTTATTTGGCCCAACTAGAACAGCAAGTCTTGGCGGCAAATACTATTGTCTTGTTGTTGTGGATGATTTCTCTAGATTTACATGGGTTATGTTCCTAACTACTAAGGATGAGGCTTTTCCTTCTTTTACAAAACTATGTAGAAAAGTTCAAATGAAAAAGGATTTATTATTTCAAATATTCGAACTGATCATGGTAGAGAACTTGAAAATTCTTTATTTGAAAAATATTGTGATGATCATGGTATAGATCACAACTTTTCTGCACCTCGTACACCTCAACAGAATGGAGTAGTTGAGAGAAAAAATAGAACTCTTGAAGAAATGGCTAGAACAATGCTATGTGAAAACTCTCTACCTAAATACTTTTGGGCAGAAGCCGTTAACACTGCTTGTTATGTTCTAAATCGAGTCTTGATTAGACCTATCCTCAAAAAGACACCATATGAGCTATGGAACAATAGAAAACCCAATATTGGTTACTTTCATGCTTTTGGTTGTAAATGTTTTGTCTTAAATAATGGAAAAGATCATTTGGGAAAATTTGATTCAAAATCTGATGAAGGAATTTTTATTGGTTATTCAACTTCAAGTAAAGCATATAGAGTGTACAACAAACGCACTTTACTTGTAGAAGAATCTGTTCATGTTTCTTTTGATGAATCTAATCCATCTACTGCCAAGATTATTATTGATAATGATGAAATAGATATCATAAAAGAAATGCAAGACTTAACTATTAGCAAAGAAAATGGTGAAAGACAACAAGAGAGCACTCAAGCAAAGGATGATGTGGCTCTTGATCAATCACAAGACCCTATCAGCAATCAAAATCTACCCAAAGAATGGAGATTTGTGCAAAATCATCCAAAAGATTTGATTCTTGGAGATATTTCAAAAGGTATATCTACTCGCTCATCCCTTAAAAATATTTGTGGTAATTTAGCTTTTGTCTCTCAAATTGAGCCTAAAACTTTTTTTGAAGCTGAAAATGATGAAAATTGGATTTTAGCTATGCAAGAAGAACTGAGTCAATTTGAGAGAAATAAAGTTTGGAATTTAGTGCCTAGACCTCACGATCACACCATCATTGGCACTAAATGGGTTTTTAGAAATAAATTGGATGAATCAGGAAACATTATTAGAAATAAAGCTAGATTAGTTGCACAAGGCTATAATCAAGAAGAAGGCATTGATTTTGACGAGACATTTGCACCTGTTGCTAGACTAGAAGCTATTCGGATGCTACTTGCATTTGCATATTTCAAAGATTTTAAACTTTTTCAAATGGATGTGAAAAGTGCATTTTTAAATGGTTTTATTAACGAAGAAGTTTATGTTAAACAACCATCTGGTTTTGAAAATCATTCATATCCTGATCATGTTTATAAGCTTTCAAAAGCTTTGTATGGTCTAAAACAAGCTCCACGTGCATGGTATGATAGACTTAGTTCATTCTTATTAGAAAATGGTTTTTCTAGAGGAAAATTAGATACGACTCTTTTCATAAAAACCGAAAATCATGATATGCTTATTATTCAAATTTATGTTGATGATATTATTTTCGGTGCTACTAATGAAAAATTATGCAAAGAGTTCGCTAAGTGTATGCAAGGGGAGTTTGAAATGAGTATGATGGGAGAACTCAATTTTTTCCTTGGACTCCAAATCAAGCAATCAAAAGATGGAATCTTTATAAATCAAGCAAAGTATACGAAAGAACTTCTCAAAAGATTCAACATGGAAGATTCCAAAATCATGAAGACTCCAATGAGCCCAACCGCTAAACTCGACAAAGATGAAAATGGTAAATCCGTAGACACTAAAATGTATCGAGGTATGATCGGTTCACTTCTTTATCTTACTGCTAGTAGACCTGACATCATGTTTAGTGTTTGCTTATGTGCTCGTTTTCAATCTAACCCAAAGGAGTCACATTTAGTAGCTGTAAAACGTATTTTTAGATATCTTGCAGGAACTCCTAATTTGGGGTTATTTTTTCCTAGAAATACTTCTTTCGACTTAATTGGTTTTTCTGATGCTGATTATGCCGGTAGTAAAACTGATCGTAAGAGCACTAGTGGTACATGCCAATTTCTTGGAAACTCATTAGTATCTTGGTTTAGTAAAAAGCAAAATTCAGTTGCTTTATCGACTGCCGAAGCTGAGTATATAGCTGCTGGTAGTTGTTGTGCTCAATTATTATGGATCAAACAGCAAATGGAGGATTTTAATCTACATTATGATCATATTCCAATTAAATGTGATAATACAAGTGCAATCAATTTAACAAAAAATCCCATTCAACATTCTCGAACGAAACATATTGAAATTAGACATCATTTTATACGTGATCATGTTCAAAAAGGGGATATCGTTCTTGATTTTGTCAGTACCGACAAGCAATTGGCAGATATTTTTACAAAACCCCTTATTGAAGAACAATTTTGTTTTATCAGAAGAGAACTCGGGATGTCTAATCTATTCTAAATATTTTTTTTGGGATTTTTAGTTAAATTTAGTATTACTTGCCTAATCATTTTTTTTGGAGTACTTACCATCATAGTGTTTAATAAATCACTCCGAACACATTACACTCAATTCTATGCGACATTGAGGGGACACAGTAATAAACACCCGAACACAATTTTCTTCCCTTATTTTTGTCCTATTCGGCGCGGCAACCCCTATCCTCAATTTCAAATTTCAAATTTCAAATTTTTTAAAAAAAACACTTCTCTCATACTCTATAAATTCAACAACACAATCTCTATCTCTTCATCTATCTATCTCTCCTTCTCTCTCTCGGCTTAAATCTCTCTAAATCTCTATCCTTCCAAATCGAGCAATGGCAAACTTACCGCAAGGGTTACCGTTTGAGTTTTACGAAAGAGATGCCGAACGAGCAGAGTTCAGGTTGTTTATCCAAAACATTTGGATGCAACTCTTTATTTTCATTCTGCTTTGTGCGTTACTTACAATACGAATACCACCATGGTTCGGTTGGAATGTAAACGTGGATACTCTGTGGTACTGGATTGGAATTGTGGTTGTCGCTGTAGCAGCCATTATCCGAGAATATGAAAATCGCAGACGCCAAGCTCTCAACATAGAGTGATACGGAGCAAGAGAGGCATGGTGATGGAACCATAGCCATATTTTTTTCCTTTACGCTTTACTTGTTTTTGATGATGTCACAGGGGGAGAAAAAGATTTGATCTATCTTGCTATCTTTAGCTATTGTATCGTTGTGGGCTAATTTAAAATTTGCTTTTGCTATGATCTGTTGATTATTGCTATTACTCGTTAATCATATTGACTTTAATGCACATGTTGAGGGGGAGCATATATGAAGGGGGAGCATTTGCTCAATCTTTACTTATCACTGCTTCTAAAAATTCATATTTTGTGTCATCATCAAAAAGGGGGAGATTGTTAGAAATAACATATTTTGATTATGTTTTTATGACAAAATTGATTTCTTAAAATGCATGATTAAAATCCTCTTATAAAATCTCTATTGAAAGGGTAAAAGTCTTAATAGATGTTCACCCATAAAAAGAAAGAAATCCTTGTTTGTGTGTGGCCAAAATAATATGTGTACAGCTCGTGTACAAATTCTTTTTGAAAGAAAAGTCTCCTGGCCCCATTTTTTTTATCTTGCTCATAATAAAAGAACTCCTTTTAAAATCAGTTTTTGGCCTATGTGCATACATGTAATCAAAACCCATGTGGCCCAAAAGTAAAAACTTGTACAGTGGACATCTTTAATATGGTCGACCAGTTTCTTCATTTTAGTTTGAAAAGTTTTCTTCCATTGTTGACTTGAGAGCATGGGAGTTAATACTCGACGTTGAAAAATATGGCTCAACATTTCTCTATTGCAGTCAAAGAAAGACAATATCTCTGCATGTGTAGATTTTATGGCTCAGGGATCACTAGCAATGAATGAAGATCAAAATCAGCAGAAATGAGATTTGCATCTCAACGGACAAATTTCAACGGTCCAAAAATTCAAGCTATATAATGGAAGAGGTTCATTATCTGCGAGCAACAGCACCTCCAAGTTACAACAGAGAAAATACACAGAGCATTACAAGAGCAATTTTCACCCTCTCCTACACTTCATTTTTTTCATACAATTACCTTGAGAGATTTGCGAGCAAATTGTTATACTCTTTGAGGAGGAGTGTTGTAATTGTGAGCTATAAATTCTATTATCTTTTGAGAGATTAAGTGTTTGAGAAATCAAACACTGGTTTTGTAATTCCAAAAACAGGGGTTTTGTTTTTGGAAGGGGTTTTTGAGGATTTTGTACTTTAAATCTTTGCGGTTGTCTAGCTCCTCTGGAAAGCTAGGAGCGTCGGTAATTATAAGCACCCGCAAGGCTTATTGGTGTAATTCCATTTTCTTTAGTGGAACCTTCAAGCGATTGCCTTGGAGAGAAGTGGAGTAGGCTGGACCGTGGACAAATTCAGACCGAACCACTATAAACTGGTTTTGCGCTTCTTAACTCTCTCTATATGTTTGCTAATTGGTTATTTGCCTTTGTATTTTTTAAATAGTAATTTTTAATTAGCAACCCTATTCACCCCCCCTCTAGGTTGCTGTCTGGGTAACACTTAGCATACTTGGCCAGACTCAAAATCTCCCAACAGATATTTGTCTCTTGACATGTATTTTATCCATTTTGAACTGATCGATTCGAAACTCTATAACCGTTAGTATAGTTCTTGAAATATAGTCATTGTAAAATGCCACATCATCTTTTGTAGATGCCACATTTGCAAATTAGTTAAGTTAGTTTCATAGGATATCAAAAATAGAAAGGGTTCGACTGCATAGGTGAAAAGTAAAATAAGCAAATTAAAGTGTGTTTTTTTTCTTGTACTATTGATGACTAGTTAAAATGCCTAGAGTGTGATGCTCTAACCAAAAACGGATCAAACCCATCGAAGGAAAATCTTTTGTTCCCACTTTTCTTTCCTTCAGTTTCGACAAATAGTGTAAAATCCCCCTGGCACTAGAGAATTGCTAGGACATTGCCAGTGTAAATGACTCTATCTAGATTCATTATTCACTTAAATACAAATAAAATTGAGTTAGTTTTAGCCAAAGTGTAGTGACTATTATCTAGATAGGACCTTTTCTTTTGCAAAAAAATGGGAAGCAATCTATCTATCTATTCATTCTAATATATAAAGGGAGAGTTCTTTTTGGTATAACTATTTGTAAAGCCATGTCACAAAAGTGATCCTGTAATTTGAATGAAAAGTGAAAAAATTAGATCGAGCATGTACACATATTGTATTGAGCTGATTTTTCACAAGTCCATTTAACAGCCTGAATTTTCCATGCAGGACCCGGAGGGAGCCCTGTGTGACTGTCCGTGTAGAATCGGAAAGCCACACATCGGTGGCTGTAGAAGGACCCATTGTAGATTATGTATGTTGTTTTATAATGCTTCGATTAGCCACCTTTTTTTTTTTTTTTTTATCGGCTTCGATTAGACATTCCATTTGCAGCGACCTTTTTTCCCGTATGAAGTGTGAGTTCAGTTGTCATCTTTTATGTTCCTGTTTTTTCTTTTTCTTTTTGATTCACTTTATGTTCCCTGTTTTCATTGAACGTGTAGTTGTAACCAATGCATGGGACTTGAATTCATGGTCCTGAAATGAAAAAAAATTATGAACTGGTTTTGTTTCTTGAAACTGTATGATTTGATCTTGTTTGACGAAACACCAGAGGCCATGGCACATGCGATGTGTCTGCTGTCAACAGTACACTCACTGCTAAGGAATAATCATTGTTCCGACAACCAAGTTTAGTCACTGAAGAACTTTAGGTTTTCGACCTCCACCTCTCCCCTTATTGCCCTTCCCCACCTCAATCACACCAGCTGATGAAGAGGCAATAGTATCTGAGCAACCACCAGCCAGTCTCCTTTGCAGACAAAGGAGAGAATATGTTACTAGTGAGAGCAGCACCAGGGCTTGTAACAAAACCAATATCCCTCATTATCATGCTCAGAAGGGAACAAAGAATCCTTAGTATACTGAATCACCACCTTCTCAATAGTAGCATCATCACAAATTCGAATTCTAGAAGGGGATTGAGCAACAGCCTTAGCACAAAGAGTAGCTGAAACAGACATAGGAAGCACAGGAGAGCTTCCCAAAACCATAGGGCTACCCTCCCTAGTAGGGCTAATAGCAACAGCAGGCTTTGTACCCCCAAGAGAACCAGACCCAGCTTAAATAGAAGTTCCTACTTCCTCCACAAGGACTGGCTTAGGCTAAGCAGGGCAGTGAATATCCGTATGTCCAAAAACCTTGCACCTCATACACTTAAGAGGATGCCAACGATATTTAATATTCACTATCACAGAATCACCATTGGGGCAGGCAAAGAAGTTCAACAGACTTAGGAAAAGAAGAATCTAAATTGACCTCCACACATAATTTGGCAAAGTTCATCCGTTTGCATTTACTAGTAGTCACCTCATCACAGTATAGAGGCTTACCAATAGAACTAGCAATATAGTTGAGACCACTTGCAGCCCAGTACTCAAAAGGAATTCATAAAACTGGGCCCAGATTGGAACAGATTGAAGCTGCTCCTAAATCAATACCAAATGAGGTTGCCACTTCTTAAGAACTAGCAGTTTGCCACCAATAATCCAGGGACCAGCTTCTAACACCTTAAACAGATATCCATCACGTGCGAAAATAAAGAAAAAGAAGCCATTGTCGTTGGCAAGGACATCACTCAGCCCAAACTTAGCCCAACTTTTCATAGTAATATTACGCACCACCTGAAAAGGTACTTTCTTATCCAGAAAATGGCCAACAAGGCAGCACTTCCATCGATCGAAACCTGTTCCTCAACCTCAGCAGGGGGAGATATCACAATTCTATCATTGATCACCTGTGGAGGAATAAACTCCAGATTAACCCGACCCACAGAACTATCACCTACCTTATCCTTCCAAGCACCCCTTGGAGAAAGAGGAGGCACAGATTTCTCAGCCAAAAGCTCACATAACATAATATTTCCTTACTTAAATCATCGAGCTATTTGACCATAGAAGTTTCACCAGCAGAAGAAACATTGCTAGGAACCGTAACCATTTCAAGGAAATCAAGCAATTTAGGTTTAGGAACCGAAGAATTAACCATCACAGAACCACAATGAGCTTTCTCAGAGTCAGAATGAACTAAATTAGGGTTCAGACCCAGAATGAGCATAATTAGGGTGCGAACTGTTGGATTAACTGCTGTAAAACAAGAACGTATTACCTCGGAATCTGCTACTGAAATATAAAATACCAAAATGAAGAAGAATGGTTGGGTTGAGTCTCGGACTAGGTCACTCTTTTTAAGACGTTTTGCGGCTTTGCCCAGATTTTGCAAGCAATTCGTTGAGTACCATGCCGTCCCCAGGATATAACAGCCCAGAATTCACCACCTCTGTACAGAAGAAAACCGAAAAACAAAACACAACTCTACCTATTGCTCGAACTCAACAGAAACCATTTTTTGTGGAGGGAGCGAGAGATGTTTTTTCTATGTGAAAACCTATTCTGAAACTCTGAATTTATAGGAGTAGGAGGAGCGGATTGTGGCCCGTTAATCAGATCCCACTGATTATGCACACGTTTTTAATCAATCCGTTAATCAGCCAGAACTTTCCATTTGGAAAAGGATTTTTGATTGACTGAATATTCTGTAACAAAAAAACATGGGCTTAACTAATATGTGCGCGAGACTCAAATCCCAAATTTGCACCCCCTGCGCGAATAACCTGTGAAGTGCAACGGGGTCAATTTTCCAAATTGCCGCCCAATTTTTTGAGCGCGTGAGATCTCTTCTTAGGTCCTTATTTACAAATCCATTTGTGTGCAAAGTCATTTAAAGTAGATAGAAGTTTTGTGACTTAGCAACGTGGGACCAAGCAACGTGGGACCGGAGAAAACACAATGTTTTACAAATACAAACGAAAGTTCCAACACGAACTGAAAAAACACCCCCCTAGATCTAGTAGGAAGTGCAGGAAATTCTACCAAATCCATGACAAAATCTATCAACAAACAAAGAAATCAAATTAACCAGAGAAACGAACAGATCATAATGAAAGAGAGAACCTGGGACCACACCAAATCGCCCTCACCGCAAAATCGCCCAGGAGTCTATCCCTTACTTTTGGTCTCCAATCCAAATCCTCCTTCCAGCACTTTGCGAATTTCTCTTTCCAGTGGAGTTCTTTTTCAGTGACTATGCCCGGATCTGAATTGTGTAGATACAAAGAAAACAACGCTAAAAATTGTCGCAAGATCAAGTTTAGTTCGAATAATTCAGTTTGGACCAATTTTATTTACGTAAAAATTCTATCTTCTCACTTTTTCTCCCAAATTAAAATTATAAAAAGTTAGAAATATTTTAAAAAATTTTCAAATCTTGATCTCAAAAAGGTACCGCTGTATTTTTTTCATAAGTTACTAGTACGGAGTATTTAATAGTAGCAATTGGCTTATTATATCAAAATTATACTTACATAGTTTACCATCTAAAAAGTTTATAGAGTACGCTTTGTATAGTACTTTGAAGGCGCCTCAAAATTTGAAGAATTAAACGAAATCTTCATTTTCAGTAAGTCAAAAAATGAAATATGTTTGAAAAGGTTCCACAGTGTATTATAAAGGTTAAAGAATGGTCTTGATTTTCTTGAAAAATTTCAAAAAGGAAATTGATATTTGCGCTTCCTTTTTTGATGCAGGCGTTACTAATAACTTCACGTTGAAAGTGAAGTGTCTGCATCAAAAAGGAAGCGTGAATATTAATTGCATAGCGGGAATGAGTTGTAGCGGTTGAAAATTATTTTGAACCTGTTTTTGATCCCAAAAAAAAAAAACTTTGAAGGTGCCTAAATCGCCCATAACTGTCGAGCATCAGCCATTGGTAATAACGATTATATGTAACAGGGACATATCAATACACGTGCAACTCTTCACTCCACAGGTATATAGGGATGTAACGGTAATAAAAAAGGCGGTCCAAAAACATGGCTGATACCGATACGATACAGAAGGGACAATAGTTAACAGCTTGTACCTTCACCATGCAACCTCTCCATGTTGCCGAACATCTCCAAAAAGTGCTTCCATAAATCATCACCACTTGTACCTTCACCATGCAGCCTCTCCATATCGCTGAACCTCTCCAAGAACATGTGCTTCCATAAATCATCTGAAGCCAAACCGCGCAATCTGGAACAAACACATGCCATTCTAGCAACATCATTGCTGGGGAGAGACGCCATGATCTTCAGTATGAGGTCATTCGGGAGGAACACAAAGCTTGTCGGAGGCGGCAAGCCAGCAATCTTGTTGTACCACGAGTTCAGTATCCCAAGCATGGTGTTGAGGTTTCTTTCTCTTCGGGGTTTTCGAAGGTCTAGGGTTTTGATGTTAATGATATTTGACGATGGAGAGAGTTTTGCTGCGGGATACAACCTATTAGGGTTTGCTAACGCCGTGGTTTGGGTGGAAAAGGTACAATAAATATAAGAGCAATGTTACCATTACAGAGAGACTTCTTAAATTCACAGAAGATGTATTCGGAAATCTTACGATGCACGTGAGTCCCATACATATCGGATGATCCCCTGTATTCGGATATACTTTGGGCTAACTTTTGCTTTTTTGAATAATTATTAGCTTGGCTTTTTTTCTTTTTCTTTTTCATTTTTTTTAAAATTTCTCCGGTTGCAAAAAATTATAATAAAATTCAGTACAAAAAAAAAGTCAAATTAAATTGACAGTTTCTGAACAATTAGAGGAGAGCATCATTTTACTGAAAATGGTCATATATATGCAATATGTTCCAAGGCAAGCAAAATGCAAAAAGATTTTAAACGCACTTAAACAAGAGTATCAAGATTGTCACACACACACACACACACACACACACAGAGAGAGAGAGAGAGAGAGAGAGAGAGATTATTTACAGATCCCCTCTGAAAAAGGGTGCACTGAAAAATGAGCTAGAGAAAGTTCCCCCTCCATTGGGGAAAAGGGTGAGGAAACAAATGAGGCCGAGTACAATACCCCAAGCATACCTATCATCTCCCAACGGAGTGATCTCGTCCTTAGCCGGAATTTCTTCTCCACCGCGGAAGAAGGTTGCGAAAAGCCCCCATGCCAAACAAAGGACACTTCCACTCAAGCCTCCGATGCCTAGGAGAAGCGAGGTGGCAAACGACAACAGAGTAGCAGTGCTTCTCCCGAACATGGCTTGCGCAATCCGGCCTCCTTCAAGTCTTCCGCATGGCAACAAGTTCAAAGAAGTCACCACCATTCCTACATAAAGGCAAGATTCAACCAGTTAAGAACTCAATGGATGAACTTGTTTCTTTAATCTTTTTTCTTTCCCGTAGTGATACTTCGTAGTTTTTTGTTCGCTGGTATGAATTTTGGAAGGAGATGAATGGTGATACCTTGGCCTCCCGATGAAATGGCTATTACCTACGTTGGTCAATGATGATTCGATTTGTAATGTACGTTCTTTCATTTTTCAAAGAACCAAACATTGGATTGAGACCATTCCATTCCAGCTTCATTTGGAAATCAAACACTGCCTTATCATAAGGAAACACACATAAACGAAAACAAGAAGAAAAAGTTTCAACTTTGACTCGAGCATACTAGCATGGCAGCCCAAAAGGGGGACTGAGAATTCAAATCGGCTTCCCCTATTAAATGTTTAACCAGCTTCATTAGTACCCAAGAAACGTGTGACTTACGAGAGTCACTTTCCGGCTATAGGCTAAAGCGATTGTCAGAATCCGGTAATTGCATTTTGGTAGTCCGCAAAAGTATCCGATACAGGGAACTAGGGAAGCATACTTTCCATAGCAAAGAAATAAGTACTAGCTACAAATAACGTGATATATCATCTGTTTGGCTTGACCTCATGAGTATTACTTAGATAACAAAGTTGAGTCGTCAATGTTACAAGCATAAGCCATGTATGCTCGAGAATAGCAGCTTATGAAATGGAGTAAGAAACATTGTATGAAGGGGCATATAACGAATGAATTTGGCAAACTTACCTAAGAGTCCAGCAAAAGCAAGGGGATCAACAGGGACTCCCACACCTTCAACAGCATAGGGCAATACATTCCCAAGATCATCTGTATATGGTCCAATGACAAATTGGATGAAAGAAAGCAGTGGGTTATTGTAAAAAAATTGAGGCCTTATGTACCTGCAAAAGAGAGAGAAAAATAAATGGATCTGAAGTGGAAATCTTAACTAACCAAATCAGTCCATGTACTCGACACATGCAAATTTGCATAATACCTACATATCTTACCTACAGCCCAATGATTTGTTGACTTGGGAAGCAGAAATCCCAAGAAAACAAATATGAAATATGATAGTGGCAATGCTATATTGTTAGAGATTTTCAAAATAATAATGGGTTTTAGTTTGGGTTATTTTTGAAAAGGTGTTGAGAAAGGTTTGTTTTGTGAAAGGTTGCAATACCTTTTCACATGAGGTGTGACTTTTTGTGAATGGATATAACACCCATTAGTTTGGGATGTGTCCATTAGAAGGGATGTATTTGTTGGGAAAAGGTGTGAAACATGGAGGTGCCTCCAAGAGGCATGACTCTTCTAATTAAATGTTTCATGAAAGGGTGCCTTGGAAGAGGCATGATTCCTTTTAATTACTAATTGTCTTTAAAAGACATGATCTTTCCTAAGTAGTGTCTTTTAAAGACATGACCTTTCGGAATGTGTGTTTCTTCTAAAGACACAACCTTTCACAAAAAGGTGCCTATAAGTCTATAAATAGGCTCATTTGTAAAGTCATTTGTTACACCAAAAATTCCATATTGGATTGCTCTCTCTTGACACACTCTCTTCCTAGAATTTTAGGCATGCCGGTATTCTGTTATTCTGCAGAAATAGAATATCGATTCTTGGATCTATTAGATCGGTTCAGCGGATATTCTGTCTATTTTTGTTAGTGCAAACGCAAACGGAAAGAACTTCGAGTTTGGGTTTTGATTTATCTTGAAGGCAGATTTGTTGTAACCCTTTCCATACCTTTTGGTGGGGGTAAATACTGTCTTTAGGAAAGCGACATAATCGTGACTCGAAGTGTATTTCAGTATTTGTTAAGATTTCACCATCCTTTTTCTAACATATATATCACAAGAAGGCATTACTTTTAGTTGAAGGCATGAACGATAACTTACAAGGCATTGTCACCCCCATTAAAGCTTCCATCGGCCACAAAAGCAGCAATTGCAAGAGCTAGAGACGTCAGATACGCGCTCGCTGTGCGTGCTACTGGAATATCAAAAAGTGCCTTTTTATTTGGCAGAAGAGACTCATAGTTGTTCATCACTCCCAAGCATCCTGTCCAATTAGAAGGCACAAGAAAAGACGGGCTGAGTTTCACACCATAGCGAGCTGCTGTTAACCTCGTGGCTATCTGCAAAGCACGGTAGATAACCAGGCCTTCAGGACATGAGAAAGACACTTCCAATGCTCAATACTGCAAGGATACAAGTTGCTTGAAAGCATTTTGACAAAACTTGACAAGTCTATGGTTAAAGACCTTACTTACGTACTCCCTAATCTTTTATTAGGAATCAAACATAGGCCCATGTTTACCATATATGACTAATATAGAAACATGTGTTGCTCTTCCTCCATTCTAAAACTTGCGTCCTGTTGTTTTGTTTTGATTCCCAATTTGCAAAATCAAGCTTATAAGAGATACTACACTCCTTGATACTGAAGAACCTTAACCTTCTGCTAAAAATGTTTAACCATCCAATTCTTGACTGAACTTGCCCATCTTTCACTTTCCAACCCTCACCAAGTTTACCGTTCAACTTTTCATTACAAAAGTACATGACATTGCAGATAGGCCTGAAGTTCAAATTAATAATATTTATAACTGTCATTCAAGAAAATATCCTCCTATTTGGCTGAATTCCGAAAACAACAATGGCGAATATTTACAGTTTTATAACCCAAGTGGCCCTCTATTGGGATTTTGAAAAGGACTTAAGTTTCAAACTATATTCTACAGCACAAAACACAAACTGTTGAAACTGAAAATGGAAAACAAATACCAGATGGTATCCTCAGAACATTACAATTATGAGCTCAGAAACAGACTAATGCAGAGGGAGTGCATACGCAACATACCTCGGAAACTCCTAAAATGGAAAGGAAGCCGCCGAAGAGAGGCACAACATCAGACACATAGTCATCAAAGGTAGCATCAGGTTTGAGGAAGAATCCACTCATCAAAGCTATTGTCCCAAATGTTGCAACACATAAAGCTATTGCACTAACATAACCCCAAGTAGTGCTCAGTTTGGTTGATTCAAACTGAAGATCCATCTCTGCTTTAGGTTGTACCATACAAACCTTAAAAAAGCCAATAACAACGAATGGCGGGGTCATAAATCGTGAGATAGATACAATTACGAAGAACTAGTGCTGTACACTCTAGGAAATGCGACCCCAAAAGCTTGATCACCAAAAACAAATTTAAATGACAGAATTTGATATTGTCCGAATCTTTGAGTTATCAGAGTACCTGTTTTGTAATGTCATTATCTCTCTCCTCCATAAGCCATAACACAACCTCCCTTCCAGCTGCTTCTGATAGTTTTCTCTCCAATTTGGGTATGACTTCTTCGATTGGTTTCCTCAAGTTTCCAATGAAAATTCCCCCATCTCCAAACCTCCTGACATCGGTCGCGAAAAATGTATCAAACCCGAAACAGCTTCTCAACTGCATTCCAGAACCCTCAAAAAATTACACATTTTTCAAGCTCTTGACTTAAAGAAAGACAATCCCTACAGTTAACTCATACCCACAAAAAGAAATAAGTAGGAGTACATAACAACATACATGAATGTAGAGAATTAGAGATATGATGAATATCAAACACATGTGAAAGAACCAAATACCTTGTTAAGATCAAGAGCCTTGAAAGTTTCCTCTGCTTCCTCCAACATCTCCTTCTCTCTGGTCAGATTGTCACGAGCGAGTTTGATAAGAAAACCAATAATTGGGTTACCATCGCTGCTTTCTCTGTCAAGCTCCTTGAGCTTCCTATCAGCCCTCTTCTTCTCGAGCTTTATCGCGGCCTCGATCGAAGGATTACCCATGAACTTCTTGAACTCCTCGTCAGTCTTCCAGTCCAATTCTTGCTGCTTCTCTCTCTCCCTAACCTCCACCTCACTTTCTTCACTCAACTCACTCTTTACCGACACTTCCCCCTTCTGGGTTTCCTCAATATCGGGTTTTTCGGATACCACAGCAACAGATGCTGAAGAAGAGGAAGAGGGTTCATCTTCTTTCTCAGCTTTCACCAAGAATTTAGGAAATCTTTTGGGATTGAGAGTTGAGGAGAGAGGAAATGGGAGGTGGGTGTTTTGGCCAAATGGGTGTTTGGAAGCAGTAGTAGATGGAGGGGTACAACTGGAAAAAGGGTTGTGCTTGAGAGGCCATGAAGAATGAGAGAATGAAGCAGTAGTAGTGAAAAGGGTGGCCATTGGAGGCGTTAAGTGTGAGTTTGGAGTTGAGGGATCCGGGCATTTTGGGTTGTGCAGAAGAAGTAGGATTTTGATTGGGGAGGAGGAAACAGAGAGATTGGTCTAGAAATTTGGAGAAGTTCTACAGGTGGATTGGTTTGGGGAAGAAGTGACAAGCGATGGAAACCCCACACGAAATCTGGTGAGAATGTGGGATTTTTTGTGGTGAATATCTTTTCGCTCGTGTTTTTGTTTTTGGTTTGGATTTTGAATAAGATAGGTAGGATGCATTGCAACGATGGGGACCTCCCCGAACCATCTTATTTCTGAGCTAATAATAACAGCTCAGAAAGCAACTTAGCCAGAGTGCAATGTAGTTTATTTATGCTTTGTTTGGTTTGTATTTTAAAAAATAATAGGAATTATAAGTGAAAAGAGATATAGAGAGAAATATTGAAAGTAGAGAGAATTGAGGGGAAATTTTTTGAAAAATTCTTTTTAAAAAGAAAAGAGAATAAGGCATTAATCAGTATATTTTAAGAAATTAGTGGTTGGGTTGAGCTCAATTTGAGCTCGCTCTCCATCGAACTCCTCCGACTACGTGGTTGGGATTCGGGAGTTCGACTCTCACCGATCTCTTTCCTCCCCTTTAGAATAGGATAAATGTATAATTTGTTTTGTCACAAAAAGGAAACATACTGTGCTGTTGTGATCACAAATTTGTCTGGAAATAAAAAACACTAACCACTACTCCATTTGTTGTTACCTAAAGATTTTTGTTGAAGTTTCGAGGTGAGCTAATCCCTGACTAAAGTGGCTGAAAAATAACGGGCAAAAATGAAAAACAAAAACTTTTCTTGTTTTTGTTTGTTTAATATCTCTTCAAATACTTTTGATCTTGCATTAATGCTTTGAACCCTGCTTATGTCAAGTCTCACAAAAGAAAACGTTTCAACTTAAACTAACACATTTTACACGAGAAACGATCCGAATCATTGTGTGAGTCAAAGATGAGACCACTAGAGAGAGTTTAAAGCGACAAAATAAAGTGGAGTTTAATACAATTTAGTCCCTTTCATTTTTTGGATCGGCAATCCAATTCAGTCCTTCAAGTATGTATTTTTTTACCCTCCGTTTAGCCTCAAAATAACGGGGGTGAAGGTCGACAAGTGACCCAATGCCTGTGACCCAATGCCTGTGTCACGCATCGTGTAAAAATGCTACATATTCCACGTTGCTCTCAATAATGGACTAAATCATTGGAGTACGATATTAGAAAAAAACGACCCAGAGTTGGCAAAGCATTTGAGCTGCCTCCAATACAAAAAGGTCGAACACCTCACAGTCGTTGTGGTAGTACAATTCAGTGCAGACTATCGTCTACTTCTTTATTAACTCTTTTTTTTCTTTTTTATAACTGGATGTTCGAACCAATTTGTACATAATTTAATTAATTTAATGTATTTTTTTATGGTGGTGAATAGAAGAAAGAGAATACAGAGTGGATAGATTGATAGAGTGACAAATAGATGGTTTCTGTATAATAGTAACTTTAAAAAAAAAAATAATCCAAAGATGCACACACAAAATTACACTAATACTTATATACAAACACACATAGACAGAAGGTTCTAAACATACTGCACCATCCATTGTGTTGGGCCCTCCACCCCCGTATGTAAGCGGGTGTGTAAGTACGTGTCTATAGTCTCATCCGATCTGTATGTAAGCAAGTGTGTAACAAGGAGTTGTATGAATTTTGTTCATAATTTGGGCGAAAGATTTGAATTGGACCGGATTAGCTATAGTTATATCATAGGCTTTAGCTCTTATGGTCATCGAAGGAGCGTAGTGGTGCGCTCAATTGGTCAATTGAGGAGGCTTAATGGTGCTCACGAGAGAGGAATGAGAAATGATACAAACACAATTCTAAAAACACAATTACGAATTCAATTGCGTCTGAAATTGTTCGATTCACGTTATTTCGCATATATCAAACGACTCCAAACACATTTTGTGTTTGAGAATTGAGAGGTCTACTCTAGATACTCCACTTTTTCTATCCAAAAAGGAAAAGGGAAACCGTCAACAAAGGAGCAACTTTCGACGTGAAAGCTCCCCGCGTAACTTCACGTTTCCCCTTCCTCTCCTATTCATCTTCTCTCACCTGTACATACACACACGTATAAATACGCATCACCTCCCTCTCCGCGAGACTCGACCGAAGCCGAAACCAGTGTCGCCTACTTTGCCACTCTCTCTCCTCTTCCAACTCACCCAACCCCTGGTTCGATCTCTCTATCTCTCTCTCTCACTTAAATCATTGCACACGATCTTTAAGAATAACGCATTTTTTGGTTGTCAAAACCAAAGAATAGGTTCAATGCGGTTGATTTTGGCACCATTAAACGCTGTATTAATAGCTTGTTGGTAGTTGCAATTAGGGCGCGATAGTGTTTTTGGGGTTCGTAAGGGTTGTGCGTGTCAATAAGTGCTCAACTTTCGGAGCACTGAATTTGGGGGTTCTGAATGGAATTTTTTGATTAACCTGCGGAAATGAGCTTAATGGACCAGAAAAGTGACTATCGTGATAGTACTATCTTTACAGCAAGGGTTTGAAGTTTTTTGTTAAATATTTTTGTAAGCTGCGAAGTTGGTTCCATGCTAGGTCACATGGTACTCCGGTAGCACTCTCTGCTTCTGCTCTTAGTCCTTCATTTTACGCCCCTGCTCTCAATCCTCGCTCTCACTAATTTCAATCCTCGCTCTCACGACTTAGTAGTTTGTGATGTTTTTAAAGCAATTTCACGCTCGAGCTCCCACTTTCATTTACGCTCACGCACGTTCAATATGTCTTTAGGTTCCATATCCTAAAATTTTGAGTCTTAGTACATGGAACTCAAAATTTAGAGAATTGATTTTCATGATGGTTCGTATCTGGCGTTACAGAATTTGTGTTTTGGATGGGAAGGTTTTCCATGAAAATGAGCCAGAAGAGGAAGAAACGATTTAGACAGTGCTCGGGAATTGTTTTATTTTTGTTACTATTAGAGCTTATAGTAAGATGTTTACCAAGACAAATGGCAATTAAGAGGTGCCTGTGTGGTATTCTATTCTTGCTTCTGTTTTGTTGAGTCAATTGTTCTTGGAATCAACACTATAATAAACAAATGTGGCCCTGGGAAAGGCAAAAGTTAAATATGGTAGGGTAGCTGGTAATTTGAATCAAAGGTATGGGGTTATTGTTCTTTCTATATTTTCTTTATCCTTTCACTTTTTTTCCAAGTGAGATCTGCCTTGATTAATATGATTCCAGTACATGCAACAAATTCTTCATTTATTGTTAAGTAATTTCAGAACAGAAAGGATAGATATATTATGTAGCACTACGAGGTCAAGGAAACCTTTCTTTTCCTGCTATAGTTGACCTATGGAAACCTTTCTTTTCCTGCTATCGTTGATCTATTGGAAAGTTGACGGGAAAATGTTTTAGTTCAAAAAGTCTGCCCATTTGTTTTCACGCAAAATCTCAGGAATTATCTGTTTTGGAATTTTCAAGCGTTTGATTTGTGGCAATTCACTATTTTTTTTTCTCATGGAAATGGAAGTTGCATCGCACCTAAGTCTTGTAAATCATAGTTATCCATGATGTTTAAATCAACTTGATGAAATCCAGTATGTGGTTGATGGCTTGATGCATATTCTACCAGGGCTTTCTGAAGGTCTCTAACATGTACTGATGTTTGTGGTTTTCTTCAGAGATTTTTCTTGCGCTGCCATGGCCAATAATGCTCAATTTTCTGGAATGCAGGTAGTTCATCTGAAGGATAACTTTTATATGTTTCACATATTATCAAGCCGTTTGTTCCTAGGGTTTTGTTTGTTTGTTAATGGCGTAGCCAGCTTGTGATGCCTATTCAGGATCTCTTCTGAGATTATTAAACGTATCGTTGGTAGAATGTAGTATAATTTTTCACTTGCATACGTTAACAGCAAGCCTTCAGTTTGAAGGTGGCACTCGTGGGCGTAGTTTCCAGGAAACATATTTTGAGACGAGAAACTTCCCCTGCAATTGGCTGGCACCATATCTTAAGACATTCTAGGGGAAACTAGCCTTCAAGTACATTTATGAAACTTGGGGAGATATTTCCTCCCTCTAGATAAACTTACAAGAAGCACGTTTTCTGTAGTTTCAAATGAAATGAAATATTTCTTAGAAGATTGTTGTCACTGATATACTAATGCGCAAATTTCTTGGATGTTTCTTTGATCGTTTCCTTAAATTCTTGATTACTAGACAGCTTATGTGGTGTTTATACTGGCTTTAGAGAAGTTTTTTGTACTTGCGTTCAAGCTTCATATTAGTTTATGAACCATTTCTTGCTTCCCGTTTCCCATAGCACGTTAACCAAGGTGTGGAGGTGAGTCCTTGTTGGCTTTTAAGCACCTGAGATTTTTGGAGGAACATTGATTCATTGTTCTATAAGTACTCCTGACATGCTTGTGTGGCGTAATCTAGGCGAATCTTTGATGGTATGTCAACCTCAAACTTTCAACATCAATCATTATTAGGTTTTAGTACCTTTTTTCCTTTAGCAACATAAAAATTGAGGTGGTATGCTTGTACCTTGTTGCTCAAAACCATCTTTTCTCATAAAATATCTGCATCACGAACTAGAAATAAGTTTGGCAATGTGTTTGGGCTGTATTGATGTCCATCGTCCGATGATCTGACGGAGGAGAGGGGGCATATGTAATGAATGTATCCAGTATTTTTGAAACTTCAGTAATCTTACGTTTTCCCTGTACTGTTACTTTTACACTTTGGATGGAGTGGATGATTAAGTTTTGCCTCTGGCTATTGTCTTCTAGAACTATGAATTTGCTATCGTTTTAATTTACTGTTGCTGCTGCTTTGGTTGCTGGGAAAGCCTCTTCGGCCTCCTATACCGCCGGGCCCTCCTCAAGGTGCTCCTCCGCCGATGCCAATGCAAGTAAGGTCTTCTTCTCTGTGTTTGAGGAAGACTTCCAACCTTTTCTGCTGGCATTCAATACGAATTAGCAGATACATTAACCAAAACTATGTGGCAGTTTCGACCTGCGGTTCCAGCACCACAATCACAGGTCTATATCCCAATGGTTTCTCAACAATTTCAGCATGTTGGCCACACAAACATTGGAATGCCTTTTCACAGTCAGCAATTCCAGTTTTCCTCTGTTCAGCAACTACCTGCAATACCGGCCCCTGAAGTTCAGGCAAACCGGCCCCCACAAAATCCTCAGATTGCCGGTACTTATGGTGCTGGGTTAAATGGTCCAAGAATGCTTCTCTCTTCAACATATACGGTGAGATTTTACTAGCTTGTAGATGATTTATTTTATATGGACTATCTGCAACCCTTGACTGGATTCATTGTCTTAGTTTGGTGCATCACCTGGTGGCCAATTACAAAGAAATGCTGATGCCTCAGTCCAGTATCAGCCGACTCCCCAGACTAATGCGTCTAGTTTTTCTGGTGGGGCCCAACCTTGGCTGCCAACTGGACCTCAGAGCATGATTTCTGTTGTACAGAATACTGGTGATCAATCATCGGCTACTCCTCCAGTTGTTCCAGTGAGAACCTTCTTATTTTCCTGTTAAATTCTTTTCCAATTGTTTCGACAGATCTCTTTTACTCTTTAAATACCACATTTTGATATATATATATTCTTTTAAAATTCCAGGCAGCAACTGAGGAGCCTAACCACATAGAAAAGCTACCATCAGATTGGTTGGAGCATATTCGTGCTGGAAAAAGGTATGCAATTCAATTATGGCCACTTCTCTGTAGGTTTGCCTATTTTCACTGTTGTTTTCCGGTATCATAAAAGGTGGTCTTGTAACAGCTGCTGACAGATGGCTTTACATGTGTATATGTGGGAACTACTCTCTACCCTAAAACAAGTTCAATACACCTGGGTTAAAAGATGCTCCAAAATACTGAAACCATAGTAGTTGGGGTACTCTTTTTTTCTTTTCCTCCATCGCAGTTGAATGAGATTAGGAAAAGACGGTTCCTTTATATCACTTAATAAGAAGTTCTGTGTCTAATATTTGGTAGATGCAGCTTGCTGATAACACTGAAATCGTGAACAATAATGCATTTGTTATTTTGTATCTGTCGTGTCGTGTGTCATGACACTACTTTGCCAAATTAGCTTGTGGATGTGGACCAGGAGGGGGCTTTTTTTCTTTTTAATTCGAAGTGATGTTCTAGGGAAAAAAAAGATAAGAGGAAGACTTCAGAAGAGTAGGATCAAAGAGTCTTCTACGTGCTATTGCTCCCCCATTCCTGCTCCTACTTCGTGCAACTAAGGTCCTATCCTATTTAAAGCTATATCCTATTTCATGCTATATCCCATTTTGTTGATGACTCAGTAATCTCCTGAGTCTAAGTGAGAGCTATTGTCATTAACTTGTAGTGTCTCTAATATGACTGCTGGGAATTGCTTAATGCATTTCCTTCTAAGTGCTTCAAGCCCTTGTTTTGCTGGTTGAATATTAGAGTCCGAGTCTTTCTCCAGAAAGCCCTTGGAAACTTGGAAATTGTGCTTATATTCTGTTACATCAGAAATGTATTTCAGCTTCTCAAGAATTCCTCATGTCATTGTAGAGCACACAAGCAGCCGAAGGAACACAAACTTTATTACACATACAAACACTTGTACATAGCCACAATATACACTTGGATTGTACTCTCCCACTTTGGGTCTCCCTACCTCACCAAAGGGAGGTTATGTCACCACCATCTCAATGAGGATTCTAAGCCTCCTATTTATGCTTGCGTACAACATTCTAGATTCTTACACCATGTTCTTACGGGGGTGCAAGAATTGAATTCATGGAAACCACTACATCCCGCTTTCTCCTTTTGCTAGTGACATGAATTCAAATCTCTAAGAGGAGGAGCTGCTGTATTCCGGTTTCTCTCTTGGTGAACGCTGTCTCAAAATAAAATTAACAAGTAGCTCCAATAGGGGGAGCTATTGCATTCTGCTTTCTCCCCTAGCAAGCACCACAGAAAAATAAAAAAATTGACAAATTTATGGGGATGCCGAGGGCAAGGGGGTATCCCTCTTCCACCCTAAGTGTAGAAATTAATCCATAACTTATTCATACAAGTGTGTAAAGTGATAAGTATGTGAATTCACTTTTTATGTCTATTTACAAGCACCATAATTTGGAAGGAAACAAGCAGTAAAAATAGTACCAAATTTGTGGGAAAAAAATTAATACCCAAATGGTTCGCTGCGTTCGCATTCCTCTCCAATTAGTAAGAGAAATCACCAGTGGAAATTTATGCAAAATTTTAGTGAGAGAGTACTGGCTGAGAAGAGCTTTTGGAAAAAATGAAAAAAACACCCTGCTCTAAGGGCTCGAACTCTGGTATGGAGCTTGGGGCGCATATCATAGGCACATAACTTAGCCGCTCGATCAAGTACAGTTTGTGTGCAGTTTTACATACATTATTTCAATTTAAAGGTTTTTCATATATATATATATATATATAAATTATATATATTTTGGGAATTCCCGAAACGGGGGTGGCACGTGCCACCCCCCCCCCCCCCCACACACACCCACACACGCACACACCAGCTAGCTCCGCCCCTACCCTAATCAATAAACATATGTTTCCATGCATTATAGAAATCATGACCGTATCGGAGCGATTCACGATTCAGAAAAGGACCATTTCGATTCTGGATTCAATTCACGATTTGATGACCTTAGGTATTTGTTTCATTTTTTTAGCATAATTTTTTTTTTGTATGATGATTTCAGATATTATTACAACAAGAAGACAAAATTTTCAACGTGGGAGAAGCCTCTAGAATTAATGACATCAATTGAGGTGAGTCACTTATGAGTGTTTGCCTTGATGTAATAACGTTCATATCTTTGTATTTGTGCTGTTGCGCTTCTTATTGAGGTAAATAGTTTATGTAGTTTTTTGCTTTGCAAAGATCCTTTTCCTGTACTTTGTCATGTGCAATTCTTTGAAAGTGTTCTGATTGAAGGACAGATCTTGCTGGTTTGGTCTTCATTTACAATGCTTTCGTGGTTGGACTGTTCTTATTTTGGAACTTCATTCTAAAATAATTTGCTGTCCCTGTATGAGTTGGTTGACTTATGTACCCTTCGAGGGGCTTACAGGTACCTGCTGTGCTACACTATTGAGAGGTAGGCTATGGTAGGGTCTTTGCTGCTTGCATTACCCACTAATTGCATAACTGTCATTTAAAATCTTCAATCGAAAATACCACTCTGCTTGTCATCGTTTTATCTTCTTATATGTGCATCTATTTTTTTGTCGCATTCTTAGTATAGAAGTTATTGTTTAGCGGCACTAGGACTTATTTTGGTACAGCTAATGAGCATTCAGGAGAGAACAATACTTCAATTTTGTGGCCTACATATTGTTGAGTATACTTGGGTGTTCAACAAAGTTTCCTGTCTTTATTTTTTTGTGAAGACTTCTGCAGAACTGTCGATATGTGGTAGAACTGTAGAAGCTCCACTGTAATATAAGTGAAGATGTGAAACCTATAGTTATCATGGTGCAAACCTGTGCTCATTTGATTCTTAAGTACATAAGTCAAGTTAAATGTTACTTAGAAATGAGATTGGGAATGTGGAATGCTAAATGCTTTAAGGTGCGTCTTGAGGCATAGATAATATGACATGAATTGAAACTGCTGTGGTGTCAGTTATTTATCTTTTGCTGGTTGTATTGTGGTATTTCTGATAGGATTTGTTATGATAACAAACCTCTCTTGGAAAACTTTTTTAAAACCTTTGTTAGTTTGATTTGCCAATAATTCTAAGGTCAATGGGCATTAATTGTGTGATGATAATTGTCGTGGAATGGATTATGTCTCCAGAAAAAAGATTCAGTTCAGAAACAGTTGTATGGTATTAGGATGACTAACAGAAGCCTCATGGAGAATAGAAATACTGTAGCATATTAGGGTCAGCCTTTTGTTTTACCTGTGACAATGTGTAATGGCTGGCGTCTATCCTCTTCATTTACATATGTAGTCAGTATTATCATCAGATGGAGAATTTCGCTACGCTATTCAATGATGAGGTGAATACAGTTCGGGCAATGCAACTTTCATAATATGTGAAGGAGTTATATCTTGAGATCACCACCAATGCAGAGTCACTTTCAGTGTTTCTGTATTGTCATGGGAAGCCTCTTTTTACATGAGTGTCAGTATACCATCTGCTGGTTGGATTTTGGTAATATTCTGTTTCATTACTTCTGGACTCCCTACCTGCCTTGATCCTTATGTCTCTTTAATTGAATTTTGTTCTAGTTTATTCTCAGTTCCGTGACCCTAATTCGTTCTTCGTGAATTTTTCTGGATGAGGGCTTTTTGTTTATGTTGGTTCCTGCTTAGATTTGAAATGTTTCACTTTCATCACTGGAGTAGCTCTTACTAAAAACATCCTTGTTCTATCATAATTTCCCTCATACTTAATTTTTGCCAATGAACAGAGAGCAGATGCTTCCACTGATTGGAAGGAGCATACAAGTCCCGAGGGAAGAAAGTGTGTAATTTATTGCATTTTGTGCTGAGTTCTGTATTGATACTTTTTCCGGTGATAATGATCTTGACTAACTTTTTTCTTTCTCAGATATTACTACAACAGGGTTACCAAGCAATCAAAGTGGAAAATCCCCGATGAACTCAAGGTATCATCATTCATCTCCTAGCAAACCCTTTGACTAATACTATTTTCCTTGATTTATTTATCCTACTCTGTACATCTGTGCTTTCAGCTGGCTCGTGAAAAAGTGAAAATGGCATCTACTGGAGGAACTCTGGCAGGAAATGATGATAGTCCTGCACCAGTCCTCAATGCAGTTACCCCATCTTCCTTGGCCCATGGGTCAGTATCCAGCCCTATTCAAGTGGCAACAGTTTCTGCTGGTGTTAGCCCAAAGCCTATGGCAACTTCAGGGCAATCATTCTCACCTGTTGCCCCCTCTATGGTGGAAGAAAATGCAATTCAAGTCCAGACACCTGCACAAACCATCCCACCAAATGCTGCTGTTTCAGAGAGTACCAAAACCTCTCACATTATGCTCGATGCCACTGTGACACAAATGTAATTCCAACTTGGACCATCCTCTATGTTCTGGCAAGAGTTTTAGTAGCGGTTCTAATCTGCTTTTGATGTGTTCTTTTTTTTTTTTTTTGTAGTAGCAGTATTAGTGTTGATACTAAAGCAGCTCAGGATGTTGTCGATACGGTTGACAGAGTTTCCACAGGGGATATTGAGGTAATGTGTTTTCTTTGTAATTCAAGCTTGAGTGATTTGTGCTTTGGTCAATTGCAAATACTTTTTTGATAACTTCTGTTTCCATATTCTGGTTTTATGGTTTGAAGGAAGCTGAAAATGGCAAGGGAAGTGCTAGGAATGTCAATGTTTCTGTATCGGGAGAGAAAACAGTTGTTCAGGAGCCTGTGGTCTACGAAAATAAATTGGTATCACGCAGAAAAAGACTTCTTGCTTTCTTTTTAACCTTTGCATGGGTTCATATGATCTTTTTTCCCCCCCTTATTTTTAAAGGAGGCTAGGAATGCATTTAAAGCACTTCTGGAATCTGCAAACATTGGGTCTGATTGGACATGGGATCAGGTAAGTTGGTTAGTATGCATATTTTTTTAAGCATGTTTAGCAGTTTCTTTACAACTTCAGTAACTTTGTCAGGCTATGCGAGTAATCATTAACGACCAAAGGTATGGTGCTTTAAGAACACTTGGAGAGCGGAAGCAAGCTTTTAATGAGGTATATCTCCACATGGATGAATTTATGAGTACTTGTTGAGTAAAGTGGTAGTTTGGCTGCCCAAACTGTTTACCATATTCCATTTAGTCTTTCAGTTTGTTAGTTAAATTAAACAATTTAGAAACATCATGCTTCAGTTCCTGGTGCAAAGAAAAAAAAAGGATGCCGAAGAGAGGCGTGCTAGACAGAAAAAAGCACAGGAAGATTTCCGGAACATGTTGGAAGTAAGTTGGTTGCTGCTTTTGGATGTGTTTGGTTCATTAGGTTTTGTAATATTTCTCTCCGACAAAGACTAATTCGTTTTCTCATTATGTTTTATTGTCTGGGCTTCTGCATAGGAGTCCAAAGATCTGATGCCATCCTCAAGATGGAGGTCTGTATTAATTTTTCCTTTTCCAAATATGATCATCTTTAGTCCATGTCATGCTTGTTTGAGCCTTTGTGATTTGTATTTTGGTTAATGTTTCATATTGTATGGTGAACAAATAATTTTCATGGATTAACTGACTGTCTCGACAATCATTCAGCAAAGTAATCACTATTTTTGAAGACGATGAACGTTTCAAAGCTGTAGAACGAGCTAAAGACCGAGAGGACCTTTTCCAAGACTATATGGTGGAACTTGAGAAAAAGGTGTAGTTCCTCATTCTATGATTTTGTTCCTTGTGACAGATGTATAGAGTTGACCCCCTCCCATTCTCTAGCTAGCTCTTTCTGGATTTGTATCATTTGCCGCATCTCTCTCTCTTTCTCTCTGTGTTGATTCGCTATTATACGAGAGAAGCACAGTTTAGCATGTATACCTTTAGTAGATTGATTTGCCTATGGCCACTGAGATAATGTGAGTATTTTGAACTAACTAACAAGTAGTGTGGAATACCTGAATGAGGCTATTTTGTGCGAGGACACACAGACACTCCATATCTTAAAAAATTGGGATACGGACACGATGCAGGCGCGTCAAATATAAGATATAAATAAAAAATTTATTAATATTTCTATGTAATAAATTAGTACAACAATAACATTACCCATGTAATCCCCAATCAATGGGTATGGGCGGAGTGGGGCTGGATACAAACCTATCCTTTGGCAATATATGCACAAAGTGGCTACTCTCAGAAAGGTTTAAGGCTGAATAGCGTCCCTGGCAATATATGCACAAAGTGGCTACTCTCAGAAAGGTTTAAGGCTGTATAGCGTCCCTCCTATACCTCCAAAAATCGAGGAACTCTAGGGACGCCATGGCTTGGAACCATGCCCCTAAATCAAAGCCGGAAGGCATAAGAGAGGGCAGGCCTGAGACCCGGTTCAATTTTGATGCTCACTGCCTTGCTTCCTATTCAAAATACAGATCCTCAATATAAGGCACATAATCTCACGAATTCATATAAAAGTCAAAAACATATTTCTCTAGAATTAAGAAAATCTAACAGTATGAAGATACAAAAGAATGGTCACTACATAAGTATCCTTGAATTAAACATCCATGCAAAATCTGACTCCGGGCCAAGTTTTAAAAGTTGCATTTTAACCTACTAATGTCTCCCCAACGTGTCCCAAGAGTGTTCCCAATGCGTCCTAGAGTGTCCTTATTGACTTAGTGTCCTAGAGTGTCCATGTGACTGAGTGAAAAAATAGAATTAAGGAAATCTGACTGGTATTTAGGTGTATCCAACAAGTGTTCAGAGAGTCTTGTGTCGTGTCTGTGTTGGACACATGGACACGAATATGCGAGGCCGGCAGACGTGCCCGTGTTTCTTATAGCCCAGATCTTATAGAACAGAAGCTATAACTAACACCAAAAAATGAGGAAACTTGGACAGCTATAGTTTCTCTCAGCCCATATGCCAACAACCTTTCCCAAATAAGACCAATGGACTGCAGCACACTTTCAGCAGAAATTAGACAATCCCTTATCACCAAGATAACATATTGCTGAATCTATCTACGACTTTCTAAGTTGACTATGAAACAAGAGAGTCAGGAAAAATCAACCAAACAATTGAGGTCCAAGTGCACCCTGTGTCAAATTTGTGATTTTCTCCTTAGTTTGTTGTTCTTATCTTCATCCTTGTTCTCTTTAATTACAAAGTATATATTGTATGCTTCTCTAGAACTGCCTAACACAAGACCCGGGGTTTTTGCATGGTAATTGAATGAAGCTTTGCAATTGCTTTAGTCTTATCATATTTTTCTTTGGAAGGTAGGGCCGACTGGTTATTTTTTTACTTTTGTCAGGTTTCACTATTGTAGATTCTGTTCAAGAGACTGATGGCATGCTGCTTGTGAACCCTTATGCTTTTGTATTTGGATTTTGACCAGGAAAGGGCAAATGCATTGGAGGAGCTCAAGTGGAGTAGAAGGGAATTCTTGAACTTCCTGAAGTCATGTGACTTTATTACGGTATTTCTACAGATATCAAATTCCTGTGCAAGCCCTCTAACTGGGTTCCTTTTATGATCCATACTTTTGTGCATCTTTTTATGTATCCTTCTTAGGCAAGCAGTCAGTGGAGAAAAGTTCAAGATCGCTTAGAGGCCGATGAAAGATGCTCACGTCTTGAAAAAGTTGATCGCTTGGAAATTTTCCAGGTAATATTCCTCATTTATCTGTTCAGTACGTACAGTTTTAAGTTCCCAGTTTTTCTAATTTTGACTTGCCGCAGGAATATATTCGTGATCTAGAGAGAGAAGAGGAAGAGCATATGAAGATTCGGATGGTACCTCATAGATAATAGAACTCTTTCTGTAGTTGTGATCATTCTTTGCCTCGGTTTTAATTTGTTCTTTTTCATTTTGTTATTTAAACAGGAAGAATTGAGAAAAGTGGAGCGCAAAAATCGTGACGAGTTCCGTAGGTTGATGGAAGAGCATGTCGTGTCTGGAATACTTACTACCTCAACTCACTGGCGTGATTACTGTATGAAGGTTAGTCTTCCCACTTGGTTCTTATATTATACGGGGACTATGTTTTTGCTAAATTAGATGGCTGACTCCTCGGTTGTGATGTATAGTTTCGTATATTGTCTTCTCTTGTTGTAACTTTATTTTGGCTTTTAGGTCAAAGATTTACCTGCATATTTGGCAGTCTCATCAAACACCTCTGGTTCAACAGCAAAAGATTTGTTTGAAGACGTGGCTGAGGAGCTACAGAAACAGGTAGCTATACTTGCTTCTTAAAATTAACAAACGAAATGTAAACGAGAGACTGCATCTTTGCGTATGAAAATGGTTATGAGGTCTTGGATCTAATGCTCTCTTGCATTACAAATGTAAATTTTGTGCACTTTCTGTCACTGATGATCCGAAGTTTATGAAGGGTCTTATCGGGTAGATGGTTCAAGGTTAATATGAAGTAGGACCATTTGTACACCTTTTGACTTTCTATACATATTTACCTTCGTGACCTATTACGCTAGTGCGAAAACAGTGCTCAAGTTTTGCCAAGGAAGTCTTACAAGAGTTAATATATGTACTCCTTCTGTCCCTCAATTTTAGTCCTTTGGGAATCCAACTATTCAAGGAGACACCATCATTGCACTTTGAAAAGAATAAGTTGCCAAAATTGTCCTGTACCTTGAACATGGGAGCTATTACTTCACTTCAAAAGACAAAGGAAAAAAAGGCGGATTTGAATTTAGTAGGAAAATTACTGTGTTGAATTTTGTAAAGCCCCACGATATTCTTCATTTTTTCAGTATTATTTCTTACTGATTTGTATTCGAAGCGAAGTGTCTTTGGCATGGTGGACAGAAGATTTTCAATAAGATTTGCGAGTCATAGCAGAAGCATTGTTCTGTTTCCTTGAGCTTTTAATATGAGTCTGGACTTCTGTTTAAATTGCAGTATCTGGAAGACAAGGCTCGCATAAAAGATGCTATGAAGTCAAGAAAGGTGTAAAATTTGTCATTATCGTGTTTTAGCACATTATTGTTTTTGTTGGGCATGTAATGATTCGTGGTGCTTCAGATTGCTCTGTCATCAACTTCGACACTTGAAGACTTCAAAGCTGTACTTTTAGAAGGAATTTCCTCTCAACCATCATCAGAGATCAACTTAAAGGTTTGCTTTTTCTCATTCTTGATTTATTGATTGATTAATTTTTACTGGTGATGTTTTATTTATTGGTGATGTATGTTTTCATGCTTTGTAGCTTGTATTTGATGAGCTGCATGAAAGAGTGAAGGAGAAGGAGGAGAAAGAAGCTAAAAAGAGGAAACGCCTTGCAGACGACTTTTACAATCTCTTGTGCACTTCCAAGGTGTTGCAAACAACCCACACCATTAGTGTTTTTATTTTTTGATGTTTAAGGCTTTGAGCATTGCAAGAAATCCGTACTTTTCGTATAAAAAAGTTGTTTACTTCATGCAGGATCTAACGGCATCTTCAAAATGGGAGGATTGCAAGCAGATAATTGAAGATAGACAAGAGAGCTGGTATTACTTGAAATGTGAAATTTTGTCTTGGGACAATATACTGTCATTTTTGTATTTTCAATTATCTTTTATCAGGAAATTAGAATTTTCTATCACCTTTATGGTTCTGCTTTGAATGGTTAGAACTAATAATTGCGAGATGCACACTTTATGGCCTGATAAAAGTGTTTGCATGTGCTTGGCACCGTTTTCAACTTTCAACCTTCGAATTCTATGTACCCTGTAATTGCTTTTGAAACACTCAAAAAGAACAGGCATTTGATGTAACTGATCCAGGACTGCAAACTACTGCTTTTCCTAATAAATGTGATCATTTGAGAGGCTTTAACGGACTTGTGTCATGTTTTCTTGTGTATGCTGCATTGTGATAATAATCATAACTGCTCAGATCATAGGGAACAATTATACATGCATAAATGATGAGTTCACCACAGATACAAATTTACAGATCTGGCAGCGGGTACACTTTTTGATTTTGCAAGTGGCTGTGTTCTGTTTCTGACAGAATATATGCGCGCCAGAGTGTGATATGAATGGTTATATACCCATAATTTGCATTTTCACCCCAGAATTCAGTCTCTGTGTCTTACATTTGTACATTTAGGTAGTTGTCATCCTACCCTGCTTTGAGTGTTAAAACGCTCAAAACTTCTTATGACATAATATTCTCTATCTGCTAGAAGTCTGTCAAGAAGTACAATGGAATCATTTTCTGCGCAGGTTTGTTGGGGAAGATAGCTTCTTTAGAAACATCTTTGATGAATACATAACAGAAATGAAAGAAAAAGAAAAGGAGAAGGAACGGAAGCGAAGGGATGATAAGGTATCTAAAGATTTCTCTCTCATTTTTCATGTGGATGTTTCATTCCATAATGGATGAAGGATCTTCTTTTGATATGAATCTTTCAGAAAGTGTTTTTGAAATCTTGGTTTATGCTTAAGAAAAATTGCAGGCCAGTTACCACTTTATTCTGTCTTGGAACACATCAGCCTGCACTTGCCAAATGACGTTTTCTTTCGTATTGGTCTATTAGGGGTATTATTGGTCATTTCTGTGTTGTAAGTGATTATGGTATATTATATGTTCTAAGCTATATAATTATGTCACGGCACGTTCACGTTCAAAGCAATGGGATTTGAAGGTACGGTTTCAAATTTATTAATGTTGCAGGCCAAAAGAGAGAAAGATGCGAAGGATAGAGAGAAGAAGGAAAAACACAGCCGCGAGAAACGACGACGGTATGCAAGCAAATACGGGAAGGATAGAACACACAGTGAAGATGCTGGTAAATATGAACCTTATGTTTCGGAAGAGAGCAAAAGATCTGGAAAAGATAAGAATAGGAGACATCGAGAGCGGTATCTAAGTCATGTGGATGATCTGAGTGTGGATGAAAATGAGAAAGATCGGTCTGAGAACTCCCACAGGCACAGCAGTGACAGGAAAAAATCAAAGCAGGTGCCTTGAATTCTTTTTATTTTTACTGTGAAGAATTTCTTGTTGATGCATGTTTTCTTGGGCTTTTAGTGTTTATCATGTACTTTTATATGGATATCCAGCTTATGGTGTAGTTTGGACATTTCTAAGGATGATTTTTTTATTTTTATTTTTTTTATGTGGGCGATAGATGGAACAGCGAAGCCCTTCTGAACAAGATAGTGAAATTAGGCACAAGAGACACAAGCAAGATCACCAGGATGGTTCTAGCAGGAATGATGATTATGGCGAGCTTAGAGACAGGGAATTTGGTGAGGATGGGGAAGTTTGGTAGTTATTTTTGTGCACATAGATTCCATATTCTTGTTTGCGTCTTGTGATTATCTTCCATAATAGTTGGATAGATTTTGTGCCAGTATACCTGATTCTAAATGCAGCCAAAATATTTTGAATGTAAAGTTGTTTTGGTTTTAACTATGCACTAAAATGCTAATGGTGAGTAGCATTTTTGCACAAGGAATGAAGTGACAATTGCGTCCTAACTAGGTAACTGGATTTTTCGGATATATTTGGTGGTTTTGGTGAACAAACTCAAGTCAGGAATTATTGTCAATGACTGAGTTGAAACAGCTTTCGGAACTTGATTTGTTATATCAATGCAATAGTTTTAGGTCATTATTGATTTTAGGTTTTAGCATTCAAACTCCATTTTCTCCTATGGAAAGATAGGTGATTTGTTGATAGCATGAAGTTGCAAAACATGCTCCCTGTTGGATGGTCGTTTTTTGGTATCAGTTTGAGAATTTTAATATGTTAAATTGAAGATGTTTGTTTGTTAGCCATAAGAACTTGTGCACAAATTTACTTAGTGAAACCAGTTGCTAACAATAACGCCCAGTTAGTACCCATTAATGGGTGTTTGGAAGGGGTAGATTGTAATTTGTATGCAAACTTAACCTTCAACATTAGATGCACAAAGTGTATTCTGGGACTTGAATCCACAACACTTTTTTTTTTTTCCAGATCTTTGCTTCATGGGCCTCATTATATCTGCACCCATAAGGGAAATAAAATCTCTTTTTGCTTCTTCCTGACTAGTTTTGTAAAGCTAAAAGGGTTTGAGGTTATGGTTTTAATGTCTGTAGCGGCTCAAAATGCGTTGGGGCCTTAGACCAAACATAGAAGTGAGGCTTATTTTATCGGTCGAAGTTGGTGCCTTTGGCAAGACAGATTTTTTAAAAGCATTAGTGGGTCTTGGGCGATGTGCCAAGTGGCCTCATGGTTAAGCCACCTCAGTCACTTGGGTGCTGATGTTGGTGTTAACATGGTTTGGCATTTACTTGAGTTATGGAGTGGAGGTTAGCATTTAGCTTCAATAGATATGTTTACACATGCAGCTGAGCAGATTCCAGTGCTTATCTTTGTCTGATTTGCTAGTATTTGGTCTGATCAAGTTATCTAGGTGACAATGTATTGGGATACTCGACCTTTATGCCTTAAGTTTTTTCCCCCCCCCTGAGTTTTGGACAGAGGATCTTCTTTGATAGGAGACCATATGTCTAGTCTTTAAAACTCAGCATATTTAATTGTGAGATCTTGGGTTCGAACTTAAAGGTGGCCACTATGTTTATATTAAGCCAAAGGTCAGGTTACCTCTCCCAGAGCCCCAGTAATGCAGGCTAAACTGGGCGTAGTTATTGAGAATCTTCTTTTGCAGTTGTATTATCTTTGAGCAATGAGCGTTGCTCGCTTCCACTAGCCTGTATTACACGGTACCTCCTTATGCTATTCTATTTTTCAGTTTCTGTGAAGTGCGTGGATTATTGGTCTCCTTTTTGGTCCTAATTCAATGTCAGTGTAGCAAGAGAAGGGAAAAATAGAAGAGTAGATTCTTTGACAAAATAGCTAATTCTGAAAAGCTCAACGACCACATACCTCAAAATATCATTTCCATGACAATATCATACAAGATAGTATCAGCTATCTCTATTCCAATCTTTTCCTGTACTAGTTGAAAATCTCTCCATTCAGCTGTCGTGTCCGAGAAATCTAAATGTATCAGGTGGTTTATGGTTTTAACACCTCCATATTGCTTTCCCAATGAGCTGATTTGATCGCAGATTGCTTTCCGATACTCCTTAGTGACTTTTCCGATCAAAAGCTGCTTCCTTTGCATTGAGACCAGTTTGGACTTCGGGAAATGAGGTGATTTTCCCTTCATCTGAAAAAGTAACTGACTGTATCTATAATAAGCTCGATAACCATCAGGTGGTAGTTCTTCTAGTACAGATACTGGGCTGAGCTGTTTGCTGTCTTCCATATATCCCCATTGGTTTGTGTCTGTAGCTGCCTGTTTAACATTTGTTACTAGCATTATGCAAGAAGGTATGTAGATTGGTACTACGTTTGTCGAAGTGCTTTATAGTCACCAACTACAGACCCTTGACCTTGGATGAGGGTCTCGGCAATGTGTCCAGCATTTTCGTTGGACATTAATTAGGAAGCATATTTTGTTCTTCTGGTTTACTATTTACCTTGTAACTATGCTTAAAACTCCCGTATTACGCGTAAAATTATATATCGCACCTTGCAACTCGGGGACATGCCAAAATACACATCCCTTTAAGCATAGTTACAAGGCAAGCTAGATGAATCAGACAGTTAGACTCATACCGGTACTGTCATCAGTACTTGAGTCCATGCAACAAAGTTCGCCAAAGTAAAACAGAAATCAGATTAGTTATGTTCTCTACCTCTAGTTCATTCAGGTTGTCGAGTTTCAAGGCTTGAAAAGTGCACCAATGATTTTGTCTTGGGCAATGGAAATGCATTTTAGCATCTCCCTCTGAGCGGACTTGGATCAAACTTTTTCCTCTCGATGTGGAAGGCTGGTTCCTTGCCGCATTGTTCTGCTGCTTTTTTGCGTTGCCATGAACTTGTTTACCTCTATCCTGTTGAGCTTTATTTTTGTGGTGCATGAGTTTCTGGAAATATTTGTTGGAGATGAGCTTGTTGATTGCCAATCTCAATATAGGTGTGCCATCTGGAATTGCCGTTCTCCCCGTCACTTGATTGTCACCCGATCTGTTGACGTTCTTTGCTAAATTTCCCAGTTTGAAACCGTTACTATCTGACCTCGAGCTTTTCTCTCTGTATCGCCGCTCTGAAAGGTAAACTTCCAGTGCAAAAGGCTCTTGTTTCTCTTCCAGGAGTTGAGCAAGCCGTTTCATTGACACTTGCTGAGATAAAGAAGCCATCGAATCCTTCAGTCTGTTTTGGAGCTTATAGAATGAGAATGTATGGTGGTGCTAGTCCAAGCAGTTGAGACTAGAGGAGATGATTAATGGAACAGTAACTCCATGTTTGGCAACTTGGGCTTGAAGAAGCTGGTGTGTGTGTGTGTGTGTGTGTGAGAGAGAGAGAGAGAGAGAGAGAGAGAGAGAGAGAGAGAGAGAGAGAGAGAGAGAGAGAGATTTCTTGTATCCAGGCTATCTTATAATTGATTGGAGACAGCTAGAAGTTAGGAATGATTATAAAAAATGGTGGATGGTGCAGAAATAATATTTGAAAGGCACAACTTTTGTCCGGGCAATCTTGTAGATTGCAGACAACGAAAACTTACCAAACAACAACGCCCATTCTCTCTCTCTCTCTCTCTCTCTCTCTCACACACACACACACACACACACACACCAGTTTAAGAAGTATGTTGGTCGTCATATATGGTGGTCCTCCAAAATTTCTGTCTTGCGTTGAAGGATGCCCATGAAAACTCACTGACGGCAATCAGAAATGGAATTAAATGGTACAGATCGGGATGGATTGAATTGATCAGTTGTATGCTTCAGAGCCGGGCCTAAAGCGAAGATCACAGATGTGGTTCTTTTTTATTGAACTATTGTAAGGGATATTAAATTAGCAGGGCCCCCAAATATTTGCAAATTTTCAGGGCTTAAAGCAGCCGCACGTCGAGCTTTAGCCTAGGGTCAGTTCTGGTATGGATACCCGACGCCCATTACAGTCTAATGAATAGAGTCACTTTGTATGTTTATTTTTGTGTATAATTTTATGAACGTTTTTGCCCCTAGATTACTCTTTCTATGTCCCTCCCCATACGCCATTCAATGATTAATTTAGGTCGTTGTACACTCTTTAGGTTTTTATGCATGTGGATGGGTCCCACGTCGGGCAACATGCCTAGCTAGCTTTGTATTCGAAGAACACAAAAATTGTGTAAGTAAACTAGTACGAAAAAGGGACATCCAACATAATTATAAATACACCTTAGAAAAAAAAAAACATGATTATAAATATATGTTTTCCATTGTAAATTTCACTGTCTTTTACAACTGCAGATGTCTGAATTAGTTTACACACCTTGATTAATTTATGGGGAGCAATTCAGTGTCTTTTTTGTGTGTGTGTGTAATAAAGGAGTCTCTTTTTTTTTTTTTTTTTTGTCAAAGGTCATTCAACATTTTCAAAAAGTATCTTTTTAAAAAGAGGGTAAATTTCAAGATCAAAAATCATGTATTTACGCAAATAATTTTTCTATCAATATGGATCTTGTTTGATAGATCTCATTGAAATCTTTTAAATGGTGCAAAAAAAATTAAAAATTTATTTTTTAATTTTGTTATATTTGAGTTTAAAATTTCATTATTTTTTAAAAAGAAGATTTTTGGTGAAAACAAAACGGGCCTGATGCGTGCAACATATGGAATCGATGTAAATTGAACGATATCAGACATGCACATCTGAATTATTGTGTGGAGATATGGATCTCTAGTACTGTCCTTCCTGATGATACTAGTACTTATCTCAGGGTGCATTATTATCAACAGGCAGCAAGGAATTAATTCCCATTTTTTTGGTTTAGTTTGTGCAATGTTAGTGACAGGACAGAGAAATTTCCGATTGCATCAGACGATTAAAGGTCTAGGATCCCTGCATCGTTGTCTGTTATACAGAAAGTCTACACGTGGGTGAGCGGTGGGGAAAAATCTTTAATGCAACGGTTTTATGTAACGGCAACTCACATAATGTGAGCTCTATGTATGTGTATATTCCATCTTATGTGATAGGGGCGTTAAAAATAATCATTGCATTGAAAATTTTCTCGAGTGGTGGGTGGAGCGGTGGAAGTCGATGGTGGGCGTAGACTTTTTGTGAAATGGAGAGCTCTTTTATGGATCTGGAAAAGAAGTCTTGCTACAACTCAATGTTCTGAATACCGTACAGGTTAGGGTACTGATTTTTCTATTGGTACGGTATGTACCGGTACCGGTCAAATACCGGGTACCGTTTCGGATTTACCACAACTACGATATATATATATATATAATAATTATATATGATTATAATTCAAAAAAAATCCCCCATACCATGTAATTTATCATAAAATACCCATGTGTTTGCCTCTTGTCTCACATTGCCTAGTTACAAAATTCTTTTCCATCTTAAATGACTTTGCACACTAGTGGTCTTGTGAATGAGGACCCAAGGAAAGGTCTCGCGTGCTCGGGAAAATGAGCCGTGGCCGAATGCAATTTCGAAAAACTGATTCGGAAACTAGTTAACCGGGTGCGCGTCACGGGTTATTCGCGCACAGGTGGGTGCAAATCCAGAATTTGAGTCTTGCGCACGTACTATGGTTAAACTCACATTTTGCTAAAATTCTGAAACGGACATCTCTTTTTTTAAACAATCTGTTTCGTTTTTTTTAAACAGTTTTTTTTTTTTGGGTTAATATAACGTCGCTCCAAAAAAAATAGGAAAAGAAAAATATTTCGCTTTGCAAAATTTCGGCCGAAATCTCCGGTAATCTCGTCTCGGGCGGTATTTTCCGAAACGGCCGGTACCGACTGGTATTGTGTCCGGTACGGAATTGGGGGGGTACCGGTTTCTCTTCAAAACGGTATGTACCGACCGGTACGGAACGGTATTCATAACTATGCTACAACCACACATAATCATATAAACACTTACACAAACTCACTCACATCACTTGTGGGGTTCACACACACTACATACCTCCAATGTGTGTGGAGGCCCACATGTGATGTGAGAGAGTTTGTGTAAGGGTTTAGAATTATTGTCTGGGTACCTGATGATATCCCAGCTCTGGCAGCTTCAGGTTAGCTCTCTCTTTCTCAGTCAATTCGGGGCCTTCATTTTAGTTTAGTGTTTTTTTTTTTGTTTTTCCTCTCTCTCTAAAATTAAGAGGCGTCTTGGCTTAATAATCAAGCAGGATTTTTTTTTTTTGTTGCTTTGTTCAAAATTTTCTCGTATTTGTTAATTTTGCACCAATTTTTGTGTTGTGTTTTGACGAGAGAAATCTAAAAGGTCTTATGATCAAAACTTTCAAAAAAATTCACTAAAGAAAAAAACAATCCAAACGAATTTTTTGATAATTTTTGTCCTTATCCAAATTTTTAAAATTTGGTTAATGTTTTACTTATTTTTTTGATTACTCTTGTTAAGACAAACTAATAATAATAATAATAATAATAATAATAATAATAATAATAATAACGCAAAACTAACAAAGAACGATTTTTTTTTGAATTAAAGACAAATATAATTCTGTTTATAGTATGAAGAACTACATTGATCATGTGAGATTTACGATAAGTAAATTACGCTCATTACACAACAATTCAATGAATAATCTTACACAGGAAAAAAATAATCTGAGAACGGAAGACTAAGAAAGAATTAGTTATAATCAGTTCTTGGCTTACTGCATTCAGCAAGATTTTGAATCCATTAACCTCTGAGTAACGATTGTGCGAGAGTGGCTATGGGCCTTCATGCTTCTTATTAATCAGTTCTTGGGATGCAAATCTTTGATGCTAGTTAATTACTGTACTACACTCTGCAAGCATTCATGCCATAAGTCTCTCTCACAGGAGCCAACAGTGGAAACAGAGAGAAGATGTCAAGAAACAGAGCGAAACACGAAACACCGAGCAGATTCGAAGGTTTGAACTAATTATACCCAAACGAGGAGAAGACTCTGGAGAAGTAGGTGGGGACGGCAGCAGAGAAGATGTCAGAGAAGTCGCCAGAAAAGATCTCCACAACCTGGAAGGTACGCCGGAGAAGAATTGCCGGAGAAGAGGGATGAGTTTGGAGGTGAATATTGGGGATTTGGGGGAAATTCCTTTTTTCTCTCCCCTGTTTCCAATCTCTAAGTTTTTCGTTTCAATTTTGGGAGAAAATGGGCGGGAGTTGGAATTGGCAGGGAGAGAATGGGCCCCACTTTTTCCCACTTGAACTGCCACGTTGGCTTGCTGTGTAAAATTTGTTCTGAATGTATGTGTGGGTAGTATTACTGCTACCCAAAAAACTCAGATAAAGTAATACGTACCATTACACATTCAATTTTGTATTGTTTTTTGCGGTTATTGTCCCGTCACGCTACTTCACTCTCTAGCAAGGGACCTCACAATACCTATGTTGGGGCTGAAGCTATCACCTCTATGGTGGAGTATTGCGGCTATATATTGTCTCGTCACACAACTTCACTTCTTTGGAAGGGATCTCACCGTACCTACGTTGGGACTACAACTAATTAAGGTTTCCATCACGGGTGAGAATTCAAACATGGACTTTGTCCAACCAAATCTAAGTTTTCACCATTCAACTAATCCCTCATTCGTCCGGGCCTAAAAATTGAGACAATAAGTTCTGGAGTGTCTTTGATATTCTTTTTCTGGTCATGCTTTTGGTGACAAATTACCAAATAGTTGACCTTTCTATTGTAGTAGTTCTTGTATTGTAATTGTACTACCATCTCTACCCCAAGCACGATATTAAGACGTTATTGCACGTTCATTTTGACAAAATCATAATTTGTTGAGCATATTAATGCTGTATCAAATTATTATGGTTTCTCACCAGTGCTGGCCCCGACCTTTGGGTTGCTCAAGCCCGACCTTCCGCTTGGTTGCCCACCAGAGTTAAGTATAAAAAAAAAAAATTGACATACAAGCAAAAAAAAAAAAAAAATTGACATACAAGCAAAAAAGAAGAAGAAAGAACAAAAACAAGATTATATTATCCATTTGGCTTGAATTGCATCACCCAAGTATAATGCTTTATGATTAATATGATCCTATTCAAAGAAAATAACTTCTCTTTGCATTTTTTGAAGCAAATTCGTCAATTATTAAATTATCATACTTTAATTTATCCAAGTACTTATTTTCAATTAATATCATAGCCAATCCACTTAATCTCTCCTGTGACATAATAGTCTGAAGATAAGTTTTTATCAACTTCAACTTTGAAAATATCCTCTCAGCCAAAGCAACTATGATCGGAATAGTCAACAAAATCCGATAAGCAACTCAAATCATTTGGAAACTGCCATCTTTCCAATAAGACCTTATAAAATCAAGGATGTCCATCGATTTTGTTACTTCTATAGGCAATATTGTTTTCAAATGTTTAAATTTTTTTGAATAACTCCTTCCCGTGAATATCAACATGTTAATTATATTCCAAGAAACTTTATAGTTTAGTGCGATGCTCCATCAATTGCTCTTCAGCAACACTCTTGAATTTCACGTTAAACAAAAATCCAACGATTGCTTCATAAAGTTCAATTTGCTCAAACCGGTCCTTAAGTGATGCAAGAGCTTGATATATGATGCAGAGGAAATAAGAAAATTTTAAACCATCTTCCGATGATAGACTTTTATTGGCATCATCTCCCACATCCTCATCAGATTGCTTCTTTCTTAATTTGAACAACTCTTTTTTTTTTTGCAAATACCGGTTCAAAACAAAGTAGTGTACGAATATGAAATGAATCAGATTTCATACTTATTTTGTCTTATGAATCAGCATTGTTCTTAACTTCTTCACAGAATTAGAGTAAGGGTTTACACTAGGTAAATTTGGGGGCAAATTAGAGTAAGGGTTTCGCACAATCCCGTCCCTTCTCGTTTTGGCTATAGCGTCGCTTTTCTTTTTTTTCTTCTTATCTGATAGACCTCCTAATTTTCTCTCTCAATAATTTGCCCTCCTAATTTTTTTTATCTGTTATTTACCCTAGGTATAGAAAACCTCTCTTTGCCCTCCCAATTTTCTTAAGTATCATAATTTTTTTAAAGTGGGTGGAAACCATACATATTTACTTTTTAAAAAAAATTTGTACCAAAATTTTTTGGATGATGCCCCTAAATATATTTTTTGCTCGATTTCTAATTTTTTTTTATACATACAATTAATTTTTTTTTTGTTGCCGCTTGCCGGGGATTGCCCGAGCCGGCCGGCTTGCGGGACTTACCCCTGGCCGGCCCTGTTTCTCACTGGTTTAGTTAAGTGTTATAACCTCTTCATGGTTACATTAAAACTTTGAAAAATTGGCTTGGAGAGAGAGAGAGAGAGAGAGAGAGAGAGAGAGAGAGTCCTCAAGAAGCTGATCATCAACCACAATGGAAGACTCTTGTGGTGGGTCATCTACTCAAATGGGGGCATAAGCATTCATTAATTATTGTTTTTATTGTTGTTTAGCCAAATCCGTTTGCTAATTGTCAAAACAGAGAACCGTATCAATGATCTATATATGCAGTGTTGACTTGAATCTTAAGATTTACGTCATAGTTTTTCAGAACAGAAAATCTTATTTGCGGATCATTCCGTAAAGAAGAGATTACGGAGGCTAATCGCGCACATTCAAAGTGTTTTCGGACGGTTCAAATTGAAAATCAATTATGACCAGTCATAATTGAAAATGAATCTCAATCATTAATTGCATGAATGAAAAGCTGAGATTGCGCCGCTCCGCCTCCAGAACCTCCGAGAATAAATTTCTCTCTTTTCAGAAAGCTAGCTAGCTGTATATGAACAGAGAGCAAAATCATCATATTCTGTGGCAGTTTTTTTTTTTTTGTTTTTTCTCAAAAAAAAAATCACGGGACAGGGTCTTTAGTTCGTAATGCTACATTATTCTGTATGAACAATGAAAAGCTTAATAAATATTTTGTACCCAACCGGGGGCGGACGGAGGGGGTTTCAAGCGGGCGCCCCCAATTATCCAACTAATTATACTACATATTCAGGTTTATTTGAAAAAGTTATTAAAGATCGGTTCCTGCAAGTCTCTTGAGTGAAAATAGTTGATAAAGTTTGTATGTATGTTTGAAAAAAAATCCCCCTAAAATTTCAAGTTATTGACAATTTTTGGATCATGGTTATAAAATTAGATGCGATTATGTATATATAGGCAATCTCGTCTTCTTCTAAGAACTAGTAAGTAGCAATACTTATATCTATATAATAACGGAACTCAGTTTTTAAATCTTATATACGTAGTTATAAATCTAGACTATTCATTTCTAATTCCTATGGTCAGCAAGTGTTAAGAATTTCTATAAATCTGGATCATCCACTACCAACGGTTAAGATCAATTTCCCAAATACTTATCTAAAAGGATTGATTTTAGACTGATTTTATTTGTTATGGAAGCAAAACTTTAATTGATATATATGGTAATCGACACAATCCATATTGATTTTATTTGTTACGGAAGTAAAACTCATATACGGTAGAACTTCAATTGAGCATTCGAGCCGTACCTTCAGGCACGGGCAAACACTAATTCACAATAGACAAGGTCAATAGTATGATGATACTAGCCATATGCGCGGTGCATGGATTGGATTACAAACCTTATTTATTAGAGATTTATGCATATTATATACACTATTTTGCCAATAGTTCTTAAATACCTACAATATATGAGATGTATTAATTCTACGATTTGTATCGTCTCATTCGGAGAATGATACGTATCCCACCCTGTATCATTTTTATATAGAAATTACACAATATGACTATGTATCCTACGATTAATACGCGTATCCTAATTCGATATGTATCGTCTGATTTTTATTGGGAAAAGTCAGACCTTATTTCAAGAAACAGAACCTCAAATGCATTAATCTAAGCTGTTTGATCTAATTATGAAATCTTTCAAACTATTTGATAGACATTCAACCTTAATGTATGGCTTGTATAGAAGAAAGAACCATACTTTGATTGTATTTTGCTTACTTTTTTTTTCCCTAACAAAGGATACAGAAAATCTTAATGTAATAGGTCCTAATTGAGAGACTTGAAATTTTGCATCTTAATTTTTTTAAAATGTAAGCATAATTTGTTGGTGGTATTAGATGTATCTACTTTTTAATTGTCCATTAATTATGATTAACATTGTTGAAAGTATAAACTAAATTTAGTATTTGACACAAGAAAGTTAAGTCTAAACAAGTCCAATCGACAAAACCCAAAGATAGAAGATATTATTAAAGAAGATATAAATGGTATCTAGTTTTTAGAAAGTCTAAAATGTCTAGCTTTAGAAACTTTAGATATACTTGTGAAATATCTAGAATTTTTTGTGAGAATTAGTCACATGTGTAATTCTAGAATTATCTCAAAGTTTAGCTTGTATGAAAATATCTTTGTACTAAAGCCTTTCATGGAGTACTATAAATAGGGAAGAGTTCTAGCTATTTTGTATCAACAAAAAAAAAAGGTTGAGTTCAAGTGTGTAATTTCCCACTCTCTCTAGTATTCTCTCTTTTCCAAAAATCTTGTTCAACTGAACAATAGAAATTCCTACTCTTCCAATAAATGTATCTTAAGATACACGATATTTATCTTGATACGATTTGTATAATTGAAAACACTGTTTTTGGGTTAGCCTGGGGTAGTATCAATTCTTGGTTTCGTCCTTCCCATGAATCTTGTTCAACTGAACAATAGAAATTCCTACTCTTCTAATAAACGTATCTTAAGATATGCGATAGTACTTATCCCGATATGATTTGTATAATTGAAAACACTGGTTTTGGGTTAGCCTGAGGTAGAATCAATTCTTGGTTTCGCCTTTGCCACGCGATACCAAAATAGAATCCCCTGTTCGATGTGCCACATAGCTATGAGGACGGCACGAACATTCGCGCCATGAAGTAGAATGGCATTGTGTTCGTGGAAATAGACGCGGGAATCATACGCCAAAATTGCCGCTGTAGTGTCGCACGCTATTGCACTGTAGCGTTAATGTCCTGAAGCAAGTCTGCTGGAGGTTGCAGATGTAGTCGTAATAACCTAGATTCCCTCAGTAGGAGAGCATCACAGTGGGCCTCTACCTCATCCAGATACTCACTACACTGATTTAGCAAATTCCATCACATTTGTTTGAAAAATGTAAAGCATAAATAAGCAAGATGATAAGAACGGTCTATAACAGATATTTAGCACAAGTAAAGAGTTGCTTATATATAACTTGTATTTGGGACAAAGAGATAGATGAAGATAGAAGAGAGAGAACTTTGATGTCGCCTGGCTTGAGTTTTCACGAGCAAGAAAACGAGGAAGAATGGGAGGAGAGCGAGTGTTCGTACTTGGATTACAATGTTGCTATGGAGTATTTGTTGTTTTTTGGATTTCGGCTGTAAAATGTTTTGAATTACGCTACATCTAGATGGGTGCCCTACACATTTTGAGCCAAAAATAGGACACCCCTTCTTAGATAAGTATGTTTAGTGGTAAAGTGTTTTTTGTTTCACATAAAATGCCTGAGTTCAATTCTTGGTAGGATACTTTTTTGAAGTGTCTCTTTGCCTCTGTTTGCCAAAAAAAAATTTCTCTAGTTCGTGTATGAGAGGGCTACAACATAAACAACAAGATTTTGAAAATTTTTAAGAATCTAAAACATTTAGATGTATAACTAATACCCAATACGAAACACAACACGTAAGTGTTCCTACCAAACAAAAACAACCAAAAAGTGAAAAATAAAAGTTTTTCAATTCATATTGCCTCAAAAATTCGTGTACAAGTTCACAAGTGAAAATATACTAGATAATTATGGACTCTTCCAAATCGGGGGTGGCCTTGGCTCCCCATAAGCCAACCTTTAGTTCTGTAGCTTCGATCCTTACTATACTCAGACTCCTCATTAGCGGACTTGCGTGCAGTTCTATCTTTGATCCTGACTATAGACGTACTCAGCTCGTTAGCAGACATTGCGAGCGCATAAACTGAACCGGACTCCAGAGGCCTACAAAACTAATTAAAATGCGTCATTATTCAAAGAGGTTGAGGCAAAGGTCTAGCTAGCTGCAGAAACTAGTCAACTGGAAATCAATTTTAAAAAGTACACACACATGTGTACATGAATATATATATATATATATATATATATACACACACGTAGCCGTAAATTAATTGCGACGTGCCAATGTAAAATGCTGACCAAAGACGCTTATTCTAGAATCTAGATAGATATGCGCGCCTGTCAAATGGGTTTCAAACCACCCAACCCTAACCAACAAACTACATCAAAAAACTAAATGCGGAAGGCGCAAAAGTCTACTACTAGCTCTCTTTATTGCCCCTTCCTCTACTACAGTCCTCAATTTCATTGTCCAAAAGTGTTTTGGACGATTTCGATTTTAAAAAAGTCTTCTACGAAAAAGAGTTCTTTAAAATTCAGACCATTGATTGCCGAGAATTGAGACAGACGATGAGATTGAGAGAGCAGTGAAAGTGACCAAAGGAAAAAAAAAAAAAAAAAAAAAAGGAGAGGAAGAAAGGGTCAACTGTGCAGACACTTTTCATTGCTCCAACTTGCAAAACATTAACGCATGGTTCATTCAATGAAAGAGATGATGTTCCCATGCATGCATTAAACTCGATCAACTTCGATCATCCAATTTTCATGACCCTACCTGTCCCGTTATCATGCTTGTGTGGCCCTAAATCATTTTGTATCTATATACGTACGTACATACTATAAGCATTGCCACAAAATGATATATGATGATGATATGGATCCATTAATTAATTGTTGATGAATAATAATGCAATTAATCCTCCTCTTTTCCAAATTCGTTCTATCACACAATTGGTGTGGGGCCCAAAATAAGTGTGTAGGCCGCATTCCGATATGCTAAGAAAGGGGCGGCACGTGCATGTGGCATTGTGGCGGTGCCCCAGGAGCACTGAATAATCTCTCCCTAGACAAATTTAAATAAGCAATTTGAACCAAACATAAAAAAAAGATATCAAAGAAAAAAAAGAAAAGAAAAGAAGGAAACTTACATTGCATTTGTTTAGTCACGGGAAGCATTTGACAAATGAGTTGACAAATCCAATTTAAAACATAGACTTTTTAAAGCATATTCTAGAACCACGTACCAAATGGCTCTTTGTCTTGTACTAATGAACAAATAACGCGTGATTATTTGGTTTAAGTTATTTAATTAGGTAGAAAGAGAGATTATTTGGTTTTAGTTGTTATTTTTGCCATGCTGCATGCACAGTGGTAATGTTTAGTGATCATTAACATGTTGCAATAACATGCCGACGTTGCCCCGGCAAATGGAACCGATCGAGACCTCCCCAAGGGCCGTCATTCACGCGTAGGTTTGAAGATATGGTAATATATTTATTCCTTTTTTCTTGTCAAGGATTGATAAATTTCGTGCGCGACTGAAACATTCTAGTGAGAACGAATAACCCCATGTGAAATTTCTTTTTATTTTCTTCTTCTGAAAACCCTTTGTAGGATTTAATCTTGGAAAAATTTCACATTCTTATTTGACGCAAAAATTTGGTGGGGGTTGGTGGGTATTAATAAGTGGATTTCTTTTTTCTTTCGTATTTGGCCCCTAATTTAAGTCTCCAATTTAAAACAATTCCAAGTTGTTTATGAATTTTCAAAATCCATTTTTGCACTATCGACTCTTCCAAAATTTCGCTATTTTTTTCTTGATATGCACATCCCCCAATATATAAAAAGGAATGCGTGATGGTGCTGTATAGGGGGTGGATAGTACCATGCTGTGCACATCTAAGCCATCCATTCAACAATTCAAAGGCTTAAATCTCATCTTTACTGTATAGCATCAGAGTCGTACATTTCGAAAGAGTTTTACATTTGTTCCTTAGACCCTCACACTTCTAGAAGTTTTTCCTAATTTTCAACTACAGCCCCCAAGAAGAGTAAACCCGGCCGTACTAGAGCCGTCCATTATTTTCCAACTTTTTTTATTGGCGACGTACTCCAACAAAATTCCCAATTTGCCCCTCCCTGGATAATTTGCGCTATAAATTCACTTCAACACAGTCCCTCTTCTTCATTATATCTCAGCTAGCTTTCGTTCCCATTTCCTCACAGCATAGAAGATGTCTAAGGCGAGCACCATTTGCATAACAGCCCTCCTCCTCTTCTTCGCCCTGACGTGCACCGCCCGGCCGGGACCTCCGTTTTCCGACGCCGCACCGATGAAAACCCAACATGATCAGGTGCTTCAATCTCGTAAATTAAATAAAGTTTCATCGTCATTTACGTCCGAATTTTTCCTGGTACGTTTCTGGTAATTAAATTGATCTTATCTTATCTGATTTGAGATTTTGTTTTTTTTGGTCAAAGGATGTCAATGAGGTTGAAGTTGAGGGGATTAATTGTGAAGGAGTTGGAGAAGAAGAGTGCTTGATGAGAAGAACACTGGCGGCCCATGTTGACTATATATACACCCAGAAGCAGAATCCATGATACTTTTTCATGTTGCATATATATAGATAGTAATATATATATATATAGATACACATATATTAATGTATTAATTAATTCTTCACCCAGTCTTGGTTCTTCTTGATTTTCCACTTTTTCCATAGGTTGATGTTCTATGTTGTATGGCACTTGCATGGTGATTATTATTGAGGTACTATATCGAACATTTCAGAGATATATAGCATATATAGATTCTTTTTGAATTTCCAAATTGTTATTTTGTGTTTATATCTTGGCCTCTAGTCTCCACCATGAACAAGTCTTTCGAATTTGAAAGCATTACAATTCAAACATTTTTTTATTACTACTATCCACGTACTAGTACTCCCACACACGTACCGATATTACGCTCTTTCGTAAGTTAATTATGAGCGCCTTATGATCTCCTCGCATCATATGGTGGTTTCAAACCCTACAGGCTCCTAGCTAGGATGTTGGGGATAGGGATCAAGTCAAGAAGCTAGCGTGACATGCATTATGTATAAAAATGTGGAATACATGTTAACATCAAAAAATGGGAAACAAAAATATGAGATTTTTGATGTCCAATGTAAACAAATTGGCAATAGATGAGGATGAGATCTTATAATATATTAACCGACGCTGGGTGGTTTAGGTTTAGAAGATCAATGTGAAGAATGACGATAAACGAAAAGGAAATTAACCAACCTATTTTTTTTGGCCAGGCCGGGCTCCACATGTAATTATAGTCACGCCAATATGTTTTGCTCAAGCTAGCTTAGCTAGCCTCCACTACACACTGAACTTTTGATGTGGTCTACGCATGCCCTGTTCTATTCATGACTATTAATCATGCATTGACTTTGAATAGCTGGACCAAGGCAAAAAGTTTCATATATTGTATATATCTTCAATTATATCCTCAAATATATACTTTTGGACGAAGGCAAAAGTTTCAGTAATTTCAGAAATGGTATTTGTGCTCGATTTTTTCTTATAAATGAACTTGTAAAATCACATAGATTACAATATTCAAAGTTCACTAAAAGGCAAAAAAGAGAGTACATTTGAAGAAACAAAAATGATAATGCCAAAACTGTTTTAAATGAACAACTCGTTTCGTGTAACTCTCATTTAAGGGGACCCGAGGATCCTGCCAAACGCATCCTGACAATCCATCTCAGCAATCAATATTCCAGATTTAAAAGCAAACTCTTCCAGAAAGAGTTTAGTCAGAACCGTTAAAAATACTTTTAGACGATCCAAATCAACTCGGCAGGGTGTTTGACGGGGTCTTGCTTGGCAGCATGTCCTAATCCCATTGAAGGCCGAGGTGGTTCTAGACTTTAATGAGAAAGCCATAGACAGGCACTATTCTAGAACCCTATGGATGGATTTTCCAACAATGATTGACCAAATTACCGGCCACCAAAAATACATTTGACTCTTGTTACGTACTCGGTCCAGAAATGGTACTAGTGGTCACCGCATGCATTAACGATGGTTGAATTTTCTTGCAATATTCCTCTTTGGTTTGATTAGCTGGCATGGTCGTAGCAATTATAACTTACACGTTAGTACTCTTGGAAAAAGTCTACTATAACCAGGAAGGGCCAATCGATCTATTCTCCAAAATATATATATTTCTCCCTCTCTACCAAAATTTATACCCGGTCTGCAAAACGATTGCTTTAAAATAATGCTTTTTTTTTTACTACGGCTCCATTTGTTTGGGCATAAAATATTTTCTGGTAAAATATGCTTTATCTATTTTTCGGTATTTGGTTCTGTAAAAAATGAGTAAAAATATTTTCTATTAATTGGATAAAAATGACTTACCCTTAAATCTTCCATAAGTTATTTTTCGAAATGAATTCGCTGTCTTCTGCTACAATTCTCACTGCTCAATTTCCTCGATCGTCAGTCCTAACTCACGTTCAATTCTAATATTTTCAAATCTCTCCACCGTTTAAGTCCTCCTCTCTCTTACTACACTATTTTGTCGATTTCTGAAAATATTTTTCAAGTGCCAACCAAATACCGGAAAATAAAAGTTTAAAGTTTGTTTTTTTAAAAAATATTTTACACGGAAAACATTTTACATCGAAACAAACGGAGCCTAAATATCAGGTCTTTTTTTGAAAGCTACTAAATATCAATGAGTTTTTTTAATTTTATAGAAAAAAGTTAAAATTTTTTCTTGAAAACATTTTACATTGTAAAACATTTTACATCGAAACAAACGGAGCCTAAATATTAGGTTTTTTTTTGAAAGCTACTAAATATCAGTGAGTTTTTTTAATTTTATAGAAAAAAGTTAGAATTTTTTCTTAAAAAAAATGTACTAACAAACATTTTGAGACAGACATAATGCGATAGAGAGAACATTTGATATCCAAATTAATGTGGGGTGACATTTTCTTTGATACTGATCGATGCTTCACACTTCAACCACATCATTTCGTATGCAAGGTCAATATAAGTTATCTAAATTGGACTAGGTACTAATTAGCTGATGTTATGTCTGGATAATTCAGTGGCGGAGGCATGTTCTCATGATATCAGTTTTATCCCCAAATTATAAAGGTCATGACAATTTATATCCAAAATGTATTATATATTTTCTCTCTTATAACACTAACATTCCCTAGTATCTTTGTCAAGTTTCTAAAAAAAAAAAAATTTCTTTCATGCACTTGTTTTTTTATGAACACACAATATCAATCTGTGGATTTTAGAAAATTTTACATTCTAAGTTTATTCATTTTATGTTATGATTGTCTACTGTGAAAGATAGGAAATTCTAAAATCATATAAATTAATGTGCCCTCACCGAGCTAAATTCTTGGCTACGCTACTATTTGGGTTCAAGTCTAAGGGTTTGTTCTCTTGGGGTGTCAGAACTCTCTCCTGATCCCTCCTTTCTGTCTCTTGCATGATTTTCAATAATTTTCTCTTCACTTATTATTTTTATTTATCTATATCTCTCTCCACTCCTTACAACCCATACCTAACAACCGCTTAAATGTCGCCTATCGCCTATCGATTTAAAAGAGAAAAGAAGAAAACAAGTGGAGTTTGTAAACTAGTAGAGCGAATAAAGTAGAACAAGGTGGGTGAAAATTTGACGATTCCTATGCGAATTTTCAAAACGCTTTTAGAAAGGTTTGGTGGCAAGTCGCAGAACCTGGACGGTTTTCTGAAGTTTCGATTTTAGCATGCACCAATTCTTAACACATATTGGACATGCGGTTACGACGTTTTTTTTGGGTGCACGAAATGGAAGTGCAGTATGACCTACGCCAAGTAGAATTGTCCCATCACAACGCACCACAATTTGTAAGGGACACTACCGGACGTATGTCGGGACCGAAATTAAGACCCCACCGCGCGTGAGTGGTGTTAAAGAGTATTTTTAGCCCCAACAAAAGACTACGAAGACTCGAACCTAAGCATTGTCTGACTAAGTCCGAGTTTTCATTACTGAACGAATTTCCGAACCGTCATTGGTATGAGTTATGATGTTACCACTTTATAATTGCCCTTAGACCATCTCCAATCCTTACCCATTTCCCTACCCAAATCTAAAATCAATCATGCTAGTACCACACCTAAACTCATACCCAAACACACACCCACACTCACATGAGTGGTAGGTCTCATACACACGAGTGGTGGGCCCCATACACACATGTGAGTGTGAGTGTGTATGTGTGTTTGGGTATGAGTTTGGGTGTGTCACTAGAATGATTGAAAATCAATAATTTGGGTAGAAACACTTCAAACTCATCTCCAATGCCATGCCCATTTTTCCCACCAATTTTGAGATTTAGCCTTTTTCTTTACTCAAATTTGGAGAGACCCAAACCCATATCCATTTTTCTCAACACCTCTTTTCACTTCTTAATATTTACCAACGTGCCATTTTAATTCAAGTTTGGGAGAAAAAGCCTACAAAACACTAAATTTGGGTAATTAAAAAAAGGGGTATAGCATTGGAGAAGACATACCTGAATGAAGCTTTTGACCCAAATTTTCACCCAAATTTGGGTTGAAAATTGTGTAAGAATTGGAGATGATCTTTAGTGCTACTTTCCTTTTCAGCCCATATAGATTGGGCCTTCTTCTCTTTATCTCCAGAATATTAGGCCAAGCCCAAATTTATTTGACAGACCTACCGGCTACCGCCCAAGTATAAGAGCCTGGTTGGGCCCAACTACAGTGTGTGTGTGTGTGTGTGAGAGAGAGAGAGAGAGAGAGAGAGAGATGTGGCGGGAGACTACAGTGAGTGAAGAAGCGGAAGAGGCGCAAACCAGATCGCACAAAGATAGATAGATATAGCGATAGATACTGATTGTTCAGGTATTAATTACGTAATTAAAATGGGGAATCAGTTGGAGAACCTAGTGGAATCGATCAAATCCAAGGTGAGATCGCTGAAGAAGAAATCCAAGACCAAGAAACCGTACGTGAAGATGGATAAGAGCGCCAGCGTCAAGGTTGAGATTCGGAGCCGCCAAGCCCAAAAGCTCATCGATAAGACCCTCAAGCTCGCCGATCGCCCCCCCAAGCGTACCTAATTCTCTCTCTCTCTCTCTCTCTTTCTCTCTCTCTCTTTGGTCTGAATAATCTGTGTTTTCCGGTGTTTTGAATATTTTTAAGCAACGGTTTTGGTTTTGATTGAGAAAACAATAAGATTATGATTGTAACTGTTCAGTTTCCCTTAAATTGTTGGCTCAAAATTGTTGACTGAAAGAGGTGTGAGTAGCTATTTGCAATTTAGGATTGAAATAGTTCTCAATACTAGCATTCTACGGACACATATATCCAGACGCGGTGCGGAACCGTTTTACATGATGAATCCTACATATTGCACGTTAACCTCACACGCATCGAACCACTGCAATTAAACTTCCGTTTGAATCTATACCTGTGTGCGAGGATTTTCCGGTTAACAAAATGTACTGATAATTGTTGATTTTCTCACACACTTCAGTTAATGTTTGGGTAGGGGGTCGATGTACCTAGATTGTTTCTGATAATCACATCCGTGACCTTTAGGCAAGGAAGTGGGGTTCGCCTCCAGTGCAGTGCCTTTCCTCCAGTCTACTGTCTAGTTCGCCTTTTGTGAGCCCATTTTGGGTTGACGTCGATAATGGAAACCGTTCATGTGCTGTCCCATTCTGCACTTTATAAAATCTGCTGTGATAATAGTAGCAATTCCCACCAAAAAGTGAGGGTTAGATGACATGCACGTGACGACCAAGCATAGAAAAGCAAAGGTCTTGTTGCCTAGCTGAGGTATAGTCCGCGTCCGTATGAATAATGCCATGTGGTGCAATTTTGGTCCTTCCAGTTTCATTTATGGACCTTTCTGGATTTTCTCTGACAGACAAACATGCTTAGGTTACCACTAGGGGTTATGTCCAATGACAATTGTTACTTTTAGAATCTCGGAATTAGTCGAGGTGCGCGCAAATTGACCCAGACATCCGGTTATCAAATTTTTTTTAAAGGGTCCTCCTAACCTTTACCGAATGAGAATATTCATGAATGCCCAATTATGATACCTTTCATTTTCACCGTACAAATCAATTTTGCCTCTCTTTGATAATTCGTTATTTGAAGGGGAAAGAATCACTACTGTTCATTTCAAAACACATGAACTTCCAAGATTACCTCCGTCCCAAAATTTGATCCATTATTCATTTTTTTTCCAGATGTCGCATGATCTCTGTCCTTTTTAACATTAATTGACTCATTGTATTTTCCGTCCTTCAATAATTCCATATTCAAATTGAGTCACAAAGGTGGTGGGAACAAATCATTTAAGTTAGAAAAAAAGAAGTGATCAAAAGTATGGAACTGTAAAATTAGTCTCTCAATGATTGATTAGTTGATGTGCGCGTAAACAAAGGAGTTGCTATTAAAGAAAAACACAGAAAAAGTACCGGAGCTCACCTTTTTTTTTTAAAATCGGCTACTGGAGCCCACCTGTTGTTTAATATGCGTAGGACTACCCATCACTCCCTCTGCATGTCCTACATAAAACCACACAAACTCAAAAACCAAACGATCATTCTATGATTTCTATCTCCACTCCCCTTTCAAGAAGTACTCCTTCAACATTTTCCCGTTTGAAAGTAATTAAGGTAGGAGGTTTCTAAGAGAAGCAACTCCTAATTTTTCTCTTAACTTGTCAAATTAGACAACGAATACAGGACATCCGAAAAATGAACAATGGATTAATTTTTGGAACGGATGGAGTAAATCATTTAAGATAAACAAAAAGAGGGACAAAAAGTACTTAATGGTAGAATTAGTCCCTCAATGATTGATCATTTGAGGTGAGCGAAAACTGAGCCGAACACCCTGATGAGTTATGAAAGAAAAAGACAGAAGTATTGAGCTCATGTGTTCTTTAATGCCCCTACCACAATCCATCGCTCCCTTCTGCATGTTCTTTATAAAACCACACAAACTCAAAACCCAAATGATCATTCCATCTCCACTCCCCTTTCCAGTACTTCTTCAAAATTTTCCCTTTTGAAAGTGAGATAGGATGTTTCTAAGAAAAGCAGCTTCTGCTATTCAAAAGCAGCTTCCGAAAAAGCTGTGCACTTCCACCGGTAGTTGTGGTAGATGGGTGTATGTCCCTTTCTTGCTTCTGCTTGTGTTGTTAATCTCGACACAATCAGTCCTCGGAGGCCAATCTGTCAAGTACTTACCAGGATACGGTGAACTTCCCTTTGAACTTGAAACCGGGTAAGCTCCATTTTCAGCTTTTGATAACAATGAAAATAGTTCATATTTCGTTGGTGCTAGAATGATCATCCTAATGTTGTTAACTAGAAGGAGCTATTTCTTTTTGCAGATACGTTAGTGTTAATGAATCCGAGTTGTTTGACTACTTCATTCCGTCGCAAGGGGACCCCCAAGAGGTCCAGTGTTAATGAATCATAGTTGTTTGACTACTTCATTCCGTCGCAAGGGGACTCCCAAGAGGGCCCGATTTTCCTTTGGCTCACTGGCGGCCCTGGCTGTTCTTCTTTCAATGGACTTGTTTATGAAGTCGGTATGTTACTCTCTCTCTCTCTCTCTCTCTCTCCCCCCGAAGGCATCATGCCTGATACGATCTACCTTGTCCATTTGAGTTCATGTGGTGTTTGTTGTAGCTTTTCTAGTATTTTTCTCTTTTTAACGTGTCATCTAGTTTAACACAGCCATTGGCTCACGAGGCAAAAATTCCGTGGAAAAATTGCCAGCCCGAAAGCTCCATTTTGATACTGCTAGAATTTTTATATCGTTAGTTAAGCTACGACAAACACCTGCTCAGTATGCTTTGTTTTGCTTTCAACGTGCAATATCTTGTGTGCCTATTCAAAAAGTGCAGGATGAATACTTACGTGGAATGAGTTTTGAGGATGGATAATTAAATACTCCTAAGGAATAAGCAAATAAGCAAGCGAACCAAATGAGGGACCATAAGTTGAGAACAAATTACCAAAAGCAAGCTAGAATGTCTTCTTTGTACAGCACTAAATTAGTTGATCAATTAGAGAAGTAATAATGTTTTTGATGCCTCGCATGGAGTTAGTTATGCTGGGGTGAGCTCCATGTTTCGTGTTTTTCCATAAACCGAAATAGGGCCATGTCAGGTATGGATTATAAATGGGGTTTGATTGACCTCAACCGATATTGCTTGTAGCTTTTCAATTGCAATGTTACCTCACTTTGAAATGATCTAGTAGACTGTTTGATACTCCTACCTCCCATTAAATTTGAATCATTGGTTCAAAATGTTTGCCAGTGACACTTCACACCAGGGTAGAGTACAATCACCGTTGAGGCAGGGCTTAGAGAATGGTATTAAATCAAATTTGGCCATTTTTCTTTTTACATTTGTCATCTGCAAAATCTACAGTTGAATTCCTTTCACTTGTAATTATTATTAAGTTGTGCCGAATCACGCAAATCTTGTATTTATCATTTTGTGTTAAGTTATGCTTAGTGTTGTTGAATATGTGTATTGTAAAATCCCAGAATGTAAACATTGCCCAGGTTGTTCTGCATTTGACACTAAATCATATCCGTTGGGAATTAAGCTTTAAAACATGGTCAAACTAAATATTTGTCTTTTTGGTATTGACTTGTGGCATTGGATTCTATGACATTTATGTTTGAAAAAGATGCCAACGAACATATTTGACATCACACATTTGCCTGGAAATTAATTTGAGTGGTACTTACCCTTTTTTAGTTTTCCGTAATAAATTTTACATCACATCATTTATATCAACGAAAGGTATCAGAAAAATTACAAAACTACAAGTTGAATAAAGTCTTTATAAGACGACTATATTTTCTAACTTTTCTGTCTTTGATGGATTATTTCAACTTTGGGCTATGTTTTCATACTTTCCGATTCGTTGAGACGAATGATTAATCCAATGTGGAGGATAATTTTGGAAAGTGGAGATAAAAATTGATGTGGAAAGTGGAGAGAAAAGTTGATGGAAAAAGTGTAAAGTAGAGGTGAAAGTTGACTCCTAAAACTGCGTATTTTTCAAACCGGAACATTTAGAAAGGAACGGAGAGAGTACTTATTTTAGTAGGCATCGTTTCTAAAATAGAATGATGCATTTACTAAAAATAGCAACACATGTTTGAAGAAATCCCACAGAGGAGCCTTACAGATTAAGATCCTCAATTGATTTAGTTTTTCCACAACATTTGGAGCAAGAGATCAAGTTTTACTATTAGTTTAGAGGAATTAGACGAAAATTTAGTACTAATTAACTAGAGTTTCTTATGTTCAGAAAGTCAAATTCAAACACTTAGTCCTCAATGAAGTACTTGTAGTTATAGGAAGAAGGGTGGATACATATAACATGTCGAAGAATGGTAGAGATAGTACTAACACGCTACACATCTTTGTCAGGAGGAGTGCTTTTCTCTCTCTTGGCAAGATTAGGTGTGTTAATACATCTTTGTCAGGAGGAGTGCTTTTCTTTCTCTCTTGGCAAGATTGAAGGAACAAAGAAGGCCACAAACCTAGCTATACCAAAAATGCAATCCTAAAATAGGTTGTGCTTTTTTATGCGAAAGGAAATTGATTTCCACACTTTTCTTACCGTTTTAATCATTGCTCCTTTAAATTTACAAAATCAACCTTTCGTGCATAAGAAAATGAGTAAATGAAAGGGAAGTGTCTGTAACTTTTTATGAATGAAGGAAAAAAAAACTGCGAATAAAAGAAAAGAGGAGTACGAAGTAACTATCTATGAAAAATGGCTAAGGACATTCGGAGATAAAAGGATTTACTGAATGGACATTGCAAATGTAGTAGCAATCACATGCTAACCTCCTCTTCCAAGAAAGGTTTAATTTTGTCAGCTTCATTAGTTTAAATTAATCATTATTCTCCACGAGAGAAACTGAAAAAGTACAAATATATTGATCGAAAATTATTTTCTTTAGAAATAATGATAAATTATTTTTTGACCGATTTGTTGTACCAAAGGGCTTTGTCCCGAGCTGTATGGACTGATCTTAAAAGAATTGATAGCACTAAAAAGTTTTGACCTCAAACCTTGGCAGAAAACAAATCCCAAAGTCTCAGGCCTTGCCACCTTGCAATTCCTTTTTGGACAGGACACAAATTTACGCTTTATATTCAAGGAATGTACAAACACTATGCCTCATATCTATCTATAATAACACATAATAAACCCATTTCTCTGTCCCTTCAGTGTAGAAGTACATACCGGAGGAAACAGAGAGAAATATGGCAACAGAAACGTCAAAAGCAGATCATTACAACAGCCAACTCTTCCTCAAGAAACTGCTCCACAGCCGTTTCAACACCGATTCACCACTTATATCCGCGCTAAACATCCTACAACTTGTACTGGTGTTGGTTCTTTCTAGTACTACTAGTACTTTCGCTGACTTCTCTCAATCCATTGTCAAGACTCTGCCAGGTTACCCAGGGGATCTTCCCTTCAAACTTGAAACCGGGTCTGTCTTTGATTTTGTCCACATAATATTAGGAAATATTATGTTTTCATATTTTCTAAGCTTTATTATTCTGTTTCTAGTTTAGGCAGATTATTATTTATGTTTTCTAATTAGTCTAGATTTCCTTATTATTCGTATTGTAGCCTATATAAAGGCGTGCTAGGTTATGGTTTGAATACAAGCAATAATACATCATTTCTCTTTTCTTCACATAACTCGATCAATGCCTTCATTTGATCGCTATTTAAATGAGAACGGTTTCCCTTCAGTTCGAGTAGAAAAGCCATTCTCTGCTCATGTACTTGCAATTGAGGGTGTGACTCTGATTAGTTTTCTTTTTCGGCTTTGAAGATATGTGAGTGTGGGGGAGTGGGATGACGTGCACCTATTTTACTACTTCATAGAGTCCGAGGGAGATCCGGAGTTAGACCCTCTCATTCTTTGGCTTACTGGAGGACCTGGCTGTTCTAGCATTTGTGGACTTGTTTATGAAATAGGTGATTTTCTCATACAAATTTAAGTTTCCAATCTGGGAAACCAATCTGTAGTATGTATCTATATGTATATCAGAAGAGAGAAACTTATTCACGGAGGCACGCGGTTGTTCACGGAGCGGGAGCAATCTCAGCCATCCATTCGTGCAATCAATGGCTGAGATTCGTTTTCAATTTTGACCGGTCACAATTAATTGTTACCGGTCACAATTGATTTTCAATCCGGATCGTCCTAAAACACTTTGGATGCGCGCGATTGGCCTCTGCAAAGCCTTCTTTACGGAATGGTCCGCAAATATGTTTCAGAAGATTCCTATTTGAGTTGAATTTTCTTATTTACTTCTTTTGCAGGACCCTTGCACTTTGACACAGAACATTTTGATGGAAAGTTTCCGAATTTAACACTGAATCCGTTTTCATGGACAAAGGTGCAGAAATTAATATACCGAACCATGTCGACTATGCTATTTTTTTCTTTTGGTGATGTAGAGATACCAATAGGAAAGAAATGCAATCGTGTCTTTTGTTATAATATTTTCAGGTCGCCAGCATAATATTTTTAGACGCACCGGTTGGCACTGGATTCTCCTATGCTGGTAATGCGAAGAGTTACGTTGTTGATGACCTATTAGCTGCAACAGACAATTACAATTTCCTACTGAAGGTGGGAGCAAATTACAATTCATGAAAATAGCGGGGAAATGATTCAATGTTTGTTTGTTCAAGTTAAGCAATTTACTTGAATAAAGTAGCTAAGTAATGCAGTGGCTGATGGATCACCCAAGATTTTTGTCGAATGAGCTGTATATTGCCGGTGATTCATATTCCGGCATAATCGTTCCAATCATTGTTCAGAAAATAAATGACGGTACGTTTGCAAGAATTACAACATTTCAAATGTGATATGCTCTGTCTCATAGTCATACCAAATGAGAGTTTTGTTTACATAATCATGCTTACAAATGAAAGGAAAACAATATTAATGACAGTTTTGGTTTTGTCAATAAAATTCTCTCTTTGTCAGCTTGACCTTTCGAATGAACATTCTGATTATGCCACTATTTATAAATAGAATTAGTTCTCTCTTTTTCGATGCAGGAAATTCTGAGGTTGGAGTGCAGCCTCTACTTAGGCTCCAAGTAAATATACAGAGTTTAACTTTGGATTGATCTAAATTGTGGATCCTTAATCCATTTATATATACTTCATCGTTGGATCGAGCTGATGTTTTTGATATTGAGTTAGGGATACATACTTGGGAATCCATTAACAAGTCAACATGATGATAAGAATGCAAGAATTGAATTTGCACACCGGCTCGCACTATTATCGGATAAACTCTACGAGGTTTATTTTTTGTTAATGTTAAGCCATATATATATGTTCTAATTAATTGCAAATGGTTTCCTAGCTTCACTTTTTTATGGTCTTACACTGCTTGTATTTCTGCTTGTTTTGTGACTTCATTTTGTAGTCAATAAAACACAACTGTCATGGGGAGTATGTGAATATAGATCCAAACAATGCACCATGTGCAAAGGATCTCACACTGGTCAATCAGGTATACAAAGGCTTTGATAATGCAAGAGATGATATCAATTAGTTAGGTTTTTTTTTTTTCGTTGTAATTGCTTTCGTTTTCGTCATTTTAGTCTCAAAACACATTCATGTGTTTACGTGAAAATTGTTTCGAAAATAGTTTATTCGCAGCAGTTTTTGGAAAACATTTTTTCGGTATTTTCTTGGAAAATGAAAATCGATACCGAATAGGCTCCCTCTGTTTTAGTCCTCTATTAGTAATGAATCTTTGCAACTTTATATTATGTAGTGCCTCGCCAACCTTGACACTGCACAAATTCTGGAACCTAACTGTGCCTATGCTTCAAAAAATTCAAGTAAATTGAAGTGGGATAGAAGATTTATTGAAGAGGAACCAACAGATTTCCTACTTCTACCAGTTCTTCCTAAATTCTGGTGCCGAGTAATTCTCTCTCTCTCTCTCTCTCTCTCTCTCTCTGCATAAGTTAGAACCGTATAAATTACACAGTAATCCGTTTTTATGTTGTTTTCTAGATATACAGTTATATTCTATCTTATATTTGGGCAAATGATGAAAGGGTCCGACAAGCTCTTCACATCCGCAAGGTACTGAGTCTACTGACTACTATTGATTTTTTTTGGTAAGAGTTGCGTGATTTTTTGGGACTAGATTTGTATTAAATTTGCAAAGTAATTCATTGCTAATGGCAACTAACAGGGAACAAAGGAAAAATGGGTGAGGTGCAACGAGTCCATGGCCTATACAGAAGTTGTCTTCAATAGCCTCGACTACCACCGAAACCTCAGTCGTACAACTCTTCGAGCTCTCATTTACAGGTTATCGATCTCTTATTTACCGCGGTCATGACTAAACATTATAACCATCGGCGCGATTTACGTCACCAATTTTCTTGTCTTGTAACAGCGGGGATCACGACATGTTAGTTCCATATCTGGGAACCCACAAATGGATAGAGTCCTTGGGTTTAACTGTTGACGAGGAATGGAGACCATGGTTTGTTGATGGCCAAAATGGAGGGTTCGTTCTTGCTTTTTGCACTTAAATCATTACTAGTATTTTAATATAACCTAATAGTACAGTTTGCCCTTTAATTATTTTTGTGGTTTTCTTTGTGTAGCTACACAATGAGTTATGTAAAGAAAGGATACCACCTGACGTTTGCAACTCTCAAGGCAAGAAAAAAACCCCCAACAAATTGAACATCCCCATCTATTATGTGTATTTCTTAAAATTTCGAAAGGAGAACATAATGGTATCTGATTTTTATTTGCTCATTATACAGGGAGGAGGTCACACAGCTCCAGAGTACAAGCCTAGAGAAGCTCTTGCCATGATCGAAAGGTGGCTTGCTTTTTACTATCTTTAACGAACACGAGATTAGCAGACAAATCTATTCAATAATTTCTTTGGTGTTCGTCTGTTCAATACCGACTTTATCAGATTTTTTTGAGGATATTTGAATCATAAACAGTGGATTGAATTGATGAAGAGCACTTATATGTAAGGATAAGAGCAATGCTATGTACCCCGACAAATTATCCTGAAAATATCACGAAAAGAGAAATCAATGGTTTATGGTAATTGTTCAGGGTACTTAGAATTATTGCCCAATCATTTTTTTTCCGTTCTCACTAATATTGTTCGTAAATTAAGGAGTTAAATTAATATTATCCGATAAGAGACATGAATGCGTGGTTGGAAAGATATGCACGTACATGCATGTGGCACAGCAATAAGTGTTGCATTCCACGATCTACGATTTGTCATGAATAATCTGCCAAAGGGGAGTTCGAATACAAAAGATTTCTCAACTCACGGAGTCACGGTCAACTGGAAAAACAAATACCCAGTTAGTGGGTTAACATGCCTCGAGAATGAGATGAAGCTAAAGCCAATTGACAAGTCTCATTACAATCTGCGAGTCCAATAGAATTCCCAAAACACACTTTCCGATTCTCGAAATATCCTCCAATTGACTACTTTTTTGTACCAAAAAAAATGACTGGTAATATGGGAGCGCCACATCGCAATTCATTTGTGGGTTGCGTTGGGGCTCTTTTTAACAATGGATCAACCGTAGTTCTGGCATGCCCGTGCATTTTCTCGACCACACGCCAATTGCGTTGGGACTCTTTTTCTCCTGCTTCTTGGAGAAAAGCGCATCAACACTACCCAAATTTCCAAAGCCAAAGGGGTCTTGCGACTCCCGCCAATTGAAAAATTCGTGTTGACAAATCAGGGAACATAATCTAATTTTTATGAGATATTTGTTCTTTAAGGGACCCATCTTCAAGTATTGGTTCGATACTATCTAAGGGATTTCGAATTCAAGTTCATTCTGGGTAAGGACACTTCCTTTTGGAACCATATCTGGCTGGGGGATAGGACTCTCAAAGAAGCTTTTCCTAGACTCTTTCTAATATCTAGCCAACAAGAGGACACGGTTAGCTCAGTAAAGGAATTGTCGGGGAATTTGCAGTGGAAGCTACAATATAGAAAGAGGCGGCTAAATGTGTGGGAGAACAACTTATCGGAGGAACTGCATCGAAGGCTAGACTCGGTGACACTAGATCAAGCCAAGAAGGATGTCTTACAATGGAAGTGGACTGCTGATAAACGTTTCACAACAAAATCGGTGTACAACCAATGGGAACAGACTGGACAATCTAAGAACGAAGTTTTGGGATCACTTTGGAAGAACCTCTGCCCTCCTAAGAAGGAAATATTTTCGTGGATGGCGATACAGGATAGGGTTCCAACTAGATCAGTGCTCTCTAGTAGGAATATCATACAAGAGGGCCAACCGATATCTTGCCCTTTGTGCTCCTTGCAACTAGAAACTCCAAATCATCTGTTCTTGCACTGTCAATTCTCTTGGAATATCTGGTCTCTAATTCTGGATTGGCGGCATGTTACGTGGGTATGTCCTAAGTTATTGTCAGATGTGGCTCTATGGTGATTTGACAACAGGTTTAGGAAACTGGAGAAAAACGTGTGGGAAGCATCTTTTTATGCCACACTGTGGTCTTTGTGGCTAGCACGGAATGATTCTGTGTTTAACAATGCAACAAGTATTGAGGTGGTGGGGGAATTGGTAAAAACTAGAGTCGCAATGTAGATGAAGACCAAGTTTGAGTTCAAGATCTATTCGGTGGAGGAGTTTAAGTTATTTCTTGATTGTATTCGTAAGCTCAAGTTGTAGTTCTTGTTGAGGTGTTGAGTCTGTCCAACCATTTGTTGGATGGGCTAGCTGTGTTTTCTTTCTTTTTTGTTTTTTCCTCGATGTACCCTTTCGAGTTTATATAAAAGTTTTGTTTGCCGAGAAAAATAAAAATAAAAACCTATCTCTGTTAGCTCGACCTTTCGAATGAAGATTTCGATTATGCCACTATTTATAAATTAGTTTTTCTTTTTCGTTGCAGGAAATTCTAAGGTTGGAGTGCAGCAACTTAAGCTCCAAGTAAATATACGGAGTTTGATCTAAATTAATGGATCCTTAATCCATTTATAAATATTTCATCATCGGAGCTTATGTTTTTTGATATTGAGTCAGGCATATATACTAGGAAATTCAGTAACAAGTTCGTACGATGATAAGAATGCAAGAATTGAATATGCACACCGACTCGCACTTTTATCGGATAAACTCTACGAGGTTTATTTTCTTGTTAATCTTAAGCCATTACTAATATATGTTCTAATGAATTGCAAACTGTTTCCTTCATTTATTCATGGTCTAACACATTTGTTTTAATTTCTGCTTGTTCGATGAATTCATTTTGAAGTCAATAAAACACAACTGCCGTGGGGAGTATGTGACTATTGATCCAAACAATGCACCATGTATAAAGGATCTCACACTGGTTACTGCAGCACGTACAAAGGGTTGAAAATGCTAGAAATGATGATTGCATAGGTTTTCTGATTAATTGCTTTCGTTTTCTTCGTTTTAGTCTCGAAACACATTCATGTGGCACCCAAAAATCGTTTTGAAAATAGTTTGTTCACAGCAGTTTTCGGAAAACAATTTTCAAGTTTTCGGTATTTTCTTGAAAAACCTAAAACAATATCGATTAGGCTCCCTCTGTTTTAGTCCTCTATTAGTGATGAATCTGTGCAACTTCATTATTATGTAGTGCCTTGCCAACCTTTTCTACCACAAATTCTGGAACCTAACTGTAACTATGACTCCAACAATTCAAGTAAATTGAAGTGGGATAGAGGATTTATTGAAGAGGAACCAAATTTCCTACTTCTACTAGTATTTTCTCAATTTTGGTGCCGCGTAACTCTCTCTCGCTCTCTCTCTCTCTCCCTCCTAAAATAAATGTAATTATTGCAGAAGATAGAACCTTATAAATTACACAGTAATATGTTTTTATGTTGTTCTATAGTACTATAATTATTATGTGCTGTTTGATATCTGGGCAAACGATGAAAGGGTCTGACAAGCTCTTCACATCTGAAAGGTACGAAGTCTACCGACTACTATTGATTTTATTTTATTTTTGCAAGAATTAATTGTGTGATTTTTTTGGGACTTAATTTATATTGAGTTTTGCAAAGTAATAATTCATTGTTAATGGCAACTAACAGGGAACAAAAGAAAAATGGCTGATCAGGTGTAATGAGTCCATGGCCTATACAGAAGTTGCCTTCACAAGCCTTGATTACCACCGAAATCTCAGCCACACACCTATTCGAGCTCTTATACACAGGTTATCTAGCTAGGCTCTTACTCCTATTTACCTAAATTATCTTGGTCACCATATATTATCACATTGCACTACTTTTCCGGTGTCCGGTATTTTCTATTAATTGGATGAAAATGACTTACCTTTAAATGTTTTGTAAGTTATTTTCAAAATTGAACCTGTTATCTTCTACTGCAATTTTCACTATTGAGTTTCTTCGATGGGTAAGTCTTCGATACACACCCCTTTAAGGTGTGTACCATATGCATCTATTGTGTGATTTATATTGTGTCACCTCATAAAAAATTATTTGTAAGACCGGTCATTCATAATATTTTATTTCGTATCGTAACTTTTATACTAAAAATTTGTAACTTTTCATCAACATGATTCGTAACTTTTTAGCAATAGATTCATAACATTTTGGGAATCATAACATTTTGGTGTGTTTTAATGAGAGTGCATATATGATACACACCCAAATAAGATGTGTGTATTGTAGCACTTCCCTTCTTTGATTGTCAATCCTGACTCATGTTCAATTCCCTCATTCTTGGATCTCTCTCTCTCTCTCTCTCTCTCTCTCTCTCTCTCTAGAATCGAATTCCACCATCTTATCCTCTCTCTCTCTTTTCGAAAATATTTTTCATGTGTCAACCAAACACTGGAAAATAAAAGCTTGAAATTTGTTTTCTGAGAAAATATTTTACATTGTAAAACATTTTAATTACAAAATACAAACGGAGCCCTAATTTCTTTCCTGTCAAAAATTAGAGAGTTTCATTTTTTGGCCAACAATTTTCTTGTCTTAATTATAACAGCGGGGATCACGACCTGAAAGTTCCGTATTTGGGAACCCACAAATGGATAGAGTCCTTGGGTTTAACTGCAGACGAAGAATGGAGACCATGGTTTGTTGATGGCCAAAATGGAGGGTTTGTTCTTGCTTAATTTTTACACATAAATCATTTAGTGATTACTGGAGTAGTATTTAAACATAACCGAATAGTACAGTAGTTTTCCCTTTCATGATTTTTCGTTTTGTTTGTGTAGGTACACAATGAGTTACATATGCAAGGAAAGGATATATACCACCTGACGTTTGCAACTGTCAAGGCAAGGAAAAAAAAAAAAAAAAACCCCAACCAATTGAAAAAATTAAATTAACATACACATCTGTATTGGTCACGATAGACCAGAAAAGATGGTATGGTCACATTACCTTATTATGTTATTTCTTAAAATTTTGAAAGGAGAACATAATGTATCTGATTTTTAGTTGCTTATTTTGCAGGGAGGAGGTCACCAAGCTTCAACGTACAAGCCATTTCTCTTTTCTCGATTTTTAAAAGAGAAAAGAAGAAAACAAGTGGAGTTTGTAAACTAGTAGAGAGAATAAAGTAGAACAAGGTAGGTGAAATTTTGACGATTCGTATGGGAATTTTCAAAACGCTTTTAGAAAGGTTTGGTGGCAAGTCGTAGAACCTGGACAGTTTTCTGAAGTTTCGATTTTAGCATGCACCAATTCTTATCACATATTGGAAATGCGGTTAGGACTTTTTTTTTTGGGTGCACGAAATGGAAGCTGTGCAGTATGACCTAAGCCAGACAGTATTGTCCTGTCATAGCGCAGCACAATTTGTAGGGGACACTATTGGACGTATGTCGGGAATGAAATTAAGGCCCCACCATGCAGAGACGGAGGGAGGTGTGGGCATATGGGGGCCAAGGCCCCCGCGCTGTTTCGGGGGGGGGGTTTTTTTTTTTAAATATTAATGTTTTTTTTTATTTTTTTTGTTTGGTGAGAACATCTAAGTATTGTATTTTGTATTGAATATTATTTAGACATAAAAATGTGTTCGTTTTTTGTCCCAAAACCCAATTTCTCTCTCTGTGCACGGTCTCCCATAAGTTTTTCATTCAATTATTAATCTCATTTCTTTTTATATCTCTCTTTACTTACTATCCAAAAAAACCTCCCTCAAAATTTAAGCCAAACAAACGATTAGATTTCCGAACCGTCAAATTTCAAAATCGTATTCATAGATTGGCCTTCGTGTTTACAAGATCTTGGTTCCGTCCCTGCCACCATGTGTGACTGGTGTTATATAAGGAGTATTTTTAGTCCCAACAAAAGACTACGAAGACTTGAACCTGAGTATTGTCCGACTAAGTCTGAATTTTCATTACTGAACGAATTCCCGAACTTCGTCATTGGTATGAGTTATGATGTTACCACTTTCTAACTGCCCTTAGAGCATCTCCAATCCTTACCCATTTCCCTATCCAAATCTAAAATTTGGGTAGAAACACTTAAAACTCATCTCCAATGCCATGCCCATTTTCCCACCAATTTTGAGATTTACCATTTTCTTTACTCAAATTTGGGAGACTCAAACCCATATTCATTTTTCTCAACACCTCTTTTCACTTCTTAATATTTACCAATGTGCCATTTTAATTCAAGTTTTGGAAAAAAAAAAAAGCCTACGAAACACTTGATTTGGGTAATTAAAAAAAGGGGTATATCATTGGGGAAGACGTACCCGAATGAAGCTTTTGATCCAGATTTTCATCCAAATTTGGGTTGAAAATTGGGTAAGAATTGGAGATGATCTTTAGTGCTCCTTTCCTTTTCAGCCCATATAGATTGGGCCTAGGAACCCCCCTCATTCCTTCTTCTCTTTGTCTCCAGAATATTAGGCCAAGCCCAAATTTATTTGACAGACCTTACCGCCCAAGTATAAGTGCCTGGTTGGGCCCAACTACAGAGAGAGAGAGAGAGAGAGAGAGAGAGAGAGAGACAGGGAGAGAGATGTGGCGGGAGACTACAGTGAGAGTATCATTTTGTCATCGTAACGGAGAAGCGGAAGAGGCGAACCAGATCGCACATAGATAGATAGATATAGCGATAGATACTGATTGTTCAGGTATTAATTACGTAATTAAAATGGGGAATCAGTTGGAGAACCTAGTGGAATCGATCAAATCCAACGTGAGATCGCTGAAGAAGAAATCCAAGTCCAAGAAACCGTACGTGAAGATGGATAAGAGCGCCAGCGTCAAGGTTGAGATTCGGAGCCGCCAAGCCCAAAAGCTCATCGATAAGACCATCAAGCTCGCCGATCGCCCCCCCAAGCGTACCTAATTCTCTCTCTCTCTCTCTCTCTCTCTCTCTGGTCTGAATAATCTGTGTTTTCCGGTGTTTGAATAATTTTAGCAACGGTTTTGGTTTTGATTGACAATCAGATTATGATTGTAACTGTTCAGTTTCCCTTAAATTGTTGGCTCAAAATTGTTGACTCAAAGAGGTGTGAGTAGCTATTAGCAATTTAGGATTGAAATAGTTCTCAATACTAGCATTCTACGGACACATATATCCAGACGCGGTGCGGAACCGTTTTACATGATGAATCCTATATAATGCATGTTAACCTCACACGCATCGAACCACTGCAATTAAATTTCCGTTTGAATCTGTACCTGTGTGCAGGAGTTTTCCAGTTAACAAAATGTACTGATAATTGTTGATTTTCTCACACACTTCAGTTAGTGTCCTGTTGGAACTTGAAACTCTAGCTTATTAGTTATTAGTAATGGCAATATACTGTGGGAAGGTGATGGAAGTGCCAATGTTTGGGTAGGGGTCGATGTACCTAGATTGTTTATGATAATCAAATCCGTGACCTTTAGGCGATGGAAGTGGTGAGGTGCGCGCAAGCTGGCCCGGACATCAAGTTATTAAAAAAAATTTAAAAGGTCCCCCTAACCTTTACTGAATGAGAATGTTCATGAATACTCAATTATGATACCTTTCATTTTCACCGTACAAATCAATTTTTTTCTCTCTTTGATTATTCGATATATGAAGGGGAAAGAAGCACTACTCTTCATTTGAAAACACATGAACTTCCAACATTGCCTTCTTCTTTTTTCTGAAAAGTGGGATTAGCTTTTGGACTCCCAATTTGTTTGTTCCCACCACCTTAGTGACTCAATTTGAATATGGAATTATTAAAGGACAAAAAAATACAGTGATTCAATTATAGTTAAAAAGCACAGAGATCTTGCAACATCTGAAAAAAAATGAATAATGGATCAAATTTTTGGGACAGAGGGAGGTTAGAAAAAAAAAAGTGATGAAAAGTGTTGGACTGTAAAATTAGTCTATCAGTGATCGATTAGTTGATGTGCGCGTAAACTAAGGAGTTGCTGTTAAAGGAAAAGACAAGAAAAAGTACCGGAGCTCATCTTTATTTTTTTGAATCAGCTACTGGAGCTCACCTGTTGTTTAATATGCGTAGTACTACCCATCACTCCCTCTGCATGTCCTATATAAAACCACACAAACTCAAAAACCAAACGATCATTCTATCTCCACTCCCCTTTCAAGTACTCCTTCAATATTTTCCCATTTGAAAGTAAGGTAGGAGGTTTCTAAGAGAAGCAACTCCTAATTTTTCTCTTAACTAGTCAAATTGGACAAAGATTACAGGACATCTGAAAAATGAACAATGGACTAATTTTTGGAACGTACGAAGTAAATCATTTAAAATAAACAAGAAGAGGAACAAAAAGTACTGAACGGTAGAATTAGTCCCTCAATGCTCAAAACCCAAATGATCATTCCATCTCCACTACCCTTTAAAGATTTACTTCTTCAAAATTTTCCCTTTTGAAAGTGAGATAGGATGTTTCTAAGAGAAGCAGCTTCTGCTATTCAAAAGCAGCTTCCAAAAAAGCAGTGCACTTCCACCGGTAGTTGTGGTAGATGGGTGTATGCCCCTTTCTTGCTTCTGCTTGTGTTGTTAATCTCAACACAATCAGTCCTCGGAGGCCAATCTGTCAAGTACTTACCAGGATACAGTGAACTTCCCTTTGAACTTGATACTGGGTAAGCTTCATTTTCAGCTTTTGATATCAATGAAAATAGTTCATATTTCGTTGGTGCTAGAACAATCATCCTAATGTTGTTAAGAAGAAGGAGCTATTTCTTTTTGCAGATACATTAGTGTTAATGAATCGGAGTTGTTTTACTACTTCATTCCCTCGCAAGGGGACCCCCAAGAGGCAAGAAGACCCGATTTTCCTTTGGCTCGCTGGGGGTCCTGGCTGCTCTTCTTTCAATGGACTTGTTTATTAGGTTGGTACGTTACTCTCTCTCTCTCTCTCTCTCTCTCTCTCTCGTCTATGAAGGCATCATGCCTGAGAAGGTCTACCTCGTCCATTTGAGTTCATGTGGTGTTTGTTGTAGCCTTTTCAAGTATTTTTCTCTTTTCAACGTGTCATCTAGTTTAACACAGCCGTTGGCGCACGAGGCAAAAATTCTGTTGAAAAATTGCCCGCCTGAAAGCTCCATTTTGATACTGCTAAAACTTTTATATCGTAAGTTAAGATGTGACAAACACCCACTCATATGCTTTTTTTTGCTTTCAAAGTGCAATATCTTGTGAATGGTAAATGCTTCCTTCTGTGTGCCTATTCTGCCAATTGTTTGCATAAGGAATAAGCAAATAAGCAAGCGAACCAAACGGGGGCCCTTAAGTTGTGAACAAATTACCAAAAGCAAGCTAGAATGTCTTCTTTGTACAGCACTAAGTTAGTTGATAAATTGGAGTAGTATTAATGTTTTGGTCCTTTTGGATGCCTCGTATGAAGTTGGCTATGCTGGGGTGAGGCCCATGTTTTTTGTTTTTCCATGAACCGGAATAGGGCCATGTCAGCTATGGATTATAAATCGGGTTTGATTGACCTCAACAGATATTGCTTGTAGTTTTCAAATGCAACATTATCAAACTTTGAAATGATCTTGTAGACTGTTTGATAACTCCCATTCTTTGCCTAAAATGTAGTAGCAAGGTTTCTACGTTTAACTTTTTATTTTATTTTATTTTTATAATCACGCATCTGGATCACGTTACACACACCTCGACTAGAAAAAAGAGTAAGATTTCTATGTTTAATCTGAATCATTGGTTCAAAATGTTTGCCAGTGACACTTCACACCAAGGTAGAGTATCAATTACCGTTGAGCCAGGGCTTAGAGAATGGCTTTTTTATTTTTACATTTGTCATCTGTGAAATCTACGGTTGAATTCCTTTTGCTTGTAATTATTATTAAGTTTTGCCAAATCACATAAATCTTGTATTTATCATTTTGTGTAATGTTCTCGAATACGTGTATTGTAAAATCCCAGAATGTAAACGTTGCCCAGGTTGTTCTGCATTTGACACCAAGTCAATATCCGTTGGGAATTAAGCT